>CM064886.1:41643000-42843000 GCA_030347415.2 Decapterus maruadsi
ATTTGACTGTTCGCAGAAGTAGCATGTTTTTGAGTGGATAAAGGTTTAGAAAAGGTATGGAGTATGGATGACTTCCACTGGTACAGTACCTGGCAGGGAAGGGATGTTGTTTTGTTGGAGGGTAAAGTAAAGGATGAATAGAGCAGAGTAGAGACAGACAGACTGGGGCTGAGAAAAGACGGCTGAAAAAGAAAAAGAAGAATCTTTATTTACCTCGGACGCCTTCACTTCCTGTCGCTCTCTGATCTCACACACACATAAACACACAGTGTGTTAGCGTCAAAAGCTCTGCGGACCAGTAATGAATGAGTGGATGTTCTTCAGCTGAATTCTCTTCACCCAGCAACTGACACACACACACACACACACACACACCTATCATCCTTAGTATTTTGTCGGCTCAGCCTCTGGGCATTCATTCATCTTCCCTCCATCCCTCCGTCACTCAGGCTGGAGGTGGTTGGTTATTGGCGAGGTGGCATTCCACCGTCACTTTGTCAACTTCCTGTCTGCGGGATCGGTCGTCACGACGAAGAACAAAGACGGAGACAAAGACCTTCTGTCATCTGGACACGACTTCTCAGCCTCTCTTTGCCCTTTGATGTGCATACCATGCTCTTTTTTACAGTGTGTGTGCGAGCGCGCCATCTTTTCTTCCAAGTTCAAACTGACTCCTGATTGTGTGTGTGTGTGTGTGAGTTTGCCATGTCTTTTTCTGTGTTTGAATGTTGTATTTATTTGTGTGTGTGTGCAGTCAGTGCGGCTCCAGGCCCTCGTGCGTCAGAGGGCCTTTCTCTTTTTGTGGCCCCTGAGCAAACATATTAAGAACTACCTTATCACTGCCTATACAGCCGGGGCCACACACAGAACACACACGTTAAATACGAGCCTGAACACACAACCACATTCACAAAAAGATAGATTTGACTCCAAACATACAAAGCTCGCTGCCAAACTCGCCAAATGTCAGAGGGGGCGTGGCTAGAGAGGATTCTTGGCTGCTTATTGGCCGATAAGGAGTCTTCAGTCACAGGTTTGGGGTAAAATTCTGGTTTATAAAGACGAGGTCGGTCGGGGAAGAGCAACCGTCCCGACAAGCCTTCATCAAGAGGCGCATCCATGAACCATGACCACAAAGATATTTAACATTACAGGAACCGAGAGGACGAGGAGCTGAAGGAGACGAAGACCAGTCCGGTTGAAGAACTTGTAGACCCATCATCACGGCCGAGGAGGACTCAACAGAACCTCAAGGAACAAGTGATAAACGTAGGAGAAAGATCAGATCAGACCAACTTTAGAACCAAGCAGTCAAAGACCTTCGCGCTGAAGAATCGAGACCTTCTGAAGAACCGTCTTTCATTCTGCACAAAACAGTTGTGTTCAAGAGCGAGCGGCGATGATGAAACTGTCAGTGATGAAGGTCGCCGTGATGGTGATGATGGTTCTTGGGATGGGAGTGGAGACGGCGCCAACTGAGAGAGGTAGGGGAGCTTCACATGGAGATGGTCCTCACTGCAGCGAAACGATGATGGTTAGGCAGAATGATGAAGACGCTGAATTTTTAATCATCAGAACCATAATTGAAGTTCTTATGATGATATGAGAGTATAAATATAAGAGTAAAGAGAAAAGAAGAAGAATATACTGTATATTATTACATAATAAAAAGAATGAATTAACATATAAGATTTGAAGAATGCAAGAAGATGATCATTACCACAATTTCAGCACTAGCAACATCCAGCAGTGATGTTCATCAGCTTTCACTGTTAACAATATGATGACATGCCTGGAATAAAAAGAAACACTATCAATCATTTCTAATTGGCAAAGTCAGACTTCATTGCACTGTAACAATGCAGTAATAGATAATTGTTTAGTTTTTTATCATTTCTTCTATGGTATTTTTATTCAGAGCTGCAGACTGAAAATCATCATCACTATCATCAGTCATTGTGTACATGTTGAGGGTGACGGACTCTATTTCTTGGAAGCTTTTAGAAAAAAGGAGCACTAATATTGTTATGGTGAACAGTGACAAGATTATTTCCAAATAGAAATCAAAAATGTTTTTTTTATTTCATTTTATTCTTTATTTAACCTACAACATAATTTTAACTGCTGGAATCAAATGAACCAGGTTCACCTGCCATTGAAATCTTAATTTTGTTTCAATATTTTTTCAGAAACATTCATTTTAATTTTTTTGTGTTTCAAACATTCCATCCAAAGTTGAATATTAAAGTAAGTATTAGTTGTTGTTGTAGATTGTGATGACTTTTCAGCTTCCTACCTCTCCTCGCACAATTAATTTAAATTTAATAATGTTTTAACTAAACTAACTAACCTAATCAGGCTTTGAGAAGTATGTAAATGAATGTTAGGCTTATCTAACAGTGACCAAAACATTCTATCGTAAGTTCAGTTTTCCTCCCTCTCCCTGCAGATCTCTCTCCTGCCTCAGCTGCTCCAGAGAAGCCCTCAGCTCTGAATCTGAGGCAGTATCTGAAGCAGCTGCTCCTGAGTCCCAAAGCAGACGGAGAGGACAGGTCCGCTAAAACCACCACAGGGACCATGACTGTTGGGAGACCGAGGACTGGCCCAGAGAACTCTGGTCCAGATAAACGAGCCCAGATGATGAAGATGATCTTAGGCCTGGAGGAGCTTCATAGGAAGTTTAACAGCACCCTGGGGTCCCAGATCACCATCCTCACCCGAGGTACTGATGCTGTTGGCATGACTGTAGCTGGTGGTACAAACCATGTGTATGTGCAGCAGGTCCAAGGTTTGATTCCCTGGTTGTCCAGTTACCCTTTAGGCTTTTGCAGCTTAAAGGGATAGTTCAACATTTTGGCAAATTGGCCCATTGCCATAATCCCTATAGTCATAGCAGTAGGTTCGTTACCTTTAATTGTCAGTGCAAGCTATTTTTAGAACGGCGGAGCAGAGCCGTGAGCTGCTCAGAGCTACACTACGGAGGCTCATGGGATTTCTTGGTTTCCCTCATCAAACTCATCAAATACACAATCCAACAACTCCACAACGCTCTGGTGGACAAGTTGTGACCTGCACATTCACCACACTATGAGATAATAACACAACGTTACCAGACAGTTTTAGTTTTAGTTGTTTTAGAGGGAAATTCATGCAAAACAGCTGATGCACGTTGCCTTCAGGGACAGTTTTTCATCAAGCAGTTTCTGTATTTCCCTCACAATCAATTGTTGAAGTTTACTAGCCTATAGGTGTTAGAATTTTGGCCTCAAAAGATGTGAAGACTTTCCCCTCGCCACAGCGGTGTCTGACATTACAAATCAACAATATTGTGCCCTACAACTGTCGTTGCAGTTGGGTAGTTAAAGAAAATATTCTTAACAAGTAACAGTAGAGTAAAATCTACTTCCTGTTTTATCCAGTGAGAAAGCTCTAGTGTCTCTTTACCTTTACATAAACCAAATGACTCAAGAAGGTAGACATCCATCTGTTCTTTGACTTTGATTTTAAAGCAGGTCTTGGTCCTAAGTTGATAGTGTTAAAGTATTCAAGCCTCAGTCAACTGAGATACTGAGTCTCCTTTCTGCAACTTTGTGATGTCACAAAAAAGCAGTTTCCCAATCTCCACCCACCTGACATCCATCAGTGTTAAAACAGTGTTTACCCGAAATCTGCCATATTATTATTGAATCACTGTGAAAATAACTGAAAATTGAAAACATTGATTTTAGGGGGGATCTGAAAGCCACTAATATATGGATTAACATCTTAAAGTGTAAATAAAATATGGACCATCTGTCCCTTGACTCTTCTAAGCCTGTTTCTAACCAGTGATCCATTTGATCCTCCAGTTTGGCAGTTGTGGATATAATCTTAGTCTACAATTCAACAGAGGTAGTAAATATGTGAAGAGGAAAACAGTGGGTCTTTAAAATGAGTGTTTTTATTGTCTTTACAGCAAACGGCAGAAATTCAGGAAGGAAAACCAAAGTGGTGAGTTCCTTTAACAAATTCACTTATATCATTACTTTTTATTAATTTGTGCAAACTTGCTTAGTCAAAAATCATCTTATTCATTATGATTATGATGAGGTAGCTGAAGAGCGATTATGTAAATGTTTGGTTGAATCCTTGCATCAGATTTAGAAGCATCTTCATCATGAACCTTTATGTAAACCATCCAACCTAAGGACAGAGGATGTTGTTTGTGTTGCTTTGAGACAAACTGTTTGTAAAAATGGGCTATACAAATAAAATTGCCTTGCCATGCCATTCATTCTCTCTGTTGCCGCTGTGGTTGAAGCCTCCTCCTGCTGATGGAGGGCTGAGGTCCACCACAGCTCCACCGACAGCAGCCAACAGCACCGTGTCCAGAGCCAGTGTGGACGCCGTCGTCCCCAGCTTAACCGGTCGAAACTTCAAGAAGTCCCTCCCACCGCAGACCAAGAAGACCAACAAAAGAGGTGAAAGTCAGAGGTCTAAATGTTGCCCTACTGTATTTTTAATAACACGGAGAAGACAGAGCTTAGAGAGACATGAGGGGATGATGGGAAATGCCAGAATCTCACTTGATCTGAGAGCCAGTTGGTTTAGATCTAGAATCAACAACTTTTCACACACAAACCTTTTTATGAATTTGGTTGGTTGGACCAATAGCCCAAGATACGGCTATATTTATCAAATAGATATTATATCAGGATTATATAAGGATGCTGTAATTATTGTCTCTCCTTTCCCTTAGCAAAAAATAGTTCATTAAAGTGTAGGCTACTACAAGTAGGCTATACTCATTTTATATTAAAACGGAGGCAGTATACTTAAAAGTGTACTTTTGTAAACTTAAAATGTTCTAATTTAGTCTGAAGAAGTATTAAATCAGTGGACATGGTCCATAGTATACTTGCTATACTTATACTGTACTTATACTCAAGTGTAGCCTACATAACAAAATGAACTTCAAGTATACCACTTTTTGCTAAGGGTTACTTCAATACAGCTGGGAAACAGCTTCTGATTGAGTCTTATTCTCTGTCCTCAACAGTGTGTTTCTGGAAGTACTGCTCCCAGAACTGATCGCTCCCAGAAATGAACCCACCCAGAACCGCTGATCCATCCATCCATCCATCCATCTGCTACAGTCTGCTTGTCCTGTATGTGTCACTTCAGCTTGGTGATGCTAATTTACTCAGCTTTTATTTTGAAACTCTGGTGGATCCCCCAAGAGTGACTGAACACAAGGGAGGAATAGTCAATCAATCAAACATCCTCAAGTATGAGCTTCTATCCAACTGATCCCCCCATCCCTTCAGTCTGTCCTCTGACCTCTGACTGCCTGGAGACTGTTGCCATGGCATCATGAAGCCCCGATCCCCCCCCACCACCTCATGACTTCCCTCCCTATGCCAGCGCCAGACCTTTTCATTCGCTCATTAATTAACATGACTGACCAATCAGAAGACGATGTGTGCCCGTGTGCGGCACATGAACACCCGTTAACCCTTTGTTTCCCTCCAAGACAGGCACACGTGACTTTTATTTGTGTGTGAAAACTTCAAAATAAAGTTCATTCCTAGCACAGCAAAAGCCCATTGTGACAATAAAGATTGATATTTTATTTTTCTACAGCCATACTCTCTTCAGTTGTTCATTATGGAGACTGAGGTCACTGCTGAGTCATGATAACAACACAGGAACCGCTGAATCATCACTAGATATTTAATAATAGAAAACTGCAGCTTTGATCCAGGACTCAATGAACTCTGGGTAATTAATTTATCTCACAAATACAGGTCTATTTTGCTCTGTTAATGTATTTGAAGTGGGACTTTACACAGTGTTATTAGTCCCGACGAGATACAAGCAGCAAGACATTCTTCCTCTGGAGGTTTCCGGAGCAACCTAGTTATGTGTTTGCCGACCAGGGTGTGTAAACGTTGGATCATTACATTCAGGGGGTTTCAGCAGAGGTCACTCATCACTGTTGCCTCAGTGATGAGTGTGTGTGTCTGCACATGCTAGAGTGTTCACGTGTGTGTGTGTATGTATGTGTGTGTGTGTGTGTGTGTGTGACAGAGAGAGAGAGAGAGAGAGAGAGAGAGATGTGCTTAGATTTAAATGGACAGCCACTTTAAAGGACAGTTCCAGGCGAATTCAACTCGGGGGTGTTCCTATCATTTTAGGTCTAAAAGAAGGAATCTGAAGATTTTCAGTTTAATCGCTCCTGTTTTGCGGTAGTTGTGTCTGTACCCGGAACGCTACAGCAGCAATGAATGGGAGTGGATGCAAGTTCCGCTGGTTAGGCTGTTTACATCCCTCAAAGCCGCAATTTTTTTCCACAGACAGCGTCAGATGGCTACTCAAACATGTACCGATGAGTTTATTTACTTCAAGCAAGCCGACATGTTTGTAAAACTAGATCTAATTCAAAATCTCCCTGAGTCTCGTGCGTCTCGGTGTGTTCAGGTGCAGTTGGAGCAACCGTTTGTGTCATAAACACAGGAATATCGACTCTTGACTTCCTTCAAGTAAAAAAAACTTATCGGCGCATGTTTGAGTAGCTATCGGACGCTGTCTGTGGAAAAAAATTGCGGCTTTGAGGGATGTAAACATCCTAACCAGCGGAACTTGCATCCGCTCCCATTCATTGCTGCCGTAGCGATCCGGGGACAGACACAACTACCGCAAAACAGGAGCGATTAAAGGCTGTGCATATTCTCATTTGTCCAGGTCATAGTATTTCAAATTCGATTTAAAAGTCCCTTCGAAAAAAAAAAGAAAAAAAAGGAGCGATTAAACTGAAAATCTTCAGATTCCTTCATTTAGACCTAAAATGATAGGAATATACACCCCCGAGTTGAAATCGCGTAGAATTGCCCTTTAACTTGAGCAAAATGTCATTAAATTTTAAAAAAACACTATTAAACTATTAGACTTAATGCCAAGACTTTCCAAAATAAAAGCACACTAAAATAAGACTAGAAACAGCATTTCCTAATGGGAAATGCATGTGAATGCTGAAAGCCATTGCTGAACCATGCTGAGTTAGCAGGAGAAATTGACAAAGACATGGAAGAAGGATGTATAAGGCAGGAATTGAACCAATGACTGGTACCCTTATACTATCAGGAATCAAAGACTGTCCAATGACAGCTGAATAGTTGAAAGTTAAGCAATGATGTGACATGACTGAGGCAGGAATCAAACCCATGAGCAGTAAACCTTTACTCTGCCACTCAGCCACAGAGAGCACACGCTTAGCAAGACTGTTGTCATTGTAATGTGATGTGCTGCAAACTGTGGTACGAGCAATCAATGAGTCTCTTAACGAGCTTAACTAATTGAAGGTGGTTACACATTTCATTTACTCTGACTCCATTTACATGTGGAGTCAGAGTAGCTAATCAGGGGTGCACTTTAAATATTCATATTTACAATAAAGACAAACTGAACACACCCAGTGATAAAATCAGTTTAATAAAGACATAAGGCCAGAACACAGAGCAGTGTTCATTAACAACTCTCAGTTACAGTGGTGAAACATACTGAAAACACATTTATCCAGTAATTAAAGGTGACATAATGATGCATTCAGGGGAACAAGGGAAAAGATGACGCTTTTATCCTCTGGTTAAGAGTGTTTGAAATGTGCTTGGTCAATTGTATTGAAGGCCAACACAACAAAAAGGGGCCATTTTCATCTACTGGATCATTCTGTGATCACAAATTGTAAATATTATTTTAACATAGTTAAAGTTAAGTTTTTGAATCATATTAATTCAACTTTTCTACCTGTGTAGGATGATTAACTTCTACAAATGACGATATAAGGGGGGAGGAGCGATCATTGGAATGCAACAAATGCACTTAGATAAAATGCGGTTAACTTCAGAAAACAATCATCAATCAAATACACAATTGTAAATACGAAAAAGCCTAGCTTGAGTGCACTAGCCTCTATGAAGAAGGCTAGCTAGCTCCCTGTTTGCAGAGTTGGATAAAGAGTTACAAGTAACTTTGTTTGGTTTATCATAATGACAATGTCACATTAAGATATTGAAAAAAATGTTTTTTTGTCCATGTGCATGTGTTTTTAAAGTGTACAACATTGAGCTCTCAGATCCACCTTAAAACCCCAGAATTAGGCTACTACTAATTATTAATCAGTGCCTGCCAATACTCAGACATTTAGAGATTAACCCGCATGCAGTGTTGTTATTACAAATAATGAACTAAAGGACCAAACCATAACAAACTTGTATCTTAAATCCATAAGCCCTGTAAGACATGTTGAGCCTAGCTTAACACAAGCCCTGTATCTTAGATATTTAACACAGAGAAACAGGAATCAATGTGGAGCAATGCACTCAATGCCTCATCATCAATATTCTGCTTTCTTTGCCTCATAATCAGTTTACAGCTTCCTGGAAAAGACTATGTAATCTGATCCTCATTAGAATAGAATAATTAAAATGGAGACATTGTATAAATGGTTTAGACGGTATGCTAATATTTCAAATGCACTACCATTTAAATTTAGTGAATATAGTTTTAGATTTTAATGAGTAAAAAATATCAAATGGACATATATTTAGACAGTGACAATTACCCTTGTTATTATCATTATTATTACAGATTTAAAAAGGAAACCAGACCTATGAAGGTTAGCAGGAACCTTAGCATTCATAAGATTAATAAGATAATATAATGGCTTTTATTCCAGTACTGGTTATTTTAGATATAGATCATAACATGATTGTAACTGATTGGCTATCTGGTTGTGTCTACAGCTGGAATATGCCCAGATGTGGAAGTATATGTTTAGGTTAATGCCAAAAGTTTAAATTTCTATCTGGGAAGGTTTTAATTGAAATGTTATGTAATATTATGTAAAGTCTTGATTGTTAGACTAATGAGCTAATAGTTGATTTGCAGTTTTGTTTTACTGTAATATAGAAAGTGTGTCTGTGTGTGTTTTTTATGATGAACTGGTCCTGCCATCGACTGAACAGTGAATACAAAGAAATCAGGAATTAACTCTGCAAGCAGATGTCTAATTTATAGAACGATTTGCATAAAGGTATAGATGACTGTGCAACCCAACCTGTGAGAGCACACACACACACGCACACACACACAAACATACACACACTCACACTCAAATGCATGCACAGAAATCAAATGCAAAAGAAGTTTATAGATGTTTTAGTGTAGGTTAGTGGAGTTCTTTCTCTCATCTTCTCCTACTGTGTTTTTCTTCTGCATCTTACTTATACTGGTTATTCATTCATTCATTCATCCCCTGTTCTTTCTTTCTTTCCTTATTTGATTCGTTTTGCAACATTCAGGTAGGCAAATTCAATCTCTCTCTCTGCAGGACATGTGCTTGTGAACTCATCCCTCTGATAGGCGCTGTTCAAATACCTCCACAACCCCGGCATGTCATCCGGGATCTCAAAGCCTCTGTATTTCTTAGCAACAACCTAGAAACAGAAAGACATTAGTTGGAAACTGATTCTGTATCGGTCAGATTATCGTCACATTGATCATGAAATCTAAAACCAGGTTGACTGAACCTTAAGGATGTGTAGTTTAGGTAGGAGGTTGCAATCAGCCAGCGTGAGCTCAGACCCGTCCAGGAAGCTCCTGGTGGACTCAGGGAGATCGCCTGAAGCGTACGCATCGATCTCATCAGACAGGGGGGTCCGCAGGAAGTCATCAAGACGGCGAAGAGACTTCAGCAAGGCTTTCTCTAAGGCTGTCACACAGAAAGAAACAGAGAGACATTCAGTGAACTGTCTGTGTTTGGTCTCTACCACCTTCTGAGAAAATGCCCTCTTACCGTCGTTGGTATCTTTTCTTGGATTTTTGATGTAAGTGGAAAACTTGGAAAACACATCAATGCCGGCTGTGTTGGCTTCAGGGTGTTTAGGAGCCAGTTTGGGGTAGCTAGAGCAAGAAAAGTCCACTCAGAAAGTTCATGCTTTGTTCTGACAGTTCTTAATGTATCATGTAGCAAGATTATCAAGTTAGCAACCTCTTCTGAGTGTGTGTACCTTGGTGGGGTTAACTTTGCCTCCAAGAACTCCTCAATCATGTTGACGTCAACCTTGACTTCCCCATTAAAGGTCACAAAGGGAGGGTTGGTTCCCGGGGCGAGGTCCTGGAGATCAGCTGGCTTCCTGACAACCCACATCACAAAATAAAAATCAAAAATCTGTGATACTAGTTTAGCTTCTGTATGTGTCACCCTCTAGTGGACAATGTGGACATGTCAATGTGTGGAGTGTGTTACCGTTTGAGGTCGACGGTGGTGACATTGAAGATGACTCCTTTCAGCAACAGGATCATGAAGAGCCTCTGGGAGAATGGACAGTTACCAATGCTCTCCCCATCACTGCCCGCCTACACAAATACCAACACAAACACATTAATAGACACACAAACAATGCATTGAGTTCTGTCTGGTGGACAACACAGTCAGTATACACTATGTTCACATTGGAATGGTGGGTTTTTCTGTTCCTTTTAGTTTAAGGAGGAAGAACTGGATACTAACTGGCATCAAAGGCTCTTTAAATACAGTTTATAAGGTCAAGCACCAATAGACTTCAACAGTGTCCCAGGCAGGGCAGATAGAAGGACATATTATATTGTGGTGCTGTGGAGCTTTTCTACCAACAATAAGGTAGTCGGTTCTGCTCAGTGTCCTTTGGAAAGATATTGAACCACACATTGCCCATGATGGCTGGTCCATCTAAGGTATGAATGTACAAGTGAATGTGTGAATGTGACAAGTAATAAAGCACAGTGAGTAGTCAAGTATCAGCTACCCAGTATCACCCATGTAAATAATGTAAAGAATCATCTGAAAAGCTGTGATAGTGACTATTTGGAGGAAGCGTCACTTACCTTTACGAATAACTCAATAGTTGGAAAGCCAAGCTTTTTAACTGCTAATTCATACCAGGACATGGTGAAGTGTCCAGGTCAACAGTCCTTATGGTTTGAGAGGTTGTGTTGAAGATTGGTTAATCTATCGTTAGGTCTTCTTCCAATAAAACCATGACAACCACTGACTATTATCTGACTGAACAATCTGTCTGTTGGAGTACTGGACTGACACTCTCTGGTATGTCAGTGTGTCCACACAAACAATCCCTCTTTGTCATACAAAAAGTGGGTGTGTGTTTGTATGTATGTGTATATTATATATGTGAATGTTATATGTGTGTGTGTTTTGATGCAGGTGAACCCTTTCTGTGTGTTTCCGCTGTTTGTCTAGGATGTGATTTTAATTTTAATTAACGCTGAGGTTTGTTGTTTGTTGTGTGAAGATGAAAAGAGTTCCTTCATTTCTTAGTAGTGGGAGGCAATGGAATCTCTGCTCTACACACACATACACATACACACATGGATGAGTGTGTGTTAATCTGGAACAGAAAGATCTTTTTCATACCCACAACAACTGAGATGTCTATTGTTGCCTTGTTTATTTTAGTGGCGAGTTCTTCTGACATGGTTTTTGTAAAGGCCAACACTAGTTTGTTATTACATTTAAATTAAAGCTGCAACTAGTAATACATTTAGATCACCTGTCTGTATCGAGCTTCTGATTAGGCAAGGTCATTTTATTTGCATAGCCCGTTTTTACCATCAGTTTGTCTCAAAGGGCTTTACATGGCATCATAACAACATCCTCTGTCCTTAGACCCTCACATCCACTGAGGAAAAACTCCATAGGCCTAGAAAACCCTTTAACAGGGAAAAATCGGAGAAACCTCAGGGTGAGCAACAGAGGAGGGATCCATCACCCAGGACGGACAGACGTGACATAGATGTTGTATACAGTCCAGGAACTACTGTCCAGGAACGTAAAAACCCAGAGTGGACAGGTTAGCTATTTATCCCCAACTGTAGAAAGTAAAGCAGGCTTCCAGGACTTGTTTGACAAGGCTTGTCACAAAGAATAACACAACCAGTTCAAATTGATTGTCGTGGTTTAGGAAAAATCTCAGTCTATAGCCCAAAGCCACCAGGGAGATTGCCTGCTGAGATCTGCTCAGGATGGCTGTGGTTAACGAGAGGCTGCAATTGAAACCCTTCCACAGGCAAAAGGCTAACCTGTCTTTGCTGCCCCACTCAAGTGGAGCACGCAGAATAAGGGGCAAAATGCAGATGATGAGAAGATGCAGAGGGGTAGAGCACACTCTCTGACCTGTTCACCAGACAGATAGAGAGGAAGGCCAGAAGCATCTTGACTGATGCCACCCACCCCTTGTTCAGGGAATTTCAGACCTTGCAGAATTTCAAACCTTCCAGGTTTAGGTTCCCTCCTGTTAAGAGCAACAGGTAAGCACTCTTTCATCCCTGCAGCCATCTCCATTTTAAACTCTGGTCAGGGGAGGAGTTAATCAGCTCTTACCTGACAGAGCTCTTCTATGGCTGAAGACCCATGCTACATGCATTCAGTGTTTTTGCACCTTGTTTTTATTTTTTACATGCAGTGTTGTTGCACTTTATATTTATATAGATATTGATTTCTGTACTACTGATATGCATCTTTCTATTGTTGACTTGTGGTTGTGCATTGCGGATCAAAACGAATAAAAGTTTAAGTTGAAGAAGGGTCCCCAGCTGCGCAATTGCTTAAACCCTCCTTCAAATTCCTCCATAAACAAGATCTTACCCAGTAAACCTGGTTTGACCTAGTCCTGGGTCATGTTGATGAACATTATGTAAATGCAGTATTTGATTTGTTTGATCTGAGCGTGTTGTTTCCAGCAGCACTGTGCTCAGAGCTCATAGCACCAAGCAGCAGGTTAATCAGCTTGCCGTGAGAATGCAGAGATTAACCCTGACTGCTACAGGCTGTCAGACTGTCCGGCCATTAGTGGCCTGGATACATGAAGAATCAATAGGGAACAGTATGCAGTCTGCCTTTATGATAAATGTTTATACATTTACAAATATACATTTAATAACCAGTTGGCCCAGTGTCAATGGAACCAGTCTGAACTGTGTACATCACCTCTCCATAATATTTCCATGTACTTCAGAGTGTAAAGCCAGCAGAGCCCCTGACAAAGGAAGTCATTGTTCCACTATGAGCTCCCAACAGAGAACAAGCTTATGTGTGTGATATTAGTGCATTTTTCTTGGAGTTAAACCTCTCAGCTGGACTGCTGTCTTTATTCTTACCTCAGTCAGGAATGTGCTACTGAGGCACCGAGAAAGACTGGGTGGTGGGGACCTGTACAGTGATATTTTTTAAAAGTATAATCACAGTGTGTTCTTATTATTATGTTCACTACCTTTAAAAGTGCATGTACACAGCAATGTAGGCTACCATGCCTGATGGATTAGGATATCACTGTCTTAATGGGATAAGGTAAGCAGATCATGATAGAGTGTCATCCTCACTTGCTCTTGCATTCTCTCTCACATGCACTCACTCAGACCCAATCACGCACACACTGATATTCCAAAAGTACACAAATGCTTTGTAGTTTGCACTTGCACTGACTTTCCCATGGCAGTTGTTGTTGCCAGTGGAATAGTTGTGGAACTGCCAGCTTGGGGCAAAATGGCTCAGTTGAACCTGTCTGCCAGAGTGACCAGGTCCAAGGTGCAGTAGGCCACAGCTAATAAAGTGTGGAGCTTTTCAGTGTAGAGTCTTGCAGTGCTTAAGGCTTCTAAAGTTCTCAGAACTCAGAGCTAAAGAGGTCTTTTGGATAAAAGGTGTAACGTCAAGATACCGCCCTACCATTTACTAAAACTGAGGCAGTATACTTGAAAGTGTACTTTTGTAAACTTAAAATGACCTTGTAAAGTATACTTCAATAAATTAAACTGTGGACTATATACTGTGGAAGTATATACTTAGTACACTCAGAGTTTATAGATGAGTGTTGTATACTTGAAAGTGTACTCATGTAAACTTAACAAACTAAACTAAACTGTGGACTACAAGTATATAGGCTACTTAGTACACTAGGAGTATATAGATTAGTGTACTTGTATATTTGAAAGTGTGCTATTGTAACTTAAAATGACCTATAAAGTATGAAATGTTCCAATTTAGTCCGAAGAAGTATTAAATTAGTATACTTTCTAGTACACTATACATGTACTATACATGGTCCATAGTATACTTGCTATACTTATACTCAAGCATACTTAATAAAATGAATTTCAAGTATACTACTTTTTTGCTCTGGCTACCTTAGTTCTGTCAAATCTCTTAAGGTTCTGAAGTCTCATGTGTGTGACTATTTTATTACCTTGACATAGAGTGAGATCTCATAGTCCTGGTCTTGGGGTGTTTTGCTGTTCCTGTGTACAGGAGGCAAAGGGCTCTCCACCCTCTTATGGGAGATGAGTTTCACCTCTTCTCTCTTCCCCTCAGTCATCGCCTCCCTCTGTGGCATGTATGAGCGACCATCCTCCAACAGCACCACTCGTTTTCTCTTCACCTGCTCGTCTTTTTTCTTGGGCAGGGATTCATCTTTGATCACTGACTTCAGCTCCTTTATCCAGTCCTCTTTCCTCGGCGGACTCTTCTTCTCTGCAGACGGTTCCTTCTTCACCACCTCTTCCTTCCTTCCTCTTTCAGTTTCCCACATCTCTTTTTTTACAGGCTTAAGTTCTTTCATCCAGTCTTTCCTTTCCAGAGTTCTTTCTTCTTCCGGTGGATCATTTTTTATCCAGTCAGTATCTCTTCTCCTTGGTGACAGTACCTTTACTGTCCCCCAGCCTTCCTTCCGAAGCGGCTGAGGCTCAGGGCTCAACATCCCATTCTCCATTGCCTTCTTCAGTCCTTTAACCCTTCCATTTATATCAAACTCTAGCTCTCTGTCGTCATCTTTCTCTTTACCAAATTTGGCCTTCTCACCTTCATTCTTTGTCTCCATTTTGTTATCTTTAGAAACAGGGCCACTAGTTTGATTCTCCTCTATCTCATCATCTAAAACAGTCACAGGCTCTTCTGCCATCTCTACCATTGCGTCTTCCTCTGATTCTTCTTCCATCATCCTATCTTTTATGCGAGCCATCTCAATTGGCTGTTTTCTCAACTTCTCCCCCCTGTCCGCCCCAGCTTCTGCAAGGAGCTGTGGAGGATGTTCCTGCAATTCCCCACCACCACCACCCTGCACTGTAGATTCTCTCTTTTGTTGTGGGACCTCACCTTCTGGCTGGTGCTGTTCAACTTCACCCCCTTCTTCTAATTCAAAGGCCTCCTCCACCTGGTCCAAGTCCACAGCTTGCTGTGCATCTGAAGCTACCTCCTCAACACTCTGCTCTACTGCGTCTAGAAGGCCTTCCAAAGCAGCTTGGTGGTTTTCCTCAACTGTCTCTTCCATAGCTGCTCTTCCTTCATCCAGAGATTCAACCTCAGCCTGATGCACTTGCTCATCCTCCAGGTCCCTCTGCTTGATCCCTCCCAACACTGTTTCCTCAACCCCTGCCTCTGTCTGTGGCTGCCCCTCAGAGGGTACAAAGGCCAACTCTGGTTCTTCTACCTTCACATTTGTTTGATCCTCTATGTCTACAACATCATCACAAGTGGGCACTGCATCCTTGATACATATATTGTTTCCCTCTTCCTCAGTGTTTGCCACTACAGAGTTGTTTTGTGTCCCTGAGATATTATTACTAGCTGGCTCAACTTCCTGTTTGCTGGATTCTGAGTTGTCCTTCTCATCAGTGTTTTTCATTGCGTGTTGAATTTCACTGACTAACTGGTTGATCTGATTGCTCACCTCTGTGATTGTACTCGTGGTTTGGCAAAGTTCATTTTGAAAATTGCCCTGTTCTGACCCTGTGGTAACAGCCACATATGTTGCTTTATCCTCCACTTTTTCTGCATCCTCATTATTAACAAAAGGAAGAACAACTTCTGTTCTGGTTGCGTCATCAGTAGACAAATGTGTAGGTTTTTCTGATTCTTCCCCAGGAATACTTGATTCTTGGAGAGACTCACAGTAAGTACACAGAATGTGATGTTCTTCTAACTCACTGTCTCCTCCATTAAGCTCTTCCTCCCTTACTGAAGTCTCTGAACATGCTGTCACTGCTTCTGGTTTAACTTCTTTTTCTTCATTGTTGTCTAATGTCTGGTCCTGACCTTCCTTTATCCTATCCTGTTTCTCATTTGACTCTTCAATTACTGTTTCATGCCCTTCATCTACCAATTCAACATCTCCCTCCAGTGTTTCACTTCCTTCTTCTCCGTCTATTATTACTCCATTTGGTAACAAGGCCATTTGTACAATAGGTACTTCCTCCCTGTGGCCCTGCTCATCACGTTTTCCTTTTCCTCGTCGATCTCCTGCTTCAGTCATCATCAAAACATCTTCTCCTACCTCCTCAGCAAGTTCCACCTCTCCGTCTTCCTCTTCACCCTCCTCATCCTCTCTTCCTTTCTGGGTATCAAGATCTGTACTAATAACATCTGGGTTGTGGGAAATTGCAGCATTTGATAGGTCTGGGTTTGGGCAGGAGCCTGATTGAGCCATGGTAAATTTTCAGGAAAGGGTGGCACACTCCGTCACAAAGAATTGGTCCGTCGTTTCCAGGATAAGCTCCCCAAGATGTCAAAATTTTGGAATGGGGCCAATGTTCTGGGTTTAATATTAGTACTAAGACTAAAAATGCAGAATGGTTGCAGGTCCCAGATCAGGTCCAAATGGTGATGACAGTACTGTCAAAACAGTAGAGTGTATCCAATCGGCTTGGAAAAAGGCTCCCTTGGTACGCTTCAGAGCAAGAGACGAGGAAAAACAGGACTCAGAAGAAGACTCAAATCCTGAAACAGATCCTGGGGTTGCTTTGTGAGGGATGGTTTTCAGAGTCCAGCTTTCCAGAACACTGCTCTGAAGATCGTGAAAAGTCTGTTCCGTTCCTAGAAAGTTGCAAATTTCCAGGACAGTGAGAGAAAGTCTGGAGTCAAAAATAGAAGCTCCAAAGATCCTACTATGATGAGTATTGTTCAGATATACAGGTTTACTGTTTGTAAACACACAATCTTTCTATTCTTTACTTGTGGCTATAAGGCTCCCGAACCTGTACTGCACCTTAAGCACAGTTGGACATCAATAAATACAAATCTCTCTCTCTCGCTCTCCCTCCAGAGGATTAAATGGAGGCTGATCCCCACATGACCAGGAGCTTAAACCCCTCTGCCATCCAGGGACCAGCACCACTTTAGCTGAAGTTCCACATAAAACCTACACACACTCACACTAAAACATGCACAATTGTGGTTAAACTCCAAATTAGCTAATTGCTGACATATGCCTTAAAGCTCTATATTGAGTAAGCTTCTATACTAAAAATGTAAATGCGTGGCATTACATGGTACTGTGCTGCTGCTCAACGACAGCATAAGCCAGAACAATAATGCCCAAACTGTTCAGTGGAACATGAAATCAAATATTTTTCTTAACTTAATTTTTAACAAAGAAGGGTATAATTTCATTGTAACCCTGAACTCTTGGTCTATTGTGGTTTCCAGAGACCTTTCAGAACATTTAAATCAAGTTCTTACCACATGTACTTATTCAAAGTCATCCTCCATTGATAAAGATTACAGTAAAACTAGAACTGCAATATTTTGTCAAAGCTTGCAGTAAGCAGAGTTAACTACAAGAGGGCAGGACTTGACTACAAATCATCTTGTCTGCAGATGGAAACAATGTAAAACAATTCAGAAGGTTTTGAACCTTTTTCCCTGATTAGATGGTGAGTTTAGAATTGTATTGTGGACAATGGTGGAAATTTGTTTTTGTCTTAACCACAGGGTGTAAAACGCAGGTGCTAGTTAGTACAGACAGGAACAGAAGTTCCAAGCATTAAACATCCTGATTGCATTTGGCAGGAGGGATTTCTGGCTGTTACTTGTCTAATCTAGGAAGCTTTGTTCATTATCATTATCCATATCATGTTTCTCACTTGCTTTTCACCTCACGGACCGTATTAAAAAACATAAAAGGACGTTTGATGAAGTGGTGTTATGCAAGTTATCGTCTATTTTAAAGGATAAAACACTGAATTTGAGCTTTGACTGAATCATGGTCATGGCTCGAATTCAGATATCTTTATATGTACATATAGGCACTACAGAGGTGTTCGCCAACACGAACACTCACTCTGTTGAACACCTAAATCTGTCACACATCGTCAATAACCATATCATACCACCCACTTCCTCATCATTGAATCATTTCATGTCCCACTGTCACTGCCATATCCTGCTTACTGTACATACTGCATGAATTTGAATGAATGGATTTATATTTAAATGTCATGCACCAAATAAGGTGCCCAGCCTATAAGGGCTTGCATCTACCTCATTACCTCTGTTGAACTGAAAGTAAGTACTATATGCCTGAAAGTACAGGTAGCCTACTGAAACTAAGAAACTGAAATCTTATTTTATATGAGCTGTATGAGTAAGAGAGGTTCTATTTTGCTGTCTAAGAAAAACTCTGTCGAAGATCTGTGGAAATGTTTGTTTTAACTTTTTAACATTAGGTATATTGTGTGATTGTATTTGTAAATGTATGATGTGTTGAGGATGTGACTTTCATGTGTATAATCTGTGTTGTTCCTTGTGAACCCCAGGAAGACACATTTCATATTTAGATTTATTTTATTAGTTTATTTCATAGGGACAGTGCACCACTAATCAACAGAGTTAAAGACAACAAACAAAATCAACAGAATACAGACAATGCAATGCAACTGCAGTACAACCCTGTTGTAAATAACATATATATTTATCCATTATCTCAGTGCAATACTACCTCGTGATTTATTTGCACTAGGAACTGACCACATTTAATCCACCGGCCACTTTACCTATTTGTATGTGTTCTCTGTTGTATTGTGTTATTGTCCAGTTATTGTCCAGTTGTTGCTGTCTTAATTCTGTTTGTCTTTTTATATACGTGTGTACCATCAAGTGATAATAAACTGGAGTCAAATTCCTTGAATGTTTGCACATACTTGGCAAATAAATGTGATTCTGCTTATAGCCTATTATATGGACCTAATTTATCTTCATATTGAAAAGCATCAACTTGCAACTGATTCTGAGTCTCATCATACTCAGATTGCTCTTTTAAAAAAGCATAAAGCTGATTTGTTATGGAGACTTTGAGGACTGTCATTTGCCCTTTCATCCACTAAAGGGCACCACCGCTGCCCAATGGCTGCCAGCTGCTGTACAACGTCGAAGAAGAAGAAGATCAGCTGTTGTTGAATTTACGTCATCTCCTTGATCCCCTGCGCCATGCTAACCAAATTACCCCCAGAGGGTTATTTATAGTTAATACTGTGGTATATTGTGTTGTTTCAGTATAGGACAGTAGCCGCTGCTAAACGGCGGCCTTCACCCGCAACCGAGTGAAAGGACAAAACCCCGCATAGTATCGCGAGTTTGGCTCGTTGAGCAGCGTCATTTGTTCTTCCTGGTTAGCATTAGTTGCTAGCATCTTAACGCAGCTTACAGGCTGTGTAGTGGAGCAGCCTCACAGCTTTAACTCCAGTCCTGTGGAGGTGAAAGCACCGCAAACGGAACCGTGTGTCATCATTAGAAACCCCCGAGGTCTTTGTCGTTGTTATTGCTGTTGTTGTAACGCGTCAAAGACGAAAACCGGTGGCTAGCACGTCAGTTAGCAAAGTCGTGTTGTTTTTTTCCGCGGATTTCGGTCCTGTTGTTTCCAGAAAACACCATGCAGCAGGCGGAGACCGGCGGCGAGGAGGAGGCGACGGTAGACGTCCAGTTTACCGATTTACCGAACGCTCTTATCGCCTGCAAGGTGCCGGAGGATTTGTTCAATGAAGGCAACCTCAAGGTGAGGACCAAACCCCCGAGGACCGTTTCACTGCGCTGTGTTTGGGTGTGAACCCAGTGTTGCTCTTCATAAGATGTAAACATGGAACAATATTGTGTCACGTGCCGTTTTCACCCCCTTTTTTGTTTTTGGTGAACGAAACAAACCATTTTAAGCTGATATGACACATCCTGTCACCTATCTGCTACAACCATGACATCATTGGGAGGTTTCCAGCAATATTCACTATCCATTTGTAGCGAATTGAGACTAGATGATACAACACAATAGAAATTAGTATTGAATTTGGGTCTACAAACAAACAAAACATGCCATTTCCAAATAAAGCAATAGTGAATTACACTTATATTTATAGCCTACATGTGTCTACCAACTAAGGCCAAGTATATGTAAACGTATTCCTTACTTTTGTATACGTCTAGGTCAGGTCTGACAGGTTGACAGATTAAGTTAAGTTTAGTTATTTGTTTCATTCATTGAAAAAAGTAAATAAAAACAGTTTAATTCAATAACTAATGCAAGTGAATGAAAGGGGGCAGAAAGAAGAGAATTTAGGTAGTCCTGTACTTTGTTCTTCTTTTACAAATTTAATAATGTATCAAAACAAAGAAATAGAATAAAAATGAAACAGGTCAAAGTGCAGAGAACATGAAGTTGGAAACATCAGAGGTTAGACCCAGATTCAGATTAGGAGTCTGTTAAAAGCAAAATCAGAGATTAGCATCTGTAACAGAACGGTTTGTGCATTTGTTTGTTTTTTCTTTTTTCTCTCCTTTTTTAGCTCGTAAAGGTCGTTTAAGTGCAACACTTAATCGTCACTCATCATATAATATTATATGGATGTTATCACATGAGTATTTATTGGCTGAGTAGCGTTAGGCTACATGACCAGTGCTGTGAAGGCTAGAAAAGATGCTCTGGTGAAAATATTGTACAGAATGGATTTTAGGGACGAAAAAAAAACCATTTTCCCAATGTAAGCTTTCAAAAAATATTATGTAACCTGTGGTTCTGAATCATAACTAATCAATCTGAAGGCTGATTTAGCAACTGTAAATGACCACAAACTGCACGTGACGGTAATGACTCAGGTTTCCAGGTGCAGTTAATTCCATGACAGTAGTGTTGACAGTCCTCAGCAGACATCTGGTAATCACCAGCAGTATGTCAAAAGGCGTCAGAGGCTTAGTTAAAGGCTAATCTCTGCTGCTAACTCACCTGCTATCAGTCGGCCATGACACTCTCCCTTCCTCTGAAGTTACTGCTGATGAATCAGCTGCTTTTCGCTTAATGCCTCCCAACATAATGACTACATTTGAAGTCCATGATGAGTAGAAGCAGTGTACTGATGGTAAGGTTTCTGGTTACGGTATAGCACCATTAAGACACAAGATACAGGGTTTTCCCTTAGCGGCGAGGGAAATACAGAGACTGTTGATGGAAAACTGTCCCTGAAGGCAATGTGCATCAGCGGTTTTGCATGAATTTCCCTCTAAAACAACTCTGTCTGGTAATGTTGTGTTATTATCTCATAGCGTGGTGAATGTGCAGGTCACAACTTGTCCACCAGAGCGTTGTGGAGTTGTTGGATTGTGTATTTGATGAGTTTGATGAAGGAAAACCAAGAAATCCCATGAGCCTCGGTCAGTGTTGTTTTCGTCAACGATGACGATGACGAAATATTTTCGTTGACGACCCTTTTTTCATGACGATAACGAGACGATGACGAGATAAACACGGCGCTCTGATGACGAAAACAAGACGAGACGTGTGTGAGTTTTCGTTGACGAGACGAGGACGGACGAAAACGTTAGTGGTCGGGCTGCAATCGCCTCTAAATTTCAAATTGGCGATTGTCAGCTTCACACAATTTAACAACGGCTCCGTCAACAACAGAACAGCGCTGCTGAGACGAGCCGCGGAGCGCCCGGTGCTTGTGATCAGAGTGCAGGTGCAGGTGAAGGCAGTGATCAGCTGCTCTGGTGACCGAGGTCGGAGCGCTGCAGCGGCTCCGCAGCGCTGACGAGTGGATGGTCAGACGTTCACAGTGCAGACACAGACACTTCTGCTTATTGTGCGTGTAATCTATCTGTCAATTAAAATCAACAAGTATCTGCAACGCTGCTGCATCCCATCCTTGTGGTCAGACCCACACCTGCATGCAGCGCACATTCTGCTCAACACACCTGGCGTCACTCGACGAGAAGATATACGTAGGTTAAGACCATAAATGATTTGCCATTGGGTGAAAATTATGTGTAAAACTATTCCTTAATTGAATTAAGACTTCTTTTTTTTCGCTGAAACTGACGAAAACTAGACTAAAACCTCGTTGAGTTTTCGTCGACTAAAACTAGACTAAAACTATCACATATAGAAATGACTAAAACTGACGAAAACTAATAAGAATTTTCGTCAGAAAGACTAAGACTAAGACTAAATCTAAAATGCCTGCCAAAAACAACACTGGCCTCGGTAGTGTAGCTCTGAGCAGCTCACGGCTCTGCTCTGCCGTCCTAAAAATAGCTTGCACCGACAATTAAAGGTAACAAACCTACTGCTATGACTATAGGGATTACGGCAATGGGCCAATTTGCCAAAAATGTTGAACTATCCCTTTAAGATTCCATACATTTTTAGAAGTGTTGCTTATATATTAGAATATTAGTAGTCCCCCTTGTTAAGACTATATACCGCTATCACATCTTGACATTGATACCACTCAGCCAATATCAGTCATTTTAGCATTGGAGATGGAAATGTTGTCTTGGTCTTGTGTAGCCTACTTTGTGTCTCGGTGCCCTGTCACTGGTCGACAGAGTGGACAATTGTGGGAACAGTGTTTTCTGGTGAATCCAATGTCCAGTTGGGTGGAAATGGCAGCCAAGCTGGGGGCTTTCAGTGGGAGGAACCGCAAAGACCGCAAAAACAACCCGTGGGTGTATTTTCCTGGTTGTTTTCCTTATGTAAAACTAGAACATGGAAGGATCCTGTGGCAACTGACAAACACCGACTGCTTATACACACATTGGCAGGTTACCAGGGACAGTGAGACGATGATCCGCTGCTTCTTGATGTGCTGACTCTGACGGAAAAGAGAAAACAACGGGGGAGATGGGACAGAGGTCACTCAGTCTTACTGCTTTCCTCTCCTTCCACGGTCCTGCTGCTTTTCCAACCGGGCGTCTCTGCGGAGACGGGACGGTCAGCTGATGGATCAGATGGCTCAATATTCCACTGTGGGAATGTTCCTGAGAACACTGGGGGAAAGAGAGTGTTTGCTCCAGCGGAATGATTTTATATTAAGTAAGACAGGAAACACGGACAGATTTCCATTGTTTTCCAGTATTTAGACTCTCGCTCCAAACATTCATTAGAATTATCAAAATAGTCTTGATTCTAGAAGCCATCAGTAATAGCTGTGGTATGTTTGCTTGTGAATGCCTTATTGATTATTGATTCCTGAGGCGTATGGAGGAAGAAGACTGAGGAGTTTTTTCCAGGTTTACAGGAATGAGACGGAAAGGTTTTTCCGGTATGAATCTGTTCCCTGGAAAGTCAGGGAAGTTTCATCTCCAAACCCAAGGTCATGGACGCAAATCTCAGACCTGTTACTCAGACTGATCAAGATGACACAGCGTGTGATTGGAAATGTTTGTTTTATTGCAACAAGGATGGGCAGATTTTAATAGTGATGCAAATAAGTTCTGGGTCAAATGGAAAATCTGAGTGGTGTCGTGTTATTGGACATTCACTGAGTCAGAGTTTCAATTAGCAACATTCTCTGCTGTTCCTTTGACATTTAAAGGGGCATTGTGTAACTTCTCCTGTTATCTATTCACAAAAATCGATTATTTCGTTCATTAATCAGTAATCCCCCCATCAACAAATACCTCTTTTCCACCGAACTGGTTCCGGTGCTGGTTCGGAGCCAGTGCCTGCTTAGCACCGGTTATTTGCTTTTCCACTGCCTAAGCACCGGTTCTTGGTTCTTAAAACTGGTTCCAGACCAGCACCAACTTCTTGCTGGGCCAGAGCTAAAGAACCGGTTCTTCCAGCGGCAACAAGACCAGCGCTAAGAGATACAGACACGTTATCGCTACGTATTAAGTTTGTTTATCAATTTAAACACAGTTGAAGCAAACTAGCTGAGCTACGTGGCTAACAGCAGCTAACGGTCGCTCCTATCAAAACATATCGCCGTCAAAACGTAGTTGCCGCGGTCGTGGCAATTAATTAAGACGGCGCTTTTTCCTTTTTTTCCCAGCAGGGTTTACAGTTATCGTTAATTAAAAGCCTAGTATATGCTTCCACGTCGGGTCCGGTGTTCGGACCGGGTTTTAATTTTCAGGTCCGTTTATAACTGTAGCAGCAGCAGAGACAGGAGCAGCTCCTGGATGGGGGAGCCTGGCTCTGACTTGGCTCCTGATCAGTGGAAAAGGGTTAGGGTTCTTTGGAGGCACCAGAGTTGAACCAGTTAAACACAGAACTAGCACCAGCACCAGAACCAGTTTGTACAGAGTACAAGTACGGAGTACAAAGAGTACGGAGTACAAAGTGAAGTGTTCTTTCAGCTCTGAATGAGCCGTTCATATCATTCATATCTCCATGGAGCAGTAAGCTCGGTGCTGGCTGCCGTGTCGTGTCTCCATGTTTTTACCTTCAGTGGTAGCGTGACAGTAGGAAACCACAGAAACTCAGCGGAGACGCCGGAGCTGTCGGCTCAGGTCGAGGTGGCGTCACCGCGGTAACGTAGTGAGGAGGAATGAAGCGTTACTGATGCTGCATTCACCTGCAGTCAGGCCGACGGCTGTCGCTAACAAACCAGAGTGTCCAGAGAAAGACGGTAAAACGTGGGTCAGGTAAACGATACGACATCGCCATGACAACATATTGTTACGTGTACTGTTTTGCCTCGTCGCTGTCGTCCGTCTGCCGTCTGCCCAATTTCACCTGAATGCAACATAAAAAATACGACTGAGTTGCTTGCGATCTACAACCACAACATTAGGGGAGGAATTCCTACACAATGTACCTTTAAGTGGAAAAGATACAATATTTTAATGTTAGTACTACTTACCCCAATTGTTATGGAAGTATTTAAAATATTTTTCTCTAATTTAAAAACTAATTAATTCAAAGAAGCGTGTTCATGTTATTATAAGACATTTTAGCACTACTGCATTTTAGCTAATGTTAGTATTGATGTTTACCTCAGAATGCTAATAGGCCCCGCCCCCTTTTGTATCAGCTTATGATGTAGCAAAACTAGAGATAAATACTCTGCTGTGTGTGTGTGTGTGTGTGTGTGTGTGTGAGGGAATGGAAAAAATGGGAAGATGAAAAAAAAACGGCGTGATGGAAAAAATGCAGGGTTGAGCATGTGCACTCTCACACAAACACACACACACACACGGTGGCCACACCAGGGTGAGGTTGAGGTCTGGAGATGATTAGCACCTACACACACACACACATGGTAATGTTTAACATCAACAAACAACACTTACACGAGAGCATCAGTTTCACTGTCGGGAGGCTCATCGTTATTTTCCACACACACATTTTCCATTCAACACACACACACACATGCACGCACAGGACAGAGCTGTTAGTCATTGGCTGTGCGTTAACACCTGCTCTCTGGTCCACAGTCAGCATGTACAGTGTGGGGACATGTTGCTGTAATAGTTTACAACAGGCACGTTCCACCCAGACCACCTGCCAGATGCCACACTGCTGAGGTCTGCTGTTGCCCCACACACCACACACTCACAAGGTCCCGGGGCCAAATCTGTGCCCAGGCCTGTGTGTCAGATTTATGACTGTCATGTGTGCACCTTCAGGCTAAATGGACATGAACAGGAGTGGAGGCTCGACTTTATTTAAAACACTTTTTTTTTCCAACACAATTTCAAAATATTATTGTTTGTCTGTTAAATTTTTTTCCTTACTAAAATGTAATGTTGTTGCGGGCAAAAGCAACAGTTTACTGGACACAGCTTTGTTTTTTGAAAACACAAAACATTTTCCAACATGTTTTTCAAAATGTGTTGAAAAATGTGTTTCAAACTAAGTCAGCTCAGGCAGCACAGTTCTATGGACCGATTTTTCAAAATGTGTCCAGTAACTGTGCTGTCTGAGCTGTAAACGTGTAATATTTAGTTTACATTTAAAATCATGGTGGAGGCCAGGGTCCAGTTGCACACAATACCTTAAAAGTACACTTAAATTTCTCTTTTGCTTCAACAATTTGAAGGCTTTTCAACAGTGAAAGAAAGTTTCCCATTGATTTGGCCAAACAGTCAGTTTGTGTTGGTCAGAGGAGTCAGGTGCATCAATTGAACTGATCTTAGATTTAAATCTAAGATAAGAGGAAATCTTTTAATATATACTGAGCAGTCAAAGAAAAAAGCCTCAGTGTGTTTTGAGCAACTGTTTTTATTTTAAGTACAGCAGCTTCAGCTCTCACGCAGGTGCAGATGCTGGTGAACTGGCTGCACAGGCTTGTTTTTCCAACAGCACACACACACACACACACACACACACACACACCCTCCACTTCAAGCTCTCTGCTATTAATACCTCATAAAAGCATGTTATCAAACTGCATACTTTCCGTGACCACCGGCTCCCTCCCACCTCTTTCTTTTTATCCCTTTATCCCTCCATCCTACATTCTTCCTACCACCCATGTCTCTCTCTCTGTCTCTCTGTCTCTTTGTCTCGGCTTCATATAGATATATGTACATATGTACTCAGCCTGACGTGTCTTACACATCGTGTGAAGGAGTCAGCTGATAAGTCTGTGGTATGTGAGTGAAATCAAGAGGTGAAAGGCTCATTGTCACATGTTTTCCATGCAACAAAGGATTATTTTTTTTCGTCTAGTCAAATCGCCGCAGAAAGCAGATCAGTGTTTGTTGGGCATGATGTCATCATTTTCCAGTCACACACTGGCCTTCTTTTCGTCTGATTAGTCAGCATTGGCTCGTATCTCTCAGCAGAGGGACAGAAGGGAAAAAAAGAAACACATTGTCCCGCCCCCTGACCGCCAGCCATTGGCTTGCAGTGAATGAATGGATGACTGGCACCAGGAAGAGGAGGAGGGTTGGACAGAGGCTAGTGCGTCATCGACTGGCAGGGGCTCATTTAAGTAGCTGTGTAACAGAGGAGAGAGAGAGAGGGAATGAGAGAGAGAGCTTAGCAGAGCCTGAGTGACATTTCCAGCTCTCCACACCCAAATCTCTGGAAAATTCCATCAGTTTGCTGCAGAGTTGCTTCACTGAAACTGAACGAGGAGTCGAGGCAAAGCCTGTCAAACGCTGAGCTCCGCGTTGGATTCTATCTTTGCCAAAGTGCTGCAGCAGGTGAAGAGATAACCTTGGAATGTGTGTTTGTTGACTGACGTTCCCTGAATGCACCGCTGTGGTCCAGTCCGCTCTGAAGATAGAAAGAAGATCCATGTATGAGGAGCCAGACCTGGATCGCAGCTGACCTGTTTCCCGTCGGAGAGCCTCTGTTACTCCTTTCTCGCCTGTCACCCTGGGGAAGACAACGCTTTTCCGTTCCCCCCGCTTCCCCCCTTCCTCTTTGTCTTTAAACCCCTCGACGTCCGTGTCGCCGTCCCGTTGCGCCCAGACCTCAGGCATCAGGTGGAGAAGGTTCCGGGTCCTCGGATCTCCCGTCATGCACATCAAGACCACCAAGTGTAACCGCTTCTGCCTGGTCGCCTCGTTGACCAACCAGGAAGTGTTCGTCCGTCCTGAGGCACAGGTGAGCGAGCAGTCTGCTCCCGGTGCTGCTGTGTTTCTAGGTCCTTGGACCCAACTAGGGTCTTCAAGGATCTTGTTTCCCTTAAATTGAGTTCCTAACAGGGAAATAGTCCCAAACCTTCTAGCATAGTTAAGCAAAACATTCTGTTTGAAAGTCATTTGGTTTTATTGACAAGATGCAGAGGACCATCAACTCCAGTTTGGAAACTAGGACCTACAGTTATCTCTAAACAAATCCAGACCTGGATAAGTCCTGCAACCCAGTTTGTACCTGTTAACTGATGAAGTTAGAGTGATAGGGTCACTATGTGGTGTTGATGTGTCCAGAGTGGTTGCTGTCCGTCAGATGGAAGAATGGTGGATGGGCCAAAAGCAATTGAATGAATCGGGGTCAAAGGTCCCATAATGTGGGGTGACGTTCGGCGTGTTGTATTCTGAAACTGGGCATTCAAATCTGACAGTAGGACTCCCATAACTTTGTGATGTCACAACAAAACAGACACCTGGACTCACCATCCAATACCTCAAATCTGCTGTATTTTCATTGGATCATTTAGAAGACAGTCCGCCAATCAGAAGTAAGACACACAGTCTGACATTGTGATCGTTTTTGGTTTTTGAAACCACAAATATATCTTCTTTTGAACACTTGAATGCCAGAAAAGAGTAATTGATCTTTAAAACAACTGTACCATTACTATCCTTTCTCATTGCTTTTAATGTCTTTATCCACAATTAATCCTTTACAAAAACATACAGTTTCTGTCCATCAAGTACTGGTCCTGGTTTAAGTGTGTTTTGAGTTGTGCGTGTGTGTGTGTGTGATTACAAGTGAGGACCTTTTCCTCCACATGACGCACAGCTCTCCGTCACTCTCTGCTCTGCGTTGCAACATGCTGACTGATCTCTGCACAAGGATCACTTGTAGGAAGCTATTTTTGTCGATAGTGCGATGACTGCAGCACCACACCATATGTCTATTTTTCTAAGTCTTCATTTTATTTGGAACAGCTAGCTAAAACAAATGCTGTCTGATCCAACAGTTCTGCAGCAAATGCTTCGATTGGGGTTTGCAGTATTTTAAAGAGGTGTCAGTTCAAGGTTATGAAGAACACAGTTTGTTTTTGGTTGATTCAAGGTCTGGGAAGGAGGTCCTCGTCCTAGATCTGGATCAGGGCATCTGTGAGCCCCTACACCGTCACTCAGGAACCACAATGTTCCCCATGGCATCTCCAGACTCTTTAACGATACATCTTCAATGATGATCGGTTTTTCTGCTCTCGGACTAACAACAAAGAACAAAGCTTTATATGTTATATGCTATTGACCAGCTTGAGATGTGATTGGTCTGAGACTGAGGGGACTGATAGGTCAGAATGCATCTATTCGTTTAGTCCTTTTGGAAATTTTAAACAAGGCCAACTCAATTTTTCTATCTTGACAAGTTTCTGGTTTTTCCTCCATCATGCAAAACACATCCTGTCTTGAGCAGAGGGAAGCGACAGATATAGTGTCTGATAATAGAATCTATTTATATCAGTATTATTCATGGAGACTTTTAAGTCTGTATCTATGTTCCGGCTGCCTCTGGCCCAGAGCTCAGTATTTTTAGATGAGAAGAGCTGAAGGGAACAATTTGGGTGAATCTAGAGAAACTGGTTTACTTTTCTCCTTTGACTCATCATTTCCATCTCCTCCCCCTCTTTCCAGACCAGTTTTGAGTCCTTGTTCCGCTCATTTGATCCGGAGGTGCAGTTCCAGTACTTCAGGTCCTTCCGGAGAGTCAGGATCAGCTTCAGTGATGCTCTGGCTGCAGCCGAGGCCAGACTGAGACTGCATAAGACGGACTTCAATGGAAAAGAGATGAGGCTCTACTTTGCTCAGGTAAACTTCATTATTTACTGGATTTATTTTAAAAACCCAACCGAGTTCATTGACTTTCATCTTTTCTGTTGTTAGCATAAAACCCTGTTCTGTCTAATAACCCAACGGGACATGGTGTCTGTGTTTTTGCATTAACAATATATATATTTTTTTTAAATAAAGCACATAAATGATCATTTCATGGTGACTCTTTTTGCAATGACAATTTTCATGAAGTTGCCCCCACCGTCCCTTAGTGTCACCGCAATCATACCATTGCTTTGAAATCTCAACTGTTTCAATATCAGAGAACTCACCTGTAAAATGAAAAACACAAAAACAAACACTAGCTACCTTGCTAGTTAGCGAAATATCCTGGGTTTTAACAGCAGTGTTCAGAATTAGTTTTGTTTGAATTAACAGGTTTGATTCTTCTGTGATTAGCAACAGCTAGCTAACACTGCCAAATCCAACTAGCCCAGTTAGCTAGTTATGCTATAAATGTAAGTCTCTGCAGTGGCATCCAGCTAACACTGCTAACATCATATTCCAGAGCTAAGCTATTTATGCTAGTTATGTAGTGTGTGCTTATAAAGTGACTAAACTCACCCTTACTACTTTCCTGTATAGTCTGTCCATATAGGGAGTCCTCGGTTGGAGCCCCCCAAGCCAGAGAAGCAGTTCCTAATCTCCCCCCCTGCCTCCCCTCCAGTGGGTTGGGAACAGTCTCAGGACGCCACGCCAGTCATCAACTACGACCTGCTGTGTGCCATTTCAAAGCTAGGACCAGGTACGTTCTTTTAGATGCTAAATGGACAGGACAGGACAGTCTGTGTCCACGGCAACCAGTCAGAGACTTAATTCAATAATGCTCTGTGTTTGGCTCCCAGGGGACAAGTATGAGCTCCACACTGCCACGCCCACCACCCCCAGCGTGGTCGTCCACGTCTGTGAGGACGAACGCGGCGACAGCTCCGCCCCCGACGACAGCGACCAGGATGACAAGCCCCGCCCCCTGCGGCCCAAAATCATCCAGACACGGCGTCCCGACTACAGCCCCGAGGTGAAGCAGTGAGCAGTGGCCCCTGGGGGGGGGCAGCAGTGTGAGGACTGTGACATTCCATCCTGAGGTGACTGGTCAAGAGCTGAACACACTCTCTGAGCAACGAGGGTTTGGGAAAGGCACCCACGGGTGCTCCGATGTTCAAGCGTTTCATTGGACAGAGGAGAATCAAATGCTGCATTCATGTCCCATGGGAAAGACGGGAGATATGAACTTGTGGTGTTTCAGACACCGTAGGAAAAGAGACTATCCTGGTGTTTTGTTTGTGGTGATTTAAAAAAACAAGTCTCTTAGATCTCATCCAAGTTACGTTATTCCCACATGACATGAATGCAGCATCATCCTGAGACGTCATGTTTCCTCATCTGGGGCTTTGTGAAGTGAAGGACACTAAAAGGATGTGATTCATACCTGTCCACCGCCTGGGTGTAAGACGTCTCAGCCTCACCTCACTGTTTTTACGGTGGATGAGACGTCAAGAAACTCACATCACTCAGTCACACGCAGGTTGTGGTGTGCACTCCAATGAAAACATCACTCCAGGGTGAGGAGTCCGCTCCTCTAACAGTGTTATTTGTGGGGTATTTCAGTTACTGTGCTTTGGTTGTAGTTTAGTAAAGAAGTGTTGCTGTTTGACATTTAACAGAGCTAAAATACAGCTTTCTGATGCTTTTATTTTGAATGTACTCACACCAAGCTATTCATGGTTTAAAAAAAAAAAAAAGACAGGGCTAATGTTTTTAGTCAATGAAAACAAGAAAAGAAAAGTTCGCAACTAAAGCAATGTTGCTCACCATGTGGCCCCCTCCGGTGGGGCCCATTCGGTAAGAGCAGTTGTTTGTTGTCCGTAGATAATGTCTTATTGTTTTCATATGAACTGTTTGCATGTATAACAGTTGTATGTTGGAAATATGTGTGTGTGAGTGTGTGTGTGTGTGTGTGTGTGTGTGTGTTCAGAAACTGCTCCCATCTGGTGTTGCATCACAGTGGCACACCTCCAATACGCTGATGATATAATACTGTTACACAGCCTCTTGTGTCGGTTATTAAACGTGCTGTATTCGCCTCATCTGTCACTCCGTTAGTGTAAAGCTCAGTCTCACACTGTGTCAGCGTTTTAGTGTAAACTGGAGATCGAACTCCTGATCTCAGATTGAAGTCAGTCTCTTCAGCTTCAGTGGTTTTAAAATGATTGAAGGGCTGGAAATGACAAATCACTGCATAATGTCCAGGCTCTGAATTGTATAGTTGCACCAACTGGTCAACCGGTCCTGGTCTTTAGTTTTTGATAAGACCAGGTTGTAGAATAGACTTAATGTCTGTGGCCATATGTCTGTCGCTGTTACCTAGCAGCAGTTTCTAACGGCTTGCTAATTTCTGGTTTTGTTGAGTTTGTACCTCAGCAGTGACCAACGTAAGATTTTTTTCTTACTGGCCCGCTTGGCCAGTAGCTTTGAGTTTTACTGGCCCTGTGTGTATTTTCACTGGCCCGGCCGCCAAAAACTTAAAAAAGCATTTTTTTCTCTATTTAAAAAAACAAATGTGTTTATTTATTGAAATTGGTTAAATTGTTCACATGTTATTCTGTTATTCTGGATCAAAATGATGTGGTGGTGATGGTACCTGTCTGTTCTACAAGTCAGCAGTGTAAAACTCAAAGAGGTGGGACACCAACAGCTGTTCACGGGTGCCAAACTCCAACACGGCGTGGGCCACAATTTAAAAATTGGTAGAAGCCAAGGGCCAGATTGGTTGTTTATTGAGAACTTATTGAAATGACCTTTTTGCACATACAGTATTGAACCTAAAACTAATAAAGCCTGTAAGTTATTGCATATAAAGCAACATTAGGCTAATCATTAGATTAATGATCAGTTGCATTCATTTCTAATGGCTCCATCTGCATCTTTCCATAGTCATTTCTAATTAGGTATGCAGATGATTAACCATTAACCAATATCAAGAACTTTGATTATCGATACTTTTTTTTTTTTTTTTTAGCTCTTATTGTCAACTTATTGGGGCAGACGTGCGGGCCAAAGATAATTCCACCACGGGCCACAATCGGCCCGCGGGCCTGGAGTTTGACATGGGTTGCAATATCATCTCCATGCATATTTATTGACAACAGCTGTAGTGAAAACGTGAAGCTGAAGGAGCGGAGATGATGAACTACAAAGGACACGTTAGCTCTCCGTTACAGTGGCGGTAACAGCTGACTGGCGGAGACGTTAGTTCGTCGGTACGGTGACGGTGACAGGGTAACAGCTGACTGGCGGAGACGTTAGTTCGTCGGTACGGTGACGGTGACAGGGTAACAGCTGACTGTGCGTCTGCTCTGTCTCGGCTGCAGCGGCGGTAAAGCAGCGTCGGGCCGCTGAAACACTCGGTGGAATCGCCGATTAGATGCGCTGAGCTGGGAGCATCGTATGTCTCACTCAGTAGAGCGAGCACGCTGCTGCGACTACGAGTTCAATTCCACCCGGCGGCTCCTTCGCTGCGTGCCCCCTCTCTCCCTCTCCCCCTCCCCACTGGTGCCGGTGAGAAATTTAGCGGTGGCCGCCGCGACCAAATTCTGCATGCAGGGAAAACCCTGTTCACGTTCAATTGTTTAGCTACATGTAACAGACTAGTGAGACCAAAACTAAACCGGCGCGCTTAAAACATGAACAGCTGATCACATGAAGCATTTTGATTTTCCCACGTGCATTCCAGCGAATCACGATGCATTTCGTCGTACGGGCCAGTGAACGACCAATCACTGATTTCAGTGATTTATAGTGATTGGCCAGACACTGGCCCGGGCGGGCCAGTGACTGGCCAATCTACCTGCCCTGCATGTACTTTTACTGGCCCCGGGCCAGCGGGCAATGGGTTATGTCGGACCCTGCTCAGTGTCTCAGTAAAGCCTTAAGGACATTGATTCCAATTTGGTACAAATGTTCACTTGGACAGTTTTGGTCCTCAAAGGTTAAGGTCAAAGTGACCTTCCAAAACATGTTCTTTTAGCCATTACTAAAAAAAACCTCACAAAACAATAGTAACTTCATTTGACTCTGTTTAGTGTCAATCTAGTCTTAGTGAAGGAGGCAGACATCCACAATGAGTTGATTGTGTTTTCCGATTTTTTCATTGTCATTGTTAGGGTCAACACCATGGATAGAGTCTGTCTCCATCCTCTGTCTTCATTTGTCCATGGTTTTGACCCTCAGACCATTTGCATGGTCGTCCAATGACAGCTCAGCTCTTCATAGTTAAGATCCTACACATCAAAACCTAATGGTTCCAAAGTTCCACTGGATCTTTTTCTGTCTGTCCTGCTTGTTTTAAAATCCATTACATCGTCTTCATAAGCTCTCCTATAAAGTCGTTAATATAGAACCAGTCTAGATATTTGACTTAAGGCCTGCTGCTTAGCGAGTAGAATGCTTAAGACCAGTCTGTGCAGCCAAGCCGTAGGCCTTTTTTTTTTTGTAGTTGATGTTGTGTTTGCATGGTACATTTTACTAATAGCTGCATTTGTACTTGATACCGTTCACCCCGGTTTCAACCCTGCACCAAGAAATAGATACTGTGTTTGACTGACAGTTAAACTAAAACAGTTTCCTGTGGTAAAATGAATGTGGATCTGGATTCTGCACTAGAGCGATTGAAAGTAATGACAGAGTCGGAATCAAACCCCAAAGGGTTCATCACACTGTGTCTGACTGGAGCTTTATCTTCACTTGACTCTGCTCATGAAATGAATGAGGAACCACTTTTACTGTGTATTAATGCTCTTTCTCTTCCGGTACTGTCTGTTTGTCTGCTGTCTTGGCTTGAAGACATTTTCTTTTGGCGGCAGCGTCCCGTACTGGATCGTGTTTCCGACTGAACCACTTTAAATGGGTGTAAATAGAAGAAAACAGCTGTCGTTTGGATGCAGCAAACTTTAAACTTGATTCAGGCTGATGGAGGGTGTTAGCTTGAAGCAGCACTGTGATACACGACGCACTGCCAGCTCGACATCAATCATACAACTGGAGGCTCTTTATTGCTCTGTCAGTTCAGCTTATTTTGTACTACTTCTGTTTTGAGTTCATTTATATTCAAATAAATCAATGAACATTATTGAGTTAGCATTGAATAAAGATTTGACCGCCAGACTCAACCTGTCTCTGTTGTTGATTCAGTGTGATAATCTACTGGGAAATAAACTTTCTGAACTCTTTACTTTCACAGATCTGTTGACGAAGACTGCAATATGTGCCTGAGTGTCCCTTTAACCTCTACGAATAAGACATTTATGCATTTCATACATGAAAATGCTTTCAATACAGTTGAGCTTTATTTTGAAACACCTGCAGACCAGAAGCAACACTGCCCTCTGCTGTCCGGATAAAGAAGTGACATGTTCTTCAGTACCTCAAATTCTCCACCCATCTCACAGGATTATTAAAAAAAAACAAAAAAACATGAAGACAAATAAATGCAAATGCAGGATTAGGGGAATGAATTGTGTATTTTGATAAGGTTGTGGGATTTTGTTGGACCTTGATGGGTCAACCCTGACCTCGGCATTGCTTTTCCAATTTTTCCCCATTCTCAAGTAACTGATTTAGATTTTTGCTGCATTTGCTTTTTCGTTCAGTTATGGCCATGTGATATAATTTTATTTGGTTTGAGAATGTGACTTGCTCGCATATTAGTGCAGCTAGCTTGAGTTCAGGGTTAGCTGAAATCTTCCATTCTCATCTCATATAATGAGTTTTATTCCTTTTAATTTATAACAGAATAACAGAACCTTTTGTTCGTTGCAGCCATCCTAGTTGCAGCATTTGACCTTCAGGCCCCGAGTCACTGCCAGCTTCAAATACTCACTCATCTTGAAACAGGACTTGTGGAAAGTGTTCTCTCTCTCTCTCTCTCTACTTTGGTTGGAGTCTTTGGTCTTACCATAGGGAGCACATCATACATTGGCCTGCCACCTGTAATAAGAGATTCCAGATTATTTGAGTCGCCCCTCTTCCACATGTGAAAAAAAAAAATTTAGCCTACTGCAAATAGGCTAAATGTCTACTATATGCATTTAGAACAGTCTGAAGCCCTGCAGTAGGCTACCAGTTGACAGTGTTTGACAATGTTTAAAATGTAAACTGCAGGTTCTATGTCATCCCTGCTGAGCGCCAGAGGCGGTGCTTTAAGCACTGGATAACTCCACCCGCGCTAGCACATGTGGCTACATGTCGACAGAGATATTTTTGAATTTTGTCTATGTATTGCCGGAAAAAGTGAGGATTAAAAAAAAAAAACAATGTCACCTGTGACCCCTACATGACCCCCGGGAGGCTATATCTTCCAGTGTCAGCAGGCAATCGGCTCCTTCATTCTTCTCGCGACCATGCGTCAAGGTGTACGTAAGTATAGCATGGCCATTTAATTGGCCTGGTACAGTTATTACTGGCGTGCTGCTGGCTTTGTGCAGCCTGACATTCTTGTCCTCCCAGAGGCTGTAGCCAGCGATGTGCATGTTGTATGTTGTTACCTGCAGGCTGGCTGGCTGGTGGCGTTTCCGCCCCTCACCTTCCAGCATTGCACACGGCTGCTGAGAGCTGTGCTGCTAGCAGGTTGGTGCTGTTTGAATGCTAATAACTGTTCTTTTTTGTGTTTCTCTGTTTAGTGTTCACAGTAAACAAACTGATTAGAGTAGTACATAAGAGTAGTACAGAAAGTGCAAGTGGAGGAGGTTCTCTGCCTGGTGTGCTGACAGGGGGGCGGACCCCACTTCTTGTCCAGTGGCCACCATTCTGGACTTTCTTCAGTCTCTCCTGGACGACGGCCGTGCACTCTCTGTTTCTGACGGGGGCATTGAGGCTGCGGCCCCCTGTGTCCCCCAGGGTTCCAGCATGGGACCTCTCCCTGGTGCTGAAGGCCCTGGCTTCTTCAGCCTTTGAACCTCTCGCCCAGGCTGACCTCAAGTGGCTGTCGTTGAAGACGGCCTTTCTTCAGGCTATCACCTCAGCGAAACAGGTGGGGGAGTTGCATGCTTTGTCTGTCAGCGAGTCCTGCCTGCGTTGGGGGCCTGAGGGTTCAGGGGTGACCCTGTTGCGTTTCTGCCGAAGACCCTGCCCCGTGGCCATGTCAACCGCCCTATTCATCTGGTGCGGTTTGATCCCCCAGCGGCTGATGAGTTGCGTGTTTTGTGTCCTGTGTGGGCCCTGGCAGCCTATGTCTGTGCCACTGCACATGTGTGGCAGACGAAACAGTTGTTTGTTTGCTATGGGAGTCATACCAGGGGTTGTGCCCTCTCCAAACAACGCCAAATAAAGTTTTTGATTGATTGATTGATTGATTGATTGATTGATTGATTGATTGATTGATTGATTGATTGATTGATTTCTCATTGGATTGTGGACACCATCTCTTGTGCTTACAGGGTCAACGGTCGGGCATTGCCGGCGGGGGTCAGATGCCACTCGACACGCGGTGTCTCCACGTCCTGGGCTGCCCTGAGGGGTGTACCCCTGGATGACATCTGTACTGCAGCCTCTTGGTCATCGCCGAGTACTTACCATAGGTTTTACCGGCTTAATGTTGCCGCTCCCCACCTGTTGGGCGTGGTCCTTTGTCCTGAGCCTTCGACCTCTCATCAGTAAGGTGGGTTGTGGGATTCTTCATGACACTGTTGGCATATGTCATCCAGTGCTTAAAACACTGCCTCTGGCGGTCAGCAGGGACAAAATAGAACGAAAGTTGCAGTTGTAACTAGGTTCTGAGTCCCAGATCACCGCCAGAGCGTTCTGTCACAATCCTCACGCGTTCACGAGCAGATTTTGGGAGCCGATTGCCTGCTGATATAGCCTCATGTCACAGGTGACATTGTTGTTATTCGTACTCGACATGTGCTACCGCGGGCGGAGTTATCCAGTGCTTAAAGCACTGCCTCTGGCTCTGGTCATTCGGGACTCATAGAACCGTAGTTACAACTGTAACTTTCGTTTTCAGTCATTTAAAACTAACCTGATGTACTTCACTGCTTTGACCACCAGATGGAGACAAACCACCATCTGGAGCCAGGAGTGAGCCACCTCAATGTTTCTGGATGAAACACAATGTAAGTGTGATTTGTAGCTCAACTGTTGCAGCTCCAACATTTCTAAATGTCAGGATGAGTGTGACTGAATGTTTTAGTGTGTCTGTTGTACAGGTGTAGAGTCAGACTGTGTCTATTGTCCAGGTGTAGAGTCAGAGTGTTAGTGTCTGTTGTCCAGGTGTAGAGTCAGGGTGTTTTAGTGTGTCTGTTAACAGTTCAGCAAGTAGAAGATGAAATGATTCACTGTATATTAAACTTGGAGAGGTAAACCAGTAGATCTTGTTGTCCGTTATCTCTTTGTCCTTTTCAAATGAAATATATTTAATCAGTAAACTCCATAGGTTATTACGGAAGCGCATTGCATTCACTTGATAAAAATTTTTTTTGACACATTATCTCGTAATTACGAGATCCTGATCTCATAATTACGAGATCTTTTCTCGTAATAATGAGATCCTGATCTCGTAATTATGAGATCCTGATGTCGTAATTACGAGATCTTTTCTCGTAATTATGAGATCCTGATCTCGTAATTATGAGATAAATAAAAGGGAATGTCTATATATCCGCTGTTGTCTCAGGAACAACTATTAGTCTACGGTAGTTCAGTGGGTAAAGCAGATGCCCCCCACACAGTTAACTGGGGATCGAAACCCGGATGATATATCTTGTTTACATTATATGTTTTTAATGCGCAATAATTAATTATTCTGAATTAAATAATTCAGAATTGAAATATTATCCTTCGAGTTACATGGAAAACACATTATGTACGTCTGGGGGTCGGGAAGTGTTCTGATTGGGGGTAGCTACACGTGTTATGTATTTACGTCTACCGGGAGTAAAACAAATACATCCATGGTGTGAAGTGAACAGATCAGCAGCCGCTAGCTGCCCCGCTGCTGCTGAACTTTACAACAAGCCGCTCAGTAGAAGCAGAAAGTTTCTCCTCCTAACTGGATGGCCTTCCCTGGGTGTGTGAGCCTGGCCGCCCCCGCCGCCACTGCTCCGGTGCAGAGCGATAGATAACATACCGCTCTGCTCCGATGGGAACGGCGAAGCTCACTGATCGCCTTCCCCGCCTGGCCGCCCCCAGCAGCCGCTGCTCCGGTGTGGATCCTGGCAGTGAGCATTGCGTTCCCCGCCGGAGCAGCGGCAGCGGCAGCGGCCGGGGACCTGGGTCTGTGGAGCGGATTCATGAACCCTGGTTGTCCCGTTGTCCCAGCAATCGCTCTGGTCCCGACATGACTCACTCACAACTGCGGCTGTAACGTGATGTTTACCGTAGGCTACATAACGTGGGCAACATGGGCCGGTGTGTCATATTATAATTAGACCAAGCGTACAGTGGTCTAATATAGTACAAAAGAAGGATGCTATGCCACACATTGGTTTCGATCCTAGTTCCCCCACATGGTTATCTATTGCTCTAACCACTACACCACCATAGATTACGTTATTTGTCACAACAATAGCGAATTTATAGATAGGCTACTTCCTGTTTCTCTCAGGAAACATCAGGATCTCATAATTACGAGATCCTGATCTCATAATTACGACATCAGGATCTCGTAATTATGAGAAAAGATCTCGTAATTATGAGATCAGGATCTCGTAATTACGAGATAAAAAAAAATTATCAAGTGAATGCAATGCGCTTCCGTAGGTTATAATGACATTTACTGTGGTTTTTCATCAGTGTATGTAAAAAAAAAAAAAAAAAATCCCATCCCTTAAGTTTTATATGCATTCAGCAGGTTTCCTGGAAGTCCACGTCAAGTAAAATGTCACCGCCTTGTTTTGTTCCTTCATTCCCTCATGATCCTGTTAGATTGCAGAAAGACTCACGAGATAGATATAATTTATGGGCAAACTGCCGGTCCATAGATATTGTCACCACAAATTATATTACACCAAGTTGGACAACCTTGAAATGTACAGAAACTTCAGCGTCTTCCACCTAATAAATCAAACCACATGAGGCTTAAAAGATTGTCCGGTGTGCTGCCTGGCGCCTGCGTGCATACTAATCCAGCCTCCACAGCAAGCTCTGCTACATGCCTGTGCTGTATATGTGGCTGCTTTTTCAGACTTACTTTTCCTGTGTGTCCACAACACAGGGCTGTCCTCTGGTTCACCTTGCGCCTGTGGAATTATTCACAAGGCAGTTACGCTCACTTATGCGTCCATTAAGCATCAGCTGCAGCCTGCTTGGGCATGATGGAGAGAAAGAGGATGAGAGGAGAGATAGAAGATGCAGAGGAACCTGTGGAAAGAAGATCCAGTTTGTCACCTCCTTCTGCAGGTGTGTTCCTCTACCACCACAGGAGTCAAGGCAACAGCAATAAGGTGTAAATACACTGTCTGTATTAAAGAGAGATCACGCTCAAGTCAAAATGATCATAATGTAACTGTAGCCGATGCTCGTATCTGGCCCTCTGCGTTATGTTTCTCACGGCCTGCCGTACAGTAGGTGGGGTTTGCCAAGACGACACCTGCTTGGCAAGTTGGTTAGCACGTCCTTTATGGGTGAGTGAGTGCACATCCGTTACATCATCATCATGGCAACCTGGCACATCGAGGATCTGTTCCCCTCCTCCCTGTAGATCTTCTCTCTCTGAGCTTGTCAGGCTCTCCGTCTCCGTCGATGTGCTTGTTGACGGCTGTAGAGACCAAGGTGTGAATGAAAGAGTCGGGGGCAGTCTGTACATCAGAGTGTTGGAGGAGGGCGGGGAAGCATTAGGCGGAGATGTCTTTGTTTGCGCCTCACTTCTGCAGCTTGTGCCCTGTCTGCTTCAAGTGTCTGGACAGCATTGGTGATTGTTCCACGCCGGGATGAGTGGTTCGCCGCAAGGTCCTCCCACTTGTCCACAGGAATCTGAGACCTTTTGAGAAGCTGCTTGAGCTGGTCCTACAGCCGTCTTTTTGGCCCACCTATCGGCCTCAAACCATGGGCTAGTTCCCCGTACAGTCTGTTTGGGGAGGGATGAGTCTTTCCTGCGGCGTAAATGGCCGAGGAAACGCAGCTGGTTCTTAGCGATGAGAGCCTCCATGCTTGGGAGGCCAGCAAGTACAGATTTCAAATATGCCCATCGGACCTGAGTGAGAAAACAGTCAGTTTGTCAAAGATATAACAATTTAGGCTGGAAAAGAGGGCGGGGGGTGGGGTGTGGTGTGGGACTAAGAATGAAAACATTTTAGATTTCAGGCAGCTTTGATGTCTTCTAACAGGCGAGGCATATGGCGCTGCATTAACTAATCCGTCTCGTTTCCCAGACATTCCTAAATGGATTATCTACTTGGCTGCTTAATATTATTTCATTTTCATTCAGTCACAGAGTCCTATCCCCATACATCACTCACACTGGGATTCAATTAGTGTGGCAGTAATTAAGCAGGGGCTGTTTCTCCTTGAAATGTACACAAAATGATTTGACAGCCTGCCAGTATCTGTGTCGTTCTGACAGCTAGAGAGAGCAGAATATATAAGGAAGATACAGCTCCATCAAGTGTTGTCAGTTTTTCTCACATCCTCCTCCCTCGTCACTACACAATATACCGTAAAATTCTCCAACAGGAGCCCGGGCCTTTATTTGCTTCAACTGCCGAACTGACCTGGCTTATATTTGAGACAAGCATCTATGGGACAGGGTTTTATTTAATTTTGAACGAATCTTATGCTCAGCAAAGATGGAATATACTCCCCAGTCGTTCTATTGTTACTGTTTAGAAGGAAAGAGCCAGATCCGGAGGATGCATTCATTTCTTTCTACTGTAAATGAATGCATAAAGTAAAAAGACCTGAGGCTAGACAGGCCAGATAGAGAGTCCAGAACTAGAGAGTCCAGGAGGGTATCGAAGCAAATGTGTCTCATATTTGAAATTAAAATAGATTAACAGAAATCCTTTTTCATTTTCAAAATATAGCTGCATTTTTTGACTCATAAATAAAATGAATAATGAATATTACAAACTGCATTTTCATTTTCTTCTTCAACACAGCTCATTCTGTGACTTAATTAAGATGATAAAGAAAAGGACATTTAACATTTAATTTACCAAAACATTGTCCAGCAAAATGCAATTTGAAATGTCAGATTTGAAAATTAAAATGTCTTTCCGACCAGGAAAGGCAGGAGGCAGGAATTGTCTGAATGATGGGACGTTTTATAGAAAATTAAGTGTTGCCATTTAGACAATAGAGGCCTATGTTGGACTGGTGGGATGTCGGAATGACGGTTGCCCCCCTGTGGGAACATAGAGCTGTGGGAACATAGGAATTACAGTAAAACAACCGATAGGGGAGAGTGGGGTAAGATGAGCCACTGGGTAAGTTGACCCACCCCTTGTTTCTAGGAAACTATAGGAAAAAATTAGCGTGAGTAAAGTGGTTTAACATTTATGACCAAAAAATCATTTTTCACTCTCGAGAGTGAATTTCATCGATCATAAGTTTCATGAGAATTGTGTTTAGACCAAAAGAGATTATTGCAAATTTGTTTTATACATGGGTTGTGGTATCTATGAGCTACAACATGAGGTAGTAAACTAGCATGAAACTGCACCATTTTAGCTGTGGGAGTAATAAACCCAAGCCAAGGTAGCTGTGGGGTAAGTTGATCCATTTGGCCAGGGGTAAGTTGAGCCACCTATTCAATCCACTTAATGAATGTATTTTGTCTGTATACCGTATGTCTAAATGATTAAATCAAGATTCTATACGTTTGTGATTACAATAAGTATGTTCCTATAAACAGGAAAAGTTGTTTATAGTGAGGCCAAACTTTACTTTCAAAGAAAAATATCAGGGATTCTTCCAAAGATACAACGTAATTGCAAAACTCGCCAAATCTCAGTGAGTTGGTGTCTCAGCAGGAAGTCCCTGCAGGTTGTGTTCAGCTGTAACCTGGACACATGAAATATTAAGTAAAGGGGGAGGTAGGACATGGATGGAAGGAAAGAAGGGGGGTTACCCCATCCTAGTCACAAGACCACTTTTTTTGAACACGCTATATTTTAAAAACAGTTATATTTACACTCATTCTCATTCTCATTTGCAGGGACGCAAAAAAATATATGCAGATGTGTTAGTTAGCAAAAAAACTATAATTGTCTTTATGATCCTGAATACAAAAAGTGGCTCATTTTACCCCACTCTCCCCTATCCATGACCCGAGTCCCTCCTCCATCATTTCAAGTACACAGAGAAGCTAACAGATGTGCATCCATAGACAGTAACAGACACTGCATACTTGATAGAGATGCTAATGGTGCCATAAGCCTGTTAGCAAGAGTGTAGAATAACCAACAGTGAAATTGCACTCAGTATTAGCATATCCAAGAATAATTACTTTTCTACGTCCCTTATTAGTCTCAGGGTTGGTATAGGCTGAGTTGAATTTGAAAAGGAAGGCCCGATGCCCCGGTTGGCATCACACCACTCGGCCACTTGGGTGTCTTGGTGGATACAGAGTACCAGGACAATTACAATTAACATTAAAGTGGAGTGAGTCCATACATATTTTGCATCCACCAGGACATTCCCTTTTCATTGATCCTGTTAGTGACTTTCATGGACAGGATCTCAAGTTGCACCCAGGGCGAGGGCTGAGGAACCTCAGAACTGCCTCCTTGTTGTTTGCAGACACCGTGGTTCTGTTGGCATCATGACCTCTGCTATGCACTGAGACAATTTGCAGTTGAATGTGAAGGGACTGACGGAGAGTCAGCATCTCCAGGTCCATGGTTGTGTGCTAGGAAAATCTTGGAAGGTTCCCTTTCAGTTGGGTTAGGGTTAGGAGAGGCTGGTTTACAAGGCTAAAAATAAGCGACCTAAAGAAGAAAATGAAATGATTTCTTATTAGTTTTATTTATAAGTCAAATTACCTCAAAATGAAAAAGCCTTTCATTTTAATGTTCAAATTTGACATTTCAAATTGAAGTTTGATTATTCATTTTATTTATGAGTCAAAAAATGTGGCTACAATTGGAAAATGAAAAAGCATTTCTGTTAATCCATTTTAATTTGAATTATGAGACACATTTGCTTCGATACCTAAAAGGCATTTAGGTTCTGTTGCCTTCTTTCTTGTCTCCAACTTTGAAAGATGTTAACTGGCATCGCAAGCATTGATGCCAAACTTTGTCCTTCAGAATACTGCAAATTCCTGAATATTTTCCCTTATTAGCGAAGGACCTTTAAAGATGAGCTATGGGAAGTTTCAAACCCTCAATGTCAGACTGATGTATAAAAACTAAACTGACCCCAGGAATTCACTCAATCGGGTCAAATATATAAACAACACAACTATGCATGGCCCACCCTGCCATGCTATGACAGAGGAGAGTGGTCTGGTATCTGCAAGTACCCACAGTTCTCCAGCAGGTCTCCAACTGCAAATCATCCTCGTCTCCCACTGAAACAACTGCATGTTTCTTTGAAGTGAAATCTAATTATTGCTGCAGCAGTTCTCTGCAAATGCCTCAAGTGTGTGTGTGTGCGTGCATGTGCGTGCATGTACACCTATCAAACCTCCTGCTGGTGAACATGACAGAGGAGATGGGGAGAAAGAACGAGCCGCTCAGCCCTGCTTTCATCCTCTCCCCTTTTCACTGCTTCAAGACTGAGCTCTGACACATGAGAAGTCATCACAGAGTTATTGTTACATACCACATGCTTCTCATGACTACAGCTATAGTCATACAGTATAAGCATATTAGCTAACCCAGGTATCTTGGTGAATGATGAGCCAGCATTGTTTGCAGTGTTTGCTTAAAGGGATAGTTCAACATTTTGGCAAATTGGCCCATTGCCATAATCCCTATAGTCATAGCAGTAGGTTCGTTACCTTTAATTGTCGGTGCAAGCTATTTTTAGAACGGCAGAGCAGAGCCGTGAGCTGCTCAGAGCTACACTAAGGAGGCTCATGGGATTTCTTGGTTTCCCTCATCAAACTCATCAAATACACAATCCAACAACTCAACAACGCTCTGGTGGACAAGTTGTGACCTGCACATTCACCATGCTATGAGATAATAACACAACGAGTTGTTTTAGAAGAAAAGTCATGCAAAACCGCTGATGCACGTTGCCTTCAGGTACAGTTTTTCAGCAGGCAGTCTCTGTATTTACTATTTCCCTCTAAAACAACTCTGTCTGGTAACGTTGTGTTATTATCTCATAGCTGCATTTTTTGACTAAGTAAAATGAATGGCGCCTCACTGGCGCAGTTTCCTTTCCTGGCAGTAAAAAGCCCAAAGAATATACTTTAAAAATCAATCAATCAATCAATCAATAAAATGAATAATCAATATTTTCATTTTCTTCTTCACTACTGCTCATTCTGTAACTAAATTAAATGATAAAGAAAAGGACATTTAAGATTTAATTTTCAAAACATCAAAATTCAATTTGAAATGTCAAATTTGAAAATTAAAATGCATTAGCTGCATTATTTGACTCATAAATAGAACTAATAAGAAATAATGCAAACTGCATTTTCATTCTCTTAACTTAATTCAAAAGAATAACCAAACAGAGAAAAGCTTTTTTGTTTTCATGCTCACCCTGCAAAATGTTCTCAGCATCTGTCTGCTTATTATTGTACTTTTGGCATGGAAGTTATAAATAGCAATATATTAAGGGAAATAACAGTTAGGCTATAAATAAGGGACATGATCGTCCTGTGTACGCCCAGTTGGGTGGGGTTTCTGTAGGTCCCTTCTCCCTCTTTAGGACCCTGTAGCACCTGCTGATTCCTGCGAACCTTTGACGTCACAGCTGTAAATGGTGGAGATCTCCTGGTGCCTACGGGCGGAGCATCCGCGCATCCGTCCAGCGCGCCACCAGAGGAGGAGGAGGAGGAGGAGGAGGAGGAGAGGAGGGGAGGGGGGGACCAGCCGTGACAACGGCGGCACCATCAGCATCACTTCAGCAGAGACTTCGCCGCATGCATCCACTCACTGAGGACGGGATACATCGATAAGCACACACACAGCGTCAACCACCCCGGGGTTTGAACCCTCTCCGCTCTGCAGCCACGCCATGTCCTCTGCTGTCCCAGAGACGGACGAGTCGGCGCGTGGTTCCCCGCTGACGCCGTTGAAGCTGGTCGGGCTCGTGTGCGTCTTCCTCGCGCTCTGCCTGGACGTGGGTGCCGTGATGAGCCCGGCGTGGGTGACCGCCGACGACCAGTACTACCTGTCCCTGTGGGAGTCCTGCTGGAAGCCGGCGAGCACCGAGAGCTGGCAGTGCAGCAGCACGCTGGGCTCAGGTAAAGAGGTGTTGTTTACCTCTCCTATAGCGAGCAGGAAGTAGACGGAGACGTGGAGGTGGATGAGTGCTCTGCAAAGTCTTTTCATAAAATGTGTCATGTCATGTTCAGAAAGATGCAGAAAAAAGAATTAGAAATGAAAGTGAAACTAAATGAGAATACAATTAGTTGCAACCCTGAAATGCATTTAATATAAATTACAGCCAGGGCCGCTGCTAGGAATTCTGGGGCCCCTGAAGAATACTGAAGTGGGCCCCTGACTTTTTCACATTTTTTCTTAGACTAGAATTATCATTTTTTATTTATATTTACCTTACTTTGTCTTGATGCTAATGCAGCATATTCAGGAGACTGTGGTTGGGTGGTCGAATTATCCTCACTTTTCTCCTATATACGGCCCTGATTACAGATATGCAGAATCATAATAACCACCATGCCTCTTGTTGTCTCTTTATCTTGGATGCTGCATTGGTTTCTAGGGAGACAGAGGTAGTTTAAATGAGATTATTTGACACATCTGTCTGGCTGTGTAGCAATCTATCTGTCTCATATTTGACCAGTCTGTGCTCATGTGTCTGCGGGACATGATTGTCTGTCTGTGTGTGTGTGTGTGTGTGTGGGTCTGTGCCAATAAGAGGCTACCACGTTGTGCAGACCTATTTCTGGACGGTCTCCTCTGAAGCCAGCTGAATATTTCATGTCACACTCTGATTTTTCTGTTGTTGCATGTCTGCACCTTCTCTCCCAGGGCCCAGGAACACACACACACACACACACACACACTAATGCTGGCACACTTTGCAACCACAACTTTGGGTTCTTCCTTTCTCTCGGTGCTGCCAGGACTCTCTAATTAGATGTCTTGGTGCATCAGCTCAGAGGTGTGTGAGCTTTTCCGATGTTACAAACTAAACCGCTCCCTGTTTGTGCTTTTTCCAGAGACAAACTCAAAGAAGCACTTTCTGTTCAATTGGCTCGTCCTTTTCCATTATTGCAACAATTCGCTAGGTTTTTATAACCTAATGAGCCAGCATACTGCTAAAAATATTGATTAGGGAAGGATTCGAATCCCGCGTTGGACGGCTTTATCCTGCATGTCATTCCCCCATCTCTGCCTCCCATTTCCTGTCACACTCTCAACTCTCCTATCGAATAAGCGCATGAAAAGCCAAAAAATATACAAAAATGAAAAAATAGCTTGCACCGACAATTAAAGGTAACGAACCTACTGCTATGACTATAGGGATTATGGCAATGGGCCAGTTTGCCAAAATGTTGAACTATCCCTTTAAAGAGGAACTATGCAGGATTTTTAGCTCAACTATGCCACATTTTAATTGAACAGCTTTGGAGTAATTAGAGATGGTTTAATAAATGAATGAACTGAACTTGTTTCCTTCAGTTACAAAACACTTGAGTTGGTTTCAGTGTAGTTGTGTGTGTTGTACTGTTGCGTGTGTAGTACTGTTCAGAATAGATCCCAATTTTGTGGCGAGATTGGATTTGAAGACCATTTTGTGGTCTGTTTTGACCCACATCCACCAGTCTTTGTTGTCACAGATTTGAGAACATTCATCACTGAAGACCTAAAAAGCTCCATAACTGCTGACTCTCTGCCCTCCTCATCTTTCTCTATCAGTCTATCCATCCATGCGTTGCTTTGACTCGCCTGGCCTGAATGAACTGTCCTTTTCTCAGTCCTCTTTCCATTTTTTTCATCTAGTCTTTGTTTATTTGTCATTCTCTTTCTTCCTCTCTTCCCTGCGGGCTCCATTGTTACATTTATGCTAATCATTTTACCTTTGTAATTTCGCCCTCTCCATCTTCATCTCTTCTTTCCATTCTCTCCTGGATCAAAACCTCCCCATCCCCCCTTTTCCTTCTCATTTCATGACTCCATCTCTCCTCTCAGCGAGCCCCCCGAGACAACCGTTCTATTTGTAGCAGCTGAAGGAATGGGAAATGATGTGGCATTCAGTTCTGTAAGCAGACAGACAGACAGACAGACAGGGGAATAGGAAAAGGAACCTACAGCTTCCCCAAAACACACATGGACACACACACATTGAGGACATGTGTGTGTACACAAACAATCTATTTAGTTTATGCAAATTGTGGCTTCTTCAAAGCACTTCCGGTATCACAGCGGCAGCATGCTGTCTTTAAAAGAAGGAAATTCTAAATTATGTATGGGTAAAAATGAACAAAATTGTATTTGATTCTATTCCAATACATTTTTAGTCAGATTCAGTGAATTCAGTGAACTCCTTAGGGCTTACAGCCATCTGTTCCTTTTGTGTGTCTCAACACAGTCCTGCCTCTTTTAAGCCAGGTATTTCAGGGGGAAAAACACGCATCAGTACACTGCTGTTGAGCCAAAATCACACAGCTGCACTTTTCCACTGAGGGTGTCTTCTTGGATAAAAGCTCAATAAATTAGTCCTTGGGAGAGTTCAAGGGGGTCCCCAACTTTTTCTTGAAATTCTACCACTTTGATAATTAAAAAAAAAAAAAGAGAGAGAATTCAACTTTTTCTTTTTCTTCTTAAACTTTTTTTTCAGAATTTTTTTTAACCACTTCTTCCTACAAATGTTTAAACATTTTTGGAGAAATTGTACCACTTTTTTCCGGAAATGTCTCTATAATATTTCCAAAAATTTCCATAAATTCACGCCATTTGAATGTACAGAAATAAGTAACGTTATTCAGTCTCAGAACAAATATTTGTGTATTTTTGGTGTTTGCTTGAAAATCTTGTCCAATGGGGGTCCGTGGTCTAATTTGTGTCATTTAGGCGTCCTTAATGTAAAAACGGTTGAGAACCACGGCACTGCATTCAGTTACCCATCTTAGAGAAATAAAAAAAGTTATGTAAGTCTAAGTCTAAAGTTTAGAATAAGTGTTGTTTTTTTTTCTTGTTCTGTTATTTTGTGGGGGAAATAAAAAGTAAAAATCTGCTTTGCCTCAGTGCGGTTGTGTTTAAAGCTGACTTCAAGTGAATTTCAAAGTTTTCGCCCGGAGGACTTCACCAAAACAAAAAAGCCGAAGCAAACATATGCACATGAGCGGATCACAATCATGAGTAAAAATAGGAGTTCAGTTTTTACCAGGAAACATTTTAATGGATGTTTGTCTGGGAAAATGGCCTTGGGTGTCACCTTCCTCGTCAGCAGCATCATTCAAACTGAAAAACAGTTTCCTTGGTACAAGATGCTTATCTTTTTATTCATCTCTTCTCTCCTCTTTCTGTCATTCTCCACCGTCTTCTCCCTCATCTTTAATTTCCTGTCATTTTCTCTGCGTATCGCCATCCACCTCTGCATCTCATCTTTCAACCCTATCTCCCTCACTCTGCCTCCAAATCTCTCCTCTTCCCTTATCTCTCACTTCCACCATCAATCTTTCATGAGCGTTTTACCACAGTGGAGCAGGAAATTTAGGCGTTGCCTGCATTTAGACCGCACGCATATCTGTAAAATGAAAAATTGAATTCTCTTAAATAGCTCTGCAGTATACTGTGTTATCTGTGCGCTGCTACCGACAGCTACATTTTTCTGTCAGATGTGGCTCATTGATGTTTTATCTTGAACTTGCAGTTTGAAGTTTATCCCATAAAAGCTACTGTATATCCTCAAGGAGTTCAGCTGGTTTTATAGTGGCAAGACAAAACAACTGAAGCCTTTGGGATTTTGTATTAATTTGTCTTTACAAGTTACAGTTATATGGACCTAATGTTCTTCTGTTTACATTACACGTATAATATAAAAACGATTATAGCCATCTACCATTGTTTTTACATTATATCACATGGTTTTCTGTTACATTTTTAAATAGGGATGCGCCGATACCACTTTTTTTCAAACCAATACAATACCGGTACTTGGATCTGAGTACTTGCCGATACCGAGTACCGATGCCGATCCTTCTACCACAACAAAAAAACTAACGATTAAGCAAAATGCAATTGGAAGACAAGTTTTATTTTATTTTACGCTTGTTACAACAAAATTTGTTCTAACAGTATTTCCTGCTTTGTTGTAACAAAATTTGTTGTAACAAGCCTCTGATCTAAAAAAAAAAATACAAAGATGCAAAGCCACCCTCTTCATGCAGAGCAATTGCATGCACTGGTATCGGTTCTTGTACACGCTAAAGTTCACAGATACCAAGTACAAGTATATTACAACAGTATCGGTATCGGGGCATCCCTATTTTTAAATCAATGAATACGTTCTTTGTTACAACCATAATATAATAATATATAACTAGTGATGTGGGGGTGATGGTGTTCCTTATGTCCAGTCTACTCTCTGATCTCATTTAGCCGCTTTCGCTACAGAAAACCCTGCTTCACAAAAATAATATATTTGTAACGGAAGTTTTCGGTGCTTTTGTGATATCAGTATCTTCTGCTTTAAAGGGATAGTTCAGCATTTTGGCAAATTCGCCTTTTGCCATAATCCCTATAGTTATGGGAGTAGGTTAATTACCTTTAATTGTCGGTTCTTCAGGAAAGGGTTTTTAAAGGTTCTCTCGATCAAAATAGTTCTTACTGGAACCCTTAGTGTTACCAAGAACCCTTAAAAACCCTTTCTTCAGGAAAGGGTTTTTCAGAAGCAAATGGTTCCAGGTGGAACCTCAGCCCTTGTAGAAGAACCCTTTTGGAACCCTTATTTCTGAGAGTGTACACAGGTGTTTTCTGGGGTATGGGTGATTGATCAGGATGTTTTGCTTTCTGTTAGTTTTGCCCCGCCCCCCCACTTTTGTGTCAGGTCCTACTGTTTCCAACTCCACGTCCAAATCCATGATGCCATCCTTTCATCACCTCTGCATTTGAACTCTCACTTTATACGTGAGCATGTAGGTCCTTCAATGGATCTGTGTGTGTGTGTGTGTGTGTGTGACTATCTATATAGTATATATATTGGGACAGATTTTTGATAAGATGCCAGCAAGGCTTTTAAACGGAGGCTTTTTGTCAGCTCAGGTACTCGGCCCACTCAGCCCAGTCCTAAGTGCTTTCTCTCTTCATTACTTTCACTCAGCACCGCTCCGTCCCCAGCCCCATCACACCCTCCTCACCTCCTTTTTTCTCCTCCTCCTCTTCCTCCTTTTCACACTGCCCTCTCTCTGTCCTTGTAACATTATGCCACACGCATGTGTCTCCTCTTTTATCAGCCGTCACCCTTCGCTCGTCGCCTTCATCTCACTTTAACTTGTCACTTCCTTTGTTCCTCCATTCCCTTTGTTTTTTTTTGTTTTTGTCTTTTTGCCCTTTATTCATTCACCTTCACCTTGTTCTTTCCTCTTGCCTCTGCCGTCTTCCATCATTCCTCACTCACTCCATTCTCCCTCCCTCAATCCATTCATCCACTCCTTCTTTTATTGCCTTTATCTTATTCATGCCCCTTTTCTTAACTTAAGCCATCCATCTTATCTTCTCCTCGTTTATTCATCCCATCCTCTCTTCCTCCCTCCATCCTTTCCTGTGAGTCCTAATATTTTCCCCCTTCTTTCATTCACAACCATCATCCATCTTTAGTTCCCTTCCTCCCCTCTGTCCCTTGATTTCCTCCTCATCCCCATCTTTTCTTTCCAACTTTGTCTTCTTTTTTATTTCCTTTATTCCATTGCTTTCGTCTTTTCTCCTAACATCACGATGTCTTTCATCTTTATTCTTTTCTTCTCTGCTTCCCATCCTCTTCTACTTACATTCACCTTTTATCATTTTCTGCATCACCTAACATCTTTCTATTCCACTACATCTCCATCCTCCTTCTTTCTTTTATTCCAAATGCCAGTCTTTTTTCCCATCCATGTACCTGTGTTCTCCCTCCACCTTCCTAACCTATCTCCTTACTTCCTGTCCTGTTCCCACCCGTTCTGTTGTTCCTTTCTTCCATTCTTCCGTCCTCTTTCTGCCTCAGATCATCACACTTAATTAAGGTAAAGGCAGTAATATATAACATGTCTCTTGTGGCTCTGTCTCTCCTCCCAGGCCACCCTCGAGATCTCGTGCATTTCATTTTTAGCTCTGGTATGCATTTGCTTTATTGCATTTTTTTCAAGAATCTTCATTGTTGTGCAGCTATTTCCTAAACGTTGCATTCAGGTCACTTATTTCCTGTCGATGTCTCCTATAACACCTTTTTTTGTTCAACTTCCCTCCTTCCTTTTTCTCCTCCCAGACTGGCAGGTTGCTACCCTGGCCCTGTTGCTAGGGGGCGGAGCCCTGGTGTTGATGTCATTCCTGGTCGCTCTGGTTGCGGTGTGCATCGGCACAAGACGGCGATTTTACACACCCGTTGCTTTCATGCTCTTCGCTGCAGGTCAGTGCACGCACACACACACACACACACACATGCAGGAGCCATGGGTTGAAGGCCACTCATTATGCATTAAAATACTCATACTTAACGTCACACACACACACACACACAGACAAAATTACTTAATTAGCCAATTTATACAAGTTAACTGGAAGGTTGCAGGGTAATCACATTGGAAACTGACATGCATTCAAATGTCTGCACTCACACTCTCTCTCTCTCTCTCTCACACACACACACACACTCTCCCTCCAACTCATTTAGAAAAAGTCTTATTTGGATGATTCAGGCCCAGCAGGGTCGCTGCGGGCGCCATCCTGTCTGTTTTATTTCATGAGTCAGTCCCCATCAAAGTCTCCACTCTCACTTCTTAGAATAATCTTAACATTTTCATTTTCTTGGATGCATGTTTAGTTTTTGCACAGCTGTAGCCTACAGTATGTGTTTAGTTTGAAACCTTGGTTCCACCAAAAAGAACCTGGTGCCAGTGCTTTTGGCTTTGTGCCTTTATTCGATAGCACACAGTGAGATATACAGGAAAGGGGTGAGGCAGAGAGAGGGGGAATGACATGCAGGAAAGGGCTGCCCGATGCGGGATTCAAAGTCTTGTTACATCCTAGAATAACAATCTACGGTTGGAATTTTAAATTTCAAAGTATTTCAATGAGTGCCTACAAAGGGTTAAATTATATTTTGCCAAACAAGTCCTCATGCTAGAGAGGTCAAAGTTGTTAAAAAATAAAATGAAAGTTTGAAAACTAGTTAAAGAAGTTAAAATGGGAAACCTCTATGCATATTGTAAAGCTGTTATCATAATAAAGAGCTTGCATTATAGATACAAATCAAACCAACATGTGCCTTCATTAATCATCATTACCTCACCAAAAGTCCAAATGCTCTGCTTTGATTGAATAATATTAAGCATACAATCTTGATATATAATCTCTCACTCTGGGAAACGGGGATCTTTAATTTATGAATTCTTAGCATACAACCAAAGAAACAATAAAACAGCATCTGACTGTTTTTTGGGTGGACTATAAAAGGAACCCTCAGTGAATGATAGATCACAGCAACCAAACACATCTTTTAAGGCTTGTTTTTCCTGACTATCCCTGTTTGCGCATTTCTGGAAATGATGCATTCTGTGTGGTTTTTGTTGCCAGAGTTTGTTTGTGGTCCCGCAAGAAAAATTCCCTTTGAAGAGATAATGATTGATGTGTTCTCCTTTATATACTGCCATCCATCTCTCTCCTTTCCTCTTTAAACATTTACCTTTTTACCCCTCCCTCACGCTTTCACCTTCCTGTAATCCAGCCAATTTGAACCTTTAGTCCAACTTTGATTCTTCTGCTGTCTCATTCCTCCTTCTTCTATGTGCTTCAAGAGCTAAATGCCCCCCTTGAGGGCATGCAGCTCCCATGCAGAATCCTATATACCTTCTTGTTAGGAGGCTACAGTGCAAATCATTGCTCTACCAACTGAACTAGAGGCTATGCAAGGTTGCACATTTCTTTGGCATGCTCAAATTCCTAATGTTGGCTCATTATTACTGCACGTATCCAGGGTTGGGTCATGGTGGTAAAGGGTTAAGCAGCAGATTTCAGATGTCCCTCGCCTTAGCAAAGCTTTCCAGTTCCTCTTTGAGGATGCCAACATAGTCGCAGGTCAGAAGGGATATTTAATCCCTCCAGCAACTTCTGGCCAACTGTACCCTTAAAGGGATAGTTCAACATTTTGGCAAATTGGCCCATCATCATAATCCCTATCGTCATAGCAGTAGGTTCGTTACCTTTAATTGTCGGTGCAAGTTATTTTTAGAACGGCGGACCAGAGCCGTGAGCTGCTCAGAGCTACGCTACGGAGGCTCATGGGATTTCTTGGTTTCCCTCATCAAAATCATCAAATACACAATCCAACAACTCCACAACGCTCTGGTGGACAAGTTGTGACCTGCACATTCACCACGCTATGAGATAATAACACAAGGTTACCACACAGAGTTGTTTTAGAGGGAAATACAGAGACTTCACTTCAGCCGCAACCCTTTTCGATCAGCTATGTGTTAATACTTTGAAATCCTTTTTTCTGTGTTTTGTATAAATTGGATGTGCTGTGATCGAAAATAAACATTCATTCATTCACTGTTGATGAAAAACTGTCCCCGACGGAAACGCACATCAGCGGTTTTGCATGAATTGCACCAGGCATTAGACGGTGAACACTAGAGGTCATGTTCTGATGAACCATCAGGACTACATCATCCGCAACCCTAACTGTGCGTTCACACCAAAAGCGATAAAATCGCCTGTAGTCGCTCTGGTCGCTCCTATCCGGCCGCTTGCCAGCTCGAGCAGGCCCTCGTACCAAGCGACCGAGGGGCGGGACTTTCAAGCTGTGCTGCAGATATGTGTCCATTCAGACTCTCTCAATGTCACCGGCTGTGAGAATCCCGGTGATGAACTGCTCATTTCAGTTGGACAAATCACATACATTGAAAATGAATGGCAGCTGGTCGCCACGGTCGCTCCGGTCGCTTTTGGTGTGAACACACAGTAAGGCTCCCAAACTGGACTAACTCCTCACTGCTGTGCCTTGAGATCTTTTCTATGAATACCACAAACAAGATTGGGGACAAGGGACAACCTTGTAGAGTCCAACATTTACTGCCATAGCTTATTCTTAACCATACTCACCATGTTATTGTAGCAGCGCTAACGCTTGCTAATTAGCAAGACAGCTAAGCTCAACCTGAAGTTAACCATTTCTGTGTCTCTTCCAGTTGTACTCCAGGCCTGCAGCTTGGTACTGTACCCCATCAAGTTCATCGAGAGCATCAACCTAAGAATCTATCACGAGTTCAACTGGGGATACGGTCTGGCTTGGGGCGGGACCATCTTCTCTTTTGGTGGGGGAATCCTGTACTGCCTCAACCCCAAGAACTATGAGGAATACTACTAGGTTGGACTCCGCCTGGAAACCTGACAGCTACATGTCAGGACAGGTATCAAGGGGTGATGGTGGGGTTTTAAGGGGCTTTGGGGGCTCAATTCCCAAGAACTATAAGGAATACTTTGAGCCAAAAACTATATCACAACTGTGATGAAGCTGACAACCAGGAGATTTCTTTTCCTGCTTCAAAAACCTTACCAGGCAGACCATAATGTCTGCAGGCCCATCCAGGGAAGGTGTCGGGGATGGTCCGGGATCTTGGAGTCCAAGACTTGTTTCATACACTGGCAGCCATCTTGCCAGCCTGACCTGTTGACTCCGTTTCCTATAAAACAGGATGTCAGACTGGGAGGCTTCTACATGTTTACACATGCATGCACATGCAACAAGGAACGTGCATCTTCACCTATAATCTTCAAATGCTCATGCTGGAGACCTTCATCAGTGTATCATCTTCATCATCATCATCTTCATCATCAGTAGTCCTTAGGGTTGTCCTCTGGACGTGGAAACGGATCAGACGATATAGTTGCGCTTCAAGACAAGACAGGTTACTCTTGAGGAGTGAGAGGCAAGAGAGGGGAATAAAATAAAGACACCCAATCAATATTCTGTTATTGAGCCACTCGTCTGTTACTGTGGCAACCCACTGGTTGTGCACACACAGCTGTCATGATTGATTAGCCATGGTTGGAGGTGTAAGAAGGGACTGGGCTTCTGCTGAATTTCGATTCCCTTCTTCCCCCTCCAGTCCAGACACATGCAGTCTGTCAGTGACCATGTTCACATGAACACCTGTAGTTTGTAGACAGTTACACATCTCCCTTGAGTGCAACGGTGTGATAAAACCACAATCACAGGAGGACATCAAGAGGAATGTCACCATGTCTGGAGTAGTTTCTACTGTAGATATCCTGTTTTTCTGTCAGGTCACTTTGCATCACCTGACTCCGTCACTGTTCCAGATCATCACCACCAGTATGATCATTGATATGGCTGCTACTGTATTTATTGCTGTACGATCACAGTTGTTTTTACCTAGAAATGTCTCTGTACTTAGATGGCATAGAGGAACCTTGCAGGTACTGACACTGTAATAGACCTGGGTTCAAATATAGAAGAATTATACAAAAACAATCATTTTGGAATGTCTCTGGATTCCAGCTAGGAAAATGAATATATGCCATATATTCATCAAATTCACCAGGCTAGTAGTCTGGTATAACAGTGTTTGTTTTTGTTTTAAATCATTCACTACAGGAGCTACACTCTTAGAAATAAAAGTGCTATGTAGAACCTATAAGGTTCTTCGGCTTGTCCTCATAGGAGAACCCTTTTGACTGGAACCCTCGAAAAACCATTTCTTCAGGAAAGGGTTTTTCAGAAGCAAATGGTTCCAGGTCGAACATCAAGCCCTTGTAGAAGAACCCTTTTGGAACCCTCATTTCTAAGAGTGTACATAACCTTCCATATCAAAGACTTCTTCTGAAGTGACAATACAACATTTTCATATTTGAAAATGGTATATGGCAACTTTGAGTGGATGTGATTCAGATGCTTTGTATTTGATATCTTAATTGGGAACTGAAATCGGTCTGATTTGAAACGACAATGCAAATATGTTTGCACTAGTTTCCAGAATGACCTACATGCTTTGATCTTTAATGAAGGACCTCATCGCGGTTGTGGGCAAAAAACATTATTTGTGCAAAGATACCAGTGTGACAAGATGCTCCAAAAACACAGATGCCCCTCACTGTGTTATTCCAGTGATTTTGTAGCTCTAGGCTGTTTGACCAAGCGCTGCGTCTTCATATGTTTTAACCCAGGTCTGACTTGTAGACATTAGCATTTGTTTGGATACTAATTTACTGGCTGGCAAACAGAGATGTATCATCTCCCAGTAGAGTGGAGAGAAACACTGTCTAATGATGTGCATAGGGATTTAGGGTAGTTTGTATGTGCGTGAATGACAGCAGAAGAGTGGAATTGTCTTTGATAGAAAGAGTACTCGGGCGTGTGTGTATGTGTGCGTTGGCATGTTTTAGATGCCATTGTAGAGATGTCAGTGATCAGCATTTATCTCTTTGTATGTGGGCACATTAAAGCACTGAAAGAAATATCTCACACTCAGGCTCCTGTTTCATCATCATATCTTCCCTCTTCTGTCATCCTGTCACGATGCTTTCACTTTGAGTATTGTCTTAGAGCTAGAGAGCTTGATAGTTTCCAAGTTTTGTAAAAACGAAACTTAAGTGCACAGTGGAAAGTAAATTGATGGTGGCAATATCTTTCCCTGGTTGAACAATGACTTCCAACTGCAAAAAACCTTGTTAAAAATTGCTTTGTTGTCCATATACAGTTGTACAGGTGGCAGGGCCAGATTTAAGCCAGTGCTTTTGGTCAGGGGCTCTGACTGGAGGAGCTAACAGGGGAAACCCCTCAGAGAAACCCACGCAGCGGGGAGAATTATGCAAACTCCACAAAAAGGCCCTGGGCGGCCCAGGGCGGCCCAGGGCGGCCCAGGGCGGCCCAGTAGACCTTCTCTTTCTATGGCTAAATTATAACGCATTCTACCTGACAAATATAAACAGAGCCAAAACATGCAGTTTTCATGAAATATGTTTTATTTTTGATCTGATCTGTATCGAGACTGTAGTTATTCCTTTTGAGGAAATGGTTCAGTGCAGACCATGCTGGAGCAACGGACAAGATCACCCCCCACAAGTTACTAGAGAACTCAGCTGTAATGGAAACACAACCAAACCGAGCCGAGCCGTGCCGTGCTGTGCCGTACCGTGCTGTACCGTGCTAGTGGAAACGCGCCATAACTTACCACCCGGGAGGTCAGTTGAAATAAAATTTAAAAATGACATTACATAGTCTAAGAAAAAAGTGGCAATGAAAAAAGCATTTTTTCCCAGCATTCCCACTGATTTTTACAGAGCCCCGGATATGACATGCAAAAAAAAAAGTTTTGGCCACGAAATAGTAATTTGTTCCCACGAAATACTAATTTGCAGCGACCTGGCTCTCTTATAGTCTGTTGAGATGCCTCACGCTGATAATGAATCCCTGCAAAGCCAGGCTTGGTAGGCTACTGTAGTTCATCCCCAGCCTAAAGTACAACGGCCTAAAGCCATACTATCTCTGTCCATTGTGTGACAGCGAATGTGCCTGTTCGAGAAGGTGCGCTCGATTTGCTTGTCCAGCTGTCCAAGAATAATATAGCTATGTTTTATTATTTCGTGGCCACAAATGACCTATATGTGGGAACGAATTACTATTTCGTGGCCACAACTTTTTTTTTTTTTTTGCATGTCATATCCGGCCGGGCTCCGTAGCTAGATTTTTGATGAGCTAATTGGAAATATGCACTGCTGCTTGTCAGTATATCAAGGGTTAATTTAAAGTAGCCCAGTTTCCGTTTACTTAAAGTCCGTGTAAAGTGATTTTGGATTCGTCTTCTGAGTTAATCATATCCCAGATATATGTCCTATTAACCATCCTTCCAATTTTGGATGCTAGAAAAATTTGTTTAGTAGGTGAAATTAGGTTTTAAAATCATGACTAAATGAGGCAGTTTTTGCAGCTCAGGCTGGCCAATGGTCACGATGCAGGCACAGAAGCCACGCCCAATGCTGCTGACTGTCACATAGTACCCGAGCAGCTACGGGTTTGAGCTGCACCTGAGCTTGAGTCTGAGTCCAGCTCTTATCTGAATGTCTCGGATACACACCGAGCAGTGAGGGAAATATTCTGGGACCGCTGCCATCAGCACATGAATCTCCACTGCCTACCCTGATAGCGTTAGCCCGCAGGCTACGTTAGCTCGGCTCGGCTAGCCCCGTTCATCCCGAGCTACAGTCCAGCCGAGCCACTGCAGCACCGGACCCACGGCTCACCGCCACAGCAACGGGAGGAGCCTTGAAAGCTACACCGCAACAACAATGAGGGCTGCCACCGTCAGCAAGGGACGAACGGACCTAGCGTTAGCTCCGCGGAGCTAACGTTAGCCTCGCGGAGCTAACGTTAGCCTCCGTTCGTCCCGGAGCTAACGCTAGCCGTCGAGCTAACGCTAACAGGGCAGACGGAGCTGCAGCTCTCCCCTGCCAGGACTCTGCTGCTGCTGACGGCGGTGGCCCTCAGTTTTGTTGCAAACTGTGGCAGTTAGCTGTGGGGCAGACGCTGCAGAGGTTCACCTGGATGTGGCTGTTTGGACTTGAGGAACCCCCGGGCGCCGGCCGGTCCCTCTGTGGGAGTCTCACTAGTTTGTTTGAATTAAAAGTGGAGCTTCATGTTTCATAATGAGCAGCGCTGTCACTGGGATCTGTATAGACTATGTTCAACTAACACTACATTTACATAATTAAATAAATGTTTTACAATGACCTGATGCACAGCTGCATTAGTACATTTTATTAAGACAGGGACCATGCTAGTGGACTGGTAGCTCCAACTGTAGAGGCAGCCAACGGTCGCTGAAAAGTATTTATACTGCTACAGCAGCAGGGGCGGGGTTATACAAGTTACTGCCGCCATTTAGATACGCCCAATAAATCCTGAACACAGAAGATTTGAAAAAGTTTGTGAACCCCTAGCACCAAAATTCAAATCTCAATGGCTGGAATGCTTCTTACATGTTTTAGAGGAATGCATTTATGACCTATTTAATGTGTTTAGAAGAAAACTGTTGAATTCACTTTACACGGACTTTAAGATCTCAATGCTCTTTACAAACACTCCTCCTACCAATTAGTAACAAATGGGATTTTCTGTCTCTAGAAAAAGACATGTCAAAAAGTGCTAATATTTACTGGTATTAATGTTGCAGATCCCAGATGTATAAGTCTTTTTTTTAGACTCTGTAATGTCAAATAAGGTCATTATGCACCAATCCTTACCCTTAAAAGTGACTTCAAACAAATATGTTTTTTGACAAATGTTAATTATCAGAGTTACTTCAATAGAATTTGTAACTGGTTCTGGTAGATGAATGATTGTTCTGGCAAAGCCCTGAAACAGAGGCCGATGCTGGTGAGGGAGCGGCGCACCTCGTCAACAGGATAAGGGCTGATCATCACAGTAAGTACACCTAACACCTGCCATACTCTACCCCTCTGCTGCCCTTTTTTCTTTTTTTCTTTTTTTGAGAATCAGCTGCAGATTTTTCTTCACTTCACAGGAAACATCTTTCCAGGATTTACTGGCCTAGTTTGCAGTGGAGCTTCATCCTGCCTTCTCCAACCTGTGGTTACACTGCCCTCTGCTGTTCAGACTGTGCCACGACAAACCCGTGTGTCCCCTCTGTTGATTTTATTGATTGAACGCCATGGTCAGCATGTGTCAGTGTCATTGGATGATACTTCCATTTGAATATGGAAGCACATATGCAAATGCAAATGTATAAAATGAAACATTTTTAGCTTAAAATATTCCTCATGGTGATCAAAACAGCCAATTATATTAAACCATGAGAGACTGATGCTAAAGATTTCAAAACAATTCCCCAGGTAACTTCCTATAATGAAATTCCTGTGTCAGGCCTGGTAATAAAACCTTTTGGTCATGAATCGTCTGCATTTGGGTCCTGCATTTTCTACCAAACCTGACAACATATAGTGTCATTGGCATTACAAATTATACTAGATTGGTAATATATTTGTTGTGTCCGCAAGTTCCAACACACGTGCACACATGTACGCAAAAACACACACACTAGCCTGCAGCAGTGGGCAGCTCCTGTTCCGTCTAGCCGGCACCTGCCTAGGAATGCCAGTCAGGTTTCTGTTTTTGGAGCTCCAGGATTTTTTACGAGTGCAGCTGGGAGACTGAGTCCAGAGGACTGGGAAATCTAAAGTGAGAATATGAACAGATCTGTTATTAATAGACCAGATGACCAGATATGCCACACTGTAAAAAAAGAAAAAAAGAAAAAAAAAGAAAATTCAAACACATGCCAAATTGTTATTTTACAGATTTTTCCCCATTAGCCTACTGCAGAACTACAACCAATTTCTAACCCTCTATTTTTTTAAAAAGAAAGAAGTTCAATAAGGAAGTGACATAATTACTCATAATTATGTCAGCAAGCCCATATGCACGGGGCGACGTAGAGGGCCCACCGAAAGCCCGTCAACTCCGTCAACCGACAGATACTTTTTACTTTTTGACGTAGAGTCGAACGGATCCCATTCATGTCTATGTGGAGCCAGAGCCGGTCTACGACAATATCTCAATATTAGAATTTCTCTGGTGGAGCATGGATGTATTATGGAGCAGGAGCTCTGGCCGCGCGGTGCATGATGGATACAGCACGTCGAGTTGACGCCCCGTTGCCGTATGTGAATTTGCATAAAGTTCGATAGATTGAACTTTATGCAAATGACGTCCGTCCAACGAAATGCGGCCGGCTTCAGAAACTTCGTTCAAACTATCAAACTAGGCGGTGTACACATTTCCCGCCTCAAATGTTATCAGAAACATAGGTTTTAGTGTGTTGTTTAACTGTAAAATGAGATCGTTTGTGACCTTTGTGACCCGGCCGCCGCACTACGTCACATATACGTCACATAGTCCCGCCTACTCACCGGTGCGCTCGGCGATCCGTTGCATCGGGATCGGGATCCGTCGCCGCCGGAGTTGGTGTGTGTGGCACTTATGTTCACGTTGCTTTTGTAAACACAGACGCCCCCTGGGTTTTAGCGTCCAGCAGTTTAGCGCCTAGTTCAACTGCAGTGATGGATAACTGTCCCGGAGAGGCTCAACAACTTCATGAGCTTCATTTGAGGAATAAACGGCTGCGTTTACCTGACCGACATCTGAACTACGGTAGCTAACAGTTAGCAGCTTTGACCTGCTTTCCCTCCTCTCTTTCTTACACGCAGACACACACACACACACACACACACACACACACACACACACACACCAGGTTGTCTGTCATCTGTCGTAAACTTTGTAATAATACGTTGTTGAGTACAGTTCACATTATTGTAGCTTCGGTTTGTGGATCAGTTGTGAACGGTTTGTTGTGTAATGTGAGCTGGTGCAAAATCGCGATTCTGTTATTGATAAGTTGGGTTTTAATAAAAGGTGATAACTGTATGCAAGGTCATGTTAAAATTTACTGACTCTGACAGGGGTCCCGTGAATCCCTCCGGTGGCACTGATGACAAATAACGAACAGTCCCTAAGGAGGTGACGTAATCATGAGGTCATAGGTGACTCACCTTGCCACTACATCATCCTCCCCGGAAATAGGTGTCCGGCGGTGGGTGTCAGGTGTTACGCTCAGCGTGGTGGTGGTGGTGGTGGTGGTGGTGGGTGGGCGACCACCTCTGTGCACCCTAATACTAGGTTATTTTAGAGGTGGGAATGCTCCGACACCCGGTCGCCCACCCCCACCCCCTCCTGTCCCCCCACCGCACACCTGCTGCTCTCTGTCTGCTGCCGTGTGACAGGACAGACAGACCGACCGGCCGGTCCTCCTCCTGTCCCTGTCCCTGCCTGCGTGTCTCCGGAGCTCTGTCCCTGCGCCCGCACCTTCTGGATTTTTTTTTCTACTTTGGGTTCCTCCTGCTGGATTTAATACCTATATTAATTTGGTCGTTTGCCCCCCACCCCCTGCTTGATTTTTAACTCTTTTTTTTTCTCTTTCTTTTTTTTCTTTTTTTTACTGACATCGATGGCGGAGAGTGTGCGTCCTGAGGACTATTGCGACGAGCCTGTGGAGGACGAGTTTGGAGAAATCATCAAGTGTCGATCCGGTAGGAAATGAACGCTGTGTGTTTGTGTGTTTGTGTGTTTGTGTGTCTGTGTGTGCGCGTGCGTAAGTGCGTGCGTGCGTGCGCGCGTGTACTTTAAAGTTTTGGGTTCATCCCTGTCCCATCAGATACTGAGACACTGAGATGTGATGTCTGAGTTGTACTTTTTGCCTGGAGGTGACAGATGTGATTATTGCAGGGCCGTTGCTAGGAATTCTGGGCCCCCTGAAAGAATACTAAAGTGGCCCCCTGACTTTTCCACTTTTTTTCTTAGACTGTAGCTATGTATTATAATTTTTTATTTACTTTGTTTTGATGCTAATGCAGCATTACTATGAGTATTAGTCAGGGTCTTGTGTAGAATAATTCAGTCATACAAAGATTAGACTACTGGGGTTTTTGTGGGGCCCTACTGGGCGCTGGGCCCCTAGAATTATCCTCACCTTTCTTCCCATATGCAGTGTATGTTTTGGGGAGTTGAAAGGCATTAGGTGCAGATTGTCAGATTGGTTGTGATGTAGGGTTCCTCCCGTTTATATTCCAGTCGCAGCGTTGAAGCATCTTGCGACATTGGTATGATTTTCATCTGTGCTCTGATGCTGTTGGCAAACTTTTAGTCTGATGACATCAGTGTGACATCATCAGGGCTACTTTCTAGTGCTTGGAGCTGTGATGTACACAGAGAGATCCAGCTGCACAGAACAACTTCCTGTGTTGGTTACTTTGTGTAGCAGTAGAACGTCTCTGAGCGGAATAGATTTCTGGGAAAAAATGATGTGGTGAAAACACCAGTATCAGCACTTAAACATACATCAGAGTTTGTTTCAGCTTCAGGAACAAAAACATGATTCTAATCAAGGTTGTTTTATTTGATTTTGGTTCATTCACGTCACGTGTGAACAATTATATGTACGTAACTACTGTTTTCACAAAGGCATCAAGTTTTGTGTGAGGGATGGGAGTTGTTTTTTTTACATTCCGTTTAATTAATTTTCATACAGTATTTCACTTACAAAAATGGATACAAACAAGTAACCAAAGAAAAAAATAAGAGTGGAGAGGAAAAACTAAATAAACAAAGACAGAAAAAACAAATTAATAAAACAAAAAACAATATTTAAAAATATAGGCTAAACAAAGAGTGAAAATATATACATAAATAAAAAAACAAGAGAAAAACAAATTAAATCAACAAAGACAGAAAAACAAATTAAAGGGACAACGAGGAGTTTCTATTCGGTTATAAAACAGTCTCACGTTATTGTGGATGAATCTACGCTACCCACACTTGTTAATGGCTCCATTTTCGATCAATATATCGTTTTGTCTCTATCATTATTTTGTTATTATTAGTGGTGGTGGAAATGCTGGTCGCTTGGTTTCGCGGACGCAAATGAGAATAAATATGGTCGGAACTATGACAGTAACTGAACCTCTTTGAAAAACTTGATGAATGAAAAAATTAAACTTCTCTTTTCCAATATATAAAGAAAAGGAAAAACACAAATAAAATAAAAATAAACTGGAGAAAAAAAACAAACAATAACAGAGCATAGATGCATATAGAGGTCAGTTAGGTGGAACTGGACATTTAGTGAAATCCATCTGTTTCCTTCTACAGCGGTCGAGTATAAAGGGTTATTCCACAGACACACAGTGGAATGAATGCTGCCACTGCCAGTTAGCTGAGGCTATTTATACCTGATGAAATGTTTACTATGAACCTTGGAACTAAATCGGTCTCCACTACACTGTTTCTCTTTCTGCTGTTCAGTCTTGATGCGGAAATGCCGGATCGCTTGTCTGAATCCCTGCAGCGTTTCTAGGATGAGACAGAGGCCACAGAGTTGGATGACCTATAATGGTCCAGTGAGCTGTGGGACACTGAGACAGACAGACGGACGGGAGGAATGATTTGCTGTTTTTTACTTTTATTTTTTTTATTAATACTGACCAGATCTGGGCCAGGTGACCCCCCCGCCCCCCAGCCCACTTTCTCTGGAAGTGAATTTCCTCTCGCCCGCCGGTCTGTCTGTGTAAATAAACTGACCCGTCTCCTTAAATAAAGCTTCAATGAATAAATAAAGCACACACACACACTCTCCCTCTCAGCTGTGTGTGTTTTCTCACACACACACACACCCCCCGGTACAGCTGGTGGGTCATCTCATGCTGGAAATAGCGGTCAGCTGGCCTGATGGGCGGCTGCTGCGTGGTGTCAGATAGCCTAGTTTAGGAGGTTGCCATGCCTCCACCTTCTCTCTATCTTCTCTCTCTGTCTCCCAGTCGCCCTTTTTCCCACTTCACTCCTTCGCTCCCCAACAACAGCTTCTTTTTCTCTCCCATTCTATCCGAGTAATCCTTTTCAATTTCTTCCTTTTTTATTTTCAAGTGCCGTCAACACTCTCTCCCTGTCATCTTTTACCACCCGCGTTGTTTTGTGCTGCATGACCGGACAGTTTGTCAGGAGCTAAATCTAGCCGTCTGTCTCCGCCGTGGGCCCCACGGCAGATATTTAACATGCCGAAAACGACGTGATACACTGTAACGTGTCTGAATCCAAATTTAAACCAACACACTGTTAAGGGACTGTAAATTATGACGTTATCTAACAATTGTGGCAGTAGCATTAGTTAGTCTGTAAAGTGAAGCTTCCTGTGTGTATTGGACAGAAGAGCAGCGCTGCCTCGGGCTCTGGAGCCCACGGACAGAAACCACCACATTTACATCAATAAATACATGCTTTACAATGAACACATCAGTCTGCATTAAAGCGTAAGTCAGCGTTCCAGGTAACCCGTAACTAGTGTTTTTCTGACCTGTTGCCTGTGAAAGTGCACTATAACGGCCTCTTCTAACTTCCGACCTGTGAACTCGTACCAGATCAAACTGGACGACTTCACAGGTCAGAAAAACACGAGTTACGGGTTGCCTTGAATGCACCATGAGTTAGCGGTAGGGCATTGACGAATACTGCATTTTAGTATTCATCGAATACTTCCCAAAAGTCGACTAATAGTCGAATATTTGCTTCTTTTTTTTTATCAATCCATGCGGCACCGCTGCTGCCAGGCCTAACCCTCCTCACTGAGTTTGCCTCTGTTAATGACCATGATGAACACAACACAATGTAGGCCTATCTAAGATCAACATTGCATGTAAATTGTGAAACAAATGCAGCAATCTCGCTATTAAACATAAAAATGTCCACAGGTTTCATAAAGTTTACAGTCATTTTTTATTGATATAACACGTTATATGCAAACTGTTATTCATAATGAACAGAAAATATAGGCTTTAAATTTGTAAAAAAAAAAAAAACAATTAGCCTACTCACCACCACAGTGCAACATCATAGCCAGTCGTAACAAGTGCAAAACACAACACTGTAATCCAGTTATTCGCTCTCGTCAAAGTCCTCCTCTTTAATAATCCTATTCTTGCGCTCCTGGTTTGCGTTCAAGAAAACAAGAGCATCCACGTGAGCTGGGTGCAAACTTGCTCTCTGACGGGTAATCGTGTTCCCAGCCAGGGAGAAAACTCTCTCACTGGGTGCTTGTAGCGGGGACAGCCAAGTAGACTCTGGCCAGCTTTGCCAGGCGGGGGAACTACTTCTCCTTGAGGGCCCACCACTCCCTCCAGGGGGTTGCTCATGGTGGAGATGCGGGGCATATTCTTCAACCTCCTCTGGACAGGTGCTGCCAGCCTTTTTTTTCACTGGTGTAGTGAGGCCCAAACAGTTCGTCGTAATCGCTTTCTAGTCTTGTTTTTTTACTCCCGGGCTCCTCTCCGACTTTGCCCACGTCACTGTCTGCTGTGGCGTTATCGGCACCTGCAAATAAAATCACAGAGAGTGCCGGTCATGTTTGAGTCCAGGGTTTCAGTGAATTTAAGTTTGCAATTTTAAAGCACGGACGTGACCTCACACACACATGCAGACCACAGTTTCTCTCTCTCTAATTAATAAATGAATGAACATTATTTACCTGTAGCTGCAGGCTGCTCCATCTCGCCATCTCGCAGCAGCTCAATCAGGTGGCTTTTAACCTCCGCTCTGGTGCTCTCTGGAAGGAATCGGAGATCTTTAAATCTGGGATCCAGGATGCAGGCAATGATAGGAACCGATCCCGCCAAATCGTCCTCAGTGTCCAACTTGAACCTGGTTTTTAGCTGTTTTTGTACCATGTTCTTAAAGTTGCGCGTTGCTGTTACATCCGACTCTTCAACTTTCAGCACCAAATTCACCAGATAACGGGGCAGATAAATGAGAGCCCGACGTGCATTTCCACACACATGATCGTAGTTGCCTTTGCCAGCGGTCTCAGCACAGGCAGTAGCTGCTGGATTAGTTCCCACTGCGAGGCTTTCATTGACAGGGCTTGGTGGTGGATTTAGTGACAGTCTCATCTTCGAGTACGGCTTGGACAGGGATGCACTTCTCGTTAAGTCTCTCCAGCATCGTAAAGGTGGAATTCCAGCGCGTGGGACAATCGTTCTGGAGCCTTTTCTCTTTCACTTTAAGCTGGGCCTGGCGCTGCGTCAGAGCACTTGTTGCCACAGCCGAGTGGCGAAAGTGGCTGACCACGCGCCTCGCCGCATCTGTGGTTTTTGACACTTCAGCTAAATCCAGTCCCGCCTTTATCGCCAACTGTAATGTGTGTCCAGTGCAGCCGAGGTCGTGGTTGAAATCTTCACACAAACTCATCGCCAGTGTCATGCTGCTAGCATTATCATGTATAATTCATCATATGTTGTTCCATAGTGTCCTATGGGACGGGATAACATAACCCGGCTCGAAAAAATTGATAATGTTCTTAAAGCCATTTCCAGACACCGCAGCAAGCGGTCGCATATCTTAACAGACCTGTTATTTTTCTTTTTCTTTGGTCGGATATCAGGCGTGTGGAGAAGTCTCTCATTGTGGTCTGTTGCTGCTTCTCTCCGCTAATGTCGCCGCTCCTGCCGCTAACATCACCACTGCTGCTGCTAGCCCCGGCCGGGTGTAGCTTCAGATGGTTATGCATTGTTGTTGTACTGCCATGGTACTTTAGAGTAGCCTTGCATATACTTTTGTCTGTTTTGGTAAAATATGCCCAGACCTTGGATACTTGCAGGCGAGTAGGTTTACTGAGAGCCGCCTCAGCCATTTCACATTCAGTCTCCTTTCTCTGTCTTTCCCGGGCCGGCTCCTCCTGTCTGCTGCTTGGCGCCCCTTGCGTGTTGACGTCACACACACGCGCACACACATACACACTGCACTAGTCGGTCTCACATGCCCCCAGCTGCATATCTGCGGTACAGCTTTATTACAGCGCCGGGATTTTGGAAAAAAAGAAAAAGACGAATACTCGACTACCACACACAGGGTCGAATAGTGGGTTTGATAGTCGAATATTCGATTATTCTGTCAAACCCCTAGTTAGCGGCCCTTGCCCTCGTCATGGATCTATTGGTCCTCGTTCATGCCGTTCTCTCTCCTCATTGGATAACGCTTGTATCCCACAAGGAAAGTTTTTCGGAAAAAACACTCCATGTAAGTGATTGCTGACAGAAGATAGGACTATTTAGGACTTATATTAACAAAAACATTCCACTGACTTATGCTTTAAGCATTATTTTATGAATTAAACTTTATAACATAGTTACGCTACACAGCTTTGTTGTTATTGTTGTTGTTGTTTTTAACACGGCTGTGGTTACGGCAGATAACGTCTACGACGGTTAGACATCAAGGGCGCATTGCATTGCGGGATACAGTACACCATGTAGACTGGTCAGATACTGGAGATGTTTCAACATCCGGGAATTTTTCGCATAGGCTACTGCAGATTTAGTTTTTGTTTGCACACTGCATACTGCATTTTGGCCAAATCAGTACTAGTTAGCAGTATAGTATGCGGTTTTGAATACAGCCTAAGTCTTTCATTTAGTGTAGATTGATGGCAGCTGGAAATCAGGTATATGGCTTAGAGGTAAATGCATTTTTCATACAGATTGAATATTAAATGATTAAAAACCAGCTTGGTTTGGTAATACATTTATTGAGCAGATCGTTTTGAGGCACTTGGAGATAAATAGTATAATAAGAGGCAAGCTGCAACACAGTCGTCTACTTTCAGCCCTCTTCAAGACATTTCCACCAGCTGGTGCCCCCTCAGTCCCTCAGGAAGAGCTACTGCTGACAGACAGGGCTGAACGCAGGTTGGTGTCAGTAATGATTGAACAGATGGATGCCTCAGTGGTTCTTATCAAGCCTTCCAGTCTCACTGGTGCTGTGGATCCCCTGTAAGGAACTGCAGTCATGGTGGAAGATCTCTGAAGCTGTGATGGGCCACACCTGGGTCATCTCTTGTGCATTGCCACTGCTGCTTGGTAATGACAAGTCAGTCTGTTTTTTTCCCCAGATAACCCTTCATGGAGTATATTTAATTATCTGTGGATTGTGTAGCTTCTCAGTGCTTCCTGCCTACAGGTCAGTGGGTGTTAAGGGGTTAATAAAAGACGGATATAGCCTCTGTGGAGCCACCTACATGGTTAGATTGATCTGTACCACCATCGTTATCTTGCCAGCACCTTAATTCCATGGCTACACACTCAAAGTAGCCACGCCCACAAATTTGATTAAAGGGACAACAAGGAGTTTTGGAAAGCTTTGTGTTTTCACTACATTTCTTGGACCGGCGCAACACGGACGAAAGCGAAAACATTCGTCATGAATGTTTTCATTGATCAAGAATGAAAGCCGTAGGTTGGAAGACGATCATATACCGTCATTTTTCCGACCTGGCTGCTTTATTCCCATGATCCGCCGGGCAGCGTCCCTGAAACTGAAAGTAGGAAATGCTGCGACCACTAAATAATAATAACAAAATAACGATAATGGACCCATTAACAAGTGTGTAATGTAGAGACTTTTTTTGAAATAACCAAATACAAACTCCTCGTTGTCCCTTTAAGACAAATCCTCTTTATTACAAATAAAGACAAAAATCCCCATTATTATTTATTTATATAGCACTTTTCACAGCACAGAGTCACAGACAGAAGATAGCAAGGCATCAGAACAAAACAAAACACAATCACATATAAGCATCAGTGGAGAAGCAACAGTAAAGTAAGAATAAGATCAGTTTTCAAATAGCCTGAGGGCCACAGAATAGCACGGTCGCAAAACATGGGAGTCGGTGAGGATGGCCGGCCTAGTGGTCATACGAGGAACTGCGGCTTTTTGCTGCTGTGTTGCCTTCATGTTACAGCCACAGAGATTGCACTTAAGTTTTGGTTGTTTGAGCAAGGTATGAAGGCAAACACATAGATTAGTCTTTGTTGGACTGGGAAATGGGGAAAAGTCCCACCACTATTCCTAAATTGGCACCACCAGAAAATTTAGATTAACCATATGCCCTAAATCTATAATACAAGTTTAAACGTCTATTTTAAAGACAGTAGCAGTATCTGACTGAGTAGTACCATTTATAGACAGAAGATGGCAGCAGAGGTAACCCCTCTGGCTTTTTAAGTGCTCTCAGAGAGACTGGGTGAGATGCTGGCAATGAAGATGAATGTGGGAACAGATCCGGCTGTTCTTGGGAGATTTGAGTCTGGCTCTGTATGAGAGAGAGAGAAAGACAGAGACAGGTTGGATTGATACAAAAACACAGAGAGAGGACATAGGGGGAAGCAAACACACACACAAAACCATGAGAGAAAGCAGCTGTTGTTTCCTTGTGGGAAGAAATGGATGGATATTAACGCACACGCTTGCTCGGCTGGAGTGAAGGGTTCAGTGTGTGATGTGACCCACATGGATTTTCTGGGTCGCTACAGACCAGAGGAGAAGGAGGAGGCTATGTGTGGATGTTGTAATGAGTCTGGCAGATCCCAGAGGAGCCTCCTCTCTGCTCAATCAGACCCACACACACACAAAAAAAACTTTTTTGGGCTAGGAGGAGTCATATCAAGGAAAGTGGGTTTGTTAGAATTAGGCTGTACCCCATTCTCATGGAACTGGGCCGATCAATCACGGGAGGAAAAGTCACGCAGGGGTGAAGTCAGCTACACATAAGCACCGCATTCCCCTGTGCGAAGATTTATCGTTGTATGAAGCTTCCATTAGCATCACCAGACTTGTCAAAATTGGGGTGGAAATTGCATTGTGAATTAAGCCTGAAATGTGAATGCATTCTTTGGGCCCACAATCCTCACTGGGCCTTTGTTAGCTGGCATTCTCAATCCATCAATGAGTGGACCAATCGTCTTGATTTATTTTTATATTTTACACATCATTATTACTTGTTTGAAAACAGGGTCAAATTTGGAATCCAATATTTTTATTATAATGAAAATTGTAATGGCCTTTAGCAAAAAGTAGTATACTTGAAGTTCATTTTATTCAGTATGCTTGACTATAAGTATAGCAAGTATACTATGGACCATGTACTGTAGGCTACTTGTAGCATACTAGAAAGCATACAATTGAATACTTCTTAGGACTAAATTGGAACATTTTATGTTTATACAATTATACTTAATAGGTAATTTTAAGTTTACAGAAGTAGACTTTCAAGTATACAACAAGTACACTCATCTATATACTACTAGTGTACTAAGTGTATACTTCTAGTCCAGTGGTTCTCAACAAGGGGTCCATGAAAATATCTACCGAACCTCTCTGGCACAAGTCAATGACTTGACCTTATTCTGTACTTGGATCAAGATATACTAAGTATTAGTACTACAGAAAGAAGTAAAAAGTATACTAAAGTACAAGTAAGCTTTAGTATTAAAGTATAAGTCTAAGTATTAATGTACTTAGTCTTAGACTATTCTCTACACTTTTCAGTATAAGTCAAGTATACTTCACTACACTTTTCTCAAGTATATAAAATATAGTTTATAAAAAGTACACTTCCAAGTATTCTGCCTCAGTTGTAGTATAAAATGAGTATACTTGTAGTACACTTTAATAAACTACTTTTTGCTAAGGGGGGAGCTTTTTTGAATTACCTCCTGACATCTGTCATTTTCTGGTTGTGAGGTCGTCCCTGTTGTACCTGTGAGTTAGATCTGAATTCAGTAGTTAGATCTGTCCTCATGTCGTCCTCACCCTCCCTGTCCTCACCCCCGGAGATAGAAAAAGACTTGCAAGGCAGAACCATCAAACACAGAAGATGGAGAAATAAGATCAGTTCCACTTTGATCCTGTACGCCGCATCAGTATCACAGGCTCTGTATGTATGAGTCCATGTGTGTGTGTCTGTGTGTCTCTTGTTTGTCTATCTCTTTGAAGACCAGTTTGAGGTTTAGACCTTGGAATGACATTTGGCTGATTTCTGCTTGAAAAGGTGGCACCCTGGTCGCCAGGGGGCCAAAGTGTGGACAGTGATCCATAAGATTGGAGGTTCAGGTACAGGCTACTGACCATTACTGTCTGCCAGTCCCAGTCTCTTTGGTGAAATGTCTTTCTCTTTTCTTGGTGTAGCTTTTTGAGCTATGAAACAAGGGAAAGGGGATTGTGGAAAGAAGGAAGGGAAAAGGAAGGAAAGAAAGATGGAGGAGGGGACAGATTGGTCAATTTGGTCAAAAAGGAAGGAGGAAGGAAGGAAGGAATTTGACCCAGGAGGGTTAAAGAAGAAGTAAGTGGTCCGGTCGGCTAAGGTTCCAGGCAGGGTAAATTACAGCTTCAAGTCACAACTTACGACTTTGAGCGTTCCAGGCAACCCAGTGTTTTTAAGTTGAAAGTCACTATAACAGCCAAATTCGGTTTGTTATCGAACTTTTATCGGAAAAATAAATAACAGTCCTGATGGCCAAAACGGCGTTATGGCTATTATTATTTATTTAAAAACTTTTTTCAAGTTTACCCACAGAAAAACCCTGAAAAAGTATTGAAACCAAGGCCCACATCAGGGTGGCCCCATTTTGCTATTTCACATTATTTGATTTTACGGCCTGTATATGTAGCAGTTCGCCCTCCATGCCTGAACAGGTGAGCCACCTGTTTAATGCCTGATCACAGTTGAAATTTTGAACTGAAGGGCCTTTGGTGAAAAACATAAACCTGGACAACATTTTAACAGATAGCTGGCTCCAATCATAATTCACAAGTGGACAGTGGACAATTTAGTTTAAGTATTAACCAGTATCTAAAAAAAAATAAGATGAAAATGTTGGCCTTCTGAAAAGTCCATCTATATGCTCTCAATACTTGGTTGCCCAGACTCCATGTTATTCCAGTTTGTTCGCCCCTGTAAAACTCAAGGATGTGGGACATTGAAACAACAGTGACAGAGAAAAAGTCATCTAACAGCTCGTTTGGTTATGAACCGTCTCCACGTGTGTTTATTGACAACAGGGTTAACCAGAGAGGAAACGGTCACCGGTGACTCTGCGTGCGTCTTTCTAAGACTAACACTTTCTGTGAATATCGCCATAATATTGTCTCACCTGAGCAACAGTTCATCACCTGACAGAGGTCAATCCCTCCTTCACTCTCTCTCCCTCCTCTTGTCCTTCCCAATCTGTTTTTCCCCTTTTTTCCTCCATCCTTGCTACAAACTTCAACATCCCATAATATGCTGGCACACTCCATTTAGGCCCAGGTAACTCACGTTCCACAGAGCCTCCTAAACGGAATTTATTATTGATTTCTGAATGAATTGATGTGTCGCTTATTTTTGCTATTTTTTTTTTTTTTTTTTTTTTGACCTTCCTTCCTTCGCCCCACAATGGTAGGGGAAACACTGAATGTTTTCTCCTCGGCTCAGAGCAGAGCAGAGTGACTGACAGACCCGTGTTTTGGTCCAAACACTCTATGTAAGTGATTGCTGTCGGAAGATATAACTATTTAAGACTTATATTAACACAAATATATCACTTACTTCTGCTTTAAGTTGAAGCCAAGTGCACAAATTCTGTTATATTTTATATAAATGTGATGGGAAAAATATTATTATTATTTATTTGTTTTTAAAGTTTAAAAAAGTATTGAAACCAAGGTCTGGATTTCGATGAGCATTATTTTACGTGATGCTGCTCGACTGCATGGCGGCAAAACTTGGCCAGCAGTTGTTGTTGCCAGTGATTGGTGAAGATTATGTAATGAAACATAAAAAGCTACAAAGACAATGATACAAGCAAAACCGTGTGGGGCGAGTGCCAGTATGCATGAGACTTGTCTGTTTGTTCACCACAGGAGGCCTTCGACTGGAAAACAATACTCTGCTTAGTTATGAAGTAGAAAAACACAGAGAGGAAACAGCAGACTCTTTCTAAGACTAACTAAATACTTTCTGTGAATATTTCATAATATTGTATGCTGCTTTAGCAGCAGAGCCTGTAAGGTCTTTACCCTCCTGTTGTCCTTCCCAATCTGTTCATTTCCTCCATCCTTCCTTCTTTCCTTCCTTTCTTTCTCCTTTCCCTCTTTCCACAACCCCTTTTCCCTTGCTTCTTTCCTTCCTTCCTTCCCTTCATCCTTCCTTCCTCTTCCTTCCTCTTTTGATCCAGTTGACCTGGTCTGTTCCCTTCCTCCATCTTTCTTTCCTTCCCCTTTCCCTTCCTTCTTTCCACAATCCTTTTTGCCTCCCTCACTTCCTTCCCTTCGTCCTTACTTTTTCATTCTTTTTTGACCCAATCTCTTTCCTCCCTCCTTCTATCTTCCTTCCTTTTTCACTTCTTTCCTCCCATCATTTCCTTTGTCCTTCCTTCCTCCCTTCTTTCCCTTCATCCTCCCTGCCTTCCTTCCTTCTTTCTTTCCCTTCGTCCTTCCTGCCTTCCTTCTTTCTTTCTCTTCCTTCCTTCCTTCCTCTCTACTATCCCTTTATCCTTTCTTCTTTCTTTCCCTTTGTCCTTCCTTCCTTTCTTCCTTTTATCCCTTTATCCTTCCTTCCTTCCTTCCCTTTGTCCTTCCTTTCGTCCTTCCTTCCTTGACCCAGGAAGACAGCAGGAGGGTTAAGGACAGGTGTCACAGTTGCCGGTAGCAACAGCAGCAGTGGTTGAAAGCAGGCTTCCAGGCAGATGTGTGGATGAACAGAATGGAGAGTAGCTGAGCACACAGGCAAATGAACAGGAAGGTGGTAACTGGCACCGAGGATAAAGCTGCTAACAGATGCATGCGGAATCACAAGGGGACTGAAACAGATGGGCGGGGAAGCTGGGTGATTACAAATGAAAACAGGTAAGAGGAGTAGGGAAATAGTCCAGGGACATGTGGGCTTCGGTCAAAAAGTCAAGGATTCTCCTTTTCTAACAACCTTTCCTTGACCTTAATGGAAAATTTCATAACTAAGACAGACAAGTTCATGTTAACAGGATGCTTCGAGTTTATACGAAAGGTACCTTAAACCATCACTTACAAAATAACAATAAAAACTGACTGAAAAACAAGATAATACCATATCATGAGTAAAAAATGCCCCCAGAACGAATAAGATGACAGATAAAAACTCCTGAAAGGGGTTCAGCCTTAGAGGTAGGGTAAGGCGCTCTAAGATCCAGCTCAGATCAAAGATGCTGCTCCTTTATGATGAAAACAGCCAGTGGGAATGGAACAGGCATCTGATTACACTGCCTTCCATTCACAGTCTGCTGTTGTCTTCTTTTAAGTATTGGTAGGATAGGTGGGCATGTTGATGAGCCACTGTACTCTAGACCCAGTGGGTGGATGTTTGTTTATTACAGAATATAAACTTTGAGTACTTCTGTGTTTTTTGTTTTGTGATTACCTCTAGATATTTAACCCTCCTGTTGTCCTCCTGGGGGAAGGAAAGATGAAGGGAAAGATGGGAGGAAAGAAGGAAGGGGAAAAAGGAATGAAAGATAGATGGAGGGAGGGAACAGATTGGGTCAATTGGGTCAAAAAGGAAGCAAGAAGTGAGGACAAAGGGAAGGAAGGGAGGGAGACAGGGAGGGAGGGAACAGATTTGTCCAAGTAAGGAAGGAAGGAAGGGGAAAAGGACTGTGGAAAGAAGGAATGGAAAAAGGAAGGAAAGAAAGATGGAAGGAGGGAACAGATTTGTTCCTTCCTCTTTTGATCCAATTGACCTGTTCTGTTTAGTCACTCCATCTTTCTTTCCTTTCATGCTTACTTCTTCCTTCCTTTTTGACCCAATCTGTTCCTTCTCTATTTTTATCTTTCCTTCCTTTTTCGCTTCCTTCTTTCCCTTTATCCTTCCTTCCTTGACCCAGGAGGACAACTGGAGGGTTAAGCAGCTGCACGCATGATTATTGACAGGAGTATTATGGGGGATATTATGAAACGTATGTGAATTATCAGTCAAACATTGTTACCTTGGTACTTTCATGTGTTGATGCGTTTGGGTGTGCGTCTGAGCTCGGCGAGCACCGTTCTTTCTGAATGTTCTTGGAGCTCAGCAGGTTATAAATCTACACTTGGCCTAATTCATATTCAATTCATTTTCAGCCGAGCACTTTTTAATCTGGCCTTTGTTCTCTCAACCTCTCCTCTCTCTCTCTCAGCATCTCTCCTTTTCTACTCTGTACTCTTCTTGTTTTGCTGTTGTCCTTCGTCCATGTGCACACATTGTAGTTTCCTCTTGACTCCCTTCTATTCCTCTCTTTTCTCTTTCTCTCTCTGTTACATAAAGCCATTGTCAGCAAAGTTCTATTTATTTCTGTTCCCTGGGATGGGAGAGGTTTCTTGAGAAATGGAGACAGGTGGCCAGAGGGCAGACACGGGCCACTTAGGCTGAAAGGTTGTGCGGATGATTGGAAACGGGGAGAGATGAAGGGAGGAAACACAATGCAGAGGTATGAGAGGGCAAGTGGCAGGGGGATTTTAGATGAAGGATGATTGAGGGATGGATTGGAAATGCTTGAAAGCAAGAGTTCCACACGCACCATTTTTTTCCCGAAGCTTTTTGGATAGCAGGATCAAGGGGGGGGGTCAGAAGTGTAGTCCTTGAGAGAAAGCAGGCCTGGAGCAAGACAGTATCAGATCGTAGTGAGGGAGATGGAGGAATAAAGCAGAAAGAGAAATGGTTTGAAGGTTCTTAGAGATGAGAACCAATGAGGGTCCGGGGGATGGGTTTGTGGGTCTCTGAGCTAGTTAGCAGGCAGACTGACTCTCCAGATGTGGACCACAGTGTACAAGGCTCCCACTAGCCAAATACTCTCTCTCTCTCTCTCTTTTCGTGCTCCTCCGGTGTCACCACTCACAAACTTGCTAGTGCTCGAGCTAGCATGCTACATACTAATGATGGGAAAACTTTGAAAGTATACTGAACACGGTGCAGTGGAATCTAAAGTTGCCTGTCCAATTGACAAGGTTCAATATAGAACAGAGGACTTTTTGATCATAAAATATATCACTTTATCAACATTTCAAACATGTTTAGGAGAGGAAGTAGCTGTTTAGATCAGCAGTGTGTCGTTAATTTGTCTAAATTCCAGCTTGTTTACTATTTTGTTTGGTGCTACTCAAGCTAGCCGTTGTGACAAACGCACTTCTGGTTACTTTCACAAAATAAAACACCGGTTGCCGTTTACATACAGAAGTGCTTTTACTTTGAAATAGGAAGCTAATCTACCCTTGATGTAGCTAGGTTGAACCAAAATAAGCCGTCTTTGCTTGAACCCTCCGTTTTGACCGATCTCATCCCGTTACCGGCATTTGACCGCTCAGGATGCCTTACCGGAGAGTTTTATCAGCTCTGAGACGAAGATCGGTCTGTTTAGAGTTGCTGAAGAGTTTCTCTGATGACTTTAGGTGGAGGCAGGCTAACACTACCCATACACTTCCAGTGTTTGAGCTAAGCTAATTATAGGCGATACAGCTCTATCTCCCTTGTTACTGCATGCACAGTGGAAAGGATGGTGTCTATCTGCTGGTCATGGTAGCAGAGGCAAGGCAGGGAGGCAAGACACATAAAAAAAATGTTGGCATAGGCTATCCCTTTAACCATAGAATTTTTTTATTTTTTTTTGGCTTTTCATGCCTTTATTTGAGAGGACAGTTGAGAGTGTGACAGGAAATGGGAGGCAGAGATGGGGGGAATGACATGCAGGACAGGGCCATCCGACACGGGATTCGAACCGGGGCCGTCTGCAGTGAGGACTATAGCCTCAACACATGGGGCGGGTGCTCTACCAACTGAGCTTAACACCACCCCATAACCATTTTGAGGTGCATAAAAATAATGTGAAATATCTGTTTTCTGTTTGTTTGGCGAAAATGTCAATTTTGGAATCAAACGCTAATATTAGCCATAAAAACAAGGTAATTGTAAAAAAAAAAAAGGTGACTGTTAATATTACATGTTTCTTTTTTTTTCTTATTTGTTTGTGTTGTTGTTTACAGTGTAGTAAAATCCAAAATATCAAGGGGATCCCTTCCAAGAATAATGCTGACAAAACCAAGTGAAAGGGCTGAGACGAAACAGGGAGGGATGAGAGGCAGAGGAAGAAAAGGTGGGAGGGCTGAGGAGGAGAGGGACAGGGCTGTGATTGCAGTTAATTGCTGTTCACATCCAGGGTGGGTCTAATCACTCCGAGGCACTGTGCGTGTGTGTGTATGCTAATTTTTCCCCAGCCTCTGGTATAGCCCTGAGCTCAGTGGAGCAGAAGCCTGGTCATGCTTTAGCGTTGGTTTATAATTAGCAAATAGATTATATTTCATACACCCCCTCCCCACTCCACATCCCTCCAAACCCTAGAATCTGACAGAGACCCTTTTTCAATTTCTATAAGTGGAGTGTAGAGAGACAGGGAGCTTGGACAATAGATAACACCATATAAAAACTTTTCTTCCTCTTTAAATACATATGCTTGTGTGATATCTTTGTCCCCTTTTCTTCTTTCTCCCTTGTTGGTCAAGGGGAATAATTAAGAGAAGAAAATTGATTTTTCTTTGTATGGCTGCAACAAACAATTATTTTCACTATCACTTAATCTGCCAGTTACATTTGTGATTAATTAAAGTGCCAGAAAATAGTGAAAAATCGTCCCTACAGTGGTTTTCAGCCGTCTTATCTTAAATTAAAGATATTTTGTGTGCTACACACAAATGTGTGTGCGTTTAATTGTCCTAATCTTAGTGCATATTTGGTTTTAAAACTTGTTTGTGGAGTTAAATATAATTTTGTTCAACTGTTCAACACTTAAACCAGGTTTCCATCTGAATGTGACAAGAATAAAGGGTGACAATATTGTATGTTTACAATAATCAATGTCAAGCTAATAAACAGATGACTGACAACGGTATCCATTACTATAATCCAATTTGAAATAGGTGTTTGTTTCAAATTCTAAACGGGTCGATAGTTTTAGTTTCTAGGAAGTGAATCAACTGGTAATTGCACTTCCCTTCACCTTTTGCAAAACTTGGACATAGGCCATAAATTAAGGAAGAGATTTACAGAGATAATGTAGCTAGTACCAATGAAACGTGATGAGGGCTGTTGCTATGAGACTCATTTCCAGAAGCTGCCTGAGCCCCTTTAAGGATGCAGCGTGACCGTGGATGAACTTTAAGGATTTGTGAAAACACAGACTCTGAGACATCCACCATCTGTTGTATCATATCAATTGATTTTCTTTAGAAGCATTTTATGAGCTGGATGCAACTCAACAGAATAGAAGGCCTTGGATGCAGCCCTGCTTGCTTTGGTTGAGCTTTGTGTAAAAGGTAGCACTCCACATCAATCGCTGTTTTAATCACAGTTATCAAAATCACCTAGGTCCTTTTTTTCCAGGTTGACAATACAGTTGACCCCTTGCCAATCCCACCCTCCACGGTCACTGTTGCTAGGTTGGACAAACAATGGTCATGGAAGGGTTAACTCCCATTGGAAACCATTGAAAATTAGGCAGATTTAAATAGCTTGTATAAGGAAAATTTGAACAAAGTTATACATCAGAAAAATGGTGTCCGTGATGACTTTACGAAAAGTGGGGGAAAATCATTGTTTTGGTCACTCCCTAGCTAGTAGCTAACAATGCTAGCTAACGTTAACTATCTAACGCTTAATCTCTGTCGATCTCCCGTTTCTCTTGTAAAACTTCACAAAGTTCAAAAGACATTAGCAACGGTAATGTTACGTTTGCTAGATAACTTTGAATGTTAATAGTCAACAATGAGTACCCGGAAATGTTGAGTACTCCAAAGTTTTATGTCCGACAGAAACTGTCGGATTTTAATATATAATTTGAGCAATTAGCATAACTGACACAATTAGCATAAATTAGCATAATCACCTATAAGGGCAATATTTCAACAACTGCTTGGCTGATCTGGGCAATGTTGGAGTGGTTTTAGGGGTTATTGATGATGCTGAATCCATTTCTGACGTTTTCAAAATTCAGAATGTTTGTCTAAACTGGAAGTAACCAGATTTTAACCGCCAGTGGGCCAATTTTGATGGATTCTGAATACACCCTTAGTCTACAACAGCAGAAAAGGTGGCAATGTAATAAAATCTTACAGCTGACCCATGAAAATTCATCATTACATTGAGGCTGCATTTCCATTTGTGTACATTACTGTCAATGCCCACCAGCCTGTTTAATACTGTAACGTATCCTCTAAAAGTTAGACCAATATTCATCAGCAGTCTTGAAGGAAAGAAATTTAATTCAGTGTACAGTCTGTACCCAGGTACATGCTAATTAAACTAATTAAATAAGAGGGAGAACATTGCCAGTGGACCGTTTCATCTAATTTCCAATTGTCACATTGATGCAGGGGAGCAAGTTTCTGTTTTCTTAATGATCCCCAGTTATTCAATACCCGTGGCAATTATTCCATTGCGCTTTGTTTAACTAGAGGCTGCCAGGAATCTCAAGACAGGTTAATTGCTTGCTCACCTGGGGAAGTTTGGCCAGCTTTGGAGTGAATATGTTTTTAAAAGGTAAACAAAATCCACAATTTGAATTAGCTGTAAGATTATTACACTTGGGGAGGGCCATTAAAGTCTTTAATAAGTAGAAAAATGTATTGATTGGATTGACTTCCAAGTGGAGAAGGGATTCACAGAGTGGATTTTAAGTGGTTGATCAAGTGGGGACAGTCTTGTTAGTTTAAAGGTAGGACTGGAGTATTTTTTTTTACCAAATTGCTTGAAATCCTCCTCACACCCCGATTGCAACCATCTTATTAAATGATTTTTCACAAAAATGTGTGTATTAACAAGACATGGCCTGCTCAAACTGTTTTTCCAGGATCTCCAACCCTGCCTTTAAAGGGATATGCCAACATTTTTTTTCGTGTCTTGCCTCACTCCTGAGTCCATGACCAGCAGATAGACACCATCCTTTCGACTGTGCGTGCAGTAACAAGGGAGATAGAGCCGTATCGCCCGTAATTAGCTTAGCTCAAACACTGGAAGTGTATGGGTAGTGTTAGCCTGCCTCCTACCTGAGCTGAAATCAGCAGTCAGAAGCTGATTTAATTTTAGTTATAAACTCTGTAAATATATCACTTTATCAACATATCAAACATTTTTAGGTGAGAAAGTAGCCGTTTAGATCAGCAGTGTGTCGTTAATTTGTCTACCAGCTATTGCACATATCCCATAACGAGTAGATTACTGGAGCCTTACTCTGCATCTACAGTAATCTCCTCCTTTATTCCTTGCATCCTAGACGCACACAAACTCACGCACACAAAGAAAAGGACAAAATGCTCAAGTTGACTGTGGAAATACAAGAGTGCAGGTGTATCGATTGTGGGTGTGTGTCTCTCTTTGATTGTGTGTGTCATTAAGATAATGACTCCATGGGGCCGGTCTTTGCGGGAAACATTACATACATTTATTGCCATTGGCAGTGCAACCAAAACAGATGCCATAGCAACTGTAGCTGGGATACAGTAGAGTAAGGGGATGCAGGCCTTGGTAACCTGGGCGCTCCCCCAAAAAAACTCCCAGTGAGCCTAAAGGCAGCTGGAGCGGACACATGGCTACAGCGCTAGGCTCCACACAGAAGAGAAGGATGTAGAGGAAAAAAGGAGCATCTAACAAACCCTGCCCGCCCCGGGGCTTTTAGGATTGATATTGCAGCCGAATGTTTGCCCGCGGCAATTTTTGTGTTCAACGCAGCCTCTGTTTATACATTACAAAGAATTTAAGGCCAAGCAGAAAAGCTTGTGACAACGGGTTCAATTACACTGATGAAAAGTGGACAGAGACCAGTAAAAACGTTGTGAGTGGAAGAAATGATGGAAGGATGAGTGTTTTTTTTAAACATTTTTAATGCGAAAACAAGATCTGAGGGAAAACGGAAGAAAGAGAGCTGCTTTTTATTCTGCTGTTTTTATAGCGGATAAACATTGTGACATTCTAGTAGGATGGCATTTTAGATCCAAAATATATTTCATGGAAAACACACCAGAGTTCAAACTGCTTTCACACCAGGTGGTTGGAAGATCTTAACGCTCCTGTTGTTCTTCTGTTCCCTTCCTCCATCCTACCTTCTTTCCTTCCTTTCTCCCTTCCCTCTTTCCACAATCATTTTTCCATTCCTTCCTTAGCCTGTGCATGTTCTCATTTGTCCAGGTCATAGTATTTCAAAGGGACTTTTAATTCGAACGCAACTGGACTTGGTTATTTGTCTGGGAAGACGTTTCACCTCTTATCCAAGAGGCTTAATCAGTTCATGTACACATCTGACCAGGCTGGGACTGGTCCAACTTTCTGGTGTGGAGACCCAGTATTTAACCTCTTGTGTGGGTGTATCACAAGGGGGATGATGTCATTGGTTCCCTTTTTGTGCTCCAAGTGCTAACGACAGACAGTCATTCAACGACTTTCGTCCAAGTCCAGTTGCGTTCGAATTAAAAGATCCTTTGAAATACCATTCCTTCTTTCCCTTCATCCTTCCTTCTTTGACCCAGGAGGACAATAGGAGGGTTCACAGTCCAATGCAAAAAAGAATGGTTCAATATCACTCTGCAGTGATATTCTCATTGGCCTTAATACAAGTGACTGATGAGCACCTTGGTAATCACTTAAGAATCATAAGATATATATGATTTAATAAATTTAGATATTCAGATAATTGAGGACTTAGAGAAGTGGAGTGTAAGTGCTCCATCACAGAAAAAGAGAGCTGTGTTTCTCAGAGGCCTGTGGAGACACCTTTGAAGAGGCTCACGCTCGTTGGACAGTTGCAGTCAGTTGGTAATGTGGACTTCAGAGGATCCAGCCACTGAACACGAGGAATGTAGAGACAGGAAGTGAGGCTTTTGAAATCACACTCTGATGATCAGATAAGGCGACAAGGATATCTTGATAAGAGGAGTGTAAACAGGAAGACGCACGGGTCATGGGGCTTGGCGGTGAAGGTGTACACTGGTGATGAAAAAAATGATGTTGCTCATAAAATCTTTGATAGCTTATTAGTGATTTTTATTTTTACTTATTTAGTTTGATGTTGTTTTGATCTGTAAGTTCACACAACCAAAGCATAGCTAAAAGTAACTTTTAGATAAAAAGCCTCAGTCATTTAATTAAAAAAACAAAAGAAATGTAAATGCACCCGAGTTAGCTAAAAAAGCCAGTTTTCATCGCCAGTCCCTCTGCCTGATGATAAAGAGCAACAATGAGGTAAAATACCAAAGACACATTCAGTACACATTAATAAATACAGTCATGGAAAAAATTAGGGGACCACTTTCACAAGTGTTTCTGAAAAGCTCTATATGTATTACAGTCATTCTTTTTTTTATTTTCTTTTTTTTAATATTAACACAAACACAACTCCTTCTACTTAATAAGACACTGATGAGGTCTTTACCTGAACCACATCTGGTTTTATAGGAAGATTATAAAAAAAATTATAAAAACCACATTGACATTATCCCACAAAAACTGATTTAAATGAGTTAAAATATTCTTGCTGTGTTCTTTAGGAATAAATATGAACATGTTTTCTTAGCATTATTATTATTATTCAAGGTCTGAAAAGACTTGATATTTCTGTTATTTAGACTAGTTTAATCATTAGCCAATAAAAGCTCTAAATGACTTTTTTTTTCAGTTTTGGGAGAAATGTTGTCGGTAGTTGATAGTTGAATAAAACAAGTGGGAGTGGTCTCTTAATTTTTTCCATGACTGTATGCCAATCAAATTATAATTTATATAATATAATGTATTTGAAATAGTTACTTAAAGCGATATTCCAGCGTAAGTGTAAGCCATGGTCAAACACACCGTAACACCGAGTCAGACCCCCCCTCGAGAGATCAATTTACCCGACCGCTAGATTCACGAGTTCCACCAACTTCAGCAAACACCGCACTATCGGCACACAAGGCGCTGTGCGGATCCACTGTCCAACCGCAAAACGCCACTTTTATCCACAAATAATGCTCAGAACTGCACCAAAGTTCACCAATAGTACATTACAGGGTCCCAGCATGTAGGACGAGCCGTCAAACATCCGCTAGATTTGCCTGTTTTCTTCAGCAGATACAACTCATACTTCTCCTGGAGCCGCTTGTTGGTGGAGAAGCCCTGATGAGTTGATCACCGAGTGCAGCAGAGTTAAAGAAAACAGGCAAATCTAGCGGATGTTTGACTGCTCGTCCTACGTGCTGGGACCCTGTAATGTACTATTGGTGAACTTTGGTGCAGTTCTGAGCATTATTTGTGGCTAAAAGTGGCGTTTTGCGGTTGGACAGTGGATCCGCACAGCGCTGTGTGTGGCGATAGAGCGGTGTTTGCTGAAGTTGGTGGAACTCTGAATCTAGCGGTCGGGTAAATTGATCTCTCGAGGGGGGGTCTGACTCGGTGTTACGGTGTGTTTGACCATGGCTTACACTTACGCCGGAATATCGCTTTAATGCAGCTTCCAAAAAAGGGCAGATCCCAAATACACTTCAACAGCACATTATATTGTTATTTTCCCATTTACTGTACAATGTAAATATTTTAATACCATTAGATGTTTCGATACCTCAATAAAAAATTTGCTAGAAGCATCATCATTTCATACATGTCCGCGATAATATCGAGACACTTTTATTATCGTGATATTGCGGTATTGCCGATACCGTTACATCCCTAGTAACCGTTCATTATATACACGTGATTAACTATACACGAACTGCAAACATGGACCTTTAATACTGTACAATATACATACCTACAAAGTTTGGGATGAATTTTTTTCTATCTCTGACTTTGAAGGGATTCTGTAGAATGGCCTGTACACCAGAGACAGCAGTCTCCTTAATGGCCCAGCTCTCAAGTCCCCAACAGTGATAAGTGAATTTTAATTAAGAGAATATTGAGAAATGTAATAAATTATTTTAATGACCTGAAAATGTTTTTTTTCTCTTCTCCGTGGAGAGAAAAATAGAGAAGACACACACCAGTGGTTTCACTAGGGGACAGAAAGGGAAATGTCTATCGCTAATGTCATACCCAAATTACACACATCACTCTGTTTCTCCTTAGTAACTGTTAATGTCACGCATGGCTAATGGCACATTTTATTATGTTTATGTACAGTTCAGTCATAAAAGATGGCTCTGTACGGGTTGAGATGGTATTGAATGATATCTATATATTCAAGGAGATAGTTTTACAGTGTGATGTGTTGCTTTCTGCCTTCAGGGAAGTTTTTTAAATTTGGAGCAAACTCAAGGGTGGTCAAAGTTCAGTGTTTAAAGGTCAAAGCCTTGACTTAACAATCCAGTTGCTACTTGTTACAAAATTTCAAACCAATTTCGGGATAAAAAGGGATAAAATCATGAATTGATGGCATTGTGACATCTTAATGTTGTTATTTGATTAAAATCCTTCTAAGTATTTAATACACATATTTTTAGTGTGCTCCTTGTCAACATGAACACATCTGGTGGTGTTATCCTTTGTTATCAGTGTGAAATTGCTCTAAATTGAGAAATCAATTTCTGTTGATTGTTAGGCTGTGCTGCACTTTACTTCCCCTTTAGTGCTGATTTATCTTCTCTGGTGTCACAATGAGCTCACAAAAAAAAGTTCAAAGCACCTTGACATCCAAAATACAAACAATGACAAATGAGAAGGTAATATTGCGGCAGGAAGAGTTGCTCAATAATGACTAAGGAACTGTCTAAATAAAAGCCCGTTGACTGGTCTAACTCCTCTTTTTCAGCTTTTGAATTACAGCTGAAATCAAGCTTGGTGCTTTGTGTCAACACCAGATATCAGACCCATTAATCCATAATTACAGCTTTCACACCAGAGTTGAACATATGGTGGAAGTCTTCTATAAATTCAAACACCCATGGATCCAAATTAATGCATCAGTAACAGCAATCCATTGTTTCCATTGGCCTAATTTGAGTTATGTCATTACATGTGACTGGTGACCACTTACAAAGTCTAAGTGCTTCATTTAAGAAAAGAAGAGAAAGGATCCTTTACTAGATGCCTGTGGAAGCAGCTTTGAAATGGCATTATGCTTGTTGGCCAATTCCACTCAGTAAATAATGTGGACTTCAGAAGATCCAGCTTTTGAACTTAAACACAGGAAGTGGTGCTTTTGAAATCACACTCAGCCGGTCAGATAAGACAACAGAGACGTCTTGATTTAAGAATTGTAAACAGGAAAAAGCATGGGACAGTCTTGTCCGCTCTTCTTGTCTTCAATATACAAATAACTTCCAATAACATACAATTAAAAATGTGATCTGTGGGGATCTGGGGATCGTCTGTCATTTGTATTTCCTTGACGTTTAAGTGACTTATTTAAAAGAATATTCAGAATTCAACATGGAATACACTACCGCTAGTCATGAGGGAAAACACAACATGTAGCATTTAAAAAACAGCTAAAAACATGGCTTAGTGATAACCAGCTCTGTGAACATAGTAGGAACTTTACTCCGTGCACTTTCAAACCAGCACTTTATCACAGATGCACTTTAAAAATAGTACTTTAATGAATCTCAACAGCACTTTACAAATTACAAAATAGCCTAATGATAGTAGGCAGTGATGTCATATCTCCAAAAATAAGCCATGAAGTTTTCAACCCTCTTACAGTTGCAGATTAGCTAAACATTTTTGAGTTACATTTATTTGTCTTTTTCTGTATTAGTAACGAAAGATGTAAGACACTTCCTGGTGAACATAGGTTTTTGTTTTGTTTTGTTTTTTACAGTGTATTCCTGCACAGTGTGGCATAATCAAGAAAGCCAGTCATTAGGAGTTTGCTACTTGCATTAACACATGGCTGTATGTGGATACATTCCTATACATACACCCGGGGGAGCAGTCTCCTTAATGGCCCAGCTCTCAAGTCCCTGACTGTGATAAGTTAATTTTAATTAAGAGAATATTGAGAATTGTAATAAATTATTTTAATGACCTGCAAATGGTTTTTGCTCCTCCGTGAAGAGAGAAAGAGAAAAAGACACACACCAGTGGTTTCACTGGATAAAATAACACAAATCAGCCTGACTGACTCGTTATATTTTCAGTATTTATTTCTGAGCCTTTCACTATTCTATATTGTTACGTTATGCAATAATATACAATTATCTTTACTCCTTCATGTTGTTTTCCTTCTATCCTTAATGAGCACTCTTTAGCTATAATATGTATTAAATAATTGAATGTACTTGTCTACGTAACTAGTGTACAATTGTGTGCACTGTGTGTGTGCGTGCGTGTGTGTGTGTGTGTGTGTGTGTGTGTGTGTGTGTGTGTGTGTGTGTGTGTGTGTGTGTGTGTGTGTGTGTGTGTGTGTGTGTGTGTGTGTGTGTGTGTGTGTGTGTGTGTGTGTGTGTGTGTGCGTGCGTGCGCTTGTGTCAGTTCAACTAGGCAGCAGATTGTGGTGATTTTCAGCCAGCTGGTCCGGCTGTGTTCCTATCTGTCACCTCTGCCAACAAACAGACACACTCTCACTCACTCTGTCTCTCTCTCTCACACACACACACTCAAAGATGTCACCGTCAGACCAATCAGAACCCTGCAACAAGGTCTCAGCCAATGAGCGGGCGGGATCCCTGCCATTTCCTACGCTGGCTACAGTTAATGACGCTCGTGCTGTAAATAAAAGCATATGTTTGTTCGCTGAGGACGCGCCAGTTGGAGGGGTTGGTGTCATTGTAGAGGTAGACTTGCTCAGCTGCTGGGAATGATGGACTGTGTTGCACTGATTTTGTTTTACTCTTACGGTTTTGGCAGGCACCGATTTTGGCAAAAACAGGCAAGCCCGGAGTAGAATTATACAGTCCCAAATCCACTGAGGGGTAATTACAGCAAAAAAAACACTGGAGGCCAGAAGTTACAATACGACACAAGATTACAGAGGATGCTGAACTTCATATTCGCACATTGTAACCAGAATTAGTTTTGGGAAACATCCCAATGGGCTACACAGAAAAATCTCATCCAGCCCAGCAGAAAGCAGGTCTGGGGTTCTGGTCAGCAGTCACGGTGGGCAAAAACCAGATGCTCCCCAGATCACAGCTGGAGTACAACCTCCAGGCAGTGTTGGGAATCAGTCCAGCTGCCCTCCGGTTATTGGTAACCTGACCTGCCCCCTGATGGATGCTTAAAGGGATAGTTCACCCAAAATTCAAATTGCACTCATTATCTACTCACCCTCATGTCGACTAAGGGCTGGGAGACGTTTCAGAGTCCTCTGTGGCTTCTCTGAGTTACAGCGGGGGTCCGTGCAGCACTGCATGCCCATATGACGGTAGCAAACGGGGCTCACTTTTCTTCCAAAAAGACACACCAAAAACATCCAAATACCTCCATACTGCTCGTCTGTAATGTCCCTCTTGTACTGAAGCCCTGACATGAGAAATTGTTCTGAAAAAAATTAAATAAGTCTATATTTTAAGCTTGTTTGTAGCGGAAGCTCCTCTTCCTGGTGCGTCCAAATCTCACGAGATTTGTACTGGCGTCAGTGCAATTACTGACACCGAAGAACAAGGAGGAAAGATTAGCTCATTATATCAACAGGCTGCTAATGATTATAGACGGACAACATCTGACACTATCTTTGTTTAATAATTGTGTAATGTTGGGAGTGTTGGTGGTTGCATGAAATCCTCTCTATCTTCAGAATCAGAGTGTGTTATAGCTCAGCAAACTAAATTCTTCTGTGTTACTGAGTGAACGTCAGTTTTGACAGCTGCCCCTGCTGTGGCTAATTTCCGTCTGTGGTATTATGGCAAATGCAAAAATCAGCTCCTTATCCACTCATTAAAAAAGGGGAGAGGGATGCCACACATTAATGAGGGCAATTACTTTAGAATCTTATTAGCTTAGCTCTTACTTAAACTGTGGTTCTTATTTAACATTATTTAATGAGTGCCTCCACCTTTTGTTAACATTAGCTGATCAAATCAAGACTTTTAGTCTTGCTGACGTTTGCCTTTGCAGATACGAAGGCATAAATAGGGGCATTGTGTTGCTCAGTGGGTACAGCAGCCCCGGTTTGATTCCACTGGTAGCCCTTTGCTGCATGTCATTTCCCCTTCTCTGTGTCAGATATCAGAGAAACCAAATCATTATAAGACAATGGGTCCAGGTAGGAAGGAGTTAACTGTGACTTTATGATGTCACAACCTATGTGTTACTGATAACACTGTGTGGAGTTTAAATGATGAAATGGTTTGCGTATCGGTATGTCACACACTGTTTACTTAATTTCCGTCTGAAGCAAATCATCTTTATAATTAGCATACCACAGAGTTCGTCACACTGCACTCATAACCGATTTATTGGCTTTTATTTTATGGTAGTGGGGGAGAAGGATAAAAACCACTGATGCACAACAGCAACTCAATTAACCAGGAAATAGACACTGACTGCTATTCCAGGTGGTTTCATACAACCTGATGCTTAAGAGTACATTTGACATGTTTGTCTTCATCCTTCATTTACTGCCTGAGGAGGCTTGAGTCACAGCGGTGGGAGGTGTGTTTTACTTGCATATTGTTTCTTAATTCACCTATTCTCTGTCCCTTTCTGTCTTTTGTTACATTTGCTTTGTGTTGCACCTGATGGCTCTATTTGAAAAGACAAAATTGGCACGCTGTCAGTGGAGTTGATTGATGCTAACACTTCTTTTTTTAAATTTTTTTTTAAGCAAAGCCCAGCAGCTCTGGATTGTTTCATTAACACTTTTCCAAGAAGCACCGACAATTTATCATGTCACATATCCCCAAATTTAAATATATTTGTAGGTCATCAGTAAAATGGGTTGTGATTAAATTTATCATCCAGGGAATGTTATTCGGAGGTCAGGAATAGTGAATAACTACTTTTAGTTTGGCTTTTCCGTATGTGTTATAGTGTAATGTATTTCAAAAATGAAGATCTGCATTACATTGCCTTATGGAGGATGTAAGCATTAATATCTCCGGGGAGCTCTCTTTACAGTCAGTTAGTTAATTTGGCACTTACTCACACTTTTTAACAGCGACTGTAATTCCAGCAGTTTTGAACAGCTGTTTCCCTGTAGGGATTGTTAAAGTCAACTACAGTATCTCTCTTCTCGGTCTTTCTCCCTGTCTCTTTCTCCTTCATTACCTGATGGCTTGCAGGCTGAAATCCTCAGTGTTTATGTTGACAGCAGATCCAACAAAACCAGAGGAGGATAAGTGCTAGAGATTTTTTAGTTTTCTTGAACAGAGGCCTGTAATTACAGCAATAACCTGGACTCTGGGCAGGATGTCTAACATAGGGCTGACATGATAGAGTCATGTCTTTGCCAATCCAACCACTGCACAACTCTACCACCTTGAAGTTTAAAGGGATACACCAACTTTTTTTTGTGTGTTTTGCCTCACTCCCGAGTCCATGACCAGCAGATAGACACCATCCTTTCGACTGTGTGTGCAGTAACAAGGGAGATAGAGCCGTATCGCCCGTAATTAGCTTAGCTCAAACACTGGAAGTGTATGGGTAGTGGTAGCCTGCCTCCTACCTGAGCTGAAATCAGCAGTCAGAAGCTGATTTCATTTTAGCTCTAAACTCTGTAAATATATCACTTTATCAACATATCAAACAGTTTTAGGTGAGAAAGTAGCCGTTTAGATCAGCAGTGTGTCGTTAATTTGTCTAAATACCAGCTGTTTACTATTTTGTTCGGATGAATTCAGCGCTAGCCGTTGTGACCAACACACTTCTGGTTACTTTCACAAAATAAAACACCTGTTGCCCTTTACATACAGAAAACCATGACGACAGAATTTGTGCTTTTACTTTAAAATAGGAAGCTAACCTACCCTTGATGTGGCTAGCTTGAACCAAAATAAATTGTCTTTGCTTGAACCCTCTGTTTTGACCGATCTCGTCCCGTTACCGCCATTTGACCACTCAAGATGCCTTACCGGAGAGTTTTGTCAGCTCTGAGACCAAGATCGGTCCGTTTAGAGTTGCTGAAGAGTTTCTCTGACAACTTTAGGAGGAGGCAGGCTAACACTACCCATACACTTCCAGTGTTTGAGCTAAGCTAATTACGGGAAATACGGCTCTATCTCCCTTGTTACTGCACACACAGTCGAAAGGATGGTCATGGACTCAGGAGTGAGGCAAGACATGAAAAAAAATGTTGGCGTATCCCTTTAACTAAAACTAAGACTAGCAGTGAAAAAAGAATTTAGGGATGCTCGGTGCTTGAGTGGTTAGAGAACACGTCCCATGTTGGCATATGCCTGAACTGCTGATTGTGGAATTGTGGAACAGGAATTGTGGAGAGCATAAGCTGGTGTAGCCGTCACTTTAAGAAGCCAGGCCCTCAATTATGCAACAAAATGGAATTTAAATGAATGAATTATATAAAAATTCATCTCCAGTACAGATGTCATTCAGCAGGAAAGCTATAGAGACCAGAAGTGGCTGTAAACATGTTTATCTCTGCTCTGATGGGGATTTGCCCATGTTTTTGAACAAGACCCCATAAGACATAAGAGAAAGTGCAGTTTTCTGCAGTTAGCCTTAATAATGAATTCAGTCCTGGAAGTTGACACTTGGTAACCTTGATCAAGCAGAAGAAAATAGTGGATATAAAGGGCAGCTCCCAGATGTGAGTGTTTTTTGTTTCTTCCACTCAACAACAACACCTTATCAGAGGTGTGGAGTCCTTCTAACTTAGACTTGAGTGTTTCTGATGACTCCTGACTCACAGTGAACATTTACAGCTGTCACGCACAGTCTATCACGCTCTCACCAGTTGTTATCCTGTCAGGAGAGTTTCATGTCGGACTGATAAGACCGCACTTGACAGAACTGGTTTTATATGACGGATCGCTTTGTTCTCGGCACGGGCAAAGCGGTCTCAGCCTCCCGGCCTTCAGCGGTGTCCGTGAAGAACGGTCGAGCAGACGGAGGGAACGCCTTAACACTCATTCTGCTGCCATAAACTTAGGAGGGATCTCTAATATTCCACTTGCAAATATATTCATTCAATATTCATAAACATATAGTGCAGCTAGGGCACCAGACTAGATGCACAAGACTGAATCTCAAGGCTTGACTTTTAATCACAAACCTTTTTAATGCAAGGCCACGCACACTGTATTACACTCTTAGAAATAAAAGTGCTATGTAGAACCATATAAGGTTCTTCGGCTTGTCCTCATAGGAGAACCCTTTGTGGAACCTTTAAAGTTTCTACCTGGAACCCTTTTGGAGGGTTCTACCCAGAACCCAACATAAAGGGTTATACCGAGAACCCATGTTATACCTAGAACCATTTGGAGAGAGGCTATTGTGTTTTACTTAATTTTAAACAATCCAATTTAATAAAAAAAAAAAAAGAATAAAATGTGAGCCTCTCTTGCATGTTTTTATTGTTTTTGAACTTCATATTTTTGATAGTTTCCACGGGTAGAAATGGAATCCCAGATCCCAAGTTGTGTAACAGATCAATGAGCTGTGACTAGCGGCTGGACATGTTTGCTAGCAGTGGAGCTATGTGAATAATCAATTGTCCACTCCACCACAGTGTTTTTGAGCCATATTCATGCATAATATCAAGCTCAAAATGCCTTGTAAGTCAATGTTTCAGTCCGTGCTTTCCTTTCTTTTGCTCTTTCTCTGCATGTGGAGGTTGGATGTGTTGAGCGTGCTTTCAGCCATCGAGCCAATTACCCAGGAAATGAGCTGATATTCTATTCATGAGGAGAAAAATACACTTTGCAGAGCCGAGCAGAGATCAAGTCACCCCGGTGCAGATCCTTATGCTCCATAATTGTCCCTCATTTAAGTTTCATCTCATTTCGGTTCCGCGAAAATCAAACTCCGTTTTGTGGAATTCCGCACGGTTACAACTGTTAGGTTTGATGAATGTGCGAGAGTGCTGAAAGCTTCGGGGCTACTCACAGAGGAAGGCTGCTGGTGTGCTTACAAATCACTAGACAACAGGAAATGCATAAATCAAGAATTTCCCAAGAGAGGGTCAGTCTGCGAAAAACAACTAGTTGTAATTTTTTCCAAACAAATGATGGAATTGAATTTAAAATGAGACATTCATCGTTTCAGCTCTCACGGAGTGGTTGTGAACACGAAGCTGAAACTAAATGTGGCTGATAATTAAAAACCATTAGCTGAACGTGAAGACAATTGTTTACAAAGCACACCACTTCAGATAATGGAGTCATCTGCATTTTGGGAATGCAGAGAAATTAACACCATTCATCACGACACCAAGCCTAAGCATCCAGCTGACTAAGATGGAACTCATTTAAAGGTCCACTTTGCTGTTTTCCATTTAGCCAGTTTCTTTTTATCTGCAAAAACATCTCTATGTAGTTGAACATCTGCAGTCCAACACGTTTCTTTGGAGCTTAGAGCCTCTAATTGCTTCTAAGTCCTAAATTTACGACTTTATTCTCAAAGTTTGTGATTTTTTTTTATTTGTCAATGGGGCCCAATACTCCATCGTATATTGCAAACTAAACTTTTTTTTTTTTTTTTTTTTTTTTAGATTTGTATTATTATTCATTTATTGACTAGTTTTTCTGTCAGGATTGTATGAACTGATTGAATTGTGCACTGACTGTTTTATGGAAATAGTTTTTAAATGTTTCTATTCTATTCTATTCATTTCTGCTCTGTTCTGTTCCATTCGTATTTTATCGCGCACTTGAGGCCAAATGTCTGAACTGAAGTTACATTTAGATACGAATGGTGGCAGTTTATAACTTTTCTGAGGAGAGAGAGGGGGAGGGAGGAGGGGAGAGAGAGAGAGAGAGAGAGAGACTTGCCTGTCCTTCTCCGGTCCACGCGCCAGACGGTGGGAGCGCCGCCGCTGGAGGAGGAGGAGAAGGAGGAGAGGAGGAGGAGGAGTTGGAGCCGCTCGGTCAGCGGCACCGGGAGCCTCTGGAACATCAACACCTCAGCAGGAATACTTCGTTCTACTGGAGCGCGTGCACCTGGATTATCACAAAACTCGGTTACGCACGGATTTTTTTTAGAGAGAGAGAGAGAGAGAACACCTCCGGCGTTCACCTGTTCAGCTGTGCGCGAGCTGCAGCCCGGCTCGGCTCGGCTCGGCTCGGCGGGGATTAACAGCAGCTGATAGGACAACTAGCGACTAGCATGGCACGGTGTCAGGTAAGACGACCGCAGCTCTTAAAGTGTCTTTTCTTTACATTCTCATTGTCTTAAAACAAGTCTGGCCGGTGCACGCGCGTGTCTCGAGTCTCCGTATATGTGTGTGTCGCGAGCGCAGCAGCACGCGGCTGTCAGCTCAGTTTTGACAGGAGACAGTGTGTAGTGGTGATGAACGTGGGGGGGCGGGGGGTGATGCTGCGCACAGTTTGGACAATTCCCGCCGTCCTCGTGCTGTTTTCTGGTCCTCGTGCTTGTTTATCTTCCTCGTGCAGTTTGGGCATAAACTCTGACTGACAACAGGCAGGCACAGGGCGGCGGTGCGCGAGACGTAGTGTGTGTGTGCGGGGGGGGGGTCTTCATCACTTAGCGCACGCGCGCGCACGTGATGGTCGCAGGTGAAGCCAATGAAGGGGGATAGATGGATGGATTGTTTGTGTGTGTGTGCGCGCGCGCGCATACAGTAGACTCCCCTTTCTCTTATCTCTAATGTCTTGTTTACTTTAGCCACGCCACTCCCCCACCCAGATTGGTTTAAATACCCCCCCATTCCCCCACTCTACACACCATTTCTCTATATAAATGACTTTCTAAATCTGAGGCATGGACTGATGACATCCAATTATAAACGAGCTACTATGGTCACTGCTTTGAGCATAACACAGGACAGCAAGGCCCCATGGGAATATTAAAGCGATCCCTTGGGAGATAAAAAAAAAAAAAAAAAGATTGTCCATTGCTTGATCACATAGACAGGCATGTAGAACTCCCACTGACTGGGATTAAAGAGTCTTAATTAACCTATATATCAAAGCGGATGGAAACATACGGAAGTAGCATTATATGCATTCTACCCACACCTTTAACATGTATTGATGACGCACTGTAAAAAACAGCAATGGTATTAGAAGAGTAATATATAGAGAGAAAAGAAAAGTGTATAGAGTTGGTTATGGTCTGTTTATCTGCTGTGTGCCAATCATGGCCAGTGAACACACAACACACACTTCCTGCCGTGGGTGTAAATGGTTTGGGGGTGAAGCCTTCCACTGCGCGGGTCAGCGTGCGGTGCTGGGAGGTGTGAGAATCCCTTTCACGCTCCTCTGTGATAATATCCACGAGTGATGCTGGATCATGGATGGAGAGCCTTGTGATAAGAGGGAAGGGAAGAAGAGGCCGCAGCCAGTCACTGTGTGTGTGTGTGTGAGAGAGATATGTCTGAAGCAGAGGGAAATCCATCCGGAGGTGGGTGGGAGTGCAAGAGAGACTGCAAGTGATCAAAGTGTGCGCTTGTGACTTAAAATGAACTTATTTGCACATGAGACAGTGTGTATGTGTTAAGTTATATTATATTCAGCTTTTACAGGTTTTTTCCCTTTACATCCACAATTGCCAATAAAGAACTTGCAGCCAAATTGGAAGATATAAATATGTGAAAACTTTGAGAATGTGCACCTCAACAATCTCTAAAAGGGCAAATGTGGCCTGGAGCAAAATCATTTTTTCAGACACCTCCATGTGCATGAGTGTTTCAGAAATGCAGACCTACAGCACAGTCCTATCAATCCTGAATTCAGCTTTCTTCTCAACCCTAGACAAGGGGGTATACAAGAGTACAATCATGATCATATATTCTAGGGCTGTCCCAAACTAAACCTATATTGGGGAGGCATTTAAGAAAACATTAAGAACAATGTTGAAGACTCAAAAAACACTTGACTTTGAATTTATAACACAGGAGGGATATAAAGCCTCCAGGCCCCTTTTGTTGGCTGCAAGTATAAAAGCTATTACTAGAAAGCTGCTAAAGCCAGCACCACCTACACTGGAAGATTGGCATGGGCTCATTCTGAGATTTCAAATTCACAATGGGAAAGTTAATGGATGAAATGTATGACCCTGATCCAAGCAGACTTTATATGACTCCAGTGTTTCATGCCCTTTTCTTCTTCTTCATAGAAATCCTGAAAACATGAGCTCCTTTACACAAATGTGTAAGTTGTAGCCTACGCGTGTTGTGTGTTTGGTGGAAAAATTAGATTTGTTTGTATTTCATAGAAACAGAATAGTTTAGTTAGAGCAGTGGTTCTCAAACTTTTTTACAGCAAGGACCCTAAATTGACACTAATTCGACCACGGACCCCCATTGGACAAAATTTTGAAGCAAATGCCAGAAATACAATAATATTTGTTCTGAGACTGAAGAATGTTACATTTTCAGTCAATGTATGACGTTCATATTGGGGCCAATGGTGAGAATTTGGGGAAATATAGAGAAATTTACGGAGAAAAAAAAGTGGTACTAACTTTATCTCTAAAAACATTTCTAGAACAAGTGGTAAGAATTCTGGAAAAAAAAGATTTTAAAAAAAAATTCTTTAAAAAACAGTAAAAAAAAAAAAAAAATTCCAGAGAAAAGTGGTAAAAATTTCTCAAAAAAAGTTTTTAAAAAATTCTAGAAAAAGTGGTAAAAAATTTCTTTAATTTTTTTAAAGGGAAAAATCAATAATAATTAAAAAAGAGTGGTACAAATTTCTCAAAAAACTTAATAAATTCTAGAAAAAAGTGGTAAAATTTCAAGAAAAAGTTGGAGACCCCCTTAAAACCTCTGAAGGACCCCTGGGGGTCCCTGGACCTCACGTTGAGAACCACTGATTTAGAGAATCAAATGTCAGTAATGAACAAAAAAGATGGAAAAATGTAAAAAAGCTGAAATTATTCATAAATGTGAGGAGTTGAAATCTATGAGCAACAGTTGAACATGACTAAGTGCAAATATTCCACTCCAAAGCACCGTGTTTGTCATATCCAGGAATCTGCTGGCGCTGACCTCTGACCATATGAATATTATTAACACATTAAGTGAAATGGGCAGAATGAAAACGGAGTTCCAGGGTGAATCTTCACCGCAACAAGAAAGAGTCCTGGAAACGTGTGCCCGAGCCTTGTGTATGTTTGTCTTGCACGGTGCTTCCCAGGCACCAGGTGCACGCTGGGATTTGCGACACTGGGTCAGCTCAGCTCCACTCACCTCATTATCCTCTTTGGACAAGGACGGACGTAATCCCCCGCCCCCTCCTCCCTGTCTCTGTCTCACTCTTGCATCATCTTGTTCCCCTGGTTTTCCACCTCTACCTCCTTTTTTTGCCTATAGTCTTTCTACCCTTACTCATCACCAGAGACAGATGCATACCTCTCAATCAGCAACAAGTACATCACCTCATAACCTATAATTGCCACCATAATCAGCGTAATTTTGTTATGCTTTAGTGAGGTTTCATCAAAATGAATTCAGCCGTTCAAGGTGTTGCTCTTGATATGCGAGAAGTTCAATGTGAATGGTCAATGCGCATTTCATTAGGGAAAGAATGGACTTCCTGGATGATACTATTTTAGGAAACTCATTACATCACGAAAGCTCAAATGGTCTTTCAAAACTTGATTAAACTTTCAGAGTTATTGTCTTTTTATTTGAGCCATGGCAGAGGACTTGAGCTACAACTACTTTGGTAATTGAGGAAGCAGAAATGCAAAACTTACACCTTTCAGCTTTAAAAAAAAAAAAGAATGCTTCAGCTTTCTTCAGCGTCAGGAAACTGATGAGCAAATAGACTATTTTTCTTGCACTATTGCTTACTTTATCTTTACACAATATCATTATGTCCCTCACCTCTTCTCTGCCTCTAGTTATTTAGAGTCACTGACTTGCATTATATCCTCCCGGACCCAATCTTCCTTCTTTACAGGACATTTATGTAAAAGGAGACCTTGAGTAGCGTAGCTCTGTCAGGGAATGGACCTGTAAAAGTGACAGTGATGCGGTGAATGTGAGCACAGCAACTGTTGTAAACTGTCAAAATGGCAGTAAATGTACAGTGTCAGTCAGTGAATGCTGTGGCTTCTGAAGACGAGGAACTTTGTTGTGTCTTAAAGAGCTGAAAAGTGAAAGAGGCTAAACCTTAGTTAACATCTCCCCAAGAAAAGTTAAGGCTAAATGTACATATTGAATTAGCTACATTTAAATGAAGTAAAACTAATTAAAGCATAAGTCAGCTGAATGTTTCTGTTAATGTAAGTCCTAAATAGTCCTATTTTCCGTCAGCAATCACTTACATAGAGCGTTTCAGCCAAAACACGAGTCTCTCCGTCACTCTGCTCTGCTGTAAACCCAGGAGAAAACTTTCCTTGTGGGATACAAGTGTTATCCAATGAGGAGAGAGAACAGCATGAAGGGCTGTGTGTGCAGCCAAGGGATGTGCGTGAATGTGGTGACGTAGGGACGAGGACCAATAGATCCATGACGAGGGCGGGGGATGCTAACTCATGGTGCGTTCAAGGCAACCCGTAACTCGTGTTTTTTCGACCTGTGAAGTCGTACCAGTTCGATCTGGTTCGAGTTCACAGGTTGGAAAAACACGAGTACACTTTCACAGGCAACAGGTCAGAAAACCAGGAGTTACAGGTTACCTGGAACGCTACAAAGTTGTCAGTCGCGACTTGAAGCCGTAACTTACGATTTCAAAAGCCTGCCTGGAACGCAGCATTAGCCAAAACGACCAGATCACTTACTTCTGCTTTAACTGCTTATCATTACTACCTGTGTGCCAAGTGTTAAAGGGATGGGCTCAACTGCATTGTGTCTTAGTTGCCTTTTTATTTTGAAAGGGAGTGGGAGTGCAGTGACCCACAGAGACATATGACACTCAATTTCTATTAGATTTCTAAACCCATAGGTTAAATTAACACGCCTGATTTCCTTAAATAATGCGGAACAGCTGTAATCGACCCTTTATTTCTGCCTGTCTGCACCGCAAATAAACCGCAAAGAAGAATTCAACATGGTTCTCAAGAGCAACCGTCCTACCTGACTCCGGCTATTTATAGCGCACGTATCATAAATTCATTACTGTACCAATAATATCTAAATCGCCCTTTTTAAATGTCAGAAAGGAAGTAAATGATGATGCTTTAATGCTCGAAATAACTTGAAAGGGATTCAAGATTCAGGATGAAACAAAAAACTTTAACATAGGATGTTTTAATACAGAAATGACTGATGAAATTTATGTGCACACACGCACTAAATATATTATAAAGCTCATAATTCTATGAATAGCTGCTGGATGAAAACTGAAAGGGAGAACAAAAGGTGACATTCTTTCCCCGCTAAACATTTAAGCAGCTGCTTCTGTACTGGAAAACATTTGTCTGCGTGTTTGAATTATGCTTCATCGCCACACTGATTGCACTGACGACAGAAGATTGGAAGGGACGAGCCGTCCTTTATCATGATAATATGGCTGGATGTCTTTTGTGATTGGTACTCTGTGCACAGGCCGCCATATTTGTATTTTTTTGGCAAGGTGGGTGCTTGTTTATTCCAAGATGGTCGGAGGAGAAGAGTTTGGAAAAGAGGTGACAAGGCCAAACAGTGGACAGATGGAGAAGGAGAAAGGAAGAGGTTGAAAGTGAAAGTGAAAGTAAATTGTTATCCTTGTGTTAATCTTTGCTGGACTGTCTGAGCAACTGGCTGAACAGAGCAAGGAAAAGCAGCCTGCGTGTGCCTGAATAGAGCTATAGCAAGAGATAAAGCCAGTAATAGCTTCCTGGTTGTCTGTATCAGTGCGTGCTAGCATTGACAGCTAGCGTTTTATGACGCCGTGGAGCCCCTTGATAAATCACCTGGCCTGGTAGACTGTTTACGTGACATCACACACTCGTGTAATCTCCCCAGCTCTCTGTCTGTGTGTGTGAGTGTGTGTTAGTGCAATGGGCAGATGGAGGTGGCAAAAGGGCAAGAGTGAAGCATAATTAGAGGAGCAGGTGGAAAGATAAAGGCTGGTGGTGGGCAGGGAATGACAGAGGGAAATATCCCATGATCCAAACAGTAGATCAGTAGTAGGTGTAGCTGAAACCAGCAGTCAGAAGCTGATTTCATTTTAGCTCTAAACTCTGTAAATATATCACTTTATCAACATTCCAAAAGTAGCCGTTTAAATCAGCAGTGTGTCGTTAAAGCTATAGTGCGTAATTTCTACCGCTCCCTAATGGAATTCTGCGTTATTACAATGATACGGCCGGCACCTATGGCCCGGTGTAACCCTCCTCCCCTCGTCTCCCCTCCGCTACCCCTGTAGCTCTCCATGGTACCGGTAATGCACATCACACACAGTAACAGTAACACTCGCAACACACCACCATGCTGCTGGTGGTCCGCGGTTCACGGACTGTAACACTCGCGACTCGCCGCACACTGCTCGTCACAGCACACAGACTCCCCCCAGTAAGTTACACACAACAACACAGACTACACACCTTGTAGCTTACTGCTAACGATGTGGCTAACCCCAGGCTGCTAACGATGTGGCTAACCCCAGGCTGCTAACAACTGTTGCCTCTGGCAGCTGCGGAGCGCTCTCCTCCCTCCTAAAACACATTCTTTCGGTCATTTCCTGTCCACCAGCGCGGGAAAGTCGCTCCAAGACAGTAAATACAAAAACAACAAATACTGAAAAATACCGCGAGGCGTTTGAGGAGCTGAACGGCTTAATCAACGTTTTATCATCTCCTCTTGTAGTGGCTTGGGTGAAACGGATATTTACAGACACGTAGAAGTTACGCACTATAGCTTTAATCTGTCTAAATACTAGCTGTTTACAATTTTGTTCAGACGAATTTGGCGCTACAAGCTAGCCGTTGTGACCATCGCACTTCTGGTTACTTTTACAAAATAAAACACCCGTTACCCTTTACATACAGAAAACCATGACGATAGAATTTGTGCTTTTACTTTGAAACAGGAAGCTAACCTACCCTCGATGTAGCTAGCTTGAACCAAAATAAACGGTCTTTGCTTGAACCCTCTGTTTTGACCGATCTCGTCCCGTTAGCGGCATTTGACCGCTCAAGATGCCTTACCGGAGAGTTTTGTCAGCTCTGAGACGAAGATCGGTCCGTTTAGAGTTGCTGAACAGTTTCTCTGATGACTTTAGGAGGAGGCAGGCTAACATTACACATACACTTCCAGTGTTTGAGCTAAGCTAATTACAGGCGATACAGCTCTACTGTATCTCCATGGTTACTGCACACACAGTCAAAAGGATGGTGTTTATCTGGACTCGGGAGTGAGGCAAGACACAAAAAAAAAATGTTGGCGTATCCCTTTAAACTTATGATGGGCTGTCAGGCTGTAAACAAATAAGAATCCTCAATGAAGACCACATGTAAAAGTCGTTCCCATTGTTTTAAGTGTATCTGTCCATCTCATTGCTGCCTCATAATGTGTATGTCTGTCATAGTTCCTCACCAGGAAGTCATCGCTCACACTGGCGAAGGGGGACAAAATAGTTTCCATAGCACCCAATCCTATAACCCAGCTCTCCCAGTGGAAGTGGTAGCCGTAAGCTAACCAGTTACAAAGTGTTGCCTCATTTTTAAAGTGAAATGTTAATCAAATCACGTGGAAAAAGAGTTGTCTTAAATTGTGTGTGCTTAATTTTGATTCCAGACAGTGCAGTCATTTGCCCAGTTGGCACGACAAATCAATGCATGCAGGTGTAGATACATGGAGAGGTGATTGGATGAGGGGATGAAAAACAGTATGAGCTACGGAAGCAACTCAGCAGATGGAGCCTGTTATGAATTGCTGTTAAATTGGCAGTCATTTCCATCCCCAGGAAAAAAAAAAAAAACTCCCATCCCAACTTCTCGCTCAGGTTAGAGCAGAAAAGAGAGGTAAACCCAGATGGGAGAAAAGACAGCAGAGAGAAGGAGAGTTGAAAGGCAACATACCTGTTTGTGTTATTTTTGTTTTTTTTAAGAGAAGCTTTCCTTGTACTGTAGATCAAAACAACGGCTCCATAGAGCTGCTCTGAAATGGTATTTTACAGATATTCATTGGTCACACTGTTCTTGTTTATTTCCGGTACTGTAGTCGTGGAACATGACGACAAAAGCCAGAACCTTTAATTTGTCTTTGACATTGAACGCACTCATTGAGATCTCGTGGCTGTATGCATGCATGAACATACGTTAAAGGTAGGGTCAAAAGAGCAGCTTTAATGGAGGTTTGGATTGCTCCAACCATTCCATCGCTTGTGATTTTAGCCTTTTAAAAATATTTTCACAGAAAAGATAAAATTTTATAAGGAGTGAAAAACACTTAAGGGATCAGTTCAGTTACTTTCACTTTAAGGTCCAACTGTAGTTATCACATTTTTAATGAAATGAGAGAGTTTTTCTTTTTTTCAATTCAAAATGAATTTAGACTTTAAAGAAGGGTGTTCCTTTTATACGCAAACTTAAGCTTCTGTAGTCCTTTCATCCTGTATGCAAATAACATGATCAACCATATATTAAACACATAAGCATAAAATATCCAACTATATATGGCGTATGGAGTACGCTGTTAAAGCAATTAAGTGTATATTGGAATGCACAAGATTGAAGCTGTTGATGTTAGAAATGGTGTCGGAAATAAAACCAAGTATATGTCTTTTGTAGAGTAAACAAAGTTGTTGAGCTTGTTGTACTCAAGACATTTGTATATGCGTGCCTGAAATAGCTGCATCAGTGTTGGTTGGTACGGAAACAGTAGCAGCAGGTTGTGAGAGATCTGATAGTAAATGAAGCAGATATAAAGTCTACAAGGCTGGATGGTGGATGCAGGTGGGTGGGGCTTAGGTTATGGATGCTATTTGTAGGAATTGTGTGTATTGCTTTAAAGTCCCCCTCCAACAACCTTGTTTTTAGTTATTTTAAAACATTCTCTGTGGTCTTTAAATTGTGATTATGAAGTTTTTAGTCTGTGCCATGTCCCAGGGCCATGTCCCAGCAGCTCATTATTAGCAGACTCAGAATTTTTTTAACAAGAGAAAAGAACATCGATCTTTATAAAATATGGCCACTTTAAAATGTTAAATGATGATGTCATTCCAGGGACCTGAGATGCGAGAAAGCAGTTGAAGTCTAAATGTCAATTCAGTTGTAAGCAAACTCCCCAAAATGAGGTTGAAATCCCAGTTGATGAAGTTTGTGTATGTTGAAAATTGTCAATTTGGTGTTCTATCATGATTTCTCATTAAAATTCTTCCAGCCTGTAACGCAAATGAAAGGCCCAATCCACAGAAACTCTTCTAGAAGCCTTTACAGGTACTTAATCGGTATCCATTACTGCTGTGAGAGCCCTTTTGTGGTTAGTACTTGCAGACATGTATGAGTCTGTGTGTCTGTGTGTGTGTGTAGACGGCCGTCTCTGTCACTCAGACCCGTCCATGTTGCCTTTCCTATCAAAGAGAATGCTTTTAGCCCGCGGCCAGCTCTTGCAATGCTCCTTTGTGTCCGTAAGTGGAGGACTGTCGACAGAATTTTAAAGCTTCTGAGTGTGTTTGCATGCGTGCGTGTGTGTGTATGGGGGTGTATGCGATTTAGATGGACTGTCAGAGGGGCCGACGTGGGATAAAAACAGGAACAGAAGTGTGTTGGGGTGAATGAAGGGCAAGGCAGGGCAGAGACTTTTCTCTATGGTGAGCAAAGTGCTTTAAAAGCAAAGTTTATCAAAGCATATCAGATGCACGGTGAAGAGAGGAAGACAACGAGCAGGGGAATGTGGGAAGGATGGATAGAAAACTTGAAATCTGTGCTGACAGACTTCCCAAATGACCTTGTATCCCTAAGAGATCATTCCTATCCTCTCTCTCTGTCTTTCTCTCTTTCTTTCCATCTCTCTCACTACACCTGTCAAATCGAGCTTCGGACCTGATGGCAAAAAACATTTCTCCAGGCTAAAAGAAACAATGAAGATTCTCTAAAATCTAATACAAACAGTCCTGGTTATACTTTGATTTAGAGAGTGTTGTCTCTTAAAGGGATAGTTCAACATTTTGGCAAATTGGCCCATCGCCATAATCCCTATAGTCATAGCAGTAGGTTCGTTACCTTTAATTGTCGGTGCAAGGTATTTTTAGAATGGCGGAGCAGAGCCGTGAGCTGCTCAGAGCTACACTACGGAGGCTCATGGGATTTCTTGGTTTCAAACTCATCAAATACACAATCCAACAACTCCACAACACTCTGGTGGACAAGTTGTGACCTGCACATTCACCACGCTATGAGATAATAACACGTTACCACACAGAGTTGTTTTAGAGGGAAATTCATGCAAAACCGCTGATGCGTGTTGCCTTCAGGGACAGTTTTTCAGCAAGCAGTCTCTGTATTTCCCTCGAAAACATTGAGTAAAAGTTATTTTGTGATAATCATCTACCAGCTACGACGGAGTACTAGGGCCACATTGGGAAAAAAACAAAATAACACAGACTTTGAGAATAAAGTCATAAATTTACGAGAATAAAGTTGGACATTTATAGTACTCCAGCTCTAACGTATGCGCTATTTTTTTTCATGCCACTGCTGCAGCACCTAACTGATGTGAATGACTACAATCTACAGTAAATATACTGTAAAAATACCGTTATGACGCCCTGTGCCCAGCGTTCAACACGTGTAATCTAGAGATCATACCCACCGATGACAGGCTTCCTTATTTTATTCCTGTCCGTGCTGCAGATTGTGATGGACTGGCTTGTCTTGACTCAGCCGCGCGGAATGAAAATCTCATTGCAAACAGATGCCATCCAGAGATTAGCTGGGGCCGCTTGCCACTCGCGTTTGGAGGAGAATTTCGGTCCGGCTTTTCATTCAGTTAGTGGTGAATCAGGAAAGAGGAAGAGGAGCATCGTAAATGGATGAATTCTGGAGATTAAACCCGGGGGTGGTTGTCACTCAGCGCGATTGGGGTGCAGATATTACACAGAGCCTCCCCTATTCTTTCTGATTGTGTATTGATTTTGCGTCGACTTATCTATTGATAAAGGTGAAAGAGGTTCATTGTCATTTCTGTCGGTTTGGAAGAAAAGCAGTGGAGAGGGAGGGAGAGGAGTGTGTGTGCACGACTGGTTTATTGGTGGATAGATGGCTCTTATCACGTTGTGTTCTGCAGGTTTTAACTCTGAGGAAATCAATGCTTACATCTAGTTTATCTCTTCATTATATTTTATTTCTCGCATTTATTCCAGTTCATTGTGTGGATCTTCATCTCCTGTCCCCATCCTCTCCTCTCCTTCCCTCTGGACTTCACTATTCTTGTGATTTACATGTAAGGCCGATAATAGGCAGGCCCGAGTGCACACGCTGCTTTCTCATATTTTGTATCCAGTTAGTGATTCGGCTTCAGTGGCGTGCACAGACTTTTTGAAGGGCAGGGGCGAAAAGGGAAAAAAAAGTTTTGGCTCCTAGAGGGCTTTAGGAGCCAGAGGTGTAGTAGTATGGCATCTACATCTGGGCACAGCTTCAATAAATCCCCACTTCCTGCCTCCTCCGCCACATGACCATCCCCAGAGACACTGATAGGGCTATACGCACGCCCCCCATTATCCTGATGTCTCCTGAGGAGCTTAATAGTCTGAATCATGGCTTCATTTCCTCTCCTTTGGTTTTAAGTTCCCATCCTGGAACAGACCAATCGGCTGCGAGCTAATGAGCTGTCTGAAAGAGAGAGACAGGGACGGGGCCGCTGACAGGACGAGGCTGCTGTTGGTTTGTTTGTTTGTCTGTTTGTCAGGCATGATAGGAAGTATCAATCAGCTGCTGGAAATCTCTGATTAGAAGCAGAGGAAGTGATAACAGAGGAAGCAAAAATAGACGGAGGGAAATGAATAACAGAAGATGTGATTATAAAATGTTACTGACAGATAGAGATCTGCTTCTCTCCTGCTGCGCATTCTATTTATGCTCTTGATCCACTATTGTTACTTGACTACAGCACTTAAGTGCAGATATTCTCTGTCTTATTGCAGTGTATCTGTATCAGTAACAGGGCCTTGCTGCCAGGCTGTGGCTCTCAAAGAAAACCACTTAGAGATGTCCAGGAAATGCCTGGGACTTAACGGGGCTGCCTCAGCAGGGCTCTAATGCGTCTCTCCCTCTCTGTGCCCAGGCGCTCGCAAACAAACGTCAGGCACCATCAGCACAGGCAGCAGGAAGCACAGCAACCCGCTCCCATTCACACACAGAGACAAATGTAGACGTTTATTTTGTATTATACGATAACACATGAGGCATAACTGCAAATCCTCAGCATAGGGAAGTATCAACTGATGAGTGTACTGCAAAATGATGGGGAAACTCAGTCTTTTCTTTTGATAGGCGAGCGACCACTTGTTGATTTACCTTTTTTCTTCCCTCTCAACTCTGTTGTTATCCAGAGTCTGTGGAAACTTCCAAAAAGGCACTAAAAGAGCCATTTTGCCATTTCCTGTCTGCTACCTACGACTGAGTATTAGGGCCACATTGACATATAAAAAAATCACAAACTTTGAAAATAAAGTCCTAAATTTACGACTTTATTCTCATAATGTTATGACTTTTTTCTCGTATGAAATGTACAACTTTTTTCTCATAAATATACGACTTAATTCTCGTAAATGTACGACTTTATTCTTGTAAATATACGACTTTATTCTCGTAAATGTACGACTTTATTCTTAATATACAACTTTATTCTCGTAAATGTACGACTTTATTCTCATATATTTACAACTTTTTAAAATGAAAAACCTACCACAATGTGAGAAACCTGCATATCACACACACAAACACACATCTCCACACAAGTTTGTGTGTGTGTTTGTGTGGAGAGGAAGATCATTAAAAGGTCACAGCAGTGGTGAGAGGGAGAAGGCCAGAGGAGAGTTCAATCACAGGTTACCCAATAGAGATTCCCCCTGTGTGTGTGTGTGCGTGTGAACTGTGATTTTACCGAATCTGTGTGCGTGCGTGTGCGTGTGTGTGTTAAAGGAAGAGCTACAAAAAGTGAGTGTTCGATACTGGCTGTCCCACTGGGAACCCTCCCCACAGTGTGCGTTTGTCTTTGTTTGTATGGCAGAACAAGTGGGTGGAGACAAGGGAGAGAAAGTGCAAAAGAGTGACGGGACATTGTGTGTTTGTGTGTGTGCGTGTGTTTGTGTGTCTGCCTTTACACTTCATCAACCCCTGCATATATAATCTCTCTCTGTATTCCAGTCATGAAAGCTTTGATCACTGTTGGAGACTGGTGCAGACTCACCAGCTGGCAGCTTCATCTCCATCTTCTCTCTCTTCCACTCATTCCCGCTTCTCCTCAAATCCTCAACATATCAGAACAATATAGTCCAGTCATTTTAAGCCAAAAAAGGGGTCAACGTTGAACACACTGCAGAACAGAAGCAAACTCAACTGATTTTTTTTCCTCAACATGTCCTGAGTGAGGGGAAAAAAGCCCTGAAGAATCCCATCAGGGGAAAATTTAGAAAAAGACCCAAATCTAGTCCATTCATACACCTATTCATTGTTTTTCTCACGTGAATAGGGTAAAATTTTTAACCTTTATATATCACCATGAAAATTACTGAGTTGATTACTTACATCAAGACAAACAAAAAATGTATTACAAGTTTTTGAAATTCTTTGTTAACATGAGCAAGTTTGCATAAATTTGCATAAATTCCACCGTTTCGACGGCACGTATAGGTCTACAGTATATACCAGGCGTCATTTTAGTCACAGAAGTCCAGAGAAAGCTGGTAAAACGTGATTCAGATAAACAATACGACATCACCATGACAACATATTGTCACGTGTATTGTTTTGCCTCGTGCTGACGGACCACTTGTTGCCGTGCGGTGGCTGTCGTCTGTCTGCCTAATTTCGCGTGAATGCAGCATGAAAAATACGATTGAGTTGCTTGAGATATACAATCACAACGCTAGATGGAGGAATTCCTACACAACGTACCTTTAAATCCTCAGATATATTCCACCTTAAATGATACAATACAATAGAATATGATACTAGTGGATTGTTATTCATTCTTTTAGACCTAACATAATGAGGAAAGTAGCCCCAGGTTGAATTTGTCTGGTATTGTCCTTTTAAAGGGGGAAAAAAAACAGTAAAAATATTTTTTTAAAATGCATATAGTGGCCCATTCACTTCACTTCATTCATGCCCACTAAACATGACTATTATTCAGAGTTTCTCTGTGGGGGTGTTGTGGGGGTCACTTTGAAAACCCCTCTTCTTGAGCCAATACTCCCTGCCTTGCATTCTGCCAGTTTCAGTGGAGAAATTGGCATCTTTGCCTCTTCAATTATGGATTTCTCTTTGTATGTCTGTGGAATTTTGAGAGGATGAGCCTGAGTTTTACCATTGATGTTTTAGATTGCTGAAAAAATAGCTAAACGTTCCATCAAACCCCTTGCTGTTTTTTCAGCAGACGTCTCAATGGGATGTGACATTTACCACGTTTGGCCACAGAACAGAGAAAAATAGCCAAGAAAACAATTAAATGCATCATCATGACTTTTTTTCCCCCCTCAGTGTAATTGATTTCCAAAAGTACAGCAGTGATGTAGCAGGTGCACAATAAACAACTTCACACAGTTCATCAAAGGGGATTTGCAGTCGAACTGGATTCATTAGTGGGGAATTGACTTGACAAGCGTGACCGGGATGAGTAGGCTATTGATCAGCTGCTGTCATCAGTATCGGTGATTTGCTGGCAGCGACAGCCACGAGGGGAAAGGATGGAGGAAAGTTAAAGCAGCAGGAGGAGGCGAAGAAAACTGTATGAAATATCCGGATGTTACAAGAATAAGGTGGAATTTATTCTCCATTTAGTGCTGCAAGCTCATATTTTGTATTCTTTCCAGATCTTTGATTTCAAGTTCTACAATAATCAAGACGAATTACCTCTAAATCAATATTTTTTTTCCAAGTTATTTGAAAATTTAATACATTTTAAGTTCTACATGATCAGATATTGGCAAGTAAAACGTACACAAAGTGAATGAGGGTTAATAAATTGATAAATAGACAAATTTAAGGTATGATGGTAACAATACGAAACGTAATTAAAATGCTGCTTATATTGTAATTGGCAGCACAATGCAGGATCTAATGAAATGAAATGTCATATACATCTTGAAACACTTTAGAATCCAATTTTTTTGAGTTGTTGATGATGACATCTTATATGAATGAGGATTTTATTGCATATAATCTTAACTCCAAGGATTTTATTTTGGAGGGCCAGGTATTAAAATGGTTCAGCCGTCGCCAAAGCATCCTTGTCAATGGAGAACGATTTCAAGACATTATTTTTTTTAGAAACGTCTGGATTGCTCTTATTCCTCTTCATATATTTTTTTCAATTCAGATTTGATGATTTCTGTGTATTTTTTGGGCCCACTGTGTTATTGAAGTAGTGAAAAAAACAATTATCAGATCATAGAGAAGTTTGTGCTGAAAAGATATCAAGCATGGGCATGTTAAAAATGTTTATGTGGTATATAAGGGCAAAATCAAAGGTATTCAAAAACAAAATAGGATCAGACCACTAAGGGTTAAAATTGGATCAGTTGTGTAGAAGTCTTCTGATGGCTACTTCCAGCATGTCCACCTGGTTCCTTCAACCATATTTACCAGGTCTCAGTCCAGTAGAGCATGTCAATCTCTAAGAAATATTTCTAGTACTAAGTTGTATCTGTGCATGAGTCATCACCTTGTTCTTTTTTATTCTGTGAAGAAACTATAGTACAACAATCACGCCTCCTTTCACGCCTCAAAACACTCCAAATGAGATTCTGTTCCTAGATTAGATGGTAAGCAACCCTTACAATTTGGAATCAATCTGTTTACAAATTGTGATTGGCCACTGAACCCTGTCCTGCGCACGCATTAGACCACACTCTCATGTGCACCCAGGCTGCACAGCGCTGGGGAAAAAGTTTATGGATTTTCCGACATCCACTGGTGGGATTTTATCCTCGTGTCATAGACCTGTTAATGAGATTTGATGCCCTTAGTTTTCTTTTACGCGCTCACATTCTAATGTGTGTTTGTGCTCTGAAAGATTTGGAGGAGGAGGTCTTTCAGTTTCTGCTGCTCCTTGAGATTTGTCACTGTCAACAGATCCATAGAAACTGAGGTTGGTTTAATACTGCTGTTTTACATGATGTGACTACCAATGTAGCCTGAGACTGCTGAGATACAAAATTGAGCTTGACTGTATCACTTTAAAGGTCCCATCTTATTCACTTTTGAAGTGTTTTGTACGATGCACTGATCCATAAGAAGATATATTGTTAACACCCAAAGCTCCTCTCTCAGGCTTCTCTCTGTAGCTCTAAGCTTTAAATGTTGCAAAGCTGGATGGTGGGACCAGGTGCCATGATGGCAGCACCAGATTGTGGATACAATTTCAACACATAGTAGCATTTACACCTGGTGTTCATATGGATTTTCAGTATCCACATTGAGAGCCGATTAAGATCCCAAAAGATGTGCGGGGAAATTAAGAAAGAAAATAAATAGTAGAAGAGGAAGAGAAAATGGTAGCCATCTGTGAAGTTGCGCTATTGTACGCACTAGGGATGTCACGATGACTTATTTCAGAACCTTCTCGACAGATGTGCGCCAAAGTAAAGGTAAAGGTCCATTTACCCAATGTAATATTGAATCGGTAGGAATTCAAACGTTTGCGTGTCATTTGTAATTTAAAATTTCAAAGAGACAAAAAACGGTTAAAATAAACTTAATCGTCTGGTGACAATTAATGACTTGAATAATTCAAATACTAACCTATACTATTCTCGTAATGTTATGACTTTTTTCTCATAGGAAATTTACGACTTTATCCCCGAAGTCTGTGTTTTTTTGTTTTTTTACTCAATGTGGCCCTAATACTCCGTCGTACAGAACAGAGCTGTTGCTGGAAATATATAAAGAATTAGACCAATGAACTGTGTTTCTTCATCTCTGAGTTGAGGTCCAAAACAGGGATGCACTTAGCATGGGGTTTCCGATAAAAAATAGGGATGCCTTTATTCGATAGATCAGTAGAGACAGACAGGAAAGGGGGAGGCAGAGAGAGGGGAATGACATGCAGGAAAGGTTTGCGGGACCTAATGATATAAATATGCCTTAACCACTGCGCCACGCACCGCCCCAAACCGATAAAGAACTTTAATCATTGTTTTTCCTGCTCAGTCTTGAGTTACTGCTACTGAGATTGTCAAAACACTCGTCCCTGGGTTTGACAGTACTAATGACGGTGTCTTATTATTCAAATTTCTGCACACTAACGAGAAGAAGAAGAAGTGGAACGGTTTTGTAAAATGCTAGAATAGAGAGAAGAGAAGCTTGTACCCCGAAGCTGCAGTGTGTTTTCAAAACGGCCTCCAAAAATAACTGGGATTCCCTGATAATAGACCGAAGAACGGAGCAGAACTGAACATCTCCCTCCTGGAGTTTCCACCTGCTGCTCCTCCTGCGTCATGCGCCGCAGGAAAAACATCATTTGTAGCAGACTGAGAGGAACGAGGATGCCTGTTTGGCTCAAAACATGACTGTGGTAGCTCCAACACGTTCAGCTGCATTCTGAGTCAGGGTTAGTGGATGAGGTTTCCTTTTAGCATGTGGTTAAATCACGGGGATGTGGAGCAATTCCCAACAAATTTGGCGCAGTGTTTTATGGTCCATTTTTCTGTGCTGTGACTCAGAGCTTGCATATTTCCATGCTTTACAGAATCTTTAAAGGGATAGTTCATTTTCGCAAATTGGCCCATCACCATAATCCCTATAGTCATAGCAGTAGGTTTGTTACCTTTAATTGTCGGTGCAAGCTAGTTAGAACGGCAGAGCAGAGCCGTGAGCTGCTCAGAGCTACGCTACGGAGGCTCATGGGATTTCTTGGTTTCCCTCATCAAACTCATCAAATACACAATCCAACAACTCCACAACGCTCTGGTGGACAAGTTGTGACCTGCACATTCACCACGCTATGAGATAATAACACAACGTTACCACACAGAGTTGTTTTAGAGGGAAATTCATGCAAAACCACTGATGCACGTTGCCTTCTGGGACAGTTTTTCATCAACAGTCTCTGTATTTCCCTCTAAAACAACTCTGTGTGGTAACGTTGTGTTATTATCTCATAGCGTGGTGAATGTGCAGGTCACAACTTGTCCACCAGAGCGTTGTGGAGTTGTGTATTTGATGAGTTTGATGAGGGAATCCAAGAAATTCCTTCTGCTATGACTATAGGGATTATGGCAATGGGCCAATGTGCCAAAATGTTGAACTATCCCTTTAAGCAACACCAACTTTCTGTCTTATTCATAAAATCGTTATTGTACTTATCTTGTCTTTCGACTTTCTGTCATAAATTTTCAATCCCCAAGGACAAGCTGAGCTATTTCATACCCTGTTAGATTTTATAATATTTTGTATACAATTTAGTCATATTTTAAATGTCAAGGACATGATCAGCACAGTAAGAATGAATTTGATGTCACTGTGGTTGCAACAATCAAAGGTGAAATCTCAGTGACATTCAATATAATGTTTGTCGTCTACCGATGTGAAGGAGTCGTGCCTCATTCATCAGAAACAATATGTTTACTGCAGTCCTTTCCTTCTGTTGCACCAAGTGGGGAAAAGAGTGATTGTGTGATTAACTGTGGAAGAGATAAAAATGAAGGCAGAGACATAAAAGAATAACAAGACGTATTGAGAGGGCGTGGTGGACTGGATAGAGCTGTGGCCAGGAGAGCGATTGGTTTCATAAAGGGCTTGACAGAGCTGACTGCAGACAGTTGAAGTGCTGGAGATATTTCACATTGGAGTAACTCGCAGCACTGTTTGTCTTCCATCTTGGCAGGAGCGCCGGTATTTTTAGGCCCTCTTACAGTATTTCTCCGCTGAGCGAGAGGGAGAAAGAGAATGAAATAGAGACAGATGAGGAAATGACGGGGAGAAAAAAGAGGGAAGAAAGGTTAGAGGGTCTTTATGGAAAGAAGCATGAGATGAGGACGTAAAAGTAGAAAGCACCAAACTTAGTTAGCTGTTAAGACCTGCCAGGGGAATGAAATACATATTATGTACATGTCTCACTTCAAGTCATATTGGACCAATTCCAATTCCTATCTTAACCCTTAAGCAATGAAAGCGGATGTAACGTAGCAACATGGCTAATCCGCACCAACCGGCTATCAAAAGATCGTAAAATAAAAAAATTTGCAACAATGATGTAAATAATCCATAAAATGGGCCTAAACTAAGATAATACAATGGTTTTTGTAATATTTATTTCTCTATTAACAAAGAAAATGCTTAAATTTGTAGCTTGCTTTCTTTGTAGCTTTCGGTTTGGTGAAAATACGCAATGCATTCTGGGTAGTCCTTGCTCCCAAGGGTGGAAAATCTCAATATTGAGGGCGATACAGCCCTTAAACTTTCCCCCTCAACTTAATTTTTCTAAGAATCCGGACAGCACTACTATCCCTTTAATTTGAACAAGCTGCGGCAGACTTGAGACATGCCTCAGACTCATGTTAATTGACTTGAGCTCTACGTGGCCGTCTCCCTCACTTAACTGCCATCAATAGCTACAGTTGGAATAATAAGGACTGCCGACAGTGCGACTCCACACAAAAGACAGATCACAGTGTCTCGGATTTCCCCATCTGGCAGTCAGTCAGCCAGTCCCTTAGCGCAGCAGTCTGCCCTGCGAGCCATTCACTCTCACAGCCGTTAGCCAGGGAGGAGAGAAAGTGTGCATTGGCATTTCAGAGAGAGGGAGGTAGGAGAAGATTGATTCACCGTTCTACCTAAGCACAATGCTGCTCGCTGAGTTAAATGGCATTACACCAATGTAATTTCCTAGCGTTGCAAGAGCTTGCCTATCAGTCACCCGCTGCCTGCTCAAACAGGCTTCTTCAGGGCAACATTATGTGATTAGGAGGGGAAGCAACAAAATGTCAGCCTGGCCTCCTGACTCGGCCACCATAGCGCAGGAAAAAATTGAAGGGAACATATTGAGATGGATACAGGAGGAGTAAATGAAAGAATGTGGAACGTGGAGGATAGGGAGAAGAGTACTTGTCCTGTTTAACTCAACAGTGGTGCTACTGCATGACACACTGCCTGGGGCCAGTTCTGCTCCCACTGAGGCCACTTACTGAACTGTACAGTACACTGAACCACAGCATTCACTTCTACACTGTGACAGTGACGGAAGCATCTTCATCTGAATGAACAAACTTGGCACAGAAGGCCAAAGCAGGTAAAAAATACAAGAAAGAGTTAAGTTTGTCCGGAATAGGGTTGCAAAATTCTGGGAATTTTCAAAGTTGGAAACTTTCCATGGGGATCAACGGGAATGAATCCAAAATTTATAAAAATTTATGCTTGGCCCTTAACAGGGGACTTAGATATAGTTAGGGAAAATATATTGTAGCAAAATGTAATCTTGGTGAGTAATATTTTACTCAACATTCATGTTTTTGTTGTTCAGTAAAAGAATTGATTGTTCATACAAGAATTAAAACTTGATAAAGTTCTACTCACAAATAAATCAGTTGAAATGTTTTTTAATTGTATTATTTTTGCATGGATGTCTGCTTATGACAAAACATAATATTTACATTTATGTTTAGATATGATACAGTTTGTTTAAATTACCCCCAAATTCCCAATAATGTTGAAATGTTGAATGTTGAAAGTTTCTGGAAATTTACAGGAAATTTTCCGCCCCTTTGCAACCCTAGTCCGGAACAATCTATCTCAGGTATATTGAGCCTCTTGTCAATCCAGGATTGGTTTAAATTGGTTTAAATTGGTTTAGAATCCTAAAAAGCTGAATTGCTGCTGAAAAGGGACAGTCAAGCATCCTCAGATAATTATAAACAAGTTTGGCCTCATTTGTTAAAGTGCTGGCCACTAAATGCAGACTTTGATTAGAAACAATCATTCCGCTCAGAAAGATGAGCAGCTGTATCGATGACCAAGTGAAGTCCAGGTTGATCGAGCACAATTGTGTCTCAATCAGGAGCAAGACTGCCAAAAATCCACTCCCATCCAAAATCCAGTTTTTATTATTTAATATTTAATAGACTCTTCTCCTCCTCACTACACTGGCTGCATTCTGGATGATGCAAATCAGCTTTGATATTGTTTTCCTTACCCCCCGGAGTCCTTTTATCTCTGCAGAAGTACTGCACGAGCAGGGGCCAGGTTGTGAATACCAAGTCCAAAAAGACAGTGGAACATCAAAGTATTTAAAGCCTTGATTTTTTTTTATTTTAAACACTTTTGACAAGAAATACACAGTTGGACCTGACAACAAAATCAAGTCAAATTTCAATATATGATTGTAGAAGCTCTCGCTCCATGATGTCCAGATATAAATCATGGTTGATTTAAATGTTTGTCTGAATGTGAAACCCTGCCTTGCTCCAGTTTCAGTCTCGTTACTGACTGGTCTTTAATTCTTATCACTTGCAAAATAGCAAACAAGTGGCACATGCTCTAAATCCACTGATGAAAAAGGACCAGTCCGTCCCATGCAGGTCCTCCTTCTCAATCCTTTTACATTTTCTCCAGGAATCGTACCTTTATGACACCAGATAATCCTATGCTAGGTTGTCATGGTTGGATAATAAACATGCAGACAGTGCACCTGCCTTCGTTGCTATGGTTTCTGCAATAATAAAATAATAACTTCTGAATAACTTCTCCTTTTGGACAAGGAAAGGAGAGTGATTAGGGTTTCTTGACCTTAGGTGGTCATTGTTGAAGGAGAAAGGCCTGATTGTATGATACTCCCAAACACAATGTAGGGTATAGGTCATAATAATCTGCTGCACAAATGTCCAACTGCTAGTTTTCTACAAGAGGACAGACTCAAAAAGAACCATTTTTCCTTCTTTGTTTCCTTAGTCTCTCCTGATTGCCTACTTTGCTCTGTGTGAAAGCTCGTCACTGGTTTCTTTACCACAGCGTTCTGACCAAACATATTTGGTTTTGTTTGATGTTCGAAGATAATGGTTCTCAGTAGAAACGGTTATTAACTGCTCATATAATCGTGTACTGGTTTTTTGTTTTTTAACTTGAGAAAAGGCCAATCCGTCACATACGCTACAAATTCTACAAGTTGCAATGTTTGCATTCACAGCAAACACTTTCTGCTGTTCCCAAAAACCTGATGCATTGTATGGAATTATATCTGGTATGGTACAGTATACCCTCACCAAATAGGATTAAGGAAACTGTCTCGCTCAGTGAGCCAGTAATCATAGGCTTTTCTATGCTGTAAGGGACTTGCCTGACCAGATCTTATAACGGCTTATAATAGATATTGATTGTAAAGGGGAAAAAAACTTGTTAGAAAATGTGAATTTGGAATGTACCATATGTACAAGGTGAGAGATTTTGGAGAAGAGGTACTGTATGAATGAGTTTCTTTTTTCTTTCCATACGGTTTTAATTAAACATTTAGACATGATACCTGTTGCTACCTTTTTGTGTGTATAAAGCACTTTGTGTTACATGTCTTTATATGAAAAGTTTGATTTGATTTGATACTATGTGCCATCATGTTGACCTTGTTGTTGCAGTCATTTTGAAGGCTCAACATGAACATGAAGGTACCAGAGTTGTAGTAGAAAAAAGGCAGCAAAGGCAAACTACTTCAGATCAAAGGTAGTTTATGAGGAACGAACAGAGACAGCAGGGGCGTGTCTATGGGTGGGCTGGGGTGGGAATTGCCCACCTAGAGGAATCGCAAACTGCGCTGCTTTCCTATTGGCCATTTATAGGGGGTCGGTGTGCTCTTCCTTTACATTATTGCAAAACCAACACTCCTTCACACATGCAGTACAGACATGGTTTAGCGAACTAGCTAGCTGTAGCTAGCCGCTCTGAGTAATACAGTTCATACCTTTTTTTTATTCTTGTTCATTCTTTTCACTGGTTCTTATTAGTTGTGTCGTTGTAGTCTTGTATAGTTTCACAAGGGAGTTTTCACGTTTCGCAAGCTGTGTATTTCTTTTCAGTTACCAGCTCATTTGGTGGCAATTGATTTAGTGATTAGCTGGCTAGCTAACCAGCTCATTTGTTGCTGGTCACTGGAGTTAGCAAAAAAGTTTTCCTCTCTAGTTCATGCCCAACCAAAGAAAATTTTAGATTGAGTTTATGTGTCTCAAAATATATGGAGTTTTATGCATACCACATAATTCTAACCATATTTAGGCTATGTACCCTGAATTTCATAGAAGTGGGTTAAAGACATAATTTATTTGGTGTTTTTCCATAACTTTAAGTCAAATGAAAGACTTAAATCCAATAAAGCAAAGTGTAAACAAAGCCAGTAATGTGGTGACAGGATACCATGCTGCAGTTACAGATGGGCGGCTTTATTTAGTCCGTTCTTTGTGTCCACATTTAGCAGGGAAGAGACGGGAGTGCTTTTTCTTCAGCACCGCCCCCCTCCACAAATCCCCTTAGATCCCCTCAAGCCAATTAGGGACTAGAGAAGTGAAAATCAGGAAGCAAATTGGCCTTTTGGCTAATCTCTCTGGGGACTGGCTAGCAAGAGAAGGGAAAAAGACCAGAGAGAGGAAAAAGGGCAAAAGTTTGGAGATGGAATGACAAAAAGGAAAAGAGACCAAGATGAGGAGAAGAGGGGGAGGAGGAGGAGGAGGAGACGAGAAAACTATGTGCACATTTGCTTTTGTACCAGGGAAATATTAACAAGAATCTGTGTGTGTGCTCAAACCCGTGTTCATCCCATATGTTGGGTGATGTTCCACCGGCAGCTGCAACCTCACATCATCTGTTCTCAGCTCAGATCCCTCCCACCCCCACCCCCAGCAAACACACAAGCCGGGGCATACACAGATGCTTTGAGTGGAATGTAAAAATCAATCACCTCGGGAAAACACCAGATTATTAGAGATATACACGCTGTGTGTACACAAACACACTCTAAAAGTGGGTATAACCGTTGTGGGCCAGTTTGTTTTCATCATATCCAGCACATTTAAAGTGAATGGGGGTAGATTATGAAAAACAATCTCCCAATTTTTCTGCAGCAACTCCAAACTACTTGAACCTTATGCTAGGGTATCCTTAGTGTGTCTATAAATGATAACAATATAACTCAGTATCTTAGTGGTTTTTGGCTGAATACCAAATCAAAATGCAGTTTTTTGTGTATTTCAGTTATACAAACTATTGAATGAATCCTGCAGTAGTTTCTCAGGAACGATCTGTGACTCCCCTGCAGACATCCCCCTCTGTTCTTGTTGAATTTCCATCCTTGCCTGCGTTTAACATACATTATACGGGAAAGAATGTTATTATTTGGACAGTTACACATTTTATATTTCCGTGCTCTGAGTTTCAGCACATTAAATTCAAAGTAAAATAATGGATACCGCATTAAAGCGTCTTAGTCTCTGCTGTAATTCAGTGCAGACAGAACTGTGTGGGAGTTATAGCCCTTTTAACACACACAGCCCAATGTAGAGATGTTCAGAAATGTTTCAACAGATACACAACAAGTCAAACAAAACTCCTTTGCAGTCAGAGCCTGTAGTCTTTGACCTACAGACATCCGGAAACGCTTTGTGTCTCCAAGGCCTTGGTGCAGCTGAGTCAGACTGAGATCAGGTGATAGACTCGGCCTGTTCCACCTCTTCACCTCAAATCTCTCTGTTTACCTCGGCTCTGTGTTAAAGATCATCATCAGTCTGCAGAAAAATGCACAATGTGTTTTGTAGATTATATTGTCCTGTATTTAAGCCGTGACTTAAAGGGATACGCCAACATTTTTTTGTCTCACTCCATGTCTTGCGTGTATGGAGGCCATGGTGGTTGAGTACATTATTTATTGTTTTCTTTGAAACAACTGTACCTGCTGATTCCAGGTCTGTCTGTAGCTCTCCACCAGTGGTCCTGGACTGTTAGGGAATCCTCCTGATTATTGTTTTGACTCCTCAGTCTGAAATCTTGCGATGAGCACCTGGCCGTGGCCGGTTTATGGCGATGCCGTGTTCTTTCAACTTCTGGATGAGGCCCCAGTGGTGCTCTGGAACTTTCAGAAGTTTAGAAATTCTCCTGTAACCAATGCCTCCAATGTGTTTTGTAATAATAAGGTTGCATAGGTCTTTAGACAGCTCTTTGCTATTACCCATCATGCAGTGCTTCTTGTCCGACACCTTGGTGGTGAGAAACCTTTTTAAAAGGCATCAATCAGGACTAAACCATCTGTTATTAGTCTACACTGATAGGGGACAGGTTAACTTTCTAAATAGTGACAAACTCCAGCTGCTTTCTTGGCTTTCCAAACCTTTTTGCCCCTCCTTTTCTTCATGTGTTCAATACTTATTCCCTGTGTCATTTCACTTTATTACACATAACTTAATTTATGGACATCAATGTTTGGATTTCTTTGTATGTGTGCATTACTTGGGTTGATGACGACACATCTTGAAAATTTCATGTCAATAGCTCGATTAGAAAAATGTTTTCTGAGAAAAATGTTGACGTGTTCAATACTTGTTTTCCCCGCTATATAACTACCAGCTCTGCAAATGTACAGAAAATGAAATGTAAAAATATGGAGTTTTATGGGGAGTTAGAGCTGCTGCTGCTGCTAGATTTCTTTCCCCCTCTGCTATCTTTATGCAGACCTAAGCTGATTCTGGGTGTAGCTTCATATTTTAAAGACACATACTTGAGCCTGATATTGATCTTCCCATCTAGCTCGGTTCCAGAAGAAAAAAAAAAGCTGCATTTCTGACATTGGAGCTCCCAGCCTTCTCCAGTTCTGCCTTTTCCTGGGTGTCTTGACACTTGCAATAGAAATGCTGTTTCTAAACGGGGATACCTGGGCTGTGCAACATTTCAGTTTTTTCGGGGTTTTTCTATTTGCATCAATAGTTGATGTGTTTTTGACATAAAGCCCATCTCTGCGCTGCGTTTTGAAGCTTTCTGGTATGTGCATTAGAGATGTGTGCTGAATAAAACAAAAGTTGCTGAGGAAGAAGTAAACCCTCCATTAGGCTGGAGGTCATGGCTGTGCATCCCATGTCATGTCTAAACAGGGCTGTGCAGAGCTGCGTGCAGGGGATTGTGCAACTAAACAAGTCATTTTGCTTTGCTGTAGTACAGACTACTGCTATCAGTTTCTGGATTTGGGCAATTTTCTGATATAATATCTCCTTTTTTTCCTCACTTTGGCTCCGATACGAGCCTGAAATCTGATGCTGGTCGCAGTAATCCCCATTCAACACAGATCTGAGCAATTTTCCAATTACAGGGATGAGAAAATACCGAGGCACTCTGGGATGATGAAAACGAGCAGAGAAGAGAGAAATGTGAGCGGGATTGAAACGGTGAATACAGTGAAAACAAAGATGGAGGGGTTTTCTGTCTAATAAAACAGCAGGAGGAAAGATTACGTTTCTTTATCGAAGTGGTAATTACAAGAAAGGCTGCTTTTATGGAGACACAAACCGGTGTGAGAAAGTGACGGAAGCAACGCGTGTGCATTTCAGTGTGTGTCCTTATTTCCCCCACATCTTGTATGTGTTTTCATCCCGAGTCGTCTTTTTACAACATCTGAACGTGACCGTTTCCACCCGAGAGCTCCCAGTGTGTGTCTGTGTGCGCCTAATCTGCGTTCATAGTGAGGTTAATCCTTACCTGGCAGAGGCGTACACTGGGTTAATCTGGAGCAGGTGGTAGCTACACACACACACACACACACACACACACACACACACACACACACACACACACACACACACACACAAAGTAAATAATAGAGCAGGAAAAGGATTTGCATTTCTTACATTTGAACTTGTAATATTTCAATTTAACACGTGTGATAATGCATTAAATAATGTTGTTTTTTGGGGGGGGTTTTGTAGTTGTAAAGCTGAAGTGTGTTGGTGTGTTTATCTCTGCGGATTAGGGTTGGAATTTTTGTTTTCGCTCTTTCTAGCCCCTGCTAGAAGCCCCTGTGTGTGTGTCAGCCAGCGCTGCACGTGACAACGGGTAAGATCACCTGGGCCACATTTGAGTAATGATATAAGTCCTCAGTAGACTCATGGCATCCCACAATGCATCACCAGGCAACATGTAACTCTACCACTGGCCACTGCTGACCTGATGACTGCAGTGTGCGACCCGAAGTAGTCGACCTGCCGTAGTTTGTGTTGTTGGTATTTTATCTCTGTTTTTACCTGGTGAAACGTGTTTTGATTGTTGCATGTGGGAGATCTTTGATGTCTGAGACTCAGTAGATGCATACACACTAAAAAATGTTGGGTTATCTCTGTAACCCAGTTTCTGAGTTATTGGTGTTGAGTTTGGGGTTATTTTTCCATTTTCAGGGTTATGAGGCTATGAATTTAACCCAATTCCTGGGTTGTTCAAGTAATTGGGATATTTTTCAGTGAGTATCCATTTGTTGGGTTAAGGGTTGGGCAATTATGTGCGTCTCCGCCCGCCACCGCAGAGCCTGTGAATATGTTGGGTTGAGTAAACGGCTTATACACGACCCAATAGTTGGGTTAAAAATAACCCATTGTTGTAGTTAGCATAACCCAACCCTTGTGTTGATATTCAACCCAAAAGTTGGGTGAAAAAAAAAACCCAACCTGTTAGGTTAAAATAACCCAAAAAGGGGTTTGTCCTTATTTGAACCAGCAGTTGGGTTAAAATTTGGTTATTTTTTAACCCAACTGTTTCTCGGAAAGGCGGGATGTTTAAAAAAAGAAACAATACCATCATTCCGACCATAGGAGGCAAAAATTGTTGGAATGACAGGACGTTTGATAGAAATTAAGTGTTGTCATTTAGAGGCCTATGTTCGACTGGTGGGACGTCAGAGTGGCGGTTGCCCCTGGGCTGAGACACCTCAGTCTGGACAACCACCACCGGCTTCCTGCTTTCAAATGCACAGTCCATCAGGAACATGGTGGATGAGCTGGAAGCGCGGGCTACATTTAAACCTGAAGTTCGGGAAACATGTCTGCCAGCATTCTCTCGTCTCGAGACGTGGCTCAGTGGGGGAAAAAAGTGTTCATACCATAAAAATCATTAGAAAAACAAATTCAACCTAAAGTAAACAAATGTAAATATTAGAAAAATATGCTTCAAAGAATTTCTTCTTACATCTCTGCCTCTCCAGCTGAGCTGCTAATTGACATTGAGGTTGACATAAGCTCGTCATCCTTGCCTCCGCTCATCTTCCTCTCTCTCGCCGTCACTGCTCTTTCTTTTTCTTCCCCCCTCCCCCACACCTCCTCCTCCCTCCCTCTCGCCGTCACTTCTGTTCCTCATCTCTCAGTAATGACCCCATCTGATTGGAGCTGGTCACAGATTCCTTCCGTGGCTAACGACCGTGACCGTTGCTTGGCACCCGGCGCCAAAACAGTAATAAACATGGCCGTTGTTTGCCTTCGGTGGGGGGTGGGGGTGGGGAGGGGGGGTCTTTACTTAGACACTTGCTGAACCCTATTAGGAAAGTGACTGGCCTGTTTATTGATCACACAGATACTGTGAATGTATCCATCTGTTGGACATACATTAGAAATACATTGTATACATTGTATCGGTAATTTTAAGTTTACAAAAGTACACTTTCAAGTATACAAGTACACTCATCTATATACTCCTATGCACTAAGTATATACTTCTAGTCCACATTTTAGTTTATTATAAGGTCATTTTAAGTTTACGGAAGTTTCAAGTATACAACAAGTACACTCATATATACTACTAGTGTACAAAGTGTATACTTCTAGTCCAGTGGTTCTCAACAAGGGGTCCTTGAAAATATCTACCGAACCTCTCTGGCACAAGTCAATGACTTGACCTTATTCTGTACTTGGATCAAAAAGCACTAAAAATTTATGTTATCAACCCAGACCTAAAAACTATTAGAAATAAAGTATAACTATTTCTGATTGTTGTATATATTTTTTATCTATTTGACTGTGTTTAAGTTGTCCAACATATTGTAATTTTTAGTGTGTTGTTACCAAATCAATCTACTCTAGATCTCAGTAATCAAAATTGTCATTACTATTATTATAATAACTGTTTCTGTGTAGATAAAATAGCAAATGAATAATGCCATCAAAGTTGCAGCTGTCGATATGTATAGTGTGTATGGATTTTATATACATATACATGTGCTTATGTTGACATTGAGACATTTATGGTATGTGTGTGTATTACATGTAAGCGTGTATGCAAATATATTTAACAGTTTAGTACTCATATTATTATTATAAAACCTTTAGTTATTCTCACTGAAGTGATTAAACCATATCCTTAGACATACTTTGATAACACAGCCATCAAACTGTCAAATCCTAGGACTTTCTAGTGAAACTTTGATGAGCAGCATAAACTTTATCTCAGTTGCACTTTTGGACTGATGAGAATTTACCGGAGAATAATTTATTTATATATTGTACTGTTACTATTTAATAACATGATTTGTTTTTATTTATTGTAATTTGTGACCAGGGAACATCTATGTATGGGACAGCGGATGGCCAATATAGCCTTTCATTTTTACAATCGGGCAGCTGTTTTTCAGTCAGTGATTCAAAATGAACTTCATTGTCCCATTTTTAAAAATAAATTGAATTGAATTGAATTGACACTCATCGGACAGACCCCTATGGGGTGGAAGTATGTACTTCTAGTCCACATTTTAGTTTATTAGGCGGAGTCATTTTTTTCCAGACTTGCCCAGGGGGAGGACAACAAGTACACTCAGGTGGAGTTACTACTAGTTCAACACACAAAGTGTCAAGTCTGTCCAGTGGTTCTCAACAAGGGGTTTGGAGAAAGGATCTCAAAAAAGTGCAAAAATCAATTGACTTGACAGACTTTTTTCTGTACTTGGATCAAGAAATACTAAGGAACACATAGGACCACTACAAAACCTCTAGAAAGTGGATTTTCATAATAGGACCCCTTTAATGTACTGAGTCTTATATTCTCTATACTTTTCAGTATAAGTCAAGTATACGTCACTATACTTTTCTTAAGTATACAAAATATAGTTTATAAAAAGTACACTTCCAAGTATACTGCCTCGGTTTTAGTATAAAATGAGTATACTTGTAGTACACTTTAATAAGCTACTTTAATATACACAGCAACTGTTATGGAGATTTAATAACTGTGTGCTTGAGTGTGAAATACCACGACACCCGTCCTTATAATTGCAGAGATTTATTGCTGTTAGATTATAAATCAAATGTATGGCAGCAGCCAGCGCCGGCTGCATCGGCCTTTGTGAGATGTCAGATTCATTTGCAGTGCAGAAGAGGATTACATGAGCTGTGGGAGGTATCGCAGCTAATATGGAGAGATTTAGTGTAATTTTCAGCACAACACAACTCTAACTTCTGCTTAATGATTACCAGATGAAGGAGTCGAAAATAAAAGTGCAAAATGAAATGCTGTTTTTTGACTTGTGTTGTGAGAATCTTTTTAAATTAGAAAGGCATTTAGAGTTGTTGTTGGTGAAAGAAGTGGTGGTTCTTGCAGAAATTGTTTGTTTTTTTTTAGGAAAAACTTGACTAAACAGGTGTTTTTTTTGTTTTACTTGTTTTTTCTCTGTAAAGTAGAAAAGCATATTAGTTTAGAGGAATTGTTGCTGGTTTGTTGAAATAAGTGCTCATAAGTTCATACCCCCTTTGGGAATCTTTCTTTTATTTTAAGGGATAGTTCAACATTTTGGCAAATTGGCCCATTGCCATAATCCCTATCGTCACAGCAGTAGGTTCGTTACCTTTAATTGCCGATTCAAGCTATTTTTAGAACGCCGGAGCAGAGCCGTGAGCTGCTCAGAGCTACGCTACGGAGGCTCATGGGATTTCCTGGTTTCCTTCTTCAAACTCATCAAATACACAATCCAACAACTCCACGCTCTGGTGGACAAGTTGTGACCTGCACATTCACCACGCTATGAGATAATAATGAAACATTACGAAACGGAGCCATTTTCGAGGTAAATACAGAGACTGTTGAGATAAAATGCCACCAAGAAAAACATTGACAATTAAAGGTAATGAACCTACTGCTATGGCTATAGGGATTATGGCAATGGGCCTATTTGCCAAAATTAAACTATCCCTTTAAGAACTGTGAAGCCATTTACTCACAAAATTGTGTCAGCCATTTCTAAATAATAATAATAATAGTAACTAAAACCATTTTGTTTGCTTATCCTGAATGAAAGATGCGGAACATTCCTCTTTATCTAAAGGCTTCCTGCACCCAACAGGTGAGCAGACAATAACTAGGCCGTACTTTGATAGCTTCACTGCTTCATTACACACCACGCTGTCTGAAGGTAATGTGTGTGTATGTGCCCTCTGGGGACCTAATTTCTTTAAGAGTTCAGCATGGAGGCTTTCAGCATATGCTGCACTGCCTCAGATGGTAGTTAGAGCACCTACAGCAGTTCCTGTGCAGCGGAGAGATAAGAGCTTTGCTTTCTCCTCCTTGTTCCTGTCCAAGATTAGATAAGAAATATTAGGAAATGAATACATGCGCTGTGCCGGGGCTAACTCTTATCTTTGCCTCACTAATTCAGGGCTACTACATTTTTAAGCTTGTTTTAAAAGCAGCTCTCCGCATGAACGACTGCTAAATGCCGCAAAATGAAAATGGAACTTAATGACTCACATTGGAAATGTATTTATGAATTTTTCTATTCACTTCCTAGGGAGAGTGCTCTTCTTGTCCTTTTCTGCTTTGAGAGAAAAAAGCCATTAAGAAAGACAAAAAACACCCTCCTGAGCTGCTGAAGTGTGAAAAGTTTAATCTTTTTGATGTATTTAGAGTTTTTCTCTTTAGCAGCAGAGGGCAGCTCCACAGAGGCTGTGTTTGGTAATGGTCGGTAATATTTCATAATACATTTCAACAGGAATTTTTGAGTCTTAAATTAAGGAATCTCACTGGCCTTTTTGGAGCTCATTTCAGTACTGTCGACGAATTGTTGCTTTAAGAAACCAGTTTGAGGTGATCCGCATCCTGGTGGAAGTAGTCCTTAGAACATGTCAACACTTCGGTTGTACAGTAAAGGGATGGACAGCAACAACACGAGCCATCTTCTATTTGGGCGATCTTGTGTGACTTGTTGCTTCAGTTCCCTCTAGGGTTGCAAAGGGGCGGAAAATTCCCAGAAACTTTTCATGGGAAGTTAAGCTGGGGAATTTTGGAAATATTCCAAATTGGAAACTTTCCATGGGAATTATGGGAATTATTGGGAATTAACTGGAAATTGGGGGTAATTTTTTTTCAAGGGATAGTCACCCAAAATTCAAATTTCACTCATTATCTACTCACCCTCATGTCGACTAAGAGCTGGGAGAATTTTCAGAGTCCTCCGTTCCTTCTCTGAGTTACAGGGGGGGTCCACGCAGCAGTATTTGTCCATATTATGGTTGTCATGGATACCAACTTTCTTGGTCCAAAAAGACACAGCAAAAAACATCCAGATACCTCTATACTGCTCATCTGTAATGTCCCTCTTGTATTGAAGCCCCGACATGAGAAATTGTTGTGTCTTTTTGGACGAAGAAAGTTGGTAGACATTGACAACCATTATATGGACAAATACTGCGGCGCGGACCCCCCCGTAACTCAGAGAAGGCACGGAGGACTCTGAAAATTTGAATTTTGGGTGAACTATCACTTTAACTCCTCCCACAAGCTGACGTGATTGGTTCTTTGCTGCCTGAGTCTCTTCTTATGAGACTCATCTATTCAGTGCGATTTAAAATGGAAATAGTGGAAATAACAGTCATGGTGTTGACTTCCTGTTCCAGTCATGATGTCTTGTTTAGAAATAAAACATAGTTTGGAAGTGAAGTCAATTATTTCTGGAGTGATGACAGGCTGAGCTGTGATATATGTGATATATATATTGGATTTATTCAGATAAACACTGTAACACTGTATGTCTAGACCTGCCTCTGTTTGAGACGGATCTATCTTCTTTCTTTTAAATTTTCTCCAGTCATTTCCTGTGTCATTGTGCTCGTCCTCCAGTTTTCTCCTTCGCTCCTTCTGGCTTTAATATCCTTCCTTCCTTCCCTCGCTCCCTCTCCTCGCCACCTCGCCGCTTCATTTCCTCTCTTTCTGTTCTTTCTGTCACCTCTTCTCAAACCCAGATTAAGCTCCTTGAGTTAATCACATGCATGTGGCTGTGTGGCTGTGTGCATGTGTGCGAAGTGCGTCTGTGTGTGCCCGTGCATAATGCCCTGCGTGTGTTGTGTTGGTGGAGCTGCAGCCGGTTTCCAGAAAGCAACAACAACCATTTAAATGGACTATTGATCGTGACTCTCCCTCTCCTTCAGTCTCTGATTGTTTCCTTCCTCTCACGCACACACTCTCTTTGTGATGTGTACATATGCAAATTTCTACACATCCCCACGAACACACATTTATTTATTTTTAGAGAGACACACGTTTTTCGGCAGCACAGACGGGTAAACTGTGAAATTCCTTAGGGAGCGAGTAGCTGGAAGGTGCCAGGGAGGACACCTGCGCACCAAGCACATATGAATGCAGGTTATTAACGTTCAGTGTGGATATGATGGAATCCAAACTGAGCAGAACAACCCCTGCCCTCAGATACCCCCCATGGGTGCACAAGGCTGGTTAAGGTCATACACTATTAGAAATAAGGGTTCCAAAAGTATTCTTCTGCAAAGGCTGAGGTTCTACCTGGAACCATTTGCTTCTGAAAAACCCTTTCCTGAAGAAAGGGTTTTTGGAGGGTTCTTGGTAACACTAAGGGTTCCAGTAAAAAGGTTCTTGGTGGAACTCTGTGTGTGGGTTCTAGATGAAACCGTAAGAAGTGGGAAAGGTTCTGGATGGAACCCCCAGTAAGGCTTCTGGGTGAAACCAATACGCCATAAAAGGGATTTTTGTAGAACCTCTCATTGGGGGTTCTAGTTGTAACCTTTCACAGATGGTTCTAGATAGAACCCTTTATGTGTTGGGTTCTAGATATAACCCTTTATGTTGGGTTCTCGGTATAACCCTTTAAGTTGGGTTGTAGATATAACCCTTCATGTTGGAGCCAAAAAGGGTTCTCCTATGAGGACAAGCTGAAGAACCTTGTATGGTTCTACATAGCACTTTTATTTCTAAGAGTGTAGATGGTTAGCTTCAGGTTTCTGTAACTAGCCTATATATTATGTTATTTTATTGGAATATTTTTTTCATCAATGAAAAAATGTATTTCTCCTGTTTTTCGTTTTGTTTTGTTTTTTCGCGCTTCTCATTTTCGTTTTATCTTTTGTTGCTATCTCTTTTGAATGCTATAGGCTACATCTATCACCACAGCCTTCCTCCGCTATATGTCGTCACTAGCCATCACTGGTTTGTCAGTCTGTATGTGGAGCTCCCACAGGATCTTAGCTTACCACTTGTTATGTGCTAGATTGTCTCGGGGAGGGGGGTTATTCACCACGCTATGAGAAAATAACAGAAGGTTACGAAACTGAGCCGTTTTCCAGGTAAATACAGAGACTGCCTGCTGAAAAACTGTCCCTGAAGGCAACGCACATCAGCGGTTTTGCATGAATTTCCTTCTAAAACAACTCTGTCTGGTAACATTGTGTTATTATCTCATAGCGTGGTGAATGTGCAGGTCACAACTTGTCCACCAGAGCGTTGTAGAGTTGTTGGATTGTGTATTTGATGAGTTTGATGAGGGAAACCAAGAAAGCCTCTGTAGCATAGCTCTGAGCAGCTCACAACTCTGCTCCACAATTCTAAAAACAGCTTGCACCGACAATTAAAGGTAACAAACCTGCTGCTATGACTATAGGGATTATGGCAATAGGCCAATTTGCCAAAATGTTGAACTATCCCTTTAAGGAATATCATTATTTTTGGATGTACCAAATCAGGATGTAAACATGATGGTGCTGCTGAATGAAAAGTCAGTTTATATCTAATTTAAATAGGTAATTATCACTCATCATCCTCATTTCCAGGATGTCCACCATCGTTCTGAAGAATTCTATCCGTTCTCCAGAAATGACCATATGCCATAAAGGCTTCATGCTTTTATTTTTTATCAGTAGCAGAACAACGTGGCCTGTGACATGCATTATAATAGAAATGATGACACATTGACTTATAATAACACCTTTCCCCCGCCTCCCTCATTTGACTGGAAATGGGGTCACTTCCCATTACAGCGGATAATAAATTACACTCTCATCCTGAGACAGAACATCAGGTTAAATATTATACCAGCCAAGCTAACACTACTCTGCCTGTGTGTGTGTGTGTGTGTGTGTGTGTGTGTGTGTGTGTGTGTGTGTGTGTGTGTGTGTGTGTGTGTGTGTGTGTGTGTGTGTGTGTGTGTGTGTGTGTGTGTGTGTGTGTGTGTGTGTGTGTGTGTGTGTGTGTGTGTGTGTGAGAGAGAGAGAGAGAGAGAGAGAGAGAGAGAGTGTTGACACTGGCCAGGCACTGACTAATGGAGCTGATAATGAAACTTCTCCTTTAATTAAAAAGGTCCCACGTTGAGCAGTGCACTGTAGTCAGTTGCTGGACACACACATCCCGGAACACATACACAATTACAGGTATAGCCAGACACAGCATGGAACCCCCCCCCCCCCCCCCCCCCCCACACACACACACACACACACACACACACACACACACAGAAAGAGAGAAATAATGTCAGTGTGAGCAGTGAAGCATGAATGAAATAGAATCATGTAGCAAACAATCTCATCTAAAGCAGGTAATCCATCCGTATCTCTGTGTGTGTCCCATTGTTTTCCCATGATGCTCTATCTTGATTTTCTTCTTTCTGCATTAATGCCAGTGAGTGTAGCCTATACTTCTGCATACACAAGTACAGTAGCTACTGTGTGTTCATTGAACACAAATTTCATAGGGCTGTTTCTGTTACCCTGAGAAAGAAATGCACCTGTGCTATAACAGTGTTGAAGGTGAAGTAGCAGCAGCATCTTTTTGACCTCTGTCAGACTCTCCTGCTAAAAACAGCACATCCTACCGTTTTTAAAATCTTCTTTCAGTCCCCATTCATGTTTCAGGTTGATTTTCTTCCTTATAATACGGAGTGCTCATGTTAGCCCCCCACCTTTTTTGCTACTGTGCTTCCGTGTTTTTACTGTGCCATTAAAACATTTCAAATTTCAGCCTTTGCAACAAAGTATTTTCTATTTTCTGTCACCTTCTCTCACATTACACAATGATATAGGAGAGAAATAAAACATGCACAATCTTGTTACAGTAAGTCATGCATATTTGTGTGAGAAAAAAACTTTTAAAAAAAGTTTTTCTTTTGGATTTCTAACGGTATTTAGATTTGTTGGCAGCTTCAGCTGTAATGTTTTTTGTTTTTTTTCTCCAAAATCAGAGTTTCATGAGCACAACAAGTGCAAATTGTGCCGTCTCACTGCAGTTTACTGGGTGACGGCGGCAGCTGAGTGCCGGCTGATATGATGAGGATGCAATTAGCCGTGAGCAAGATTAGTGAGGCCTCTTCATGCTGAGCACCACTTGCCTTCGTGTGTGTGTGAGAGAGAGAGAGAGAGAGAGAGAGAGAGAGAGAGATACACCCAGTTCAGCATCTTCAGTTTGTCTGCTCTGTAGTGGAACTTGTCAAAGTGTGTGTACTTTCCACTTTCTTTTTGAACTGCTCACACACACGCTGTACTTTCTCCTAACTATTTCTGTTTTTCCTTGTGGCAGATGAAAGAGAAGACGTCCAGAAGAAGACTTTCACAAAATGGGTAAACTCACAGTTGGGTAAGGTAAGACAGCTTCCTGCTTCCTTTTTAGTTATCGACCCTGTACTTCCTGCCACTTCTGTTCTCCCCATCTAACACTGTGTGCTCGAGAAGTGAAGCAAGTGAATAGAAGTCATTCAGAATGAATGAAAACACAATACAATTTAAGCCTAGAAAAAAGAGGCATTTCCAGCAGGAAATGCGTGCGAATGCTGAAAGTAGCGGAACGCTATTGCTGAATGAGCTGAAGAAGAGAGAAGAAGAGTTAGCTGAACAAACTGCTTAGGCAATGTTGAAAAAGGCTGAAGCTAAAACATAAAACTTGAAGGATGAATGTCTTTCTATGTGTGGAAGAAACAGGGCAAGAAAGAAAGAAGGAAGTAAAAAGACGGGGGTAAGAGAAGATAAAGAGAGAAAAAAGAGGCAGAGAGAGGGGTATGATAGATAGAAAGAGGTCAATAGAAAGATAGAGAGGGGTAGACAGAAAGGAAAGAAAGAAAAAAGTAAAAAGACAGAGAAAGGGGGTAGAAAGAAACAAGAGTATAAAAAGAGATAGAGAGAGGGGTGACAGATAGAAAGAGGTAGATAGAGTGGGGCAGAAAAAGCAAGAAAGAAAGAAACAAAGGGACAGAAAGAAAGAAAAGAACAGAAGGAAGGACAATAATATATATCTAATCCAGCCGAGCATAGTTTTCCTCAGCCCTGCGCTGTCCATGGTGCTGAAACAGAGCGCAGCAGATGGATGGGAGCAGGGCTTCATGAGGTTTGGTTTCTTAGCTGCTGCTGCTAACAGGGTCGTAGAGAAGAAGAAGAAGAAGAAGAAGAAGAAGAAAGCCTCTGTAGCTGTACAGTCAGAGCTCAGGTGAACCGTGCTCCAGCCACTATACATCCTTTAACTTCTCCACCTGAGCTGCTGCAACAGCACCCTCTCAGTGTTCAGGGACTCCTTACAAATGAAGCTCTGAGTATACTGTATGAGTCACTACGCTGCTCAAGGCTCGAAGGGTTTGCTGATATCCCACACTAATGTAAATTCAGGCTGATATTTCATAAGCTTGCTCGGAGCTCTGGGACCCTCAGATGATCCACCTTGAGACCTCCTGTTGGATTCTTGAGCTGGGATATTTATTTCTGAGATGTTATTCCTACATTATCTTCTGATGTTAGAGCTGACTGTATATGGTGCACACTAAAAACAGTTGGGTTAAAAAAAATAACCCAATTTTAACCCAACTGCTGGTTCAAATAAGGACAAACCGCTCTTTTGGGTTATTCTTTTCTGACCCAACTTTTGGGTTGAATATTCAACCTAAGAGTTGGGTTATGCTAACTACAACGTTATTTTTACCACAGCTATTGGGTCATGTATAAACCGCTTGCTCAACCCAATATATTCTGGGATGGCGGGTGGAGACACACAGAATTACCCAACCCTTAACCCAACAAATGGGTTACTCACTGAAAAATAACCCAAATACTTGAACAACCCAGGAATTGGGTTGAATTCATAACCTTATTACACTGAAAACGGGTTACACTCTGGAAAAATAACCCCAAAATTTAACTCAACAACAATAACTCAGAAATTGGGTTACAGAGATAACCCAACATTTATTAGTGTGTGATCTCACGAAACAGTTTTTTGTCAAATGCAGCCAATGCATTGTAAAAACAATTCTCTGCTTGAAAAATATGTTTGATTTTTAATGCAACCTTATGAGTAACCAGTTTGAAGTCTGTGCAGCCTCTGCACCAGCAGCCTAGTAACTCAGTGCAGCCCCTCAGTTGTTTTATCCAGAAAGAATCAATTGAACTCTTGGGGCATATTTTCCACATCATAAGACAAATACCTGCTATTAAAAACCAACCCTTTTGTGGTTTTCGCTATAAAACCATATATACTTTGTGAGAATTCAAAGAACTATTAGTTCCCATGAAAATGTGCCGGTAGTTACTCTGAAAGTTTCTTACTTCCTTTCCATCTCTGACTCAGTCAAAAATGTGCTGCCTTTGTTCAATTATTCTTTTTTTTTGTATATCTGAACCTCCTAATCTCAACCACAACTACTCCCGGAGAAAAAGTTTCTGTCCCCGGACTCAAGATTCAAGATTTTAAAAACTTTATTGTCCATCGCAAAGTGACAGAATGTTTTGAGTCCTAACTGAAGGCAATTTTCTAAGAATGTTTGTGAAGACAGCCCTGGTCTGGGGACAAGTGAGAAGAACTGTTCCAGTCTTTCTCTTCATCTTCTTCCTCTTCCTGTCCTCTGGCTGTTATCACAAATTTCACCGACTGGCTCACTGAGTGATCACATTTCCAGCACAGCTCGAATACACAAACTGTTCTGAGAAGAGGCTGCAGGGAAGCAGAGGAGCACTTCCTATACACTGAGCTTTACCTCTATCACAGTAAATCAAGTATTTTCATTGTATGTATCCTTTCTAAAGGAGGTAGAGGAATGAAAAAGATGACAGAGAGCAGAGATAAGTATATGCATCTCCAATCACAGCTCAGTCTTGTTTTTAATCATTTTTTCCCACTTCCTATTTTTAGAAAATATTGGACAGCAGGAAAGAAAAGTAAATGTATCTTGCAGTCACTTTCATGCACGGCTGTCTCCTCGGTCATCCCTCCGTTTCACCCGCAATTTTCGATGCCTTTCCTTTTACAACTGAAATCCACACACACACACACACACAAACGTCTGTTCTCCCTGGAGAGTTGGTTCAGTAAAGCCGAGAAGAGAAAAAGACGGATTTCTGCTTGTTTTTAGTTTTTTTTTTTACCCAAAATGCATTTAGTCAGGTTTGTTTGTGGTGCTGTGTGACTCTCCAGAGGTGAGCCAATCACGTGGTTTAAATTGAGCTAACTATTCAATTACACTCAAGTGTTTTTCCTGTGTGTATTTATTAGTGTGTATTTGGCGAGTGCCGACACATCACTTCTTTTCCTATTTTCAAAGTTGATTACAAGGGTGCTAGAGGTGTGCCGTTGCTATGGGGATAGCAAGACGTAGGTGAGTGTGTGTGCACGTTACTTCTCACTTGTGTGTGTAAAGCTTTTGAAACGGAGTCTGATGTCAGTCAGATTATTAAAGCCAGGGGAAGGACAGCAATCCTCTTCTCTTCCTTTCTTCTCCTCTCTTTTCCTCTCTTCTATTCTCTTTTCTTTTCTTTTCTTCTCTTCTCTTCTATACTCTTCTTCACCTGCCTTATCTTTTTCTCACATCCTTCGCTTCATCTCCTACTTTCACTCATCGGCATTCTTTGTTTCTTGCCCTTTTTGCCCTCTTTTGCTCCCTCTCTCTTCTCTTTAGTCATCTTTTGTTTATCTCCTTCTCCTCTCTTCTTCCTCTCCTCTGCCCCCCCCCACCTCTTCCTCCCTTCCCCTCTTCCTCTCCTCTTCCCTCCTCCCCTGCCCATCCAGCCTGATCTCCTCTAACCATTACTGAGCGGAGGAAAAGGAGGGGACAATCTGGAGGTGGGGGACAATGAGATAGAAAAGATAGAAAAAGCAGGTGAGAGATAGGCAGGCAGCGGAGAGAGAGAGAGAGATCCCCTCATCCATCCAAACTAACCAAAGCATAATGAGTACCCCATCCTAGATAGATGAATCTGTCACACACACACACACACACCTACACACATACACACACATACGCAGGCCTCAGGAGAGTAAAATGTACTGAGACAGCAGATGGGAGAAAGTAAGATTATGGGAGGGGAGAAAATGAAAGGATAGAGGCAAGGAGAAAAGCATGTGAAGAATGAAGGAAGAAGAAGAGGAAAATGAGTGTGAGGAAAACAAGAGTTCAGACGGGGACAGGGCGAAGCAAACGAGTTATGGCAGAAGGCGGACGGTTTGGTGACGACAGGAGTGAGATATATGGAAAGAGAAAGCCGGAGCGATGTCGGCTGGTGGAGCAGCCTCGTGGCTGACTTTAGTGTGATTTGCTACTCAGCAAACCATAAAAAGAAGCTCTTCAGGAATATACCAGAATCTGTCACCACGGAAGGAAACTGAGCTGTTTCTTTTTTTTTCTTGTTTACCAACGACATCTGGTACTGTAGCTGCTACTTCATTCAGCATCAGAATGTGTCAACAGCTGACCAATCAGCTTCAAGGAGACTGGTTCAGATTCCTAGAGGATCTGACAAAGACTAATAAGTCACTAAAGAGTTTTGTGTAATGATGATGGAGGAAGCACAATGTGTTAAAAGAAAACATTTCAGATTAACGTTTACCACAACAAAAGCCTTATCAATGACACCTTGCGGTGAAAAACAAAAAAGTTTTATGTAGCAAAATGACAACAGAGCATTGTTACTCCTAGCGATCCACACTTAAACCCACTATCCAATTTTACAGTGTGGTTTAAGTGGCAACCTCTGCTGTATGGTACGCATTATGATGCCATTGGGGTAAAAATGTTTTTTTTTTGTCTCAAAATAGACTAAATAAACTAAAGAAATTTAAAAAAAAAAAAGTTTTTGGGATTTGTTGCCCGTAGGCAACATTGTACCATAAATACTATCTTATACTGTACAAGAAATACCAATCTCTATACACTTTCACCTTCACTGGCCTCATCCTCATCTTCCTCTTCATCATCATAATAGCCTGAAGTTTGCTTTACAGCAACAAAAATCAAATTTATTGTAAGCATCAAAACAAAATGATGATGAATGATTTGTTTTTGAACACTTGCCTCAAGGCAACATTGCAGTTTTTTATAATGGTACGTTGTTGCCTTCAGGCAACAGATACATTTTAACAAGTACTTTAACAAGTCAAGTAAATAAATTGCATGGAACTATTAAAAATTAAACGTGACGAATCTATTAGTGTAAATATATTTTTCCAGGTGAAAAAGGGCCAGGAAGTGATGTTTTCAGACCATTTTAGTGGAGCAAAAATGGCAAACCTGTTTCCTTTGAAAAGGTCTGCAAAAATGGTTTCAGTATGGCTTTCTGAGAGTCATCTGATAGATTAAAGCACTGTCATTTGTTCTCTTCTCTCTTTTTGAACATATTATATCATTAAAAGGGATGCATTGTGGAGACGTGACAGGTCAAAAAAAAAAGTGTTACCTGAGGGCAACATGGTACCATAGAGGGTTAAAGGATAAAACATGTAACGTTCACCCAAATAAACAGGCCATTAGCCGTTAGCTACTGTCAACCATTGTTAGCAACACTAAGTGGTTTTTACACATAAAAACTGCAAAAAATGTCGAGGGATAAGACTTTAACAACATGGCCGACTTTAATGTGAAACAGTTACAGAACAAATAAAATAAACAAATTTCCCAGTCGAAAATCTGCACTTAAACTCACCATCCAATCTTTCAGTTTGGTTTGAAGTGGTAACCTGCAATCTGCTGTATTTTTTAAGGGATCAATGAGAGAACACTTTGTTACTAGAGTTCCAGAGAAGAGCCACAGGGAGTTGGTGGAAAACTACAATTTATGGACTTATATATCTCTTCTTAAAAACTGATACTAAAAATAAACCACATGAAAAGTGTAAGAAGGATTTTTAAATAGAAAGCTACATAAAGCTAAAACTTCTCAAATCAGTCAGTCAAAGGAAATTGAAATGAAACTGTAGGAAATTCTAGTAATATAGGAGCAATAGCTGAAGAAAGCTGCACCACTGAATAATGTATGCTAGCAGCTCTGGTTAGCTCTGAAGGGAAAAATACATGTATCAGTCCATCACTGCTCACACTGCTGAAAGCTGAAACTTTAGCTCTGTGCTCCAAATTAGTTTGTTACATTGTTTTATTCATACTGCACAAAACTAATGCTACAGACTGCCTGAAGGAAAGAAATACAAGCAAAATGAAATTAAAAGGCAGCAAAAATGAAAGACAAGAGCAACTGCAATCATACAGTATTAAAGTGGTAATCCAAGGGGATGAAAACAAATAAGAAAACATCAATTGTATATATACAGTGGGGAAAATAAGTATTGAGCACGTCAACATTTTTCTAAGAAAAAGTAATGCACACATACAAAGAAATCCAAACATTTATGTCCAGAAATTAAAGCATAAGTCAGTGATCCGGTCGTTTTGGCTAATGCTGCGTTCCAGGCAGGCTTTTGAAACCATAAGTTACGGCTTCAAGTCACGACTTACGACTTTGTAGTGTTCCAGGCAACCAGCAACTCGTGTTTTTCCGACCTGTTGCCTGTGAAAGTGCACTATAACGGCCGCTCGTAACTTCCGACCCGTGAACTAGATCGAACTGGTATGACTTCACAGGTCGGAAAAACGCGAGTTACGGGTTGCCTTGAACGCACCATGAGTTAGCAGCCCCCGCCCTCGTCATGGATCTATTGGTCCTCGTCCCTACGTCACGCGCATCCCTTGGCTGCACACACAGCCCTTCATGTCGTTCTCTCTCCTCATTGGATAACACTTGTATCCCACAAGGAAAGTTTTCTCCTCGGTTTACAGCAGAGCAGAGTGACTGAGAGACCCGTGTTTCGGCCCAAACACTAAGTGATTGCTGACAGAAAATAGGACTATTTAGCACTTACGTTAACAAAAACATTCCACTGACTTATGCTTTAAGTTATGTGTAATAAAGTGAAATGACACAGGGAATAAGTATTGAACACATGAGGAAAAGGAGGGCAAAAAGGTTTGGAAAGCCAAGAAAGCAGCTGGAGTTTGTCACTATTTAGAAAGTTAACCTGTAACCCCTATCAGTGCAAAGTAATATCAGATGGTTTAGTCCTGATTGATGCCTTTGGTTTCTCAGCACCAAGGTGTCGGACAAGAAACACTGCATTATGGGTAATAGCAAAGAGCTGTCTAAGAGCTGTCTAAAGACCTACGCAACCTTATTATTGCAAAACACACTGGAGGCATTGGTTACAGGAGCATTTCTAAACTTCTGAAAGTTCCAGAGCACCATTGGGGCCGTCATCCACCATGGCCTCCATGTCTTGTATGGTGTGCGTGCATGAAGGCCATGGTGGTTGAGTGGTCCTGGACTGTTTGAGAACTCTTCTGATTATTGTTTTGACTCCTCTGTCTGAAATCTTGCGAGGAGCACCTGGCTGTGGCTGGTTTATGGCAGTGCCGTGTTCTTTCAACTTCTGGATGACGGCCCCAATGGTGCTCTGGAACTTTCAGAAGTTTAGAAATGCACCTGTAACCAATGCCTCCAGTGTGTTTTGCAATAATAAAGTTGCATAGGTCTTTAGACAGCTCTTTGCTATTACCCATCATGCAGTGCTTCTTGTCTGACACCTTGGTGGTGAGAAACCTTTTTAAAAGGCATCAATCAGGACTAAACCATCTGTTATTAGTCTGCACTGATAGGGGACAGGTTAACTTTCTAAATAGTGACAAACTCCAGCTGCTTTCTTGGCTTTCCAAACCTTTTTGCCCCTCCTTTTCTTCATGTGTTCAATACTTATTCCCTGTGTCATTTCACTTTATTACACATAACTTAAATTATGGACATTAATGTTTGGCTTTCTTTGTATGTGTGCATTACTTGGGTTGATGATGACATCTGGTGAAAATGTCATGTCAATAGCTCGATTAGAAAAATGTTGACACAACACACAATAGTTCACCTGCAAAAGTTAAAGCAGAAGTAAGTGATATATTTGTGTTAATATAAGTCTTAAATAGTTATATCTTCCGACAGCAATCACTTACATAGAGTGTTTGGACCAAAACACGGGTCTGTCAGTCACTCTGCTCTGCTCTGAGCCGAGGAGAAAACATTTATCGTATCCTACAGTTTTTATCCAATGAGGAGAGAGAACGGCATGCAGGGCTGTGTGTGCAGCCAAGGAACGCCGTGAATGTGGCGACGTAGGGACGAGGACTATGGTGCAAAAGGAAACTCAAATTTTTCCGACCATTGTATAGGAAAATGATACATTAAAAAAAAAAAGGTGTTGCTCTAGTTGTGGTACAAATTATCATTAGCCATTTTGGACTGCTTCTTTCCTAATTCCAGGCATTTACACATCCATGTTCATGAATTGAAAATCCTCAACTTTCCCTCTTACTATGTAATAGTAGCATTAGTAGCATAATAGGTTAGCATTCCTAAATTCCCATTAAACCAATGTTGTAAGCCTTGGTTTGTAATGTTTCTATTAAGTTGCCCCTCCGTTATTGAATATAGAACTCAGTTTTGTGCAGTGAGCAACTTTGACAAGCCCAAAAACATGATCAGAAAGTGGCTGTCCAGTATAATGCTTGTATACAGTCCCAGGCACCAATCAGCAGTGACTCTGCAAATTATTACTTGTAGGTTTTTGCTCTGTATGCTCCTTTCCCTTTTCATTATTTTAGAATTCCTTTGAAAATAAACAGTCTAAATGTAATGTGCCCTCAGGCAACGCTGCCTCATGGTAATTTAAATCCTACATAACAGCTGTGTTACCTCTCAGTTTTCATTTCATTAGGGCACCGGCCATCGCCAGGGCACTCGACCCAACAGCTTAGGTTCTTGCTTCTATTGTTATTCTGTGGATTTTTTCCTAGTTATTTTTCATCTTCCGGACGATTTTCGGTTCGCTACTAAATCAAGAGTTGCAGGAATCAAAACGTGCGTCCTGATCGGGATCAAATTACTTTTTTCAGTGGTGCACAAAAAAAAAGGTGAAAAATTTCCCATAGAGAATGAATGGGAGAAGGTCAAAAAACTGACAAATCATCGGATTTTTCATACTGCCAACTGTTGTCTACTGCTCAGGCATACTTTCACCTAGAGACTCCGTTTAAACTTTAAATAGTAGACACAAGTCTTGTGTATTGGTGTATTACTCCTCGTTCTGATAGGTTGAATAGTTTTTGATCAATCCCTGATCAATGATCATGATCATTTTTGGAGAAATTATGAGATTATAATGGGTGTGTATTGCACGGAATGTTCGTGCTAGAGTGCGTGATGTCATCAGCTAGAGTGGGGGAAGAGCCCAGAAAAACTCCTGTTCTTTCCAAACTCCTCTTAAATTCCCATTAAACCAATTTTTCACAGTTTTGTAAGACAAACTTGTTTGTCTCCCACAATGTTTCAAAATATAAATAATTTGAATTGCAGCCCTCATGTCTGTCTCTTCTCCTATTGACTGCAATACAAAAATTTTCTGAGAGGAGCAGAACGGACCGATGTTTTAAAACTGCCCGTGTCGCCAAAATATTTACTGTAGAAACACCAAATCGTACCAAAATTTTCAGGAAGGCCTTAGGGCACCGTTGATCCGTGTTTTGTTCTGATAAGCTACCGTTTTGTCAGAATAAGCCTAAGTGCGAGACCAGTGCAGAGGCAGAAAATGGCTCTTTTCTCAGTTTCTGTCTGCTTCAGTGACTCTGGCAACCAAATTATTACTTGATCCTCTGGCCAGGGGTTAACTTTCCACCTGGAGCTCGTTAAGATGTTTGTAAACACAGACACACAGCTAAATCAGACTGATACAGGATGCAGCTTTCCCTTTTCATTATTTTAGAATTCCATTTGAAAATAAACAGTCTAAATGTAAGTTAAAGACACACAAACACATCAAAGGCAACGCTGCCTCACTCTAACACAGGTGACTTTGAAATCCATATCAGTGCTTATAGAAAGATGATCATGTGTCTGATCAGCTCTGTCTTGACCTTAAGATCGTGGGTTTGATTCCCATGTTGACAGAGATGGTTAGAACGGCAGTAGCTCCGGTGCCCTTTCAAAATTTCCCGAGAGGAAATTTTCTAGTTTCATTTGTTGCAAGGACAGTACACGATTGGACGGTTCAGCACAGGATTGTTCACACTGTAGTTATTTATTTTTTTGGGATGGCATACAGTTCTATACTTCCACCAAAAATAAACTTTTTAATGTTTTTATCTGGCTGAAAAAAAGAATGAATATAGCCATGTTAACCCTCCTGTTGTCCTTCTGTTCCCTCCCTCCATCATCAAACATCTCTCACTTCGTCCTTCCTTCCCTTCGTCTTTCTTTCCTTCCTTCTTTCCCTTTGTCCTTCCTTCCTTCCTTTTTTCCCTTCATCCTTCCTTCCTTTTTCCCTTCATCCTAACTTTCTTCTTTCCCTTCGTCCTTCTTTCCTTCCTTCTTTTTTTCCCTTCGTCTTTCCTTCCTTCCTTGACCCAAGAGGACAACAGGAGGGTTAAGGTAAAAAGCACTTTTCAGACTGGATGATATGGTGTTTGTAGTTGTACAACAATCCGTGAAATCTTGTGGTCAACATTTTCCTTCCATGATTATTACTTGGAAGAAATTGAACATATGAATCGGTTTAATTACAGCACGACACACTCGACACTGTGTCAAATGCTGCTGCATACAGTGAGAATTTAGCATGGAAAGGATAATTAGCAGTGTCCTTGAGTGGAAAATCACCCCTGTGTGTGCGTTTATGTGTCCACATTACTAATTCATGTACACTTGTAGCTCATAGAGGGAGAGTGAAATGCTCAAAGAGACGAATTATATAGTTCATTTCACAAGCTGTCTGTGGAGTCGCTCATAGTTATCTGCATTGCAGATCACATCATCCTAGTTGACATCTTGTTCCAAGAAACTATAAAGTGACATTTGTTTTGTTTTTTTCGTAAAGATGCATTCATGGAAAATTAGATGAAAAAACTCCCCTCCACTTTGCTTGTTTCTGCTCCTATGTAGACGAAAGGTACATCTGAGGATCCACAATGACGTACAGTATAAATGGGCTGGATTAACCTGACAAGCTGAAAAAGCTTGTTTCAAAACACAGTAAATGTGCTGATTGGATCATCTAAAAAAAAGCCAGTTCTCTGAAAGTTTTGTACAATAGAATAGCACAAGCAATTTTTTATTATTATTTTTAATCAAATTTTCCCATCGTAGGTAAACCAGGGTTATTGAGTCTGCACCTGGACAAGTTTAATTACTAGCATCAGAACCTGCTGCTGTCTTCCAGGATTACAATACGCAAATGATTTAGAGTTACAATGCTGTAGTTTTTTGTTTGTGATACTTTTTCACTTTAAGTTTGGGTGTTATTGTGAATCCAGCCTTTCACAAGTCTCTCAGTCACTCTGCTCTGCTGTAAACCCAGGAGAAAACTTTCTGTTTTTCCAACCTGTGAAGTCGTACCAGTACGATCTGGTACGAGTTCACGGGTCGGGAAAGTTACGGGGAAGTTACGAATGGCCGTTATAGTGCACTTTCACAGGCAACAGGTCGGAAAAACACGAGTTATGGGTTGCCTGGAACGCTACTAAGTCGTGACTTGAAGCCGTAATTTACGGTTTCAAAAGCCTGCCTGGAACGCAGCATTAGCCAAAACGACCGGATCACTTACTTCTGCTTTAAAATAAGACATTAAAACGTAGCTTGTTTTTAGACACTTTGTGTCCTTTTTTTTCAGTAAAATTAATACTTTTATTCTGCACTCCACTAGACCTTCATTGAGGCAAAAAAAAAATGTAATTAGGCCTTTAAGCGACACATCCATTCATTCAGAAATTAATTCTGTTTAATGTGCAAAAAGTTTGCAACGTGAGTTAACCTTCGTTGCCTAGTGCGGGTGTGAGAGCATATTATGGGATGTTGAAGTTTGTAAACGTAAACTACGGAGCCGTGGAAAAAGTTAAAAATCACCGGCCAAGTGATGCGCGTCATGCGAGAGAGACAGGAGAGGGAGAGAGGGTGAGAGGAGGGATTGACGCGGAGCAAAATCACTGTCAGGTGGGGTGAACTTGACAGCTGCAGCGCGTGCTCCAGGTGAGTCAAACTAGATATTTGTAATCTGGATTTCACGGAGCGTTTCAGTGACGGCGAGTGGCTGTTTCAGACTCGGGAGGCTGGTACAGTCCGGTGACCGTTACCATGGTCCATGCGACCAGCTAAGTGTCCAGGTAAAACCATGTTGTCAATAAAAACACGTGGAAAAGTGCTTCAACCAAACTTGACACAGCTGTTGGATGACTGGCTGTTTCTCTGTCACTGTTTCAATGTCCCACAACCTTGAGGTTTACAGGGGCATCTCAATAAACTAGAATAACATGGAGGTCTGGGCCCCAATAAATTGAGAGCAGATGGTAGCCTAGTTTTCAGAAGGCCAACATTTTCATCTTAATTTCCTTTAGATAGGCTACTGGATTAAACTGACACTAAATTGTCCACTGCAGCATGTGAATCTGATGGAGCCAGCTCTCTGTTAAAATGTTGTCCAGGTTTATGTTTTTTATGAAAGGACTTCAGTTTAAGATATTTCTTTCATTTGAACAGGTGGCTCACCTGTTCAGGCATGGAGGGCATAGCTGCTACTATATAGTGTGAAGTAGCATTAGATGGAGCAACGTTGGACCCTGATGTGGGCCTCCTTTTATAAATATTCAATATTAGGGGTGCGTGCCCCACGCGCCTCGTCTTTTCAGGGTTTTTCTGTGGGTACCACCGGGCCTAAAAAATATTCTAGGGGAAACACTGCTTTGTGTCCTTTTTTTTCAGTAAAATTAATACTTTTATTCTGCACTCCGCTAGACCTTCATTGAATGTATTATTTTTGAAAAATTAATCGTTTTAATGAAAAAGTTGTAGCTATAACCTTTAAGCAGTGCATAAGAACATGATGCATTATTAAGCGCTTGTAAATAAGTTATAGCCTAATGTGATACAGCAGAAATTGTCACCTTTTTGACAGCTACACCCCCTGAGTCAAACATATATTTGTAATCTGGATTTGACGCGGTAGTGGTAGTGTGAGGCTGGTGAGCCGACTCTGCTGCTGCTGCTGAGTGTGGGTGATGATTGTCAGAGCAGCACAGAAAAGCAGCTCTACTTCCTTGACCTAAGCTGTAATCTGCAGTGGCACTGATAGTCGAGTGCAGCACACCCTTGCCCACAGAAGCCGGGAATAAATGGACAGTGATAGACACGCGTTATCACTTTGCATGCGATAAAGATGAAGGGAAGAAACTGTATCCACAGACGAGATGTCTTTATTATAGACTTAATATTCTTTCATTTAAAGCTGACTCCTGCTCAGCTTGGAGGAAGAAGTCTTGTTGAGAAATGACGCCGGCCGTGTTTGGCATTCTGGTCACGCGCTGCTAAAGGTCGTTACACTCATTGCCATCACTGTTTGCCGAAGATGGAAACATGATTATGTGTGTGTATGCTTGTGTGTGTGTGCGTGCACCCCAGTGTGTTGGAATTGGTGTGCGGCTGCTGTTAGTGTTGGAAGAAGATGAAAAGATTCCAAAACAAATCATGAAATCGGGAGCTATAGCGTGTCGGGAACTTCACACTTCTTGTCTGGCAGATGCAGACAACAGACTACACTTCATCAAGAAGGGCTTTTTTAAAACCCCTCCCTCTCTCATTTTTAGGGGTAGAGGGGGTTGGATGTGGCTTCTTGGGGTCTGAACAGTAAATACTGATTTTAACATCTTAATTAAGATTGGACACACTTATATGATTTAATGGGGTCCATGTCTATGTTCCCACAGCCTTATGTTCCCACAGCCCTATGTTCCCACAGCATTATGTTCCCACAGTCTTATGTTCCCACTGCTCTATGTTCCCACAGCCCTATGTTCCCGTAGCCCTATGTTCCCACAGCCTTATGTTCCCACTGCTCTATGTTCCCACAGCCCTATGTTCCCGTAGCCCTATGTTCCCACAGCCTTATGTTCCCACTGCTCTATGTTCCCACAGCCTTATGTTCCCACAGCCCTATGTTCCCGTAGCCCTATGTTCCCACAGCCTTATGTTCCCACTGCTCTATGTTCCCACAGCCTTATGTTCCCACAGCCTTATGCTCCCACAGCCTTATGCTCCCACAGCCTTATGTTCCCACTGCTCTATGTTCCCACAGCCTTATGTTCCCGTAGCCCTATGTTCCCACAGCCTTATGTTCCCACTGCTCTATGTTCCCACAGTCTTATGTTCCCACAGCCTTATGTTCCCACAGCCCTTTGTTCCCACAGTCCTATGTTCCCTCAGCCCTATGTTCCCACAGCTTTATGTTCCCACAGCCCTATGTTCCCACACACTTGGGTCAGTACAGACGAGCAGTATGGAGGTATTTGGATGTTTCATAGTCTGTGTTTTGGACAATTCAAAAGTGAACTCTATCCACGCCATTATGAAAATCAGTTGCCAGCCGGACCCCCCCATGGAACTCCAAAAGCATTCTGATAACTCTGACCCTTCTTTGGCATGACAGTGAGTAGAAAACTGGTGAATTATTGATTTCAGGTGAAGTATCTCTTCAATTAATCATCAGGTCACTATGTGGCGAGCAAAAAGTCATTGTTGAATCAGAATCAGCAAAAGATACATATTGTGATAAATCAATATCGGGAAAAAATTCAGAAACATTTTTCAGGATTTCAGGAATTGCTGCCATCCACTGCTCATGTAACATAAACAAAAAGAAAAGAAACAACAACATTTCAATTTGCTTCTAATATACAGTATAACATCTGGCCTGGGTGGAGCGCATGAGTGGAAAACATTTTATTGCCTGTGTGTGGATGATTGTTCAGTTATAAGTACAAACTTGTCCCAGTGGTTCAAGTGGCTCCTCTGGGAGCTGCAATTATGAGGAAATCAATTCAGCCAAGAGAACACCTGAAGAACTGCTTTATTTCTCAGAGTGTATTGGAATTATGAAGGTGGCTGTTAAATGGACAAGAGAAGAGTGGGCAGGTGTTTGTGTGGTGTCGCTCTTCCAGTACACTAATATTCAAATGTGCATTTTTCTCATAGCGTTTTGCCTACTAGTGCTGTATTTAAATGGAAATGGTTTGAGGTTGTTTCTCAGAAGATTGATAACTCTGTATCTTTTCCGTAGAAAAGTGATTTCTTTTTCGCTTCCTACTTTTTCTTCTATATTACGTTTAGTTTTTTTCTTTAGTTGTTTTCCCCCCTTCACTCTGTCTCACTGCCAGTGCGAATGCTTTGCAGACGCAGGAGTGGAGACTTGTACATGGCAGCCATCATTGTAATAATGCATGATCGATGCAGGAGTGAAATTTCTGCCACAGTAACAGAGCGGGAAAGATTCATGGTGTCATTTCAACATGATGCTGCTGGAAAAACATAGTCTGCAGAGGGAGAAAGGCTGTCTTACTTACTGTCTATGTCCTTGCCTCTCTCCTGTCTGTACCAATTCTTCCGACACTTTCTCATAATTACTTACTTCACTGGGCATTTACTCAGTTTTTAAATAATACCATTATGCTGCTCACTATGCTAAATCAAGTTTTGTTGAGAAATTATTCGAGATTAGATGATGTTAAATCTGTTATGACATCTCTAATAAACCCTGCGCAAGTGAAGGTCATTTGCAGTGTCCAAGTGAAATTGAAGAAACCGATCAGCTCCAAGTTTATAGATGAAGCTCCGTAGAGCATAGTGAGGTAGAAATAAGCCAGAAAATGAAAGTTCAGCGCAAATATAAGAAAAATGAGAACAGGCCGCGTCTCTGGGAGCGTTTGTTTCAATCATCTGGAGCAGTGATTCACATCACAATCAGGGGAACTCGGGCCCCTGGTGGTTCTTCTACAGCAGCCACTGAGTATGTGGGGAAGATTGTGGAGCAGAGAAGGAAGAAATTCGGATTTGATTTTGAAATATATGCACACCTGAACACATCGGCTGTATTCGAAACCGCGTACTATACTGCTAGTACGTACTGATTTGGCCAAAATGCAGTATGCAGTATGCAAACAAAAGCTAAATCTGCAGTATGCGAAAAATTCCCGGATGTCGCACTGATTCGGGAAATCTCCAGTATGCATTTGACCAGTCTACATTGCGTAATGTATCCCACAATTCAATGCACCCCTGATGTCTAACCGTAGAAGTTATCTGCCGTAACCAAAGCTTTGTAGCCTACCGTAACTATGTTATCAAGTTTAATCATTTAATTCATTTCATCAGTAGCAACTTTTTATTCAATTTATTTAGATCAGCACAGCACAACACATTACAGAATACTCATGGTTACAAGTCTGGTTTGCTTGCAATATTTCAAATGTATGTTTAAAAGTTAAGAAATCAGTGCACTCTCTCTTAAATCAATAGGTTAACTATTACACATCAAAATATTATGGTTGAAATATCCAAAAATGCACTTTAAGTAATTTCCTGTTTATGCAAGGAACTTGAGCACATCGACAGTATCTATGTAAATGTGTGAGAAGCTTTGCTTTTTGTTCCCAGGGCTTATTTCAGTAATGGCTTTAGATAAAATAGTAGTATTTATATATGCGAGCTCCTCTACCTCGAGCCAGCTGCAATTTGATCTGCATTTGCAAAAAAAAAAAAAAAAAGAATTGGTCTGTTTCGTGAATTTGAATCAGTTTCTCCAGAAAGTGAACTCTCACGTCTGACTGCCGACGTTCCGGGGTATTTTCAGAATTCCCATTCACTCTTGCCGTCTGCTGTGGAGGAACACAAAAGGCACTCGCACTGTATTTAGCCTGCAGCACTTTCCAATGTGAAGTAACTGCTAGCGTGTAATCCTAGACTTGTCAGCGGTGATAAAGAACAGCCTCTCGGGTATTAACTGTTATCTTCACATTTAACGCAGGGCTGGTTTGTGATTACTCAAGAGATGTCTCTCTGTGCTCTCCACTATTCCGGTGTTGTTCTGGCCAGTGAGCGGCGGTGTGTCCAGTATGGGGATTGTCTCCTTTGACCTTTTCATGGAACAAGTAAATTGACCTCATATCACCTCCTGTGGCTCTTGCTCCCAGCACTGGGCTGTGTTAAAGCTGATTCTTTCTTTGCTTCTGCAGACGTGCCTCAGAGGGCCAGACGCTGCAGACTTCTAGAGCCAAGAATCTGTATTAGAATCCATGCACATTATTCAGAGGTTTTCACAGTTGTATGTTTGTGTGTGTTTTAGACAGGGAAGCCACCAGTGGAGGATCTGTTCTCAAACCTGTGTGATGGACGACGCCTGCTGGAGCTGCTGGAGGGGCTGGCAGGACATGAGCTGGTAGAAACACACGCTATATACTCCAATGCAACATTGTTTCTATCATTTTTGTGGGTTTTTATTTTTGTTTGTTTGTTTGTATTTTTTGTCACGTCCGGTGTAAACGCATTGTTAGGGCCTTTAGTCGGGTGTAGATGCCGATGGTGAGTCCCAGGTGGACTTGTGTGAATAGGAGTTAAACCACACACACACATACACACACATACCCGAACAGCTCGTAGTGTTAATCACAGTTTCACTCCCACCTTGTGTTTTATTTTTCCCTCCAGCTCTTTCTTTCTCCACATTTCCTCCTTCTCTTCCCTCTCCCATTTCTGCACCTCATGGAGAGAAATAATCATCTCTGTCCTTTGCTTGATACTATTCTTGTGTTGTAATAGCGCACACACACACACACACATGCGTAATGTGGCTGTTTGTAACACTAATGGACGCCCCTGAGCAAGGTCTGTGTACGCCTCAGTAATCTCCTCTGTCTGCTGTGTGTCTGTGTGCTGTGTTCAGGTGAAGTTGGAGAGAGGATTCACGCGCGTTCATTCACTCAACAATGTCAACCGAGCTCTGCAGATCTTACAAAAGAACAATGTAAGTACGCCCAAAAAACCCCAGTGTGAGTCTGCTGGAAAGTTTAGCATCATATAAAATGACCTGACTTCATTAATAGAGATCAAATAAATCAGTGAAATATTAACGCTGTCTCTCAGGATTCTCCACTTGCTTCCATAAAGCTGCTTAACCTTGACTCTGTTGGGATGGCTCTACTTTCTTGTCTAAGAAAAACAAGTATCCATCTCTTTTATCCCCTCTTTTATCTTTCTGTCTCACTCTTGTCTACATATCTTTCTCTGGCTTGTAGCCCCACAGCACCATTTGTATTTTTCTGATGCAGCCTGATGCCCCACGAAACCTCACAGCAAAGCTAATGATATGGCTCCTGGGTTTGGAATAAAGTCTACAATATTACCACTGGTTATAAGCAAGCCAGTCTTTTTAACATCTAGCCATGTTTTTTTTTAGTTTGGTCGAAAAAAGAAATGAAAATGCACTGTGCACAATTCTTCAACATGTGGAGGAATCTAAATCTCGACAGGGTCGCGCTGTGCTTGCTTTCAAATAGTCCTTTACCGATGACTCATGTCCACATTAAAACCACAATAGTTGTTTTCCGGGCTGCACTCCTGCAGGCATGGCAGGTTCTCAGAGACCTCAGCCTTTGTTTTCATCTCCATTCAGAAGCCCGGTCTTGACAGGAGCTGAATGAACCAATCCAGCAAGTAGACAGGGGTCACATTAAAAAGGGTTGAGGACCTGCTTGGATTTTGGAAATTAAAAAAAAACAACTCTTTAATGAGATTTGTCTTCCTCAGGTCGAACTGGTGAATATCGGCGCAGCAGACATCGTTGATGGGAATCACAAACTGATTCTCGGGCTCATCTGGAGCATCATTCTCCACTGGCAGGTGAGTTTCACACATTATTTCTATAGGAATATTAGAGTTGCAGCAAACCCTCACCAGATCTCTGTCTGTATGCATGAGCTTTTACATTGATTTCATCAGAAATGCAACTTAAACACATTAAAGTGATGCACAACTTGGATAGAGGTTGCATATATCACTCCTATCTTGCTGATGAACCATCACTCCAGCATGTTGCACACAGTGCAGAGTTGCACATTCTCCTTCTTTTTCACACTGAATATTTCTCCTGGTCATATTTCTGAATGTGTAGTGTTTCCTGGGTTGAAGCTGTCAAGGTGAAGGTAGCTTTTGCTTTCCTTGCAACAAAAAGATACAGCAGCAAGAGAAGAAAAGTGATTTTCTTTTTTCCATCCTTCCTTCCTTCCTTCCTTTTGTCCCTTCCTTCTCTCCACAATCCTTTTTCCTTTCCTTCCTTCCTTCCCTTTGTCCTCATTTCTTCTTCCTTCCTCTTTTGAGCCAATTGACCCAATCTGTTCCTTTCCTTCCATCTTTCTTTCCATCTGTTTTCCCTTTCTTCTTTCCTCCCTTCTTCCTTCCTTTTTCTTCCTCCCTCGAACAAATATGTTCCCTCCCTCCCATCTTTCTTTCCATCCTTTTTCCCTTCCTTCCTTCCCTTCGTCCTTACTTCTTCCTTCCTTTTTGACCCAATCTGTTCCCTCCCTCCTTCTATCTTTCCTTCCTTTCCCCCTTCCGCTTTCCTCCCATCTTTCCCTTTATCCTTCCTTCCTTCTTTCTTTCCTTCCTTCCTTCCTTGACCCAGGAGGACAACAGGAGGGTTAAGGATGGAATAAGACAACATAAGTTATAGATGGTGCTCCACATAGTTGTTAAATTGTATCAACTGTATCCATGCATGGTTTATGTTTGTCGTTGGCTTTCTAACAAACACAGGTCAGATATGCAACATCACAACTCTGCAGAAAAGTACATTCACCACCCGCCTTAATGAGTGAGAAAAACAACACAGGACACTCCAAGTTTATTTTTGTAGGGTTTTTTTGCCATGTTCCCTCTTTTTCTCGCCGCCCTTCATCTTTCCGCCAATTTACAGAGCGCTATTAAAACCTACCGCTACTTCTCCCCTCTGGCTGCATTTAAAGTCCAAATGGTTTTTCTTTATGGACTCAGTGTTTAAAACCAACTACATGTAAAGTCAATGGTTGGTAATGGTTCACAGTTTAATTGTGTTACATTCCGCATTAAGTTGAATGGAAGCTAATGCCTCAATCACGCTGGTTTGGTGTGGATGTAATGACACGATTAATAGCAAAACACCCTCTGTAATGAGGTGCTTGTGTTGGATGAGTGTGTGTGTGTCTGTGTGTGTGTTTGTGTGCATATGCCTGTCAAAGGCTGCGACGCCCTAGAGGTTGCCGGTGTGTGAGCATGCATGCTGGTCTGTGTGTGTGCGTGCGGCCAATTAAAGTGGAAATGCATGCGGTGACCTACTCCCAAATGAGTCCCTCTTTCACCCGGCAGGCCGCCGCCGCCGCCGCCGCCGCGTTGTGTGAGGAATCGCTAACAGAGCCGTCTGTCTGTCTGCGCGCACGGTGGCGCGTGCACCTGCACGTCTTCACAATTCCCCTCGCTGGGAATTCACCTTAACATCAAACACACACTGAGGTGTTGGTGCTGATTTAGTTGCACCGTGTCTGTGTGTGTGTGTGTGTGTGTGTGTGTGTGTGTGTGTGTGTGTGTGTGTGTGTGTGTGTGTGTGTGTAACAATACAAATGACTCTTTCATCCTCTGTCTGGCACTAAAACTGTACATCTGCATGTGCAACTGTGTATACTGTATTATTACTTAGTTAGTTTTCTTGTTGTGGAAAGCTTCATTTGTTTACACGCTCACATCATGTGGACTTTCTTCTTCTCTATTGGGCTAAAAACACATCCATATGCATCATTATGTATGACAACATACAGTATGTGTGCTCTTATACTCCAAATACTCTGTAATATAGAGGCAGAGTCTGCCAAGTGTTTACCGAAATTATTCAACTTCAAGCTGAATAAGTGTTTTTTGAGGTTAAGCAAAAGTGTGTGTGTGCCACTGACTGACTGACTGAGTGGTTTTATTTCCACTACTGTTCAGCAGAGTATCAAGTTGCTTTGTTTATGTGACTTCAGGGAAGAGGAGGAGCACTTCAGAAACCCTGAGGCTCGCCTCCATTACAGCAGTTAAACCATTTTCACTGCATGTGTCATTGTTACTAGAGGAGGCAGGGGAAGAACAGAGGAGAAGCCCGCCGAGCAGAGAGAGGGACTTAGACACAAAGACCTGCCTCTGATAAAAGCACTGCATTCTGGATCTAAAAGTAAATGAAAGTGAAAATATTGTGGGTCCCATATGGATACTTTGGTCTATACATAGTCTATCACATTAAAACATAAACATATTCTATCTTTGCTTAAGTAAATATAGCTGAAATCACAGTTCAGTCTTCAACTTTCAGACAATATTCAAGTATAAAATCTGGAGCGGAGTGGAGGTGATCCAGCCACATGCTCGCTTCTGACCCAGTCTTGTTTGCGTTCTGTCAACTTAAGAAAGCAGGAGTGGGGAAGGAAGCAGTGTGTGTGTGTGTGTGTGTGTGTGTGTGTACGTGGTTGCACAGAAAGGTGGGGGATAAGTTCTGCATAAGTGCCCAGAATAAATGCTCTAAAACTGTCACTCAGAACTGCCAGAGATCCAGCCTGTGAGGGTGTTAGTCGTATCAACACACAGGCCTGTGCATGTACGCCACTATACTTTGTGTGTTTCTTTTTTTGTTTTTTTTTACCAGCGGTGAGCTACAGTGTGGGTGTGAATATGTAAAGTATCCACTGACAGGCCGTCAGCTCTTCACTAGAAAGCTGCTCATTTGTTACATCGTTGGGCATCATTATCTTATATTTCAATATCTGTTGTTTTGTTTAGCAGAGTGGCTATAGATGACCGCTAACAGAAGCACATTACTATTCTATATGTATATATATATTTGTTTATTTGATAGGGACAGAGTATATTAACAAACATTTTAGTAAATGTGCCACATTTAGCCAAAAGGCTAGTTGTGCTAGTTAACAAAAACTAAGACTAGATGAAACAAACAGTGACAGTGAAGCAATAAGTCATCTAACTGAGTAAAAAGAAAAAAAAAGTTAATAATAAAAAAATCTACAATGAACAAGGCAAAACTAAAACTTTATTTTAAAAAGAGAATAATACAAATCAAGGCCCCAACTACCTAATAAAACTAAAACAAAGATTAAAACTAAAAAAAAAAGGAAAAAAACTTTGCATAACCAAAATTGCATAACCAAAAAACTAAATAAAAATAAAAACTAATGAAAAATATAGTATAATGACCTTGCACCCATTCATTTTGTGCTTGACATTTTTGCATGTCTATGTTTGTTATATGCAGGTAAAGGATGTGATGAAGGATGTGATGGCGGGCCTTCAGCAGACCAACAGTGAGAAGATTCTGCTGGGTTGGGTTCGTCAGAACACGCGGGATTATCCCCAGGTAACGTTCCTCCAGTTAATGCTTCCATCTTTTGGTAGAATCATTTGATCTCCAGAGGTTTTTAGATGGTTTACCTCGTTTTCTCGAGTTCTTTGTAGATATCTCAAACCTCTCTTTGAACAGATTTTCATGAAATTTGCTGGACAGATAGGCTTTGGGCCAGGGAATAATGGATTATGTTTTGGTGGTGATCCAGATCTGGGATTAGTGCCACCAGATGACTGGTGATTTTATACCCTCAAGTATGAAACTACTTGAGCCTTCATTCTAAAAGAAATGTTTTCAGGTAAAAAAAAAAAAAAAAATCCAATTAACTTAAAATTTCAGCAGCACCAATGACTTTTTTTTTTTCATTCCGAGTTTTTCTTTCATCTAATTTTCCTTCCTTTGGCCCGGACTGCTCTGTGCTGTATTGAAGCCTCTGGGGCAAACTGCAAAAAAGCAGTCACAACACAGCATATGCTGCTTTTTGGATAACATATGGCATTTAATACTTGCTTTCACCCACATCATCCAAGTGCAAACTTTAAAAGTGTGGTCTCAGTTTTCTTATCTTTCCCCCAGCTCCATGCAGTTATATTAAAAAAAAAAAAAAAATCATATAGTGTTCTGTCATTCTACATATTAAAATCCTAGACAGGCAGTTTGACAGTGAGAAGCGTTAAAAATGGTTCATGTTTCTCTTCTCAGGTCAACGTAGTTAACTTCTCTAGTAGCTGGAATGATGGATTGGCCTTCAACGCCCTCCTCCACAGCCACAGGTACAGTGTGTGTGTGTTTGTGCATGGACTCGGGAGTGAGACAAGACACGAAAAAAAAAAGTTGGCGTATCCCTTTAAAAACAAATACCATAAAAGATATACTTGTATTTTACATTATGAGGGTAAAGTTTCCTGAGGAAATGAAAGGGGCACAGTGGAGAGCGTATACACTGGAATACATTACTGCTGACTTCCTCTAACTAGTCGCTCCAAAAATAAACCTGTCTGCATCAGCTGAAGAGAGTTAATTACACTGTGTTTCATTTTACAAAAATTAATCTATATGCTGTATAATAAAAAAAGAAACAATCGTTAAACAAGTTTACTTTTTTATTGCTGCCATGTCAGCCCTTTCCACTTTGTGTCCGTACGTTTCCACGGAGCAGTGGAGTCAACGATCGACCTGGGATATAATGAAATGTATCTGGATGGATTAAAAACATACATCCGCTTGATAGATTGTGTGTTTTGAGTTTTGGTTTCCCCCCTCCCTGCAGACCTGAGCTGTTTGATTGGAGCTCGTTGGAGAAGAAGACGTCGGCGATTGACAGGCTGGAACACGCCTTTAATAAGGCGGAACAACACCTGGGGATAGAGAGACTGCTGGACCCTGAGGGTAACTAACACTCACAGCTGCACACGCACACACGAATATCACAGCTCCCGTCGTATTTCACGGCTTCCGATCATAATTGGCCCGAATGAAGATGATGCGTCACGCTGTGATTGGGCGATAATGACAGGAAGCGACTTTATCAGTGACCCACAACTGGCCAACAAAGTCATTTAACACTCTCTCCATCAAAAATCGGTTATAAATGGTGATGTTGTAAATATATCTCATCAGAATAATAATTATGTAACAGAATAGGCCAAATATGATGTCATGTGGTGTTCAGGTCTATGTGACCTGATGGCCACTAGGGGGTGCTATAAAAATATGGTTTTCTTCCGTTTAATAGTTATATACCATAGACTGTAAAAAGAATGGACGTAGCATCCATGACGTCACCCATTGGTTTTGTGGATATGGCGGACTATTGGCCGGCCGAGAACCCGCCCACTGGGCTCAACTAGCCTGTCTCTGTGCCGCTCCGGACCTGCAGCTGAACGTTTGCGCCCTGATTGGCCAGAATCTTATTAACAGTAAAATTGTACTCAGAGTGTGTACGGGGGTAGAAACTATCGATTGAGACCAAAAAACGTCTTGACACCAGGCTTTGATCATGTTTTTGGAGGGTGTAAAGTCGGCGATTTTAACATGGGGGTCTATGGAGACATTCTGCCTTCTGACACCAGCCCCCACAGGAATCTCCGGGGATTGCAGTTTTTTGAACGCGGAAGTGAGCTTGACTCGGCTTCACTTCTCAGACTGACAACTGCCCCCTTGTATACATATTTCGTATATAACTATTATCTTTTACAACTAGAATTGATGATCACTACTTGCATTGTAGGTTGTCTGGCTAGTACGTTATTAGACTAGTTAAAATTTTTTGACAACCTTTTCAAAGGATTTTTTAATACTAGGCCAATAACATAATAATTTATTACATAATAATAATAACGTAATAATTTATTATGTTATTTGCAAAAATACATACTATGTTATTGACTCAAACATTTTATTACATTATTGGCAAGCTTGGCTTTATTACATTTAAAATAGTCAAAATTATGACGATATTGGCCGTTATTACATTTTGGGTTGCCAAATGGCGCTATAGGATAAAAAGTGACAATATTGTGTTTTCTAACACAATCAACAGAGTTCAATGACATCAAAAATAAGCGTAACATTTTTACCCATTCCCTGACTCATTTAACATTTATCCTTTACAATTATTGAAAAAAATTAGCTTCAAATAACTTTTTTTTTTCTTTTTTTATTACACTTGATTGTAGGTAAAATCATGAATTGAGCAGTACTCCTCTTGAACGCAGCCCCGCTCCCTCCCCTCCTGCGTTCAGGCTCGGAGCCAGCACCGCGGGGCGCGTTGTAATCCGCCGCAGCTTGCTTAAGCCTTGAAACGACACATCACAGCCAAAGATTCCCATTGATCTCACAATAAACAATCACTCGTGGGGTGCAAGCGGGGTGAGCGTGTCTCGTTATTATGCTGTGCATCAATGCTTAAAACACTATTAACCCCCCACCTGGGCTTTTTGAACAATCTCTCACGCTTTGAAAGGATTGCAGATTTAGTTTTGTTTTTTTTTCTCTGAGGTTTTGAGACTCGTGTCTCAGAGAAGAACAGCTGTCAGGGTTCTGGAAAGTCGGACACTCATCTAATGTTTTACTCCTTTGAAACAGCACATTGTGATGTGGACAGCAATTGTAATAGTCATCTTACCAACCATTATGGATACTTCAAATATTCCTTCTAAATGTAGGCTATCTGTCAAAATGAATCTAGTTATGTGAATTCACTGGAAGGCCCATGCATGAACAAGCTGGCAGGAAAGTAGTATACTTGAAGTTCATTTTATTATGTATGATTGAGTATAAGTATAGCAAGTATACTATCGACCATGTACTTGTAGCGTACTAGAAAGTATACTAATTTAATACTTCTTTGGACTAAATTGGAACATTTCAAGTTTCTAAAAGTGCACTTTCAAGTATACAACAAGTACAGTCATCTATATACTCCTAGTGTACTTCTAGTCCACATTTTATTTTATTTAAGAATACTTTATAGGTCATTTTAATTTTACAAAAGTACACTTTCAAGTATACTGCCTCAGTTTTAATATAAATGAGTATACTTGGGTGTAAATACATGCTAATGCACAAATACAGATGCCATACACACTGTGAACGCACTCAACCGCACACACAAGTGGAAACACTCAAACCCGCACTCAATTGCAGACACACACACTTAGCAGAGCTTTGGTAGGTGTTTGCACCCAGACGTACACTTGCAGATGGTGGTATTATTTATGGAGCTGTTTGTCCTCATCAGACAAACAATAACACCCTCAGATTTCTCTGCGATGCTTCTAAATTAGCGTTCCACTGCCAAAACTATTAATCTTACTCTGGCTTAATCTATGCATCTCATGCACATACTTGTGTTCCACAGTGAGCAAACAGCACACGTACACACAGTCATCTCTGTTGTTTTTTTCTTCTCCATCGTCATCTCCTCCACCTCTTCCCACCTGTTGGAAACCATTGCTTGGACTTAGTTTAGCTGCAAGGCTGCCTGTGCGTCGCACATGGATGCTATGGGAAAAAATCCTCATCAATAGTGAGGAATGATTGCATTTTGAAGGACGGTCTATTTCATCATCCTTCAGCCTCAGATACGTATCACTACCATGGGGGATAACCAGCCCCAGTCAGGGGATGGATTTCTCAATCAACCAATTATTCATTCATTCCATAAAATATGAAATAAAGCTGAAAAGTGGTCCATCAATTTTCCAAACTTTAAACTCACAACTTCTGACATGTTGTTTTGAAGCAGCTTTATTTAAAGCAGAAGTAAGTGATATATTTGTGTTAATATAAGTCTTAAATAGTTATATCTTCAGACAGCAATCACTTACATAGAGTGTTTGGACCAAAACACGGGTCTGTCAGTCACTCTGCTCTGCTCTGAGCCGAGGAGAAAACATTTATCGTATCCTACAGTTTTTATCCAATGAGGAGAGAGAACGGCATGCAGGGCTGTGTGTGCAGCCAAGGAACGCCGTGAATGTGGCGACGTAGGGACGAGGACTGTTATGGTTTCCGTATTTTTCCGACCGTGAAGTGGTACCAGTTCGATCTGGTACGAGTTCACCGGTCGGAAGTTACGAGTGGCTGTTATAGTGACTTTCACCGGTAAAACAGGTCGGAGAAACACGAGTGGGTTGCCTGGAACGCTACAAAGTCGTAAGTTGTGACTTGAAGCTGTAATTTACGATTTCAAAAGCCTGCCTGGAACGCAGCATTAGCGAAAACGACCGGACCACTTACTTCTGCTTTAATTATGACATCCAGACACTGTGTATGTAACATAGACTCTTTATTCAACTGTGCATACTTTTCCGTTGTGTACATTCTATTACTTTACATTATATTCATATATTATTCAAAATTGTTTTCTATTGAACTTTTTCTTCTCTCATTTTTCTACTTGGGTTGTGCCTGTTTCTGTAACACAGTCATTTTTACAGTCTTCTCAGTTTAATCTTAATCTAATCTATCTCTAATCTTAACCCTAATATTCATTTTAATTTTAACCCAAGTCTTAATCTTGACCGTAATTTCAAGATTTATCTTGACCTTGATCTTAATCCTAATCTTGATCTTAAAATTGATATTATATATCCTCATCTTAATCCAATCTAAACCCAAATCATAATGTAAACCCTGATTTAACCTAATCTTTATCTTAATCTTAACCTAAACCCTGACTTAATCTTAATCATAATGTTAATCTTAATTTTAACCTTAACCCTGATTTAATTTTAATCTTTATGCTACTCTTAATATTATTCTTAAACCATAATTTAAACTTAATCTCAATCACAATCTTAATCACAAAACAAGCACTTGAACAGGATTCATTAGGATTGAATAGAGAGGTACATGATCATTCACTTCATCATTAAAAAGAAGAGAATTTAAAAGTGGAAGTGGTATAAAGTGACAACTGAGGTTTTTTAAATAACTCCAACTATCATTTTAGCAGTCAGCCTGTGAACTCTCTCTTCTCTCCCTCCCTGCTCTCCAGATGTGGCCGTGCCTCACCCTGACAAGAAGAGTGTCCTCATGTACGTGACGTCGCTCTTCCAGGTGCTTCCACAAAGCATCACCATGGAAGCCATCAAGGAGGTGGAAACGCTGCCACGGGCCGCCGCCGCCAACATCACCCGGGTGACGACGGAAGAGCACTACCAGATCCAGACCCAGCAGCGCTACTCCCAGCAGGTTAAACACATACACAATACACACGCATTCATACACACATACTTTACTCTGCTGGGTTTGTGAAACGTACACGGACCGAGTGCTGCGCCACAGTGTGAATCCAAACATCAGCCAGGAAAAGGTCATCCAGCTTGCACTGAGAAATATACAGCCGTGTTTCACATGGCAGCCGTGGATTCTCTGCTGACAGAGATACGACTAGGAAGCACACACTGTTCCTCTGTCAACTGGTCCCGTAAGAGGGAGAGCTCAGAGGGAGGAACGCTGGGACATGTTTGACGGCCTTGGCACTGGCTTTTCCAACTATAAAACTATCCTGTCCCTGCCTCTTCCCTTCAGCCAGGTTTCTACAGAGGCAGAAATGTAGAAATTATGGCAGAATTTTCAAATTAGAACCAGCAAAAACAATGTCTGTGCTCCTAACCCTGCATCCAGTTTCAGCACCATGGACAGCCCCACACCAGACCACCTAATGCAGCCACGCAAAAACACGTAATTGCTTATAGGGCTTTAAAGGGACATTGTGTAACTTTTCCTGTTATCTATTCACAAAAATCGATTATTTCGTTCATGAATCAGTAATCCCCCCATCAACAAAGTGAAGTGTTCCTTTCAGCTCTGAATGAGCCGTTCATATCATTCATATCTACATGGAGCGGGTAAGCTCGCTGCTGGCTGCCATGTCGTGTCGCCATGTTTTTACGTTCAGTGGCAGCGTGACCACGGAAACTCAGCGGAGACACCGGAGCTGTTGGCTCAGGTCCAGGTGGCGTTACCGCGATAACGCAGTGAGGAGGAATGGAGCGTTACACTGATGCTGCATTCAGGTGCAGTCGGGCAGACGGCCATCTCTAACAAACCAGATGTCATTTTAGTCACAGAAGTCCAGGGAAAGACGGTAAAACAATACCACATCGCCATGACAACATATTGTCACGTGTGTTGTTGTTTTTTTACTATTATTCTGCCGTCTGCCCAATTTCACGTGAATGCAGCTTGACAAATACGATTGAGTTGCTTGTGATATACAACCGCACTGCTACATGGGAGGAATTCCTACACAATGTCCCTTTAAGTCACCATACAGTACACCAGAAATATGACACAAATAAAACATTAAATGCCATTGCAGTATAATTTGTATTAGTTATATTCTTTCATCTACCCCCCGGTTCTATTTCCTTTTACAATCTGTGACCTGTCATACAGAATGAACTTGAACTGGGTCAGTGGTGATTTGACAAGGCAAATACAGAGTAGCAAGGAGATGAATGACCTATTGACCCATGAAGTATTAGTTCATCTTGTAAAAACCCTGCACTAGACATGGGGACAGTGTTGGTCCTTCAGTCCATATGGGATAAAGTCCACATCACTGTCCTGTTATTCCCTGTATGTGTGTTTTCTGTTGTGTTATCCAGAATATTTGATGCATGCTTTAGTCAGTCCAAGTTCAAAAAACCTTTTCCTTGAGGCTCTTGTTCTTACTTTTAAAGCATGTAAACAATCCTAATACCCATTCTTTAGCAAGATTCCTACCCCAGTTTGTCTGGATCCAGTGACAGCTCTTCTTTTAGGTAAGGTGGAGGTAAAAAGACAGGGCGAGTTGTGGAAAAATATAAGCTACCGTAACAAACATTTATACCACCGGTCTGGCATCCAATCATCACTACTGCTTCTGTGTCATAAAGTATTTATAGCTCTCAAATGGGCTTCCTGCCCTGTCTAACCTGCACACAGACACTGACATATTTGCAGGTGTCTGTGGAGTTGAGATGCTTTTGCGAGCTCCCTATAAAAAAGAAATGTTTAAGAGCCTCAAAACGTACACAACTTAAATTCTCTTTAAGTGATGATATAGTTCGAGATGTAGATTTAGCCAGCTCGCAGAAAAAAAGATGCTTCGGGTCGAGTTAGGGTTGGAATAATTACAGCATTAAGCTTGTCTTTATCCACATTTTGTTCCACATTATGAAGACTATTATGAACTCATAGAAGGTATTGTAAATGAGCCAATTCAGAAGTTCTTACATTTGCATCTACTTGTTCAGCAGACTAAGTACCACTATTTAATCAGGGCAAGGACATCAAGTAAAGAAGTATCAGCACACTAGAGTGGTAGAGGAGAGTCTTCAAGAGCTTGTTCCACCATGGAACAGACCCACAAGTCCCTCTGAAATGATCAAATTGGGAAATTATACTTAAGATTATGGCTTAACGTGTTAAAAATCCATGGCAGATCCAATGATACCTATGAGACAGTGTTTGCCGTTCACCACTCATCCTGAGCATCCCCACAGTTGTTTTGTCATGCCTGGACAAAAGCCAGAACGACTACTTTGTTCAGATAGGGATAGGGTGGTTAGCTATTAGCAGGGCTAACTTAAAGGGATACGCTAACATTTCTTTGAATGTGAGCCGGTGCGTCATTCTGTCCCTCCCTATTTAAAGATGGCTCTCAGCCACTTCCCAATGTTTGCCTGATGAAGGTCTGTAGGACCGACACGTTACAATAAATTATTGATTGAGCAAGTTATTCAGTGTGTGGGACTATTCTATTTCTATTAAAGGGATACGCCAACTTTTTTTTTTCCGTGTCTTGCCTCACTCCCGAGTCCATGACCAGCAGATAGACACCATCCTTTCCACTGTGCGTACAGTAACAAGGGAGATAAAGCTGTATCGCCCGTAATTAGCTTAGCTCAAACACTGGAAGTGTATGGGTAGTGTTAGCCTGCCTCCTACCCAAGCTGAAACTTCAACTAAGCTAATGCTAGTTAGCTTCTAGCAGGACTAACTTCACTACTCTCGATTCTCTCTCAGCCTCGTTTATGTGGGTTGTAAGTGTGATTTAACGTAGCAGTCACACAAGACTAAAGTAAAGGACTTGCACTGTCATTGCTGCACTACTGTACTGTATATCTTTATAGGCATGTTTTTCATTGAGCCAATGCCACATTGTGTTACTGTTGCCATGAAAGCGTAAGGCTGTAATATAAGTAACCTGCCATGGTTTATTTCCCATGAGCCTTTGCTCTGTATTCAGTGTTTATGTGCAAATATACTTGATCTTAAGGGCTGCTTATTCACATAACACTACATCGCCTTGTTGCTGAAACAGTGTCCACACTATATAATAATAATATTCTAATGGACTCTGTAGTATTGCATACTGTACAGCTAAATGACTGCTGATGTTTGTTCACTGCATATTATCAACACTGCAACAGGATTATCTGGCCCATTTATAAAATGAGTTTGCATTCCTGCTAAGCATCGGCACTCCCATCCTGCTATAGCCAGACACTTCACCGAGATGATGGTGAAACTCCCAGCAGGACACTCTCTTTGTTGAGTTATCTGAGTGAGACTGAAAGGGATGGAAGGGGTTGAGGAGATGGCACCTGATCTAAAATGTCCTCTGAGTGGTCCTAAAGCAGCTCAGCAGCACCAAGGTTAATAATGAACGGTTGGTTAACAGCTTATCTGTGTGTAGACGCTTGATTTCCAAATCTGTAAGCAGTTTTAAAAAAAACAAAAAAAAAAACACACACACACACACACACAAAAAAAAAACATCAGGAACAGATTTAGAGCTCCCTGTAGCTCTCCAATGTGGGGTGAAAGGGATTCACAGTGTTTAAATTCTGCTGCTTAATGATAAATTGGATAATAAACAGTTTGAAAGTTTGCTCATTCCACATTTTCACCATATAGGCTACTGAGAACATGTTTCCTGGAGGAACTAGCAGTGAGCATGTGATCTCATTTTGAGAAATGTAGCAGATTAATGGCAAATATAATGATTATATCAGCAATCTGGCACCCACAGGAAAAAAAAAGATGGGATACAAGATAACCTTTCAGCTTTACTGCTCCTGGAGTTGCATTACATTGAAATATGAGGGTCTCTGCAGAAATGGGAACCTATATAAAGCAACCCACACTTAAAAAAATAAACTTTCTATCTATTTCTGTAACTGACATGATGGCAAATTGTATGTTCTGTGTCTTTGTTGAAAAACAATAAAAAATGTGTTAAAATAAATAAATAGGCTAAATAAACTAATATCCAGAGAGAAATATTGGCTTTAGAATAGTTCGATTAGTTTTTCTTTTTTCTTTTATTCTTGTTAAAGTACGTCTAGAGAAATACACCAAATCGTAAATTCCACTAAGGTTAATTCAGCTAAACTATTCTGTTAAGCTAGAGTAGGCTACTTAGCTTTTAGCAGGATTAGTAACTACTATCATTTTTTTCACAGCTACAGTAAAGCTATTCTGTTAAGATATGATAGTTATCTTTTTTCTCATCATTTATAAAGTTGGAAAATGTAATGATGGATTTTTTTTTATAGATTAGCTTTAGAGTAGGCTATCCCAGTAGCTAGCTAGTTAAATACGGTAAATGTAGCTAATAGCTAACATCAGCCTGGTAATGTAGTCAAATAAGACCACACTGTTCTGCATACAGAATTATAATTAAAATGTCCAAAGCTGATAACTTAAATTAAAACATGTAAAAAAAAATAATTAAAAAAAAGGTAGTAGATCTTTTGTTTGTTGCAATGCTTTGTCTGCTGTCACTTTTTACTAACTCAAGGCTGGTAAACAGGAATGCATCTTTTTTTTTTTTAATTCACCACAAGAATAAAACAATAATCACGCTCTTAAGATCTTCTGCACATTAAGCAGAATAGTTTATTGTTCTCATCTTTATTTTGAAATAAAACATGAATAGCTAATCAGCATCCATCTGTCCAGTTGTGACTCTTTTGTCAAACACACACAGGCAGTCTAGACAGTGTGTTCTCCATCGCTAACATCTTTCTTCGTGATCTAAGGGATTCCTACAAGACGGACATAGGCACCTGAAATGTGTAGGTGCTGGATTGGAAATTGAGACAGATCCTCTGGATAAAAGGAAAAAATGTAACGTCACAAACCTGCTCTGACCTTTGGAGCTGAGTTAAACTGAGGTCAGTGTCATGCTGTCTCGCCAACAGGATGGAGTGAGCTTCCTGGAGTAATGGCTGGTAATATTATTATCTCACTCACTTTAATAGCCGCTTCAAACCCCCCACTATCAGCTCTGTGTCTGAGAGCGGAGAGGAAATGTAGGATTGCTTTCTTGTGGGAATGAGATGGAGAGGCAGGAAGAAGGGTAAGATGTGGATTTTAGAAGAAAAGAATAAGGGGAGTGTAAAGTTATATAGCAACATACAGAAAGATGAAGAGGTGGGGGCGGCGAACGGAGCGACGGAGCAGATAAACAAGGAGTGTAAGAACAACTCCGATGGTGATAAAGTATGAGACGGAGAGGAGAGACAGGAGGGAGGAGGGGAGATTATCTACTCCCTGCGTCATCTATCATCAGCTGTGGTATAGTCACCACCTCCTGACATCAACAACATAGGAGGAAAACATTCAAACAAGTTGAATTACCTAAGCTCTGCTCATCTGGAGGCTGGTGCAGGTGAAAATATATATCTTTTTTGCCAAGAACTGTTTGATCCATAGCAGGGTCGCTTTCTGACTGACTGCTCTCTTCAGCAGGAAAAACACGTAATCGACCTTGACAGGTGAGAAAGGGGGGAGAAACAGCAAAGAGTAAAACAGAAACGGAAGACAGACATGGAAACAATGACAGGTGAAGACATGAGGGAGAGAGAAGGGAAGTTGGTCTCAGTAATGCTGTTATGGAGGAGGCGGCAGAGCAGTGTCGAACAAGCTAGAGAATCAATCCTAAAAAACACAGTCGACAGCTGCCCGGTTTAAACAGGCCACATCACTATTATACTAAAAGATTGGGAATGTTTGAAGAGAAATGTTCCTTAAAACGTTCACTTTACCTTCCCAAAATGTTCAGGGAACAAATAGAACGTTTTGAACGAATCTCAAAAGCAAACACACTCCAGGCGAGTGCTCAGTTTAGCTAATTACTTTATTTAAGTGTCTCTTTTCTCACCAAGCAGAAGGATCCACTTGAAAGGGGAATATGTATATATAGAAAAAAATACAGCTTTTTGCTTAAGTGTCCTACAGCCGCTGAGATAATTGCAGCACTAACAAGATTCAGTTGCATAAATTAAGTGTCAACAGGCTACAATTTAGTTGTCCTGCCATAGACTTTAGCCACCACCTGCTGGATGCTGGACTGGAGCTAATAGTAGGCATGGCAATGTCACAAATACTTGAGTCATCAATACCTTCCCTCTGTGAACTCTTAATTATTTTATGGGTTCCATGATTATATTTGTTAATCACTTGTTTAAAGGGATAGGTCAACATTTTTTTTCGTGTCTTGCCTCACTCCCGAGTCCATGACCAGCAGATAGACACCATCCTTTCAACTAGGCTATGCGTGCAGTAACAAAGGAGATAGAGCCGTATCACCGTTTCTTAGAGGTGAACTGTCTTAGTAACTATTAAAGTAATATTTTGTGCAATCTCATTCTATATTTCCACCAATTTTTGATAGGAAGCATATTCCTGTGAGTGTCGTCATAGAAGAGCCTTACTGAGACCAGATGAAACTAGAAATATTGTTTACTAGCCAGTAAATAACAGGTTCTGATATACTATATACTGCCAAGGACTTCACTTTTACAGAGCTGCAGCTACTTTAGCAAATGTGACTCAATGAGCATGAAACAAGAAAAAAAACTAGGGTAAATCTGGTGACTTTGAAGTGTAACTGACAGATGCACAGTCTATCAGTTGCCGTCTGAATGGGTGTGGTGCATGACCAAGACATGGGTTTGTTGAACAGAAGTGCTGGCAGCTTTGACCCTGTGCTGCAGTTGTCTATTTTCCATTCTGTCCACATGCACATCTGTTCTCTGTCCGTCTCTCTCATGTCTGTGCTATAAACCGCCAGGTTTCCATCCAAAGATTTTTCACTAATTCTGAAATTTGGAAATTACAATTCCTTGTCAGATTATGTCTGATCATATCGCTTCCATTTTATAACAATTTATGGCTTCTCAGTGGGAAATGTATTGCCTTTACAAAATGACTTTGCTTTTGACGAACTACATTTAATAACAAATATAAATGCTAGTTGTTTTGCTGATAATTGTCAGTCTCAGTCTCAAATCATATTTCCACTCAGGAATTAGGGGTTTTATAAACTAAACTAAATGCTAATGCCAACTTGACCAGCTACAGCAGTAATGTTGTGCTAACACATGAATTCATCAGTAACAATACTATAAGTTATGAAGAGTCACAACGTTATCCAACTCGATAATGACAATTATAAAAGTCATGAAAGTTATCTAAACATTGACAATGTAAACTAGCATTAGCTACACCAGTTGTGTGTTTGTGTATTTTTTGAAGTTCAATATATAGATTTAAAGTTTCATTTGTAAAATAGGGCAGTTACACAGTATAACTCTATCTTGCTTATTTTAACTCATATTTTTTGTCAGTGATTATTTGTAATTATTAAATAATTTAGAATTTCAGAATATGTAATAATAGGCCCAGTGCATTGAAATTTTCATCTTTTTAGAGCATGACATTTTAAAATATTTACAATTCTACAATTACTACAATTAAATTTTACAATTACTACAAATTACAATTACAGAAATTTGCCCAACATTATTCTTTCTCTTGAATGTGTTTGACACTGTAGTGAAACCTAATCTGTATTTCAATTATTATTTTGCCAATGCTGTTTTCAAAGTTCACCTAAAAGTAGCTTTACATTTGGATGGAAACAGAGCTTATGTGTGATTATTCATGTTTCTTTTTTCTCCTCTTTTCTGCTTCCTCTTTCTTGCCTGTCCTCTTTATCTTATACCATCACTTCTTTTGTACTGCTTCTCTTTCTTTCCTATTTCATTTTCTCTCCTTTGCAATTTGGCTTTTGGATCTTTCGCTCTCTGTTTTGCATTCTTTCGCTTCTCTTTTTCTCTTTTTTTCCCATCTCTTCTGTGGCATCTGCCTCCTTCCTCCCTCTTCCTCTGTCCTGTTCCATCTCTCTGTCTCTCTCTCAGATCACAGTGAGTGTGGCTCAGGGGCGAGTGCAGAGTCCCTCCCCTCAGCCTCGCTATAAAAGCTATGCCTACACCCAGGCTGCCTATGTCAAGTCGCCCGAGCAAAAGAGGAGGCGTTTTACTGATCAGGTCCGTGTCTCTCTAACACTCCATCGCAAACGTCCATCTGTCTTTGCATATTTTGGCTGCATACTTATTGCATTGTCTGCTTTTGTTTGTATCTGTCACTGCAACAAAAAATGTCCATCATAACTCTTCCATTCCACAATACCGGTCTTCCAAAAGGGTTGGTTAATCACTTTTCTTTCTTGAACAAAGGAACCCGCTTCAAAAAATTGTGTTGTGAAATATGTTCTATTGTCCAGCTGTGATTAGTAAAACCCCAGAGAAAAACAAATTTGTAAGAATTGAAAATGAAAAGGATTTGCGGTGTTGGACATTTTTTGCATTGTGCGTGAGTTGAATTCAAAGATTGAAATGCTTGCACTTATGAGGTGTGTTTTTTTAATTTTTTTCTATCAGTGATACAGTGATTCTTTAGATCAGTGTTTCTCAAACTTTTTTACATCAAGGACCCCCATTGGACAAAATTTTGAAGTAAACACCAGAAATACACAAATATTGAACAATACTGAACAATTTTATTTTTTTGTAGGCTACATTTAAATTAGGGCCAATGCCTTGAATTTTTTGGAAATATTATAGAGACATTTCTGGCAAAAAGTGGTACAACTAAACTAAAAGTTGCTCTTTTCATCATCACCTTTCCAAACTTTCCAACCTCTCCTCTCTGATCCGTCTCCATTAGCCTCCGATACAAACATGAAACGTGTGCGTCTACCTATCATGTACTATTTGTCATCCTGTCTTTACTCCTCAGCATCTCACACCGTTCAAAGCCGTCAGCCAGCGCCGCACTGCTAAATGTGTGTCATGGTTTCCTTCACATTCAGAGACTGATGTCAGATATTTAACGTGCCAGCGGGGCGCTTGACTTAACTTTGGCTGGCACCTAAAGGCGTCTCAATGAGGAAAGATTATCTGTCAGATAATCGTTACTCAAGCGCACCAGCTGTTCTTTGAAACACAGGATGTAGAGCAGAACACAGCAGGCCAACCCCGGTATTATCACAATCGCTTTTTCTTTCAAAAATGTGCAGAACTGAGTCAACATTTGACATCACAGCGGCTTCATTTCTGTCATCATCCGCCTTTAAGAACCTTTCCGATGCCACTGTTGGATCATTGATTTTCTCTATAGGGAATAAAGAACTGGTATTAAACCGCCAAGGACCTTAATATGTGGCATTTATTCTATATTTGAATGTATTGTGCTGTAAAACAGGTATAAAGAGACAGAGGAGAGTGGCACAGACTGCAGCAGTTATCAGCGCTGGGGATGGGCTTTGTGTTTCTTGTTATCAGAGCAAGAAGGAGGAGCAGAAAGATGAGATAAAAGAGAGAAGTTGTTAGTGTCCAGATCAGCAGCAGGTACAGAAAGAGAGATACTGGGAGACAGAGGGGGAGACCTGAAGAGGATGAGGACAAATTGTCAAGGTTGGACAAAGGCCAGAATTGCTTCTCAGCAACACTAACGGGCCTCTCCTCATCTCTCTACCACGCTCCATGCTGCCTTTTCTTCTACTCTCTCTGCCTCCTTCTCCCAACTTTTAACTTTTATTTCTTTGTTTCATTCCTTTCTCAACTTCATAACCTCTTTCTCCTCATACCACTTTCCGTGATCATCTTCAAACACTCCATCATCTTCGATCCTTTCCCTCTGTAGTTCCTGTCTCCGACCCAGGAGGAGCTGCAGCGGGGTCTCAGTCCTCTACCTCCAGGGTCCACAACCCTGGAAAGCTACCAGGCTGCATTGGAGGAGGTGAGCTGCGGATACAGTATGTCACACATTTGATATTGAAAGGATAAGTACGTATTTTATTGCTTTCAGAACCAGAAGTTTCTGTGTGAAAATTCCCAAAATGTTGGTTGCCCACACCCTCATTTTTCATAGTAATTATAATAATAACTATATTTATAGAGAATTTTCCAAAATCGTAGTTGTATATGTATAAAAGCAATAAGTACAAAGAGAGAAAGGTCAACGTAATCATAATGGGGAATTACAAATATGTATTTCAAAATAGAATCAATATAACAGAAAAAACAAAGATAAAATCATTGAAATGAAAGGCAGTAGCTTGTTTGTAGGGGGTAAAAACTGCAACATATATATTTGTCCATACATTCATACGTATATTAGGGCAGTATATCAGAAAAACATATGTCGTTTATCATGTTTTTATATTGTTCACCCATCCCATCACTCTTGTAAACACAATATTAAAAGAATCCCTTCAAATTACTTAATAACAAAAAGTTGGATTAAGTTTAAGATTAAGTTGGATTTAAGTGTATTGTGATTAAATTTGAAGGTGTTGACGTGGCTGTTGTCGGCTGAAGACGGGCTCCAGGGCCAGCCCCCCATCTCAAACAATGTGGAGGAGGTAAAGGAGCAGTTCCACACACATGAGGTAAGGCCTGGCATAGCAACACATTTGTTATACTATCCTTACAATAATGCAAATTATCTGTGAATGTTGGTTAGATTGAGCCTCCCCCCATCACATTAATGCAGAGAAAGAGGGTGACTTTCTGCCTCAGCGCTAGTGTCACATTTTGGCTTATTGTGAAAAAACAGTAGCTCCTATCAGAAAAACAAGCAGACCGCGAGCGTCCAGAGGACTTCCTTAACGCTTTGATATGATTTGGTGTTTCTAGAGTAAATGATTTGGAAAATCTTGCAAGTTAAAACCAGAAGTCCTTTCGGCTTGTCTCAGAAAATCTTTGTATTGGAGTCAATGGGGAGCAGGGAGGGACCTGGTTGCACTTAGAGGGTCACAATTTAATTTTTTAAGTCTTTCTGCTTATAATCTCAAATGTTCTGCAATAGCAGTAGTGCACAGCTGCATTATGGGAAGTATAGTCTTGCTAGGGACCAATCCGTCTCTTTAAAGTCCTTGTGAGAGATGAATCGGTCCTTAGCTTTGTACCCATTTGATGCAAAAACAAGTTTGCAAATATTGGGGAAACACATGCTAACAATGCTAATGTCATAAAATAGAATGGATATTTTAATTTCTATCTTAATGTAATAACAACAGAGCAGCTTGGTATGTTTTTTGCTGTACATAAACAGAGAAAAGTCAGTTTCTTTGAGTGCACAGGGCTGAAACAGCACTTAGCAGCAGTTTTAAAGCTTAAACTCTGATGGATGTGGACTCAGACAAGCACTGACGTACTATCGACTTTTATTCTCTCAAAATTGAATTAACTCTGATTGTTTCACTGTGTGAGACTCTGGAAGGATCATATATGAGTTAAGCGCTCAGAGGAAATGGATCAAGCGCCAAGGTGAGAGGTGGAAATGTATTTTGTGAGCAGTTATTGAATGAAGTGAGAGTGAGAGGAGTGCTGGGAGGTACTTCACTTCTCCTGGGGAATAAATTAGACAAAATAAGGGGCGTAATTGTGGAAATGTGTGTGAAATCTTATTGTGTGTCTCTCTACAGGGCTACATGGTGGAGCTGACCACTCACCAGGGCAGCGTGGGCCGGGTCCTCCGGGCCGGAGCGGCCCTGCTGGCCGAGGGGAACCTGACGGAGGATGAGGACTCGGAGGTTAGGGAGCAGATGAACCTCCTGAACTCCCGGTGGGAGCACCTGAGAGTGGCCAGTATGGAGAGACAGAGCAGGTACATGCAAAAAACCAAACATATAAGAAGACATTAAAACACTCACCAATGCAACAATAAACTAATGTGTAAAGCAACTACAAAGAACTGGCAAACACAAGCCAGATAAGCATCTTTACGGTACATCTACAGTAGAGCTCATGGGAAATGCAGTCTTCATTCTGGCAAAACATTACCACTTTTGTCCACAGAGGTCGCCAAAATCAACACAACAAGTTTTTAGTCGATGCATTAAAGGGATAGTTCAACATTTTGGCAAATTGGCCCATTGGCATAATCGCTGTCGTCATAGCAGTAGGTTCTCTACCTTTAATTGTCGGTGCAAGCTATTTTTAGAATGGCGGAGCAGAGCCGTGAGTCATTCCCCCTCTCTCTGCCTCCCCCTTTCCTGACTATCTCATTATGTGCTATCCAATGAAGGCAAAAAGGCCAAAAAAATATATAATACTTATACTTAAAAAAAAAAAAATGAATGAAATGATAACTGACACCCAGCCAGAATGAATTCACTGTTGAGCTATCTTCTTTGATGATCCTGTTGATTAAAGCATGAGGCTGTGCAGACATGACCTGGACTACTAAACACCACTTAGACCAGACAGCAAAGATCTGTGGTGGTGTAGTGGTGAATATGAGGACTTGACAGAACTGCTTTCTGATAAATGCTGCCCCCCCCACCCCCAGGCTCCATGTAGTCCTGATGGACCTGCAGCACCAGCAGCTGCAGCAGCTCACGGACTGGCTGGATGTGACGGAGGCTCGGATTAAGAGGATGGGGGCTCAGCTGGGTCCGGACCTGGAGGACGTCAAACACCAAGTGGAAGAGCACAAGGTCATACACTCTTAGAAATAAAAGTGCGATGTAGAACCATATAAGGTTCTTCGGCTTGTCCTCATAGCAGAACCCTTTTGGAGGGTTCTACCTAGAACCCAACACATAAAGGGTTATACCTAGAACCATCTGTGAAAGGTTACACCTAGAACCCCCAATGAGAGGTTCTACAAAAATCCCTTTTATGGCGTATTGGTTTCACCCAGAAAATATCCCACTTCTTACGGTTTCATCTAGAACCCACACAGGGAGTTCCACCAAGAACCCTTTTACTGGAACCCTTAGTGTTACCAACAACCCTCGAAAAACCTTTTCTTCAGGAAAGGGTTTTTCAGAAGCAAATGGGAGGAAGAGTGTACTCATAATTTCAAACAAATGTTTTCAAGGGTGAACCAATTAGAAAGAAGTGAGTTTATATAACTCGTTTTTTATTTTCTTCATTTTTCCATGTGCAGTATTCCATCTTTTCATCCAGATAGAAGACGTCCTGCTGCTTTTTGACTGTAATGAAGTATTTGGTTTATGCTAGAGATGAAGAGAGGTCATTGTAATCATTCCCAAAAGCTTCCTGCAACAAAACATTGCTCATTTTTTATGACATCATTTCCTGGCATAATTATAAAGGAAAGCTTGTAATGAACATAAAATACATTTAGAGTTCAATCAAATCAAATATCACAGTATATATTATCCTTTTAAGAAAATCAATTATTCAAATCATTCAGAAATACAGTATTTAATCAGCAAAATAGCAGAGTGGCTCCAATAGGAAGAGAATGAATAAAAAAAGGAGAGAATGCAAAAACGTTGGCAGCCCTACTTCTATCAAATAATACAGATACAGACTTGGGGACATTGAGAACTCTGGAGATGGACTTGAAGCCTTGAGATTGTTGTTGCTTATTAATTTAGTTCCATTAATTTCTAAAATTCTTAGACAGTTCTTTGCTCTTCTTTCTCCTCTCTATGGTCAAAGACGCAAAGTACAAAGGTTGAATGAACATTCCTCCATTTAATACGGTTGCCGGTGTTATTTCTATGTAACTTACCATCACCTGTTACTTGTCACAGGTGTGTTAAAATACAAATGAAAGGAGCATCATGTGCTTACATTTCCAATTATTTCTTCCAATTTTCAAAAGGTGCCAATCATTATGTACCATCCATTTTTGGGGTGTCAGATTTTACGTATTTCTCTTACTTATTTCATGTTGTTCCATTGCAAACCAAAGAAATATACCTTTGAATACCAAAACTTGTGAATGTGCCAAAACTTTTATGGAAGAAGTTGGGCTGAAAAAAACATTGGCTGATCCTCTTATATTCAAACACCACCTATTAACCTAACTTTCTAGTGTTATTGAGTGATATATATGAAAATACATACAACTCAGTCATTTTATTTGCTGTAGAAGCCTGACAGTGGCTACTGAACGGGACTACTTCAGGAATAACCTCTCCATCTGGACATAAATGTAACTGATTGCAGCGTGAAGCTGTGGTCTTGACCCACGGTAACTCCGGCCATTTATCTGACGGTTTTCTACATCTCTGATGACAAAAACAAAACAAAACAAAACACCAAATTAGCAGAGTGTTTGCAGATTGTTGTGAGAAACAAAGCCTCCTCTCACAAGAGGCAAGGCACTGTCAGACTGGATTCAGCACAACAAGCCAGCAATGACAATTAGCCAACCTAGAAGCTACTTTAATTAAACTCACCAGTAAACCCAATTTTCACAGGACTGGACGACATGATGAATGGATAAAACGCCATTTAAATGAAATGATCCGTGTGTTTTCCAGCTTCTGCAGGAGGATCTGGAGCTGGAGCAGGTGAGGGTGAACTCTCTGACCCACATGGTGGTGGTGGTGGACGAGACCAACGGAGACAGTGCGACTGCTGCCTTGGAGAGCAAGCTTCAGGTGAGGGAATAGTGCACTGTAAAAAAAAATTTTTTAAAAGTGTTAAATATACTCATAGGAAGACACATGGTTAATATTGCTTTTCCCACTCACTATTTAACGGGAGCAGACTCCAGTATGGTTTCCCAGGGAGAATAGACTTAACAGATAGTTTTGTCTTCGGTGTTGTGCACTAATTAGACCTTGGCAGCGAAATGTGTGTGTGATGTTGTTTACGCTATAAGTCATCACACAGACTGCAGCCAGGAGTTCGACTGTTGCTGCGTGTTTGTGTGGTTAATTCTCCACGCCTGTCCTACCATCTGATGTACGGGGCCGGAGTTCCCCTTGTTAACTCTCATACACTGCAAAGAATCTAACTAACATTCAAACTTTCTAATGCGCCAGCCTTTGTGTGCTTCATATGACCAGTGTCTGTGTGGAGTCACACAGTCAACACAAGGATTTATGAATGTGTTGTTGGAGTCATAGATGGATAGAATGCACACCAATATGTGTCATTCAGATCCTACAAAAATCTATACAAAATCCTACAAAATTCACAAATGTATTTCTGATGCACACGCTACGATGGAGTATTAGGGCCACACTGACAAACAAAAAAATCACAAACTTATGTGATTTTAATGAATTATCTGCAGCCAATCAAATGTGTCCTTCCTTTCAGCCAATGCCCCCCAAACACTGATAATTGCTGCTTGTATTTTGAAATTCCTGAGTGATGAGTAACTGTTGAAATTTCATATTTCAATTTGTAACAACATGTGTAGCTAAGATACTTAATGTTTCACTGTTATTTTTTATGAATTAGCAATAGCAATTAACAAAAAATGAGAGGATAATTGGCTGTGACTGAAACTCCTTCCTTCCTTGGGGATTGAAGGTTTAAGGAGCTGTAGATAAAAGTAAGCCCTTCACATATTGTTGTGTGGCATGGAAATTATAATCCTATCTGAAATCCTTAAAAAGATAGTTTCTCATTTGACTTTTTTAAAAATCTTTTGAGGTTTAATAGCTTCCTGTGGAGCTGTTTATTACTAAATACAAGATAAGAGAGATAAATAGACGAGTGGGAACATTGTGTGCCATTGTGTAAATATGCAAAAACAAGGTGCCGTCCCTGGTTTTCTTCATGCTGCTGAACTGTCACTTGATTAATTACAAGCTATTCATCTTAAGATTAACCTGCTGAGCCTCTCCTTCTACATCAGCCTTTTACTCACTCACTTTCTTTCTGTGCATCTCATTGTCTTTTCATTTCCTCCCCTCCCTCGTGCCCCTCGCCCTCTGTCTCCCTGTCACTGGGATGACTTTGTTCAGGGGACATATGCACTGTGGGTTTTGTCTTTGCCATTCAAATTGGAATTGAAGAGTTAACAGCTAGCTGCCAATACACTGGAGTCAGGAAAAATGAACGGCATTGTATGTGTTCCAAGTGCAGCGTCACTGTGTGTGTGGGCTGGACCCAGTAGGATGACATAATAGTAACATACAATAGCAAATATGAACAAAAAAGCAAATAAGTATTTTCATGCTTTGAGTTAATCTTTATCTTAAAATGACATATTTTATAAAGAAAAATATCCCTCTTATTCTTTACTTGTGCTCTAGAAATAACTTAACTGATCTTAACCTACCCTGACTAACTGAATGAATCCTAACTTAGCTTAGCTTAACCCATTCTATCCATTATGGTTTGGTAGCTCAATTCCTAACTCGTCCTGTCCATGTGTTAAATCGTCCTTGAGTAGGAGAATAAACCCAGTTCATGCATGACAACTCCTCCACTTACTTGTGTGTGTGTGTGTGTGAGGACAAGGAATCCAACTGCATTTTTGGCAGCTGAAAAAATGAGAGTGTAAAGTGAACATGTGAATCCATTAGTCTTTGAGTCACCATGATAGAACTCTTTAAATCCCTAAAGGGAAATAATTCAAAAGGATTTTTTGTGCTAATGCAGACATTAATGGATGATTTGTCTTTTTGTGTGTGTGTGTGTGTGTGTGTGTGTGTGTGTGTGTGTGTGTGTGGATGAACGCAGGTGCTTGGTGATCGCTGGGCAGCCATTTGTAGATGGACAGAAGAACGCTGGATTCTGCTGCAGGAGATTTTACTGAAATGGCAGCACTTCACTAATGAACAGGTATGTGTGTGTGTGTGTGTGTGTGTGTGGCTCACAGCAGTTCTTGCTGCATATATACAGTAATATATGCAGCATACATATGAGTTCAGATCATCCTCATCATTTTAGGTAAATTCATGCAAAACTGCTGATGCACGTTGCCTTCAGGGCCAGTTTCTCATCAACAGTTTCTCTGTATTTCCCTCTAAATCAACTCTGTGTGGTAACGTTGTGTTATTATCTCATAGCGTGGTGAATGTGCAGGTCACAACTTGTCCACCAGAGTGTTGTGGAGTTGTTGGATTGTGTATTTGATGAGTTTGATGAGGGAAACCAAGAAATCCCATGAGCCTCCGTAGCGTAGCTCTGAGCAGCTCACGGCTCTGCTCCAGTGTTCTAAAAATAGCTTGCACCGACAATTATAGGTAACGAACCTACTGCTATGACTATAGGGATTATGGCAATGGGTCAATTTGCCAAAATGTTGAACTATCCCTTTAATATGGTCTACAATTGCAAAACCGACATAATGTATTACAAACATGATAAACTTTCGCTGTTAGCTCCGACCTCAAATGTAACTGGAACACACCATTTTTTTCGAGAGTACTGTCAGGTCATCAGTGGTCCAACCGTCTCTGTGCAAGAAATCGAACCCACTGATCGCTCTTCCATCAGTTAGTCAGTGTGTGTGCTGTGTGAATGAGAGTGGCATGCGTCGTTAAGACTGGAAAAGTGCTGTATGAGTGCAGACCATTTACTTTGGTTTATGGCCTAATGCTTAAAAGAAACCGATGACAGCTCCCACCAGCCTCGGCTATACTTTGTATTAAGAGCTAATTAGCGAGGGGAAAATCGTCAATCAGACTTTAGACACACACACACAAAATGCTAAGCTGAAGCCAAGTATTTCTCTGCATTTTCTGCATGTTGTAGATTTTGTTCTCGTGATTTCATATATAAATTCAAACATATAGATGGACTTTACTGTGGTCAACTTTTTAGCTTTCATGACCTGGGATTGTTCTAAATTTCACCAATAATCAGCCAATTGTATCATCAGCCAGATCAATTATCATTAAGGCTTAGCAATAATGTAATCATCACAACTGAGACTGATAAACTTGTTCAATTTTGACATGCTTGTGTGTAAGTATAAGTATAGCAATTATACGGACCATGTACTTGTAACATACTAGGAGTATACAATTTAATACTTCTAAATTGGAACATTTTAAGTTACTATACTTTATAGGTAATTTTAGGTTTACAAAAGTACACTTTCAAGTATACAAGTACACTCATCTATATATGTAAATATTTGTGGCAGAAAGAAGTACAAGTATAAGCTTTAGTATTAAAGTATAAGTCACTATACTTTTTTTATGTATATAAAATATAGTTTATAAAAAGTACACTTCCAAGTATACATCCTCAGTTTTAGTATAAAATGATTATACTTGTAGTACACTTTGATAAACTACTTTTTGCTACATGAAATTCCACAGATGGATAGATATTATTAGATTCTATTAGGACTTTTATAGGAGGAACTCATCTTATTTTGTTTGTCCTTTATCAGCATCTCTGCACTTGTTATTTTTAGCCACAGCAGACCTTGTAAAAAAGGGGAAATTAAATGTGTCACCATATCCAATTTGCTCATGTTCTGTGATTAATAATTGAGGAAGCCCAAAATCACACCATCAGCTTACACACGATTAGCCGATCATCTTTAATTAAAAGCTCCAAAATGAGATTTGCATTACTACCCTCTGGGCCGTAGTCGCTGGCTTTATTGTTTGATTTGTTAAATAGAGGTTTTTAACGCTCCAACACGGCTGCTACATTAGAATAATACACATTTATTAACAGTGTATATACATTTCATCTGTGTCGAATATGTGATTAATCAGTTATTGTAATGATGGATCGCTGCCTTCAGTGGCTCCTGGATATCCATAAGGACCAGATTTAATTTAATTTGATTATTCAAAACATCAGAAAATACATAATTCAATTTTAGCCCTCTCACTGACTCATTTCCTCTCTTGTTTTTCTCTCCTCAGTGTTTGTTCGACTCGTGGCTGTCGCAGAAGGAGGAGCTGGTGAGCTCCATCAAAACCTCCAACCTCAAGGACCAGGCCGAGACGGTGGCCTGCCTCCGTCGCCTCGCCGTGAGAGCCGCCCATCACTTTCATTTAGCACAGAAGAGACATGCACAACCGCAAACCTCACACAGATCTGAGGGGTTTTTGTTTTAACAGGACACAAAATGCACAAGAGAACTAAACAGACGGGTCACCGGGGATAAAACAGTCCAGTCGTGTCAGCATCAGTCACTTCTCAGTGCTTTGTGTGAAGGCTTATTTCCCCCGATGTTCTCCAGAGGACAGAGAAGCACACAGAGAAACTGCAGAGAACAAGAAATGATCAAGTCAAGTCCAGATCTGTCTCAGTCCATCTGATCCTCAAAGGAAATTAAAAGCCCTCATAGACACCCTGAGTCACCCGTCCACAGAATTTTCCTTTTTTTTTAATGTTAATATCCATATAACTATATATATGTATAAAAAAAAGGGAGCATTGTGATACCTCTTTGTGTTTTTCTATGTATACTATTGATGATGCTCAATAAAAAGAAAATTAAAAAAAATATATATATATCCATATAACTGTTCCACCTGGGCTTATAGATTATATCTATGCAGACACATAAATCACAGGAAATGTGATTAAAAGAAATATAGATGTTGTTAAACTTGTTAAAGGAAGAAGACAAGTAAAAAAAAATCTCTTTATTATTTATGAGAAATTATATTAAATGAAAATATATATTCATTAACAAACAGTAAATAAATTAAATTTAAATTTAAATACATTGCAGTTCATTTTTATTTTAATGTAATTGATGTGAAAGCATGCTCAGAATGACAATAAAATAGAACATTGAAAATAATTATTACTTTTTTTTAAGAATAATTACAGAATTTCATTGACCTGAGTGTTTTTTATTTGAAACCCAGCACTGACTCGTTCTGTTCCAACTGTTTTTGAATCCAAAGTGACTGAACTGAACATATGTTTTGTTTGTTTGCGGTCTGCTACAGACGGTGAAGGCAGAGCTGGAGGTGAAGCGCCCCACCATGGACAAGCTGTGCTCCATGAGTCAGGATCTGCTGTCCAGTGTGAAGAACAAAGAGGTGGCCAGTAAACTGGAGGCCAGACTGGACAGCTTTGCCCAGCGCTGGGACCGACTGGTCCAGAGTCTGGAGCTCAGCAGCTCTCAGGTACAACACACAAACAGAGATAGACAATGTTTTTGGTACCCTTCTTTTAAAGAAAGAAAACCCCACAATTGTAACTGAAATAGCTTGAAACTGATAAAAGTAAAGGACCAAAGGATGTTCTCCCAGAAGCTTTGTGGACAGATGAGAGAAAGCTGAAGCCTTTTGATCCGAAACTGAAGCTTTTTGATCCAAAACTGGAGCTTTTTATTCCAAAACTGAAGCTTTTTAATACAAAACCGGAGCCTTCTGATTTAAAACTGAAGCGTTTTAATCCAAAGCTGAAGCTTTTTGGAAAGTTGCATCAGCCCTATATTCATCCTATGATGTGGAAATTGTCAGTATTGCAGTAGCAGATATCAATGAAAATAGAGTTAAATATGGCACAAACCAATGTGAACTAGTTCATTTTTAGAACCCCTGACTTGTGGCCACTGCTCCCAAGTCAGGGATCAGGGGCCCACTTCAGTATTTATTTCAGGGGGCCAAGGATTCCTAGCAACGGCCCTGGGTTTTAGTATTTTCATGAGGTTTGTTGACTGGACTTACCCGGTGCCGTTGGTCTAAGTTCTGTTTGTTTTTTGTTCATGTAAGCTGTCGTCTGCTGTCAGCGTGACCCAGCAGTCCGAGCTGACCCATTCTGTCACAGCGACCGTTACCAAGGTGACGACGAGGGAGAAGGTGTCCGCTCTCCGCCAAGCCAGGGAGTCTCCGCCACCTCAGAAGAAGAGACAAGTAGTGGTGGACTCGGAACTCAGGAAAAGGTGGATGTTTATTGGTGCACTGAGGACTGCTGGTCTGCTTTGAATCATCATTTCTGTTTTTTTTTTATCTAACTTGTGTCAAATGTTTAGTTACATGCACCCGTTTCTGCTGTCTTATCTCAGCAGGTAGGTAATAAAACACAGCAGATACTGCTAATGAGTATCTGTGGGGATAATGGAGGCTAGCCTGAAATTGCACCTTTGATAGTTGTGAGCAGCAGCAGCTAGATAGTAGTAGCAAGTAGTTAAAGGGATACGCCAGCATTTTTTTCGTGTCTTGCCTCACTCCCGAGTCCATGACCAGCAGATAGACACCATCCTTTCAACTGTGCGTGCAGTAACAAGGGAGATAGAGCCGTATCGCCCGTAATTAGCTTAGCTCAAACACTGGAAGTGTATGGGTAGTGTTAGCCTGCCTCCTACCCGAGCCGAAATCAATAGTCAGAAGCTGATTTCATTTTAGCTCTAAACTCTGTAAATATATCACTTTATCAACATTTCAAACATGTAAAGGTGAGAAAGTAGCCGTTTAGATCAGCAGTGTGTCGTTAATTTGTCTAAATACCAGCTGGTTACTATTTTGTTCGGACGAATTCGGCGCTACTCAAGCTAGCCGTTGTGACCAACGCACTTCCAGTTACTTTCACAAAATAAAACACCCGTTGCCCTTTACGTACATAAGTGCTTTTGCGTTGAAATAGGAAGCTAACCTACCCTCGAACCCCATTTACTTGAACCCTCCGTTTTGACCGATCTCGTCCCGTTACCAGCATTTGACCGCTCAAGATGCCTTACCGGAGAGTTTTGTCAGCTCTGAGACCAAGATTAGTCCGTTTAGAGTTGCTGAAGAGTTTCTCTGATGACGTTAGGTGGAGGCAGGCTACCACTACCCATACACTTCCAGCGTTTGAGCTAAGCTAATTACGGGTGATACGGCTCTATCTCCATGGTTACTGCACGCACAGTCGAAAGTATGGTGTCTATCTGCTGGTCATGGACTCGGGAGTGAGGCAAGACACGAAAAACAAAATGTTGGCGTATCCCTTTAAGCAAGTTGTTAAAGGGATAGTTCACCCAAAATTCAAATTTCACTCATTATCTAAGAGCTGTGAGTATTTTCAGAGTCCTCCGTGCCTTCTCTGAGTTACGGGGGGTCCACGCAGCAGAATTTGTCCAAATAATGGTTGTCAATGGACACCAACTTTCTTTGTCCAAAAAGACACCAAAAAACATCCAAATACCTCCATACTGCTCGTCTGTAATGTCCCTCTTGTATTGAAGCCCTGACATGAGAAATTGTTCTGCCGGTCAGTGCAAATCACGTGAGATTTGCACTGACACGGGAAGAGCCGTGAACTGAGACACTTGGAGCTTTTGCTACAAACAAGCTTAAAATATAGACTTATTTAATTTTTTTCGGAACAATTTCTCATGTCGGGGCTTCAATACAAGAGGGACATTACAGACAAGCAGTATGGAGGTATTTGGATGTTTTTTGGTGTGTCTTTTTGGATGAAGAAAGTTGGTGTCCATTGACAACCATTATATGGACAATTACTGCTTAGCGGACCCCCCCATAACTCAGAGAAGGAACGGAGGACTCTCCCAGCTCTTAGTCGACATGAGGGTGAGTAGATAATGAGTGGAATTTGAATTTTGGGTGAACTATCCCTTTAATGCAGTGGTGGAAAGTAACTCAAGATTTCCTCAAGCATCGTACTGAGGTTCCATGTTGTATTTTTTGTGAAATTTTCTTTTTATTCCAAAAGGGCAAGTTGTTTAATTTCCATGCCTTGTTGCCACCCAAATACTTATTTAATAATAACATCAAATGCATTCTTCATATGTTTGTGGCTCTCCTCCCAGTGTGTCCAAATAACCTGGCAAATTCCAGAACATTTGAAAGTGTAGGTGAAAAGTGAAAGTGTTACACACAGTCACACCCTGATATTGTTTCTGGTTGGGTGTAATAAAAATTGAATATTTAATTCCATCATTCAAAAAACTGTCAGCCAGTTAGAAGAGAAAGTTTGTCCCACAGACCTTTGGTGGCGTACAACGATACTGAGATGATTTTTCTTGTAGATATCAACACTTCACAGGGAAAGTGTAAAATATGAGACCTTAAAGTCAGCAATGATGTTTTTCTATTTATATATTTCCGCGGGTTATTCCACACCCTCGATATTTCTACGTCTTCAAGTTGTCCAGATATTGAGAGTGCAATATTACAAAGATGGATTGCTTAGATTTTCAAGGGTCAATGTGACCACACAAAACACGCTAATAAATTGCAACCAGACTGGGTGGCAGAGGTAAACAAGCACAAAGGTGATAATTCTAGTTCCACCTGGGATTTATTTGTGGCTGATATTTATTAGTTCAGCTTTTAGCAACTCATAACAGCGGATGATAGAATCTGTAAGCTGGCAAACATTGACGTAAACAGCACAGGTCTCTAATACGTCGTGATGTCAGACCACTGGGATGCACACACTCAATGTAAATATAACTTTTATCGGTTTAGAAGACAGTTCCACCGGGAACCTTGAACACATTTCCAAATTTTTGTATCAAAGGATCTGAGTACTTTACCCACCACTGTTGTTATGTGTATTTTTAGGCACATTTACATCAGAATGTTACTTTTCCCTAGTTGTAAATTCACATTTACAACTAGGGAAAAGTGGCTTTAGCTGAATGAGATAAGGAACTAAACACACTTGATGGGTTAGGGTGGATTTAAAGGATAATTGCCGTTTTTTTACAATCTGGACCTTATTTCTAGCATAAAATACGATAATTTACTCACCCAGATAATGAGTTTTGCGACAGATAATGTGTTATTTAGAGGCTGCATTGCGCTGCCCCATGTTCTCGCATTATACGGATACACGCAGCTCTCGGGTGGAGCTAATTTCATATGAACGACTTGTAATGACACCAAAGTTATCTGGGTGAGGAAATGATCGTATTTCATGCTAGAAATAAGGTCCAGAACGTAAAAAACGGTAATTATCCTAAGCTGGAATTGATGTGAATACATGTCGGGGAAGAATACTAAATGTGACTTTGGATGTCACCAAGTGACATTCAATGAAAATGAAGTAAATAAGAGTAAAGGGTATTGTGAAAGATGCAGTCTTGTTTTTTATAGTGCAAAAAGTCTGTGCTTCACAATTTCAGCATACTGAGTAACACTGCCATGTGTGTGTCATCAGATTCGACGTGGACTTCACAGAGGTTCACAGCTACATGACCCGTGGTGAAGCCATCCTGCAGAGCCCTGAATTCTCTGTGTCCCGCAAGGATGGCAGCATTAAAGAGCTGCATGACAAAGTTCAGGTACTACATCAGTGTGCATGTGGCCTGTGTGTGTATATGTGGAGAGAGAGAGAGAGAGAGAGAGAGAGAGAGAGAACCATAATCTGCTGGGATGCTGTAGTGCCAAGGTCCCATTACACAGTTGGGTCAGAAATGAATTTTACCTTCCATATAGCAATCATACCAGTGAGGACAGTCACAACTGTTATTATGCAAACAGGACGACAGTGATGTGGCTCAACAGAAGCATGAGATGCACTCAAGTGTCCATAATGAGTGTGTTTACAAAGTTTTATACAGCAGCTACTTGTGAATGTCATCTAAAAGAGAAAACTTACGAGATGACGACAGAAGGGGAACAACAATAAAGATGAGCATGCTAGAAAAACATAAAAAGTAGCTGCTGTAGCCCTTCAGCTAACTAATTGGCTAGCTGTTCATTTACTATTATGGAGATGAAACGTTAGAAAACAAGTGCCAGTAGAGATAGAGTAACTTATGTGTTCATTACGATGTGTGCTTGTGTCCATCTGACAAATGCTAGCCCAATAGTTACCCTCGTTTAGCTGTTAGAATATGAAATGACACAGACAGAAGCTGTTGTTGCCTTAGAAAATTGTCTTTCAAATGACTTAAAGCAACTACAAAGAACTTTTAGGTGGATAAACAAATGTCTCTCATTCCTGCTAGAGGTCATGGGAAATGCAGTCTTCATTCTGGCAAAACACTACCGCTTTTGTCCACAGGGGTCGCCAAAATCAACACATAATGAAAGTTCTTTGTAGATGCTTTAAATGTTTGGGAAACACATTTAGGAAATACACTTAGGCTATTCACTTTCAGTCTGTGGTGTGATTCTCTTTCTAGCCAAATGAGAGCTAACTAATTACTGACCACATTACTGACACAGTGTCGTTATGTTGTTGCCTTATGAAGTAACTAATATGTCAGCAAGTGGGCCAGCAGAGATAGAGTAGGCTATAATCAGTGTTCGTTATGATGTGTTTGTGTCCACCTAAGGAATGTTAAGATGATGTTTACCCTCTTTATTGTTATTTTTATTATATTATATTATTTTATTATAATATTATTATTATAAATGTGATATAAGAAATAATTTATAATAACTTCAGAAACAGTGGAGTCCAATGGAAGCTGCAGTAATACTGATCCTAATACTACTTATTAATACCACACGGGGTGATTTTTTTTGTTTTTAATTAATGATAATTGTCTAGCTCTCCACAAGTCATTCCTCAGGTCTGTCTGACTCATGGCCCATCACTCTCTGTCTCTCTCTACCTCCCTCCTCTTCTTCCCTTCTTCTTTTTGTGACAGGCGATAGAGAGAGAGCGGCCGGAGAAGTACCGAAAGCTTCAGGAGGCGACGCGCACGGCGCAGACCCTGGTAGAGCAGGGTAACGTGCACACTCGCACACACACGCATACGCTTGTTCATTCACATGCATACACACACACATGCGCGCACGCACAATCCGTCTGTCTCCATGACAACGCCTCCACCTGGCCCACCCTCTGTCCTTGTCTCCATAGAAACACTGGGAGAGAAGAACAGACAGAAAAGAGAGGGAGAGAGATGTTTCTTTTCTTCTGTCCTCTCCTCTGTCCTTGTGCGATTGTTTGGGGGCTTTTGAAAGCTCAGCAACACTCAGTTTACATTTTTTCCTCTTTTCCTTTTTGTGCTGCTGCTTTAATCTTCAACCAAACACAACACTGAACTCTGAACATTCCTCAACTTCTTCTTCTGTGTGTGTGTGTGTGTTAGAGAGGGATAGAAAAGTGTTTCTGGGCTCTGGAGTGCAAATAATGCTGAACATGATACTTTTATATTCCATTAGTGCAACGCTGCATTGAACCCCTGAGGTCATCTCAGTGTAAGTCGTGGCGGATAACAGTTGTTCTCAGAAGTCAGAGTTTCCACGCTCTAAGTTGGAATTTAAATCTTGAATGCCCCCTCAAGTCGGAACTCCGACTCAGAAAGTCGGACAAATCCCACAAGCCATGTACATAATACTAGGCTACCACACTGTTTGTATGTGTAAAATCCGCTCAGAGTGCTGCTAGCAATGGCTAGCAGTGGCTAACGGCTAGCTCGTTTTGGCGCACTTTTGATGTTTTTGTATTAAGTTTGTATGTTGTAAACATTTGTCATTTTTTGCGTTGAAAACTAAAATTTTCAGGTATGAAATCATTACATTTTGATTTTCGTTTCATTTTTCCTGACTTTTGTGCGGCTTGGATGCAATGTCGTTTGACTTCCAACGTAAATGGAACGCTGTGGAAGTCTATGAATAAGACAAACAAAACAGTAATGCCTTTAATTTGGAAAATTGACATCATGCCCTGTGAAACCAGATGTTGTTTGATTGGTTGTCTTTGTGGTGCAGTGAGGCAGTGGTCTTGAGATTGATAATATTCTGTGTTTAGCATTATTAGAAATCAAGCAAATCCGAAACAGCACTGACTTTTCACTCCTGGGACCTCTTGGAGGTTTTCATTTTCCAGGCACTGGAACTTTTCAGGCTCTCTACACACTAAAAACAGTTGGATTAAAAAATAACCAAATTTTAACCCGAATACTGGTTCAAATAAGAACAAACCCCTTTTTTGGGTTATTTTAACCCAACGGGTTGGGTTATTCTTTTTTGACCCGACCTTTGGGTTGAATTTTCAACCCAAAAATAATGTAAAAAAGAATAACCCAAACTGTTGGGTAATGCTAACTACAACATTATTTTTAACCCAACTATTGGGCCGTGTATAAAGCGCTTGCTCAACCCAATATATTCACAGGTAGCTGGGGTGGCGGGCGGAGACACACAGAATTACCCAACCCTTAAAGCAGATATCAGCGATCCGGTCGTTTTGGCTAATGCTGCATTCCAGGCAGGCTTTTGAAACCGTAAGATACAGCTTCAAGTCACGACTACGACTTTGTAGCGTTCCAGGCAACCCATAACTCGTGTTTTTACCGTCCTGTTGCCTGTGAAAGTGCACTATAACGGCCTCTCATAACTTCCTACCCGTGAACTCGTACCAGATCGAACTGGTACGACTTCACAGGTCGGAAAAACACAAGTCACGAGTTTCCTTGAACGCACCATGAGTTAGCAGCCCCCGCCCTCGTCATGCATCTATTGGTCCACGTCCCTACGTCACCACATTCACGCGCATCCCTTGGCTGCACACACAGCCCTTCATGCCGTTCTCTCTCCTCATTGGATAACGCTTGTATCCCACAAGGAAAATTTTCTCCTCGGGTTACAGCAGAGCAGAGTGACGGAGAGACTCGTGTTTCTGCTGAAACACTCCATGTAAGTGATTGCTGACGGAAAATAGGACTATTTAGGACTTATATTAACAAAAACATTCCGCTGATATCTGCTTTAACCCATCGAATGGGTTACTCACTGAAAAATAACCCAATTTCTTGAACAACCCAGGAATTGGGTTAAATTGATAGCCATATAACCCTGAAAATGGGTTACACTCTGGAAAAATAACTCAAAAATGTAACTCAACACCAATAACTCAGAAATTGGGTTACAGAGATAATCCAACATTTTTTAGTGTGTAAATTAGTCATTTACATTCACATTTACAGACCAGAGTCTGTGTCCCTTACAAGGAGACCAGGCGTCCACATGTGAACTGTGAAACATGTATAGGCTACCATTGGGTGTGGGTGTATGTGTTTGGGTGTGTTAACCCACTCCCCCGCCTCCCTCCTCCTCTCTGTCTGGGCTTCCAGAGGGGACGCGTGCAGAGGACATTGCCCAGGCAGCGGAGCAGCTGAACCAGCGTTGGGTGGGATTCTGCGCCCTGTTGGCAAGCAGGCTGGGATGGCTGGCCTATCAGACCAAGGTACACGCACACATTCATGTCCACTCCACATCATTCATTAATTACACCTTGCTAGAGCTCGATGTTTCTGTGCCAATCAATATTGAACTTAATACTGAATAGAATTAAATTTGAAAAGCATGTGTTTCTTTTTTACCCTTGTGTGTGTGTGTGTGTCTGTGTGTGCCCTGTAGGTGCTGGCCTTCTACAGCTTGTATGAGCAGTGCGAGCAGGCAGTGGACAACAGTGAGAATTGGCTCAAAGTCCAGCAGCCTCCTGCGTCGGAGCCAGAGCCACTCAAAGTCCAACTGGACCGATGTCGGGTGAGTGAACCAGGATTACCCATCATCCATCCTTACATCAGTGGGTGTTTGTGTGTGACAATTTTTGAGTTGTTATTTTCATTTAATTTTGTTGTCCGACGTCTGTATGTTTTTTTTTCAGTATTCTTGCTGTGTCTTTATTTATTTGGCTTGTGTCTCTTTTCATGCATCTATTTGTCTCAGCACTATTCTGTAAGTATTTTCTTTTTCACACTATTGATTTGATGCAACAGCTCATACTCCAACAAACTACAGGTGGGAAGGTGGGTAGTTAATTAGTCAGGTACTGTAGATCAGGGATTCTCAAAGTGTGTAGTATGCAGGCTCCCTCTAGTGGTACGCAAACGAATCACTGAATTTCACTGAATAAAATAAAATAAAATAAATTTCAGAGATGCACCAAAAATTTGGCCACCGAATATTTTCGGACGAAAATGGCCAAAAAAACGCATTTCGTCACCCTATTAAAATAATGGCCTAAGTCATTTTTTCAAGTTTTCGGGAAAACACAAAAAACTTTGCCAAATTCAGAGGATATGATATTCATTCATCATTTCAATCAAAAAGGCCTTGACAGTGGATGACTGTTGACATACATAGAACGTTGTGTGTTAATTATGTAACATTAAAGAGTAAAGTGACTTAGGCAATTTTCCGAACATTTTCGGGTGACTTAGGCAACTTTAAACCTGGCTTAAAGTGCCCTAGCATTCCATAGTACAAACGTTAAATTAAGTTAAATTAAGTTAAATTAAAGTGAAATTAACTCCTGTGTCGTATTAGGGTAAAAAATGACCTGGTTGGCACGTTTAAGAGCAGAAAAAACCTAGTAAGCAAAATTTTTTCGACTTGAAATTCAATGGCCCAGACTTCCCTCTCCCCAAACGCTTTCTCCAGCTCTTCTGGGAGGATTGTTATTTTCGTTCGAGATGAACTGCGCCTTGCCTGCAAGGTTGGTGAGAGCAGGCGGCAGCAGCAGGGGGTGGTGACAGAAAGCTGCAGTCAAGTCTGACGGTTTCCAGCCATCGTCAATACAAACAGGAAGTCACCGAAATATTTCTTATGCAGTATTGCAAGTGTCCAATAAATAACCAACATAGTTCTCAGAACATAAGTTTGACTCTGTGTGAATATTTTCTAGCAGTACAACATGAGATTCATATAAGCTAGCATTATACAACAACACGTAGTGTTTACAGACCTAACTAAGAACCAACCAGCTCATGATCCGGTGACTTTCCCATCATGCCTTGAGGCTTACAGGCGGTTGCAAGTCGGGAGAAAGTCGCACACAAATCTAACCGACATGCATTGTGTGCTGGTGGGAATTGTGCGCAGGCCTGGATCATTACGCACCTATTGTCACTACTATGTGTCCTGGGTCTTCCTCAGGGTCTACTTCCAGGGGGGCATGGCCTTAACACCTCTATAGGGACGTGTCCAGGGGGCATCCGATACAGATGACCCAGCCACCTCAGCTGGTTCCTCTTGATGTGGAGGAGCAGCGGCTCTATTCCGAGCTCCTCCTCGGTGACAAAGCTCCTCATCCTATCTCTAAGGGAGCACCCCGCCTACCTGCGGAGGAAACTCATTTCGGTCACTTGTATCTGAGATCTTGTTCTTTCAGTCATGACCCAAAGTTCAGGACCATGGATGAGGGTAGGAACGTGGATGGACTGGTAAATCAAGACCTTCTTTACCACACCAGGCCAATACCACGACCGCATTGCTGCAGCCGCTGCACCGACCTGCCTGTCAATCTCGCAGTCCATCCTTACTCATGAACGAGACCCCAAGATACTTAGGCCCAGTCCCATTTCTTTTCCCTTAACGCTAGCACTTGGTTCTGAGTGGCCTCCAAAGGGACCCCTTGACGATGAAGAGTGAAGTGTTAGAAGTTAAGATCATACCCTACGCAATGGGACACCACTTAGCATAGCCGGCGTGGTCATTTGACTAGCAATGATGTAAGAGCATGAAAGAAAATCACTAAATTAAATGCTGCTCCTTTGTTTCCTGTCTTACATTATTGGACAAACTGATTAATCCAGGTGTGTCTGAGTAGTCACAATGGTCAAACACACCTGGATTGATCGGTTTGTCCAATAATGTAAGAAAGCAAACAAAGGAGCAGCATTAAGTTCAGGAAATAGTGGAACTGTGCATAGAGCCCATTAGGACACACTACCCCTATATGAGAATGTGCAAAACTGAGTGCTTGGGTCAAAATCAAGTGGAAGTGGGTAAAGTGGGACAGGGCCTTAAACTCCTCCACTTGAGACAGAACTTGGAGGTTGAGAACCATAGCCTTGGACTTGGAGGTGCTGATTCTCATCCCAGGTACTGAATCGTAATATTATGATAATCCATTGATCCACTGATTGATTATCAAAGGCTTTGTTGAAATCAAATGCACACAACCAGGAGGGAAGTTAGCAAAACAGCGGAGAAGTGACCAGACTTGCAGATTCACTGAATGATGCAATTTATGAATCGATAAAAGTCGTAAGCCATGTAATAAGTGGGATAATGAGTATAAATTAGATGTTACATTTACAATGTTACGTTTATTTTACTTGAAATGTTTGAGTTTAAAACGTTCAATTTCAATTCAGTGAAGCACCAGTGTATGCAGGAAGTTAAAATCACACAAGCGTTAAATTGCCTAAGTCAGACATTTTATCCTAAAGAATCAAATTTTTTTGACTTAGGCCAAGAATATAATGGCCTAAGTCACCCTCTTGACATAGGCCATTGTCTTATAGGACATAAAAACCATGATCCTCTCAACTAAGGATTAAGATTTTTTTACCAGAGGTGGCCAGCATTATCAGGAGATGATTTAGGCCAAAAACTCATTTTCGTCAAAAAATGACTTAGGCCATTATTTTAATAGGGTGACGATTTGCAGGATGTTGTGATGACACAAGCGAAAATGCCGACAAGCCTATCAGCTAGTAGCTACTGGAGTCCAGGCACCGATGCAATACCAAGTGCATCTGTTTACCCGTTAGCTCCAGTAGCTCCGTTAGCTCGGCTTCAGTCAAACTGGAGCGTTCCGTTTATAAAATGAATTGAGCAGTGCTACAAATAACCCACGTAATTGTGTACTGCTTACATGTGTCTCTGATGTTAAGTTACTTCTCAGAGTTTTATTTTTACAATCGGGAGTCATGTAAACATGACACCTCGTCTTTTCTGGTCAGTCGTCATGGAAACATGGCGCTCTGTCAGCGGTGTGGCGTTTGAACCAGAGTGAAAACAAACATGTGTGAAAGGAAGTTAAAGGAATCGTTATTTATACCTACTGTATAAACACAGGGTAGCCTACTGAAAATTAGCATCAAATTATTTCGGTTTTCAGCCGAAAATTTTCATGTCAGTGCATCTCTAATAAATTTAAAACACGAAGTACTATCAAATATATTAGAATGGACAATATCTTATTAACCAATGGCAAGAAAATGATAGATCATGTTATTACCGATGTCCATTACAAATGAATGTCCATAAACAAGACCCTACTTCTGTTCCCACACTGTCTTCTTTTGAAAACGGCCCACACACACACACATACACACACACACACACACACACACACAGGTTCATTTTGATAACATCTAAACATCAGAAGAGAAGTGACATGCAGCAGCAAAACAAACTTCAAAAGGGAAAGATGACAGGACTGATGCATAATTGAGTGAGAAGGCATTAAGACAGAGGAAGGTGTGGAAACCCCGCGCACTAAGAGAGATAGAAGAACTGGATGAAGGAAGAGAAACAGACAGGAATGGAATTGAGAAAACAGACGGAAGGTTTTTCTTTGAGGATAAGTCTAACCACTGCTGCCGACAAATTCACACAAGCATACCCACACATTTCCTCCCGTATATAAAAACTTTGTGAATTCCTATCTCCACATTAAACAGGAAAGGCTTCAGAGAAAATCAAATATTTACTGTACTTTCACAACAACCTTCCCGGCAGCGAATCATGCCTTCAGCTGTCAGCTTATGAAAATATATTCTGTGGAGGTTATAAACGCTTGTGTTGTTGAACATTATTCTGGCCTCCAGGCGGGAGCATTAGCTTTACTCAGGGAGTTCTGCTGGGATCAGGCCGAGCTGCGTTCAAAGCCTTCGACCGTCAAACGATTCGTGAATATTAACCTCCTACACGCAACTTACCTGAGCTCCGACAGATTTATGTGATTTAAATAAAGTTTAAATTTAGACTATCAATGTGTTGAAAAGATAGGAAACCAAAAACAATAATGAATGTAGTTTCTTTTTTTTTCCCTTGAGGGAACTTCAAATTTGGCGCAAACATTTACTGAGACTCAAGGATGAACTGGTTAGATTTTGGGGGGAAGTCAAGGTGATGGAGACCTCACAAAGGATGATATCTCCAGAACTCAAGGGGAAAAATGTTCAGTTGGACCGGAGGACAAACTCTTTAGAGATCGAGATAGTTTTACTAAAAATGTGTTGTCGAAATGGCCAAAGCAGTTACTCATGCACAGAGTGCAACAAACAGAAAGGTTCAAACATTAGCAAAACATAGCTTTTTTCTTTAAGTATATTTTTTGGCTTTTTATGCCTTTTATTTGATAGGACAGTTGAGAGTGTGACAGGAAATGGGAGGCAGAGATGGGGGGAATGACATGCAGTATAGGGCCGTCCGACACGGGATTCGAACCGGAGCCGCCTGCAGCGAGGACTATAGTCTCAACACATGGGGCGGGTGCTCTAAACACCACCCTGCTTTTTTCTTTAGTTTGACAGTAATTTTGCCTGTTTTATCTGCAGTCTGAAATGGTTTCACAATTACACTTTTGTTTTTGCTGAGCAGGTGAAATTTCCCACTTGGCTTCTCATTCATAAACAAATCGATCCATGATTGAACATTTCTGTAAAATGGAATTGATTGGGCATGAGGTGGAACTTTAATGAAAATGTAACACTGTTCCATTGAGACGATTTATGGAATAATGAACAGCAACATCAGCCCGTCTCTGGTGCTCTCTCCTGCTCACCCTCTCCCTGGTCTTGACAGGAGGAGGTGGCTCGCCTGGCCTCCCTGCAGCCCCAGGTGGACCTGCTGGAGAAGCAGCTGATGGAGCTGAAGGAGCAAAAGGAAGGGGAGGAGGACCCCTCGGCCTTCCTGGACGCCGACATCACTGCCTTCAAAGAGCACTACCAAAAGGTTCTGGATGATCTGAGAGCCAGGGAACGGCAGCTCCACCTGGGTGAGTGACAGATGCTGATTCACCCCGTCTTCACCCTGTTACCCCTGGTTTTGTTCAGGTGCCCTTGAGTTCAGTAGCTAGTGGGCAAAGATCAGCAGAACTTCAAATTTAATTAAAATTGTTATGATTTGAGTTTTTTTAACTCTCGAGGTCACATTATTAGTTGAAACTACTCGCTGCTCTCTGAATACCAAAAAATAACCCCTAACTCTAACATAAAACCGTCTTCTTTTTTTTAACCTTCGGTTCAGTTTTTTGGATAGGGGCAAAATCATCTTTAGAGATCACCAGACCTTTGTCTTTTTCCTTCAGTTCGCTTGTGTCCATGTGAAGGTTTTCACACATTTTAAAGAGATACTTCAACATTTTGGGAAATTGGCCCATTGTCATAGTAGTAGGTTCGTTACCTTTAATTGTCGCTGCATGCTATTTTTAGAATGGCAGAGCAGAGCCATGAGCTGCTCAGAGCTACACTACGGAGGCTAGTGGAATTTCTTGGTTTCCCTCATCAAACTCATCAAATACACAATCCAACAACTCCACAACGCTCTGGTGGACAAGTTGTGACCTGCACATTCACCACGCTATGAGATAATAACACAACGTTACCACACAGAGTTGTTTTATGGGAAATACAAAGACTCTTGATGAAAAACTGTCCCTGAAGGCAATGCGCATCAGCAATTTTGCATGAATTTACCTCTACAACGCCGCCTCGGAAACCAAGAAATCCCATGAGCCTCCGTAGCGTAGCTCTGAGCAGCTCACGGCTCTGCTCCGCCGTTCTACAAACAGCTTGCACCGACAAATATAGGTAACAAACCTACTGCTATGACTATAGGGATTATGGCAATGGGCCAAATTGCCAAAACGTTGAACTATCCCTTTAAAGAAACTCTCCTAAGATTCTAGTTCCGATCCTATCTACCTCCCTCACAGTTTTTAAAATCTAATTTGTAAAACTAGAGCATTGTAACTTTTCTTCCATATCTTTTCCACTTCTTGCTTCTGAGAATGACCATGGATTCAGACCATAACTGTGACTGTTCAGTTTCCTGCTGCTGAATGTCAGCCATGCCCACACAACCCCCCCCCCCCCCCTTCACCCCCCAGCATTCAACTAAGACACATATGTTGTGGATGTCAGATGAAAGGATGAATGCATTGAGATCATGTAAACACACCCAGCCTACAGCAGTGTCTCACAGCGTGGGCAGATGCATTGTTGGAGAAGGCAGCGTTTCCATGAGACACTCTCCAGTTACGACCACAAGTAAAGCAAAGGGTGATTTGTGTTGTAGTGGGTGGTATAATGGTTCTGACTTCATATCCCAGGCTGAGTCAAAAGCCATGCAATCATATAAACATGATATAAGACAATAGATCAACAGAATGATCAAGGACACATCTACCTTGTTAGAGTATGTCCATATATGGAGATGTGATTTAACACCTACATTAAAAGATATATCAGACATTTTCAATCATCTATTGACTAAGCAACAACAAAATACTTGAATGCATGACTGACAAGTTGTAAAATAGAGGTAGAGTAGACATTTATTCTTTATTCTTCTTAAAGGGATAGTAGCAGTTTTAGTAGTTTTACCTGAAAAAAATACACAGTTCCATTGTTTGTTATAATATCTTTTTTTCCAGCCCTTTAAAGTGCAGGAAAAACAGTTTTTATTTGGACCTAACCAACTGCTGATCGGCAGGCGCTAACCTTGGGCGGAGGGATACGTGAGTTGGTTAGCTCCAAATAAAAACTGTGTTTTTCCTGCACTTTGAAGGGCTGGAAAAAAATATATTATAGCAAACAATGGAACTGTGTTTTTTATTTAGAACATTCACTGTTGGTGTTGCAATTTATAGAAATCCATAGTTTCAAGCCTTTAAAAAATCTGACTGTATTTGCAGCACAGGGTATCGATGGTCTGATGATTGAAGGTCTTCTCTGGAATTGTTTGTGTTTTGTGTATTTGCATGTGTTTTGTGAAGCTGCAGCGCGCTGAGCTCTGAGGGCCGTGGTAAAATATATCCAATGGATGAATGACACTGAGTGGAAAGGCAGTGACAGAGAAAAATGCAGGGAGTGGGAAGAAAGGAGGAGAAGGAGAGTCAGCCAGAGAGAGATAAGAGAAAGATGCTGACACCCAAACAGACAAACTATACTTGTTTACTCACTCAGACACTTTCTTCCCTCCCGTGCCACACACTGCTTTTTTTTTTCTTCTTCCCCATCCATGCCAGGGGTGAGATATCTAACACACACATTTGGCCACTCACACATGGCTGGGTAGAGGAGTGTTTGTAGACACACACAGATTACCGTGCCAAATTCCTGAGGGCAGCGTTGGTTGAGAAGCATATAAAAAGATTTCCCCTGGAAGGAATGCAGTTATCTGAGCGATACTTTCTGCTTTTGTGCTTTCTGAAGGCAGCGATCAGGTCAGCACGTCACTTCAGATCAGCGTCTCGTGTCCATTCATATTGCATTACTACATTACTCTGTAATATACATATCCAAAAGTCTGAAATAGTGAATGCAGGAGTTGAAGAAGTGTTTAACATTGGCATGAAGCAATGTAAAATTGTAATTGATACAAAATTTCATTCAATAAAAAAAAATAAAAAAAATTAAAAATGGTGCACTTCTGCAATAAGTGCAAATTTGCACTTAGATTAAACTAATCTCATATGAAGCAGGTGGAAACATACAGTATGAACGATTTTGTCTTTAAATATGTTCTCTTTCTATTTAAAAAAAGTTGGAAACAAAAAGATAAATTGAAAATGAATTTACCTCCCGAAAGAAAGAAAAAAGGCTTTGTCATGCTGGTGGATAGAAGATGGCTGTAAACAGAGTATTTGTAGGAATATGTTCATTTAAGTGAAATATGCTGGATAACCTGACAGCCTCTCTCCCTCTCTCTCTCTGAAGTTTTGGAGAGCTTGCCCCCGGCTCGTTATAAGGAAACCATATCAACGCTGTTGGCATGGTTACAACACTGCGAGGCCAAACTGGCCTTGCCATCCTCGGCTGTAACAGAGTATCCTATAATGGAGCAGAGACTGAAGGATGTTCAGGTACACACGCACGCACACACACACACACACACACACACACACACACACACACACACACACACACACACACACACACACACACACACACACACACACAAGTACACTTCCCTTGTGCAGCTGTTTATTTGTGCAGTTGTCCACTCAGCCAATCACATGGCAGTATGTAATAAATGAAATCCTGCAGGAGCTTCAATTAATGTTCAGAATGAGGACAAATGTCCAATGTAAGTTTGAATATTTCTTAAACTGCTGATTTTAATGTTTTTGCTCAGATTGGTGTGAAAAGCTTCCACTATGATAATGCACCACGTCAAAATCAAAAGTAACATGAACTATGCCTCTGTAATATTATTAAATGTTAGCTCTCTGGGTTGTCACAGATTAGACAAAAAAGAAAAGAAAAAACACAAAACGTTCTTTCTTACTTTTTTAGGCAAATGCCCAGGCCTTTTATAGATTAAGAAGGAAACATAGATCAAACCAAATTGTGGAACCTTGAGACAGACCTGTATGATTTATATAAAGTATAAGTTAGCCTATTCTTGAGGAACCTGAAGCAAGTTTCTGTATAAATAACTGAAATTTCCTAAACTTTTAGCTCACGCTTCAACTGCTTTACTCTTTATATGAGATATCAACTGCTTCAGTAATTACACTAAACATTTATGTCACTGGTTACTCTTCAACTTAAAGGGATACGCCAAAAAAAAAATTTGTGTCTTGCCTCACTCCCGAGTCCATGACCAGCAGATAGACACCATCTCTTTCGACTGTGCATGCAGTAACAAGAGAGATAGAGCCGTATCATCCGTAATTAGCTTAGCTCAAACACTGGAAGTGTATGGGTAGTGTTAGCCTGCCTCCACCTAAAGTCGCTAATTAGTGACTTAATTAATTAAACTCTGTAAATATATCACTTTATCAACATTTCAAACATGTAAAGGTGAGAAAGTAGCCGTTTAGATCAGCAGTGTGTCGTTAATTTGTCTAAATACCAGCTGTTGGGGCAACGCGTAGTGATTAGAGCGGGTGCCCCATGTATAGACCTGAAGAAGAGCGTTGCTCGCTCGAAACGTTGTCTTTTCTGTAGTCCTCTTATTAAATCACTGTGGGAGCTACAACAGTGTTGCAAGTCCTTTTTCTGTTATTTACGTTAGTTTTCTTGGGACTCAGCACCTGGCCGCATTCCTGGATGTGTGCGAGCCTTCTTTGTTTGCCCCATGTATAGAGGCACAGTCCTCGCTGCAGTCGGCCCTGGTTCGAGTCCCACGTCGGGCGCCATTTACTGCATGTCATTCTCCTCTCTCTGCCTCCCCGTTTCCTGTCTTTCTCAACTATCCATAAAGGCAAAAATGCCCAAAAAATATACTTTAAATAAATAAATACCAGTTGTTTACAATTTTGTTGGGACGAATTCAGCGCTACTCAAGCTAGCCGTTGTGACCAAAGCACTTCCGGTTACTTTCACAAAATAAAACACCCATTGCCCTTTACATACAGAAGTGCTTTTACTTTGAAACAGGAAGCTAACCTACCCTCGATGTAGCTAGCTTGAACCAAAATAAACCGTCTTTGCTTGAACCCTCCGTTTTGACTGATCTGGTCCCGTTACCGGCATTTGACCGCTCAAGATGCCTTACCGGAGAGTTTTGTCAGCTCTGAGACGAAGATCGGTCCGTTTAGAGTTGCTGAAGAGTTTCTCTGATGACTTTAGGAGGAGGCAGGCTAACACTACCCATACACTTCCAGTGTGTTAGCTAAGCTAATTACAGGCAATATGGCTCTATCTCCATGGTTACTGCACGTACAGTCGAAAGGAGGGTGTCTATCTGCTGGTCATGGACTCAGGAGTGAGGCAAGACACGAAAAAAAAAGTTGCCATATCCCTTTAAAGTAACTGCTTTTATTATTCACCGTGTACATTCCCTAAAGTCTGTTTATGCTTCATGATGATGATGTTTGCATTCTACCAAAATGAGCCAAGCACTCAACAAACTGAGACACTAAACTATTATGCGATAAGTTATCAGGGTTTGTAGTGTAGTTGAATGTTAGAGGATGGTGTAATGGCAGCTCTTGAATTGTAATTATGTTTTAAGGAGGGTATACTTCACAGCATCCATGAGAAATCAACAGTAATTTTGCTGAAAGGTGGATGTGAACTGTCTTACTATGTATGCTCTTGACAAGACTGCTGCTCTGCTCTATTTACAAATCCCCATAAAAAGCCCAAATGAGGTTGTTGCTATAATCCTGTAGGGCTATATAATACTGTAATCAGTTTTTACTATAAGTAGTAAAGTTATATTACCACCGGCAATGCAGAACTGCCGAAGCAGCTCACTTTTTTTTTTAAAGGTGCTCTCTGCTGCTCTTTGAGGTAGCAGGCAGATAGAGAGTGGAAAGAAGATGGATGACATGGCCCATTAACCAAGAGCCTGATTAATACCCACAACCCCGTCAGTAAATTGTGTGCATCTGATACACCACGACATCCCCAAATTGCTGCAGTAAATGTGAGATCTCTGTAGAATCATTAAATAAACTGGATTGTGCCGTTAGAATAAGGAGGTCCTTCTAAACTACATTTGCTTGAGACCCATGTGGAGATTCGTTCAGGTGGCCCATTAAAGGGAAATTGAAATCTGATGGTGAAGCAGAGGCAGAAAAAGTGAGGTTTTGCCAAAATGTGGGTGAAAGCTGAATTCAGAAAATGTATAAAGGTGCATTTCATTTAAGTAGGAAGTTGTTCGAAGCTCAGAGTGATGCCACCTCAGAAACGAGTCGGAAAAATGGACAATGAATATAATGAAACAAAAATAAAACAATTTATTTCAATGCAGGTATTTTAAAAGTTTTTTAAAACCCGTACAAACTTACAACAAAAACACGTAAACAGCGTAGAGAAATGTGAAGGGGTAAGACCATACTATGCACATGCTGACTTTAATGTGATACAATTACAAAACACGTAAAATATACGGTAATATTGCAGATTGTTCACAACTGTTGATGCTCGTGGCAGCCATCTTGAATTCTCATGTCTCGGCTTGTGGGATTCGTCAAGATCCAGGGGCGTTCAAGATTAAAATTCCAACTTGGAACGTGGAAATTCCAACTTCTTAATTCAACTGGAATGCACCATAAATTGCATTAAATATTATATTTTTCTGGTTTAAGTAATCTTGCCAAAGTTTTATCGGTCACCCACTGTTACGACTTCACTACATGTGTGCGGATGTGATGCAGTGTGTGTGATGTAGTGGATGGCTGGACCTGTATCGAGGAGCAAGGGTGGGTTACTCACGGTCGCTGGCTGGAACGGGACCGGACGCCAGGCCTTCACCTGTTCCTCATCATCCCACACCGGCGTTCATGGCGAGCCCAAGCGCGAGGGTTGCTTCGCCTCGGTGGCTCAGCGTTCAGGTTTTATTAAAAACTTCTTTTCGTCGAGCGTAGGTGAGAATCTAAATCATAACACAAAACCAAAACGAAAGTGGGGGAGTCGAGACGCCACTTCTTCGGTCCTCTCGTTTCTTCGTTCTTCTCACACAGGTGCACCGCATCACTTAATGCATACGCACGCCCCCAGGAACCCCAACCCCGCCTCTTTCAGTCCAGCCAATGAAAGACGTGCCTGAGTGGGTGTGCTGTGGGTGTGTGTGCACTGTGTGTCTCATTCATAACACCACCAATGCACAGTAAGTAAAACAGTGACAAGAGGGTGGGAAACAGCGATAGGTCAGACATCAAAACCAACAGGACTGCTTTCAATACCAATGCAATTTGCATATAGTGATGGATAATATTTTGATATTCAATATAAATGCAACATTTCCTACTCTGTCCTCGTATTACTTGTGTTTTATATTATTGTCTGTGCATTCATATTGAAATACTTCTAAAGTATCTTTTCAGGGATAAAATTTGACACCAACCAAAATGAATGAGGCAAGTTGCTGCTAAAATGCCCTTTGTGATATAGCATCATCATGTGCACTTCAGCACTAGTCTGGAAACACACAGACAATTTCATTACTCAGGTTTGGGAGAAACGGAGTGCCAGGTATCACTGCACACACAACATTGTAACAGCTGAATGCAGGATGCAGCTGTTTAACATGCAGAGTGCAGGCCAGGGCCGCTCTGTTTGTCTCCAACTCCGCCATCATGAGAGGGAGGTGAGCAAAATAGTGATTGAACAAATCAGTGTTTCTGTTTATCACAGACACTTGAAAGCATCATTGGATTATGTGTCAGGATGAGGCGATGCAGAGTGCAAACACAAACACACAAACACGCCAAGTCTTTCCTCATCGTGTCAAAGTCAATCTGTATTCGGAGCCATACGGCGTTTTAAATGACTATTATTTTTGTTGATGTTTATATTCAACTCAAGGTCGCACTCCAGAGGGAAGTGTGTGCGATGTGTGTGTGTGCGTGCGTGTGCGCACTTATCTCAGTCCTCTTTAAACTTGATAATGGTCTTGTAGCATAACAGGGACATCAAGCCTCACAGCCTGGAGATTAATTAAAGTTGATTGTAGATAATAATTAGGAATTCATTCTGCATACTGACAAGCTGCCATTACTTTCCAGCACGACTGTTTCCCCTCGTGTCACCGAGACAGACAGGACTTGTGTGGTCAGAAGCAACACAACAGTACCACTTCTCACTCAAGTCGCTTTCTTAATTAAAGTCAGCAAAAGCTTCTGGCCAGCAGAGCAGATAGTAAAAACAGTCCTGATTGGTTTTGGTAATGGAATATGATTATTAATGCTAATATATGCTACAGCTACTGGTAAAAGTTATTAACAACCTGATTGCCTGTGATTTTAGTGTAATTACATCCTTTGATTGATTTGTGAATTTGCACTAGCGAGAGGGAAGTGAGGAGGGGAGGGGCTACATAGATGAATGGCTGAGGGCTGGGATTTAATGACTTTTTTTCCCGTTATTAATTAATCTGCCAATCATTTGTTTTGCAAAACTATCTTTAAGGAAAAGAGACTCAAGGTCTCCTTTAGGTCCTTCAAGCTGAGGATCAGTTCTGATCTCTTTTGCCTGAATAGAGATGTAGAACAAAGAAAAGGCCCACAATGGAAAAACTGGTGTTCATTCTGTTTTCATCTATCCAAAGACACTTAAAGGGATACGGCAACATTTTTTTTCCGTGTCTTGCCTGACTCCCGAGTCCATTACCAGCAGATAGACACCATCCTATCGACTGTGCGTGCAGTAACAAGGGAGATAGAGCCGTATATGCTGTAATATGGTCTCAGTCTTTTAGCTCAAGGTGGCCTGTAAAGCCTTTTGTGTTTCCAAACTGAGCTGTGTGTCTGTGTGTTGAATCAGCATTTGTTGGGTCTGAAAAAACCACATGTTGGAGTGGGTGTTAGTTAGTGAAGAGCTCTTTCAGCCGCGAGAGACTCTGACTCAGTTTCCCCCAACATGCCAGACCTTCTCCTATGTATAGAAACACTTGATCTACACAGTTCAATGGGAATTCAGCAGTAGTAAACATACTTACCTCCATCGCAGCTCCACTCCTCTCCCACAATGAGAAGTTAAAACCTCTTATTGGTTCAACAACTCTCTAAAAGATAATTTACAACTGAAGAGCCTCCACCCTGTGTCACTGAAGTATCACAAGTGTCTGTTGGTATAATTGAAGGATTTAGCAGGTCGGTTCACATCATACCTGTAATCATGTCTGTCACGGGTAGGAGGAGCCAAACGTAGACAAGCCAGGCAGGCAGTTATACAGCAGTTATAAGTCATTTGATTGGCTGAGAGTTTTTTGATGTAACACTGCTTTGCAGAGATAACCGATAACTTTAATGGCTGTTGTTGAGGTCATGTGAAAATGAAGTAGATGAAGTCAGAAAAAAGTTTTTTGCAGCATAGCAAGGCAACTGCCTTGAGCATACAGTATGAAGTTGCAGAACTATTTTTGTCTTTGTGCATTTGGGTGGCGCAGTGGTTGGCATTTTTGCTTCTTAGCAAAAGCATTCTGGGTTTGATTCACTGGGACAAGGCTCTCCAGGGTCTCCAGCTTCCTCCTACAAAAACATGCTCACTAGGTTGATTACCTGTAGTTTATGTTGTTGGTCTCCATATGTGGCCCTGTCATAGACCGGTGACCCAAATTTCCCCATGGGGGCAATAAAGTGAATTGTATCGTATCCTATCCTACCATATTGTACTGTACAGTATCACACCACAATGTATAGTATCGCATTGTATCATTTGTTTCGTGTAGTATCTTATCGTATCGTATCACTTTGTATCATATCGTATTGTATCGTTTCATATCGTATCGCATCGTATCATACCCTATCGTAAAAAAATGTGAACTTTTAAACCTATCCAGCCCTTTATTACACTGGTGACAGTGAAAATACCCAAATGCTACTGTTAGCTATCGCATCATCCAACCCAGCTGGCACAGCTGTGCAGCGGTTTGCAAACCTGCAGGCATCGAGTGACCGTGATGCAGCACATCAGCTTTGTGATTGTGACCCGGTGACCCGATCAGGGTGTAGATCTCCTCTCGCTCAAAGTCAGCTGCAGTTCCAAACCGACCCGGTTCAGACAGGTCACAAATATTATTCAGCTGCTTTGCATGATTTTGCATGATGATGTATCACCCCTTAACCTCTCATCAAGCAGCTTGCTCATCTCAAAGCAGAGCAGGCGATTAATGAAGCTGAGTGTGAGCAGCCTGCGAGTCCTTGATAAAAATCATCCAGCGAAAGAAAGAGGAAAGAAAAAGAAAAAGTCGTCCCTAATTCCTCCCTGCTTGGGATTCAGTGTGGCAGCAGCAGGATTGAGGGTAATCCGTAGTAACTGACGGATGTCCTGCCCAGGGGCTGTGTTTGAACTAAGCTAAACTACGCTTCTGAGCCACCTAGGTGTGAACAAGGCTCTCTTCCCCCCAAAATCCTCCACAGCCTCTCGCCTGAAGGGTCACCAGGAACTCTCAGGTAACCACTTGGAATTCACGGAGCACGTCGGGGTACGCAAAAATCAAACTGTGTGAAAAGGATATTGTTTTAAAATGTTAACGGTGGAAGCTGGGCCCCAACCTCAGTATCTCCTGCACTGTATATAGCAGCATTGATTTCAAGAGCACAAAATATCCTAAAATGAGCCAGTGGCTCAGGTGACCTTCCATGACCACAGTGCCCTAGGCTACTGGCCATGACCATGACCTTCCATGACCACAGTGCCCTAGGCTACTGTGGTCATGGAAAGTTAAAATCTCAGATGAATTAGGGGAGCAAGGTCACTAATGACTCTGAAAACAAACATTTACATCTTAAAATCTATTCTAACGTTAACTAGTCCAGTCATTTTATGAGAAAAGGTTAAACAAATTGCAACAAAAGCAAACTCAACTGATTTTGTATCCTCAACATGTCCCGAGTGAGGGAAAAAAAGCCCCGAAGAATCCCATTAGGGGAAAGTTTTGAAAAACACCCAAATATATCCCATTTATACGCATATAAAAAAGAATGTTCACGTGAATAGGGTAAAATTTTCAGCCTTTAGATATCTCCATGAAAATTACTGAGTTGATTACTTACATTAAGACAAACAAAAAATGTATTACAAGTTTTTTGAAATTATTTGTTAACATGATCAAATTTGCATAAAATTGCATATATTTGCATAAAATCCACCGTTTTGATGGCACATGTATATATGAAGTTGCTGTGGTGGTACCAGCACGAAAATTGGAATGAGTTGACTCCATCGGTCAACCAACAAGAAATCACTTTAAATTTCAAGATGACTGCAATTTTTCAAGGTAGCCACATCCTTAGAGCAGGTATGAGCAAACAGTGCATAATCCAATTACGTATGGCTAATTTGCATATATACCAACACCAACCTGATCTAAACATTGGGTATAGCAGGTGAAAATGTCTTGTTCAGTCTTGTTAACATATTACAGTTAAAAAACTTAATATTAAAGGGACAGTATGGGTGACAAAAATGTGATGTACTGTTGTTACAAACAACCTTCTCTGCCAGCGCTTTGTGGTAGGGAACCACAAACACAGCTCACCACAGCTGTCCTCTCAGGTATAGTGTTGCCTTCAGGTGCTAAGCGCCATGAGTGACGCCGTCGGCAAACCAACTGGATGTTATATAAAATACAGACCATTTACAACAACCAAAGGTGACAAGGGGCTTTACAGTGAAATCAAGAGCACAAAATATCCTAAAATGACCATGACCACAGTGCCCTAGGGCTAGGCTACTGGCCATGACCATGACCTTCCATGACCACAGTGCCCTAGGCTACTGGCCATGACCATGACCTTCCATGACCACAGTGCCCTAGGCTACTGTGGTCATGGAAAGTTAAAATCTCAGATGAATTAGGGGAGCAAGGTCACTAATGACTCTGAAAACAAACATTTACATCTTAAAATCTATTCTAACGTTAACTGGAAGCTAATGAAGTGAGGTACCAAACAAAATGCACAGTTTTATCATGACTTAAATGAAGGTAATAATGTGACAACCTTTGCCTTTTGTCTGCTATATGTACGATTAAAACAGCTGAGTGGCTCACTCAGACAGGTTTGCAGGTGGATAGAAAGATATATGTAATGCTCACTTTTGATCTCTGTCTGTGACCCCCTCCCCCATTCCCTGTCCATCCACCCTCCCCCACCCCCACCAGGCTATGCAGGTGTCTCTGAGTGAACACCAGGGGGAGGTGGACTACCTGACGTCAGCTGTGGAGCAGGTCTTCCAGAAAGCTCCAGCAGACATCAGCCAGAGGTGAGACATGGAAACTGATGAAGAAGTAAACTTATAATCCTCTGACCTATCAGAATACAATCTTGCTCTCTATGCTGACAAGGATTGGTCGACACGATTGGCTCCTTGTGACTTTTGTTTGTGTCACTGCAGATCAAGGAGAAACTCTCACTCATGGTGTTCCTGATATGTCTTGTTTGATGTATGTAACTGCACAATAATCACAGGAAGTAGAGAAACAACATGATCCTCTGTGCTGCAGGTATCGCACAGAGATGGACAGCGTCATGGCGCGCTGGAGACGACTGGGCGCCACGCTGACGGAGAACGCCCAGAGGATCCAGGAGCTCATGGCCAAACTGATGCAATTTGAGGTGAGACAACCGAGTAACAATAATAATTGTGTTACCTTTAATCTCCGTAAACTCATATAAACTCAGTGGATGGATTTAAAAAAATATGTTGCTTTGCCCACATTCAAACATAGTTGATGGGTTTGCTGATTCATTCTCTTCCCTTTGACTTCACGGTCCATTTGGTCCATTTGATCCAGTTCAACAATCACTGCTTTTTCACAGTGGAGAGTCAGAGTGACTCAAATCTTTTTTTCTTTTTTTTTTTATCCAAGTCTTTTTTATTGGATTCTAGAGACAAGAGTGAATATAACTGAATGTTTTGGGTCTATTATTTTGTAATCTTGTTGTCATAACAGACAGAAAGCTAATATGTGATGTAAACCCTTGCTGTCAATTAACATGCATGTAAAAAATATAATCTCAATGCTGATTTCTTAATGTTTTTATTTGCTTCGATGTGTGTAAATGTTTTTAATTATTGTAAAGAAGTAGAGTTTAATCGTATTTAATTGATGTTCGTGTTTAAGATTTATGTTCCATGTGTTCAATTATATTTGTGTTAAGGAGGGAAGAGTGTTAATGGCTGAACATAAATCAACGCCTCATTTTAACTATCTTCTGGCCGGGGGCCACTGTACAGATTTCATGAACGATTACATTTGTACTTCAAAGACGCGTGAGAGATACATACATATAAATATTATATTACTTTCCATTTTCTCTATACATTAAGAATGGTTTCCATGTAACAAACCTTCACCGACACCAAATGATGCACAGTAGAAGATCACTGATCCGCATCTTAAAGTTTCTCTCAGGCTATGAGAGATGCAGTGTCTTATGACGTTATTCAAAATACTGCAAAATCACATTTTTTTGTCTTAATGTGTTTCATCTGAGCTGAGAACTTCAGATTTTCATGCGCTCAGAGAAGTAATGCCTGAGTTTGAAGTCCTAGCACCTGTCAGCAGAAAGAAGTTGTGGTTCCTTCCTCGGGGTCTTCTGGGCTGATGCGTCAACACATCAACTTTTTTTTTTTTTATACAGCCCTAATCTTCTCTTTTGTCTCCTCTCTGCAGAACGACGTGAAGACTTTGAAGAAGTGGATGGCAGATGTGGATGTTTTCCTGAACGAGGAGTGGCCGGCGCTGGGAGACTCTGAAGCTCTGGAGAAACAATTAGAGCAGTGCACGGTGAGAAAACCTGGGCAGTGGATTAAACTCACCATCAGTGGCCGAGTTTAAAATTAAAGCATTATATGTTGTATTTCTTCCTAACAAATCACTGATATTTTAAAGAACAAAAAATTAAATGTTCATTTTTAATTTTTTACAAAAGTAAAATTGGCTACATATTACGACACAGTATTAGGGCCACATTGATAATAAATAAATAATAAATAATTAAAAAATCACAAACTTCGAGAATAAAGTCGTAAATTTACAACTTTATTCTTGAGGTTTGGGATTTTTCTTATAAAATTATTATTTTTTGTATGAAATATACGACTATATTCTCGTAAATTACGATTTTATTTGTTGCAATGTTATGTCTTTTTTCTCGTAGGAAATTTATGACTTTATTCTCGTAAATGTATGACTTTATTCTCGAAGTATGTGTTTTGTTTTCTTTTTCTCAATGTGGCCAATACTCCGTCGTACCATATAGATAATAATTACACTCACTAATAAAAGTGAGAAAATGGGGAGGGAAGGACAAAATGATCTTCTCCTCAACTCTCCTTGACCAGGCACTGGTGAATGACATCCACACCATCCAGCCAAGCGTCAATGGCATCAACGAAGTTGGTCTGTACTTGAAGAAAGAGGCTGAGCCGCCGTTTGCCATTCACATCCAGAAAGAACTGGACGAACTCAACGCCCAGTGGGAGAATGTCTGCAAACAGGTCCGTGATCTGAACCCAGAGCGTGCATTTATTCTGCCTTCTTTCTTCCACGTAACGAGTGTTGATTTTCCCCCACCATCAAGGCGTACGCAAAGAAGTCTGCGCTGAAGGGCGGCCTGGATAAGACCATGGCTCTGAGGAAGGAGATGCAGGAGATGCAGGAGTGGATCAACCAGGCTGAGGAGGACTACCTGGAGAGAGACTTCACATACAAGACCCCAGAGGAGCTACGCAAAGCTGTGGAAGAACTCAAGGTGTGTGTGCGAATCTTGGACAAAAAGGTTGCGGGAGATCTGAGAGTGTGCGAAGAATCTACTTTATTGTCATTCATAAACCTTAACAAGCAGTTTTAACCTTACAAAACAGCGTAAAAACACATTGAGAATAGGCTGCAATTTGTGTTTGGTAGATTATTTCTTGTAACAATGGCAAATTGGTACATTTTTCATGGATACAACCCACATACCTATCCCACAAATGCATTTTCTTTACAAGTGTGGCACCAGTTAAAAGGGACATAAACAGGCTTTCCATCGGGATTAGGAGCATTATTACAACAAAGAAAGAATCTACCCAACACACATTTCATTACTTTTTGTGCAATGTGAGTAAAATCAACAAAATCCAGTTAATAGTATCTTTTTCAATGCTGTTTTTAGTACAGTATGCAGAAGATGGTGGTGATCATTGGTAAACAGGTGTTTCTTCCAATAGGAATATTCAAGGGTCATCTTTGGAACTGACACCCCCGTCAGTTCCAAAGATGTTCTTTTATTTCCATTTATGTCTGTATTTTGGGGCAGCCCCCAAAAATATGGGGAGGTGAGCCCCAAACATACCCAAATATTTGGCCTATTTTAATTTGAAAATGTAAAATACACACAGGTGGGCTAGAAACTGGTGATTCTAATTGATGGAGTGTAGGGTATAAATAATCAATACATTTTGTTATTGCTACATAGCTAATACTATCATTGGTGGCTCTTTTCAAATTCAGAACAAATGTTGAGTTTAGTATCAAACGACTCATCAACAGCTGATGCTAAGTTCACAATATTCCTTTTGGAAGGCTGTTCATGGAAATGCCAAACTTGGTTACAATTCCCTTAGCGGAGGATAAAACACACTCAATCACCCTGACACTCAGTAAATTAGAGGAAGTGCAGTGTTCAAGTGATTAGATATCATATTATTACGTATTATCACTTTTTCAATTTTCAAAAATATTCCTGCAGCCGTCTATCTGTATTCCAAGAGCCACTAAATGAACAGATTAATAATTAGTGTAATTACTGGTGTAACACACAGGAAGGCTGGTGCAGCTTGCAGGTGTATAGCACAGATAAAATGTGAGCCATTATGTAGATGGGTGGAGATTTAGGTAATACATTCATACAGGTTAATGTGGCCTGGTTCCACTGGACATAAAGAGCAGCCTGCAGGGGCTTGGGAAGATCATTTCCATCCATCTACTTTTTTTAAACATTTATGATACATTTTAGACATTTATGATGCCTGAACTATCATAATTATTCTCCCTCTCAAGACACATGCTTTTTTCCACACTTTTTTCCCATACAAACTCACTTTGATGTGTCATTTTGGCAAAAATCCCATTGTCCGATTTATATGGGAGTTTTGCTGATCTTTGCACGAGGCACACAGTAAGAATCTTAAAGGAACAACTCCCCAAAAAAAGCATTCTATTCAAGATATAAATATAAGTACACCAGCTCTGTTATCTTGACTGCACAATGAGAGCACACTAATGTCTAATGCTTTCTTACACATTTTACATTTTAGCAGATTTCTGGCCAGTTGTAGACAATAACACACAACATGAAGGACTACAAAGCTGAAGGAAGAGGCCAGTTCTCATGCACAGCTGTGGGATTAGTTTATTATGTTGCAGTTAGGGTGAACAACCAGAAAGTGTTGAGTTGTTACAGTATGTTTCAATCTGTATACAGCAGTGGTTCTCAACCTTTTGTACATCAAGGACCATAAATTGACACAAATTAAACCACGGACCCCCATTGGACCAAATTTAGAAGTAAACACCAGAAATACACTATTTGTTCTGAGACTGAAGAACATTACTTTTTCATTCATTTAAATTAGGGCCAATGGTGAGAATCTTTGGAAATATCATAGAGAAATTTCTAGAAAAAAGTGGTCCAAGTTCTCCAAAAACATTTCTAGGAAGAAGTGGTAAAAAAAAAAAAAAAACTTCTAGAAAAAAGTGGTACAAGAAAAAATCTGGGACCCCTTCAAATCTCTGAAGGACCTCTGCGGGTCTCCGAACCCCATGTTGAGAACCACTGTATAGAAGGGTGAAAAGTCTGATTTTACTGGTTTTGGAAGATAGACAAATTATTACTATGGGTATTTAATTTACATCTTCATATAAGCAGGGGATGTATAAGTAATAATAATATATCCTCTGAGCACTATTGAGTGGTTTCCCTTATACTTTTTCAGCTGTCATCACTTTAATGAGATACATTTGTGATGGAAATTCATGGCGTTGTTTGCTCAGCAAAATGCGTAATAGCTTTGGTCTTAGCACTCCCCTTCCACTCGCCCTCCTGCAAAGGTTCACTTGAGTAAAGCTGAAAATTAAAAATTGATTTCACTTGCCCACTTTTGCTAATCTTCCCCGACTCGTCCCTCCTCTTCCTCTTTTCTTCTTCAACCATAAAGGAAACTCCATTTGAGAATCTGCTCACTTGTTTGTTCTATTAATCCCCCCTTTCTCCTTCTCACTCCCTCTCTCCCTTGCCGGGAAAAGTATTAGCTACACTCCTTCATCCATTGATTCCTTGGCTTACTTGTTCACTCTGTCTCTTCACACTCTGTGGCTTTGTCAACTAGAGAAACATTGATTCATTTTGTTCATGCATCCATCGCAGCATCCATTAAGCCCTCAATCCTCCCACCACTTCTCTGCTTTTCACTTCCCTCCCTTGCTTTCTATCTCTTGTCATCTGTTTCTTTTTCCTTTCACTGTTGACGTGGCTTGTTAGGCTTTTGTTAACACTGAGAAACTCCATCAACTAAAGTCGAAGTCCAGTTCCCGATAGCACTGAGACGACTTTCTCTGTCATTATCTTTTTGCTAATTTCACCTATAGCCTACCGCAGGCTAGCATTAGCATTAGCTTTTCTATGCTTTTTGGACAAATTGCTATGACAATTTGCCCTGAAAGCTCGAAGACAACTTGCCCTTGAGCAGTGGTTCCCAAACTTTTTTGTCTTGCGTACCCCCTGAGCCGTTTTGCCATAGCCTACCACAAGTACCCCCTCCCTCATACGTGTTGATGATTCTCCAAAAATGGTCATAACGTAACACAACTGATTAAGAAATGAAAATCATTTCAATTTCTCTCTTCAATTTGTACAAAGACATTTTACGCTATTCTCCTGCATTTTAGTTGTTTCTGGCTGTTGTGGTCAAATGTGTCTTCACAGAGAGTTGTAGGATTGTCACAATAGGCTAAAATTTCAAACTCAAATACCCTGAAAAATGACATCATATTCAATACAGCAGCAGTGCCTCCCAGCTTATTATTGTTCCATTATTTTATTTTTATTCTAATCAAATAACAGATGTTTGTTTGTTTTTTAATTAAATGAAAAGCTAACTAAGAGTTGTGCAATTCCAGCGTGTTGCTATTGTTCCATTACATTCATTACAATGCATCTCCTCTGCTCTGACGGGCAGGGCTCCCTCCTCTCTCACAACACACGTGCACGCAGACAGCGGAGAAAAAGAGAGGAGACGAGAGAGGAGTGTTGCCGTTAATATCAACGTTTTAAATTCACCCTATGTGCGTCTAGTTCTGTGTAACTACTCAGGTCCAAACGCTCTGGACGCTGCCTGCTCTCCTCTGCTCTGCCTGTCGAGTGCGCGCGGGTCAGGCGCTATGGGTGCGCGCTGTTAATATCAATACTTTTAGAAACCAACAATGTATCTAGATGCAATACTTTTGACAACTATACAAAGCTGTGCTACAAGTTGTTGTCTTCTGGGGGAACTAGTTGTGGTTACCATTTCAGTAATAGGCTTATGAAGTGACTTATCACCTTGGTAATAAATTAATTAATGTTTCTACGTACCCCCAGCAATGTGCTCACGTACCCCGCATAGTACACTTTGGGAACCACTGCCCTAAGAGGGTATGTTCTTGCTATTGCTCTATACCCCAAGCTAGAGTTAGTGTTAGCTGTGTTATGCTGTTTGGGCAAATGACATATGACAATTTGCCCTGAAAACATTAAGACAACGTGATATTTTTGCTATTGCAAAACTGTGAACTAGCATTAGCATTAGAATTAGCCTTTGAATGCTTTTTAGGCAAATTGCATGACAGTTTGCTCTGAAAGCGCTGAGACAATTTGCCCTGAAGTTTTTGCTACTGCTAGCGATACCACAACCTTCCATTAGATAGGACTTTGGTTAAAGTGTCAAAATACTGTGAGATTGTAATGTCATGATTACTTGTCAAATTTTCAGCACATAAATGGTGCAAATTGTGCTGCTTTTATGATTGAAAAATAAGAAATTGTTCTCAACTTAGATGATAGTCACTCAGGCTCCATTAAGAGCTAAATAGCTTTGGAACAGTGAATGACTCATGCAAATGTAACAATTTATCCATATCCGTGGTCCATATCAATTGTATTTCCCTTGCACCTTGTTGTTTAATTCACACATGAGAAATGTACTGGGTCAATTTCTTGCCCAAGAACTGAGACGTCCTGGAGTCTGTTAACATTAACATGAAGAGGTAACCTCTGTAACCTTGACATTTATACAATTTTTCTTTGTTACAAAAGAATGAAGATGAAAATGAGAATGACTTTGTTGATATTTCTTTAACCAGTCCTGCTAAATGTTATGTAAAAATGTCAAACTATTTCTACGTCTAACTCTTTTACTGTGCCTATATCCAAAAGAATAAGGATGTATTCCGACCACCTTGAGATGATGTTGAGGACAGGTCTCATCATTGGATCTCTGTTTCTTTGTCTCTCTACCAGAGGGCCCAGGAGGAGGTCCATTCCAAGGAACTGAAGGTGAAACTCCTGACCGACAGCGTGAACAGTTTCATCGCCAAGGCTCCGCCCACTGCGCATGACGCCTTGCGCTCAGAGCTGGACGTGCTGACTGCCAACTACCAGCGCCTGTGCAGCCGCTTGGATGGGAAGTGTAAAACCCTAGAGGTACAATGTCCTCCACCTTTCAAGCTCCATCAAATCACATTGCATATGCCATGTATGACATGTGCACATGTACCTGTGTTAGTGTCCCATGAGTGTTGTGCGTTGTGTTTCTCACAGGAAGTGTGGGCGTGCTGGTGTGAGCTGCTCTCCTACCTGGAGCAGGAGAACGCCTTCTTGGACCAGCTGGAGCAGAAACTGGACGAGACGGAAAACCTGCAAGGGGGAACGGAGGAGTTACAGGAGGCGCTGGATGTAAGTACAATGTTACAATACAAAATTAGCTTTACGTGGACAAGAGGGACCTTTTTAATCCACCTAAACATGCTCATAGTCATGAAACATTTTTACATACAAAATGTAACTGCAAAAAGCTGCTAGCAAAGAGTTGGGGGCCAGCGCCCAGTAGGCCCCACAAAAAACCCCAGTAGTCTAATCTTTGTATGACTGATTTATTCTGCATAAGACCCCGACTAATACTCATAGTAATGCTGCATTAGCATCAAAACAGAATAGGCTAAATAGAAATTATAATACAGACGTACAGTAATCCAAGAAAAAAAAACTGGAAAAGTCAGCGGGTAGGGGCTAAGGGTGTCAACAATAATCGATTCGGCGATGCATTGCAATGCAGGATATGTGCGATTCAGCATTGATGTGGCAACATGCCATAATCGATTATGTAACTGTTTATTTTCCGGCCTCAAATAAAGTTGTGAGGTTTCAATTACCTCCAGGGGCATTTCCGGAGCAACGACATGCGCAGCCTGTAGCTGCTAAGCGACAGCACCAGTAGTAGCAGTGTTGCCACTGGCTTTCTTTTTCCTTTTTTTTTTTTTTTACCCGTGGTCGGGTTGAGACTTAATTAACGCTCATGAGTCCGGCCGTTTTGGGTCTGAGATTCAACAAGCCGGTTGGGTTTTACCGTTACTACAGGCAGTAGGCCCGTTTATCATCAATAAACACAGTAGAGGAGGGTGAGTGACTGAGCTCAGGCTGGGGGGTCTCTCTGTGTTGCAGCAGGGACGATCATGTGACACTTGCTGTGGACGCGACCGGGGAACGGCAGCACCCTAATGGTTGAAACAGCGCTTTTGACAAAAAAAAAAGAGAGAGAGAGAGACCTGCCGTGCCATGTAAAAACAACAACACCAAAAAAGTGTCAAGACTTCCTGTATCTGGCCCTTCAAAATAAAAGCCCCATATTTTGAGTTAACATTGACAAGACACGGCTCCAAGAGTTTGTTTGTTTTTTCCTGCGACCAATTGACTAATGATTCTTTGGTCAACCAGTGCTTGGTCGACTATTGGGGGCAGCCCTAGAAGTGATTTTTCTTTTTCAGGTTTGAAAATGCCATACCCAGTACCCTGTACCATTCAACCTATTTTATGACATTTATATCAAAGATACACGAGAGTGATAATACTGACATAGCAGCCGATAAAATCTGTTGTTCAATATTTAATGATTGATGAAAACTTTGCCGTGTTGTGTGCAGTAGAATTTTGATGCATTACAATGCATCGTAGAATCGAATCGAATCATTACCTGGTGAATCGTAATCAAATTGAATCGTGAGGGCAGTGCCAATGCACACTCCTAGTAGGGGCCCACTTTAGTATTCTTCAAGGGGGCCCAGAATTCCTACTGGAAGCACAACAATACACTCTAAGGAGGAGAAACCGGTCTCACCATGATTATTTTAGCCAGTAGATATAAATAATAGGCCTTACACTGCATCTTGCATTAGATAAAAGTGTTTACTGGCCATCAGAGGAGTTGCTTCTGTCCTAATCCGAGCTCATTAGTTAGTTTGAACTGTGCTTGTGTAAACTCCTTGATGTTCTGTCCAGGGAGTCGGTGAGATTCAGCTGTGCTAAAAGCTATATGACCTATTTCAGCATCTACATCCCATCACCTCACACTCTGACTCAGCAAAGCTTTTCTCACTTAGTCACGAGTCAAGTGCAAACAAATCACGGCCACTCAGGTCAAGTAAGAATGAGCTTTATTTGAAGCTGTGTGTGTGTGTGTTTGTGTGTGGGGATAGAGCCTGGAGGTCCTTCTCCGTCACCCAGAGGACAACAGGAACCAGATCCGAGAGCTGGCCCAGACGCTGATGGATGGAGGCGTTCTCGACGAACTTATACAGCAGAAACTGGACGCTTTCAACACCCGGTGGGACGAGCTCATGGCGAGGGTACGACACACACACACACACACACACACACACAAACACACGCCTGCAACTTGAAGAAAGTTGATGTACAGATTGTGAAGTATTTGGAGCTTCAGCAGAGTCTGTGACTCAGCTCACAGAGGTGATTACGGCTTTAGAACCTTCTGCACCAAGTTTTATCCTGATCCTAACCAGTCTCTTGCACTTAAGAGACACTGGCCGCTCCCCATTAAAGGGATACGCCAACATTTTTTTTCGTGTCTTGCCTCCCTCCCGAGTCCATGACCAGCAGATAAACGCCATCCTTTCCACTGTGCGTGCAGTAGGGGAGATAGAGCCGTATCACCCGTAATTAGCTTCGCTCAAACACTGGAACCGAGGTGGCGTCACCGCGGTAACGCAGTAAGGAGGAATGGAGCGTTACACTGATGCTGCGTTCACCTTCAGTCGGGCAGACAGCTGTCGCTAACAAACCAGATGTCATTTTAGTCACAGAAGTCCAGACAAAAACGGGTAAACAATACGACATCACCATGACAACATATTGTCACGTGTATTGTTTTGCCTCATGCTGACGGACCACTTGTTGCCGTGCAGCGGCTGTCGTCCGTCTGACCATGACCGATTTCAGGTGAATGTAGCATGAAAAATACGAGTAGTTGCTTGCGATCTACAACCACATTCCTACACAATGTACGTTAAAAATTAAATAAATTAGGAGAGATCTGTCCTTTTCTCCACCCTTTCCTCATCACCTTTTCCATCAACCTTTATTTTTCCGTGTTCTGTCCTCACCCTCTTCTCATCCCACTTCCCTCGGCCTCCTCTTCCCTCCCTTTGAGCCATCATCAGCCGTCATCAATGGCAGCAATATATTCTCAGCCTCCTGAGGTGATCCTCACAGATCTCACAGATTACACACACACAGACACACACTCTCTCAGAGCGAGACATTCATTGCCCACAGCGTTGATCCTCCCTCACAATAGAGCCAGATTAATGTTCTCCTTGCAGCCTGATAAGCCTCCCTTTGTTTGTCCACCCATCAGAGACAGCGAGAGTGTGTCTGTGTTTGTGAGAGAGAGTCACCTTTTTTTGTTTCAGACTTTTTGGTGACTTTTTTTTTTTTAAAGCGATACAGAAGCGTATTGGTGTGTGTGTGTATGTGTCAGCATGCACGCGTGTCAGGTGCGAGCAGGCAGGTCCGAGCCGTGTTTGTACGTCATCTACGAAGAAGACACGGAGCTCAGAGACAGGAAGAGAGTGTCTGTGAGTATCTGTGGACGAGACCGTCAGACCTCGACAACATCTGCAGCTGCAGATGAAAACTGGATATTTCCTTCAGGAATTATTACAAATGATTGAGTTACTGTAACCCCACTGGTCCGTCCAGGTTCCTGTGGGTCCATTAATGAAAAGCAACACGACCCACAGGCCAGTGGGTGTTGAGGGGGGGCTTTGTCAAGTTTATTATAGGAACTTACCAGAACATGACTGTTCCTTTATGCACATTATGTCGACTTTTTATTCACTAGTTTTTTTGGTACTTTCACTTTCAACAAAGTAACACATTTTGCTCTCTACATGTGAAAGCATGTTTAGAATGACAGTAAATGAACCTTATATACATTTGATAAGACATACTTGTCTATATATTGTGTAATTTTGCAAAAGAATTAAATTTTTCTATTGTTTATATATATAAAAAATATATACTATTCATATTTTTTTTTCTTTCTTTTTTTTTTACAAACAATATACTATATATTTTTTTTTATTATTATTATTTTATCTTTATTTTTTTTTACAAACAATAGAAAAATTGAATTCTTTTACAAAATTAGACAATTTGAAAATTAGATTTGCATAATGAAATAAGGCTAAAATAGGATAAGAACAGGAAACAAATAAGTTATTTTACATAGAACTGCTAAATATTAAATATTCTCAGTGACGACACACTATGACTTTTTTCCACCCATAGGGAAATGTTGTCTTGGACTCAGCAACAGTGCCTTGACCGCTAGAATGACAACAATCAAGCCATTGCATCACAAGTCATTTATATAAGAGCGTTGCCCATATCCCATACCATTCACACACCAATACCAAAGCACTAAAAAATGACAAACCAAAGAAAAAAACCTTGATTTTAGTATAAAGACTTTTCATTTGGCTTTTAATCGAATGCAAAGGTCATCAAATGAGTCAGAGTTCTGCTACTTTACAAATACCTCCAGTAGAACTGAATCAACAAACCAGACCACTTTAGTGCTCTCTAATTCCCTTCGCCATTGAAACTCTTTATATAAAGAAATATACCATACATTATCAGAAGTTTCCTTTGTGGTAGAGTACAAAGATTCAGACAAATGACAGTTTGTGCATGATTTCTTAATAGCAGTGTCCCATTTTAAAGCTTATGTTGAAGTGAATCCAGCCTACGCATGCAAAAGAAAAAAAAAAAAGTTCCACATCACCATCTGTACTTCTTCAAATCAGACGGACTTGTGTTCCATTTTAATTTCAGCTTCTTGTAAATGGCTGAAAACTAATAAGAGGAAATGTTGTGCGCTTTCTTTGCCGACGGCGTTTTCCAAACACAAAAAGCAGTTAAGCGAAAAGCGATCCGCTATCTCTCTGCTTCACAATCACAGCCAGCATGTGTGAGAAATAAGTAATACGGGAAAACGGAGTGTTAAATGAGAATATGTATTCATGAGGCGACAATTGCTGCGGAAATAGAGTACATTGCCATAGGGAAGGTTGTTATCAGTGTTGTCTAAATATTTAATCTCACTTTAGCTCTCATTTCATACATTATAAACTAAGACATGGGAGTGGGAACGCATAAAAAACCCGGTGGTAAATTGGAAACACTGTGTGTGACAGTGGGGTTAGCCAGGCTCAGAGCTATACTTAGTCATTATCCCTGTGTATGGGATTAGCATGCTTACCTGTAACCAAATATACCCTCACACAGGTTTATGATGTAATTGCTACGTTCACTAGTTAATCTCCCAGACAGTCACTGAGGAAGAGGAAGAGAGGAAACTCAAGTAACTGCCGAGGCGTCCGATGATGGAGATCAACAGTTTGTCTGCGTTTTTTTTGCAACAACGGCGGCCTTGATGTTGTCGGTCAGACAGGGACAAGATGAGAGAGAAATCCCCGATGTTATCCGTCAAAAGGGTACACCAAGAGAGTGTGTGTCTATGTGCATGTAGTTCCTCTTTGTGTCTGTGTGTGTTTGTGCGTGTTTTTGAAGCTGGGTTTAGTGTAGTAGATTTTGACCGCCGGCTTTGTTCTGGCGGTGCAGCCTACAACGGATAGAGCTTATTAGCTGTGTTGCTTCATCAACTTTTAATGACTCCACAGTGTCAGAGTACAAATTAGAGCTGATAGTAGAACTGTGTCTTTAGAAGATACACAGTAAGCTTTTTTTTCCCCTCTGAGCAAACATGCTAACAAGCTCGAAAGCTGACAGCTAGCGAGCAGTTAGCGGGCTTGTTAGCGTCATGGGCTTGTTTCCCTGTTTAAAAGTAAATTAAAGGATTAAATTAGTAATTAAAACAGCGACAAATAACTTTAAACTGGATGTGCAAAAGTTTCTTGTTCCTGCTGATGTCTCTGTGTGACCTACACCAGCAGACGAGGCCGTCAGCGGGAAAATAAGCTAATTTGTTAGCAGTGTAGCTCTAAACCTTCGGGAGACAGCAGTCGGTCCACCGGATGAAAACGGCATGCGCAAGCCAGAGAAGCGTCTTCACGGTAATACGCGCTAGAGTTCATGGGAAATGCAGTCTTAATTCTGGCAATACACTGCCACTTTTGTCCACAGGGGGCGCCACAATCAACACAAAATGGAAGTTCTTTGTAGATGCTTTAAATGAGGTTCAAGTATAAATGCTGTGAGGGAGTAAACGATGCAATCCACAAAAACCGGGAAAAAGCTCGGACTAGTGCTGCGTTCAAACGACATCATTGCGTTCACGCTGCAGGAACTTGTAATGGAAATAGCGTTAAACAGACCACAATTTCACACAATACAGCAACTACATCTTAATATAAATCTATTTCATGTAGTGCAATAATACACCAAAAAATAAGCATTAAAACCTCAAGAAACGTTTTATTTATAACCGTTTAAGACAGGGGCTGCCGTGTTTTGATCTTGTCGTGACGTCAAGATACCCGAGTTTCCGGCCTGTAATTTCCTAGTTCCACGCCGTTCAATTCATTTTTGACAACTCGGAGCTCATTTTTTTCCCGACTTCTAATTGTAATGAACGCAACATAGTTCCCAGCTATTTAACGTGCGGTTAGCTTGCTCGCTACAGTTGGAGTTAGAGTTTTCACAGAGATTTTTCCTTTTTTGGGGAAGCAATGCCATAGTGGCGTGCATTTGGTTTTTTCACGCATGTTGGCTACGACCGATGCTTTTTCATGCAGTGTACGGGGAGCTGAGGAGCGCTCCATTTTTATATACTGGTGCACTACAAGGGTGGGCAAACAGTTTTACCTTTGGAAGAATGTAGTGGAATGTATACATTGGTGGGTTCAGTCTATGAATAGGAACAATATGATCTGAGAGATGAGAGTTTAAACACAGTGTCCATTGTCCGTTTCCTGTTGCCCTGCAGGCGGCGCTCAGGCGAAAAGAGCTGGAGAAGAGCGTCCAGTGGGCCCAGGAGAATGACAAGACACTGAGGCAGATCCAGGACTCGCTGGCCAACACGGACCGCCACCTCACCGCCTATCTGACCGACCACATCGACGCGCAGCAGATCCCACAGGAGGCTCAGGTATGGCGTTGAAGTGACAGCGCCAATTTATCTTCATTTTCTGTCGATTCTCAACTTTCTCAGCAGATATTTCCTGCTAGATATTCAGACCAGGCATTAGGCCGAGCCAGATGGTTTCTAATTTCTCCGTGTGTTTCTTTTTTGTCAGAATCTAAAGTGTAAAGATGTTTGAAAATGATGTTCCTGGCTTGCCGTGGAGCACCGACATGCAATTCCTTCCTCATTTCACAAAATTTATTACAGGCTACAGCTCGCCATCTCACCCAGTGTGTGTGAGTGTGTGTATACACAAGAGGGACTGGCAAATGGTCTATTTCTGTATTTGGTTCCAATTAAGTCTGCAGCTGCTTTGGACAGGACAGCAACACACACACTCACACACACACACACAGGCGCAGGAGAGGGGATGAGAAGATTACCTCCACGTGCACTTAAGACCACCTGCACCCAGGATGACATTTCTACACACACACATGGAGGAGGATGAGAGAATGATTGGATTACAGCAGTATAGAGCATGTGTGATTACTGCTACTTGGTATTTAAAAAGAGACAGGAGTGGTACAGAGATCATGTGTGTGTGTGTGTGAGGGTGTTTTAGGGGTTGTTACTCATTAAAGCGTTCCAGTGCATTTTTCCTCTCTCCCTGATCTCTATTGCCCCCTTGTGGTCGGAAGAAGGAATTACACTCTCAAGCCATAGAAACTTCTGAAACTTCATTTTAACCCTCCTGTTGTCCTCCTGGGTCAAGGAAGGAAGGACGGAAGAACAAAGGGAAAGATGGGAGGAAAGAAGGGAGGGAAAAGGAAGGAAAGATAGAAGGAAGCAGGAAACAGATTGGGTCAATTGAGTCAAAAAGGAAGGAAGAAGTGAGGACGAAGTGAAGGGAGGGAGAAAGGATTGTGGAAAGAAGGAAGGGAAAAGTGAAGTAAAGAAAGTTGGAGGGAGGGAACAGATTCATTCAAGGAAGGAAGGAAGGGAAAAGGGAAGGAAACAAAGATGGAGGTATGTATGTAGGGAACAGACCAGGTCAACTGGATCAAAAGAGTAAAAAGAAGTAAGGATGGAGGAAGGAAACAGATTGGCAACAAGAGGGTTAAGATGTGTGTTTCTATTTGTGGATATGTGTGTGTAACAGAAAATCCAGACGGAGCTGAGCGGCCATGATGCAACGTTGGAGGAGATGAGGAAGAAGAACCAGGACAAGGAGACGTCCCAGAGGATGTTGGGACAGCTGGACCTTACCCAGGTCTGCTTTTTTTCCTTTTAGTTGATATAGAGCAAAAAAAACAACATCAGGTTTTCATATGAAGTTCTAAGATGATATTTTGCACATGTTTCCAGAAAATGCTGACGAACGTGTGGACAAAGTTCCGGCTCTTCCAGAAGCCAGCCAACTTCGATGCTCGGCTGGCCGAGTGTGAGCGCGCGCTGGCCGGGGTCAAAGGTCAAGTCGGGGTGCTGGACATCCGCAGCGTGGAGCAGGACGTGGTGCAGTCGCAGCTGGAGCAGTGCATGGTGGGTAACTGCTGATGTACTGATGTACCCTGGTGTTTAGTTTGAAGTGTTTTATTTGAAAATCCTCTTGTTTGTGTTTTAATTTAAAGGGATAGTTCAACATTTTGGCAAATTGGCCCGTTGCCATAATCCCTGTAGTTTTAGGAGCAGGTTCGTTACCTTTAATTGTCGGTGCAAGCTATTTTTAGAACGGCGGAGCAGAGCCGTGAGCTGCTCAGAGCTACGCTAGCTAGCAGCACTGAGATCATTTTTGACTTTTAAAACCACAAGTATCTATATAAAATAAAACAAAACTAGAAAAAGGGAAATTATGGGATGCAAAGCAATAATCAGATTTTTTGTATACGAAGGCAAGAAAGCAGTCACGGCCCCGGACCCACCGTCCATCTTTGCTGATGATGTGATGATTTATAGATAGATGGATGTTATATTAATTAATTAATTAATTGTGTGCGTGTGCGTGTGCGTGTGCGTGTGCGTGTGCGTGTGCGTGTGCGTGTGCGTGTAGAAATTGTACAAGGCGCTGAGTGAAGTGAAAGGGGAGGTGGAGACGGTGATCAAGACAGGGAGGCAGATCGTCCAGAAGCAGCAGACTGAGCAGCCCAAAGAGCTGGACGACAGAGTGACGGCCCTGAAGCTGCTCTACAACCAGCTGGGAGCACAGGTGACAGCATACATACACCACACACTAAAAAATGCTGGGTTCATTTCCAGGGGTTATAGTGCTATGATTGTAACCAATTCCTGGGTTGTGCAAGTAATTGAGATATTTTTCAGTGAGTAACCCATTTGTTGGGTTAAGGGTTGGGTAATTCTGTGACTTAACCAGCACATTGGGTATTTTTAACCCAACTATCAGGTTGCAAGTGCTTTATACACGACCCAATAGTTGGGTTAAAAATAACCCAAAGTAGTTAGTATAAAAAAAGGTGTTTGTCCTTATTTGAACCCCAGATTGAGAGATTTACAGCATCCGTGTGTGTGTGTTTCCAGGTAACAGAGAGCAAACTGGAGCTGGAGAAGAGTCTGAAGTTGTCGAGGAAGCTGCGGAAGGAGCTGAACGGGCTGACGGAGTGGCTGGCCGCCACCGATGCCGAGCTGACGCGACGCTCCGCCGTGGACGGGATGCCCAGCGATCTGGAGGCTGAGGTGGCGTGGGCACAGGTGAGACACACACTAGAGATGCGCGGATTGGCAATTTTTTCATCCTCAACCGCATCACCAAAGTCGCCATCCACCTGCCATCCACACGAACCAACGTTTTTTCAAAACCACACCCGCCCGCCCTCCGCTGTTGTTGTATATCTAACATGGACTATGTATATATTTTTCCTAATTGATTCCTAATAACCCGCCCGAATCTAATTAAAATATATTTTTTCGTCATGTCATCTGCCCGGACTCCGCGGATGTGCCCGCAAACCGCGCATCTCTAACGCACACACTCTGGCCCTGTTTACACAAAGGAAAAACAGTGATATTTCCACGAATTTTGGACTTTTGTTTATGCAAAAATGGAACTTCAATTCACTGAAAACGATTCCATCTGAAAAGTCCAGACTTGGAAAAACTACATTTTCACGTTTGCATGTAGACAGGTGGAAATTACTCTTACTAGAAGAAGTGCTATACAAATACATTTTACTTACCTACAGTATAGTATAGACATGCAAGTTCCCAGGGGTTAAAGAAATAGTTCACCAAAAAATGAAATTCAGTCATTAGTGACTCACCCTCATGCTGATGAATAAGTTCACAAGTTTTTTATTCCTCAAAGGTCATCGATAGACCCGGGAGGGGGGTTGTAGTCCAACCAAAACTTTATATTAGAGTAATAGGGCCCGACACAACTACACTAAAACCATTTGATATTCCTCCACACTGCTCGTCCACTGCAATTCAAGTGTCCTGAAGGGAGATAGTCTAGAGTTTACTGGAAACTACCTCATTTAGGACATTTTTACAGCCTAAACAGTCCTGGATTGAATTTGAATTCGCATGATTGTCATATACATACATGCATACATTATAAAGTGCAGTGAAATAAGAGATTTTAACCACTATGTGTTTGCAGTGCGGTCCCATATTAAAGATACAGACTGAATGGTTTTCTGTGCCACCCCTCAAAATTCCACTTTCCACTTCCCTGCTCTTCCCTCTGTGGTCTTTTCCCAGTCCATCCACGGGGAGACAGAGAAGCGTCAGCCTCAGCTGCAGGCCGTGGTGGAGCTGGCCGAGGCCCTCAAGGCCGTGCTGCGGGGCCACGGGGGCCTGGTGGACGACAAAGTCAGCCTGCTGCACTGCAACTGGATCGCAGTCACATCCAGAGCAGAGGAATGGCTCAACCTGCTTCTGGTCAGAGACGGGACATTTAAAAAAAGACTTTTTGATACTATATTTATTCCTCTCTTCATCAGTACTAAAATTATACCAGTGTCTAAAAATAAGCCAACACAACTTCTCTTCCTCCCTCACTCTCTCTCTCTCAGGACTACCAGCGGCAGATGCAGAAGTTAGATGGAGAAATAGAGGAAGTGAATGAATGGATCGACGGAGCTGAGAAAAAGATGGATGAAATCGAAAGCCAGGGGCCCAACGATGCCGTGATGAAGGTTGGAATATTCATCTTTATCTGATTCTTTTCTGCAGATTAGATGTGAGGGCTGCAAAGTAAAGTAGATATGTATGTGTTTTTGATCATAAAGCAGGTTTAGATTCTGTATTAATACTGCAAAAATATCAAAGTGAAAAGTATTATAGAAATGAATGCAACCTGCATTCAGGAACTAATCCTTAAAACCAGCTGTCAAGACTTCTGTCACTTTGTGATGTCACAACAAAGCAGCCACGCCCCCATGTCCTACTCAAGACTGGCTAGGTCATGACATTTGCTTTCTACTGCTATATATTTTATTATTTTATTATTATATCCATCCTTGGTGTGACATAAAAGGTGCCAGAAAACCGTCAACCAATCAGAAGAAAGGCTCCTGGCCTCTCTTCTGATTGGCTGACTGAGTGCCAGAGGAAAGACTTAGAGAGGAACTGTAAAACTACACGGAGATCATTTTTGGCTCACAAGTATATTTTTTTTATGGATCACTCACATAAAATAAAAACTAGAAAAGAGGAAATTATGGGATACAAAGCAATACGCAGTTTTGCCTGTATAAGGAAGGCAAGAGAGAGAATAGTAATTTCAGTTTTATTTGCAGCTGAATACCTAACTGTTACATTTAATGAGAGCTACTTAATGCTGAAAGTTAAATACCACTGATTTTAAAGCACAGGTGGATTTTACTTTGAAAACCATATTTGGGGGTTTCACACCACCTCAGGTTGAACAATTACAGAACATGAGCATATATCTGTTTGCATTTTAGACACAAGATTTTAAAATTCAGGAAGGTGGTTAGCTTACAGTAAATATGTGTATCAGGCACTGCTCCAATTTCATAATTGGTCAATTTTCTTAAAGTTTCCTAAATAAATATGGCCTTTTTTTATTCAGTTGACCCACTAATTAATGTGTAGCATATTATATAGAAAATTATATGTTCTCTTGAACATAAAGATTTCAGATTGAAGCATTTACCAAGAATTTAAACCCAGCATCATTGATACAAAAGATGCAGTATCGGTTAACCCATAAATAAGACATAGCAAACATGGAATATTGATATTGATAGTGGATGTGAAGTATCCTTTGTGTCTGTACCTTCCAGGTGCTGCGAGCAGAGCTGGAGATGATGAGGGGGAAGATGGAGGAGGTGAGAGCTTTAGCCCAGGAGCTTATGTCCACCAGGGGGGAGAACTGCAAGGCCCAGGTGGGACCCAAGATGGAGCAGCTGGACCAGAGATTTGACACCATCGCTCAACGCATCACCTCTGGACTGGTACATCCTCTGAATACTGTCAATGTTGATTCATATAATCTGAATATTTATTTAAAATATCAATATTACACCTGCAAGTCCCCAAATGATTGGATGCTGTGTAAAATCCAAATCCAATTTGCAAATCTCATGATCCCATATTTTGTCCACAAGATATTAGATGATGAATATTAGCTCAATTTTAACTTTTTTTTTTGAATTGGAGTTGTACTTTTGCTTGTTAAGTGTCAACGGAGTATTAGTATTGGGAAAAAAAACAGACTTAGAAAATAAAGTCGTAAATTTACGAGAATAAAGTCGTACATTTCATACGAGAAAAAAGTCATAACATTACGAGAATTAAGTCGGAAATTTAGGTCTTTATTCTCGAAGTTTGTGATTTTTTATTTGTCAATGTGGCACTAATACTCCGTTGTAAAATTTAAATTTAAAAATTAAAAATAGGGTTTTTTTTACACAGTAATTTATATTTTAAAGTGACAAAGCATAATTCATCTTAAACTGTCTTTGTTATGTGTTTAAGAATTGGAATAAGAATTACTTCATTAATCCCCAAAGGGAAATTAATTAGAATCACAGAATTTGTAACACCATTGAAAGAGAGTCAACTCAACTTAACAGATTTAACCCCAAATTCTAAAATCTGCTTTAACTTCAAAGGCTAAATGTACGTTTTCTTGGCCATTATTGATCTGTCTTTCATTGTGTGTGTGTGTGTGATTGCAGACAGCAGCATCAGCCAAGGAGCTGGAGCAGTACCACAGCGAAGCCCAGATCTGGCTGGACCTCCTGGAGGAGGAGGTCAAACAGGGGGAGAACCTGAAGGAGGAGGACTTTGAGGAGGACAAGGTCACATAGACATTCAGGCTTTTGACTTCTTGTCTAAAATAATACACATACACATGCTTATAAATAAGTTGGTGTGTGTGTGTGTGTGTGCGCGTGCGTGTGCAGGACTGTGAAGAAGGTGCAGTGAAGGATCTGCTGTTGAAAGGAGAGAACCTACAGAAGAGGGTCCCGGACCAGGACAAGAGGGAGCAGATCAGACTGAAACACAACCAGCTCAACAGCAAATACAACGCGGTTAAGGTGAAGTCCACACGTCCAACACACGCACACAATACAGCTCATGTGTGGACACCTCAGTTGGTGTAACAGTGTGTGTGTGTGTGCGTGTGTGTAGGATCTGCGGTTACAGAGGAACAGGAAAGCCCTGGCCATCGCCCCCCAGTGGTACCAGTACAAGAGGAAGTCCCATGACCTGCTGGCCTGGCTGGACGACATCCAGCGCAGTGTAGACCAGCTACCCGACCCGCCCGAGGGTGAGAGGGTCAAGGTGATGACATGCACTTACACACAAATTCATGGAGTTAAAAAATAAATAACACAAAGCTTGATGTTCAATCATCTCCCTCCGCACCCAGCTCTTCTTCTTCTTCTGCCTTTAATCTTTTCTCATCCTGCATATTCCTTTGTTTTTCTTTTCATCTCGTCCTGGACAAAGGGTTGATGTTCAGACCTTTTTCCCACTTTCTGAATAATTGCTCCAGGACATTTCCATCTTATCTATTTAAAGAATAAGTTGCAGATCAGCTCTCAGACTGTACAAGTTGGTATTGCATAAATGTAGGCTCACTGATCCTGTAGAATAAAGCTTGTGTGAGCATCTGCAGGGAGCGGGGCTTATTTACTTATAACCCCTGAGAGTAGCAAGTTATATAACACCTCACTTCAGTCTGATCTTGGTAATGAGTTAAAATTTTTAAATCTTCCAATAAATTCTTAAAATCTTCATTTCATTTTTTTTTTGGTAATGAGTTCAATTTTTTAAATCTTCAAATAAATTCTTAAAATCTTCATTTCAATTTCATTTATTTCTTTCTTTTTGGTAATGCCTTAAATTCTTAAATTAAATTCAAAGTTAAATTTTAATTTTTATCGAGTACCTCATTTGGCTGCTTTTTAATTGAATAGTTTAATGCTATTTATTTTTAAGTTAAGTACTTAGGTTAGAATAAGTATTGTTTTGTTTTTTTTGTTTAAAAAAAACAAAAAACTTCTAATATCTTCCAATCATGTTCCAGGGTTGACATTTTGAATTTCTTGGTATTTAAATGAATGCTCTAGAAAGGATTAAGATACTGATTCATTAGATTTTGGTGTCCATATTAAGAACCAATGTCATGAACCTGCACTGCCCCCACCCTGACTGTGTGTGTTTGTCTTTTACTTTCAGATGATCACTATGACATTTCGCTAAGTGGATGTCTCTTGCTCTAGCCTCAGACTCACCTGTCATTGCCGCGACTGAGATTTCACACTTCCTGTCTGTCTGTCCATCTGTCTGTCTTTCTGCTTCTTTTCATACTTTCATACACTCTCCGCCCACACACACACTCACAGACTGTACTGCTTTTTCAATGTCAATAAAGTCTTAAGGCAGTGTGTGCCTCCTAATTACAGCACTTTTTCATTTCATATGGGTTGTTTAAACTGAGCTACAAACACTGTCCAATATCAGTACACAACATGGACTCCTTGTGTATATTTGTCTGACGCTGACAGTGATATCGTGTCCCCTTTTATTGATACAGTGGAAACTGATCACAGATTAGTGATCAAAAAATGTAATTCCTACACAAACACTGTAATCTATGACGGAGTATTAGGGCCACATTGACAAATAAAAAGATCACAAACTTCGAGAATAAAGTCGTAAATGTACGAATTTATTCTCATAATTTGCAACTTTATTCTGATAATGTTATGACATTTTTCTCGTAGGAAATTTACGACTTTTTTCTTGTAATGTTATGACTTTTTTCTCGTAGGAAATGTACAACGACTTTATTCTCTTAAATGTATGACTTTGGAAACACTTCTTTGGTGTGACTTGATCACTGTAATTGGTTTCCACTGTGCTGTCTATGTTGGAGTGTGTGACAGTGAGTAAATGAACGTGTCTTATTATTTTTCTGTACTAAATGTGCGTGCGTTCAAGCACATCCACATGCCTCTCTGTGCTTTAACCCCCCCTCACCCCTTCATCTTCAACCAATAGCAAGTTGACCCACCTGGTTGGTTTTTATCCAATAGGAAATTGGCTCAGAGTTCGACAAGAAGAAGGAGGAGCTTAAGGAGTTGCAGGGCTTAGCCAATCAGCTCTCAGAGGCTGGAGCCGCCAATCTAGTGGAGCCCCGCCAGCTCCAACTCAACAAACGTTGGGTTGAGGTGGAGGGCAAGTTCATTCCCTTCAAAAGACAATGTGTGAGTTTCACTAGGCACGACTTCTTTATCTGCACTACTAACTGAAAATACTGCCAACTATCAGGCCATAACACTAACTATCAAGCTTCTAATACTTACAGGACAGCGTGTGAGTCCCTTTAAATAGGTGTAAACACTGTTTTACTAACTATTAGCATGAAACTTGCTTGGAAAGAGTCTAATAACTAACAAATGTGGGTATTCCTGTTTAAAATTTGATATATAATCCCAAATCCACACACATTAGTTAAAGTCTAGGCTTTATATGTAGGTTATATTTGGACATTTCATCACACTTTAATAAAATAAAAACAAATTGATTTGAATTTCAAATGACAAATGTGCCAGGTGGATAATGAGGCAAGAGAGGATTAATAATTCTCTAAAATATGTGTTAAATATGGAGTTAATAGCTTTGTTTACTTAACGTAGTTTATCTTGTTTTACATTATCTTAGCTTAGATTAGTTTAGTTTATCTTACATTAGCGTAGCCTAGCTTAGTTAATTTAGCTTAATTTAGTTTAGTTTATCTTACGTGAGTTGGCATACAAACAAGAGATGCATCTGCTTTGGTATCTAACTCTTAAAGAAGACAAACATGAAATGTAGGGAAATAAACTTAAATCAAATCACTTAAAGTCAATATTTTTTTTATATTTTATATCAAACACTGAATTGTATATGTTTAATGTGTTAAAGCTTTGATAACTGTCATCAAATTGCATTGAAAAATTAGATGTCAAACTTTTCACCGACTAGCAGACAGGAGAAAATAGCGCAGTTTATGGAGACTAGTGGCAAAATGAAATAAGAGCTGTAATGAGTTCTTAGGGTTTGTGGAATTGAATTCAAATGAAGAACAGTGTGTGAGTCAATGGTATTGACATGACATATCCCAAGTTACAAACAGGCAGACTGTATTTTTTAACTTTAATTATTAAGTAACAATATATATTATGCAAACAAACTCTCTACATCATGAAGTTATGTCTGAGTCTGAGTTTAGTTAAAAAAGTTAGTGTAAATATTAACCAGAATTTCCCTCCAGTTAAAGTGTGAGTTGCTTTTTCTGTTTTTCTTTGCTGCATTCTCATTGACATATCTTCTGTGTACATGTGAAACACGTTCACATGCCTCAATCTCATTGGTTTGCTCTGTCTGGCTCTGTGTCACCGCATGCCTACCTGCCGACCAATCACATTAAACCCTCACAGTTCCCCGATCTGCCAGCCCCTGAAGATGTATGTATCCTGATATAGCCAATCAAACCGAGTGCACTCACACCACATGATGTCAGCTGCTTGGACAAAATACATATCTGGTTTCTTCTGAAGCCTTTTGACATAATTTTGACATAATGGAAGAAGAATTTAGAATATTGATGTGGCAAAATTTTGATCACAAAGATTATCAATGACTCAATAAATGTGGAGACAAATATAGTCTCATACACAGGCACTACTTGATATGACCTATTTTTAAAGTAGCCTGTCCTATTCGCTACATAACCACAGTGGACTGAGAATTATATCCTTGTTGGTTATATAGCAGATTTAGGTTCTATGTTAACTTATTACAAGAGCTCGGTCTACAGAAAAATGCAGAGAAATGAGAAAAGCTGAGCCTTAAAACAAGCTGACAGGGAGGTTGTAACATTGTGATGTCACAACCAGTCTTTCGCCTTACATCTGCTCTATTTTCAATTTGATCACTTTTTTTTACTTCTTAAAGGACAATTCCGGGCAAATTCAACTTGGGGGTGTATGTTACTATCATTTCAGGTCTAAAAGAAGGAATGTGAAGATTTTCAGTTTAATCGCTCCTGTTTTGCGGTAGCTGAGTCTGTCCCTGCATCGCTACGGCAGCATTCAATGGGAGTAGATGCAAGTTCCGCTAGTTAGGCTGTTTACATCCCTCAAAGCCGCAATTTTTTTTCCACAGACAGCGTCAGATGGCTACTCAAACATGTACCGATAAGTTTAATTACTTCAAGCAAGCCGACATGCTTGTAAAACTAGATCTAATTCAAAGTCTCGCGCAAGACCCTGCTGCCGTGCTCGGTGCATTCAGGTGCAGTTGGAGCTACCGCTTGTGTCATAAACAGAGGAATATCAACTCTTTACTTGCTTCAAGTGTACATTTTTTTCAACAGACAGCGTCAGGTGGCGACTCAAACATGCGCCGATAAGCTTTTTTTACTAGAAGCAAGACAAGAGTCGATATTTCTGTGTTTATGACACAAACAGCAGAACTCTAACTGCCCCTGAATGCACCGAGCACGGCAACAGGGTCTCGCACGAGACTCGGAGAGACTTTGAATTTAGATCTAGTTTTACAAGCATGTCAGCTTGCTTGAAGTAAATAAACTTATCGGTACATGTTTGAGTAGCCATCTGACACTGTCTGTGGAAAAAAATTGCAGCTTTGAGGGATGTAAACAGCCTAACCAGCGGAACTTGCATCCACTCCCATTGAATTCTGCCGTAGCGATGCGGGGACAGACACAGCTACCGCAAAACAGGAGTGTTAAAACTGAAAATCTTCACATTCCTTCTTTTAGACCTAAAATGATAGGAACATACACCCCCAAGTTGAATTTGCCCGGAATTGTCCTTTAAACTCACAAATAGGTCTTCCTATGGATCAAATCTTCAAATAAATTGTTATAGTTCAACATTTTGTCAAATTGGCTCATTGCCATAATCCCTATAGTCATAACAGTAGGTTCGTTACCTTTAATTGTCGGTGCAAGCTGTTTTTAGAATGGCGGAGCAGAGCCGTGAGTTGCTCAGAACCTTACCTGTGTGGTAACGTTGTGTTATTATTTCATAGCATGGTGAATGTGCAGCTCTCAGCAGCTCACGGCTCTGCTCTGCCATTCTAAAAATAGCTTAGACCGACAATTAAAGGTAACGAACCTACTGCTATGACTATAGGGATTATGGCAATGGGCCAATTTGACAAAGTGTTGAACTATCCCTTTAATGCTACCATGATTTTCCTGCTGGGTTGCTCTTCTTCATACTGCTCACCAAAATAAAAACCTCAGTCATTTCAATCTCCTCTCAGTGCCTCATACTGACCATTGCGGTCTTATAACCTGAGATGATCGGATACAGAACAGATGTGTATTCAGTCCAAGAGAGAAGCAGACCACATGATGAGAATGGGAGACATAGATGGACACATGTTAAAGTATTGAGTCTATGTGGAAAGGAATCTGTTTTCTTTCTGGCTCACTCAGACAAAGGCATCTGAACAACAGCTCAGGACAAACATCCTGTTGAAAGTGAAACTCACTGACCTAGGACCTACAGTGAGTTTCCACACGGGTTATTGTTTTCACTGCCAACTTTATGCAGCAGAAAAAAAGTCTCCCCCTCTCATTGTTTAGATCTGCAGTTAGCTTGTGTGTGGTAATACACAATGTAACAAAGTAAGAGCAGAGCCTTTCCTTAGACATTAGAAATACAGGTTTATAATTGGAACATTCATCCCTTACTTTTAAAAGTTTTTTCCCCGGGACTCCATTATTTTGAGTATTTTGAGTGAATTACTGTAAGTTGGACTGGGAAGACTTCCAGACTCAAACTCTGGCCCAGGCCTGGACTTCTCCCTCCAACTTTACTTGTAAATACAACAACCACCACTCACTTCCAGTAAAACAAAACAACAGCAAAAAACATTCAGCAGCAAAAGCCATTTCAAATGTAATAGTAAATCATTAAAGTTACATGTTACAAGTTACATACCTTCAATTTTGTAAATTTCAGATTTATTCCCGTTTATTCCCATATATTCCCGTTAATTCCCGTTAATTCCCATATATTCCTATTAGTTCCCATAGAAAGTTTCCCACTTTAACAATTCCCAGAATTTTGCAACCCTACAACTTAGTCATGTCTAATAAACAAACCAGTCCATGTTGCTTGGTACCAGCTTTTAACACATGTGGCAAATAATTACTTATCTATATATGGAAGCAACGTTTTTGTCATTTTCTGATCGACCTGTCTTCTTTGTGTGTGTGTGTGTGTGTGTTGTTTCCTCCACCTTTTCTTCTATATGTGTGTGTGTGTGTGTTTCCAGGAGTACCTCGCAGGGCTGCAGGTGTTGCTGCGCTCCGTGTCAGAGACAGACTTCAAGCTGAACTCTCCTGAATACTGGCCCGCTGCGTATTATAACCTGCCTCAGCAGGAGCACTGCCTAAAGGTCAGCAGGGTTTTAGTCTTTCTGTCTGGAAAAGACTCACACAATGCGTCTCTGAAAATATTATCAACAGGGAACCAGAGGGATTAGTGCTTTTTCAGTGAAATGTACTTATGTAATATCTGTGTAGTAAAAACACTGGCTTTAAAACCATTACAATACTTTACAATAATTACTAATTAACGTTAGTTAGTACATTATTAAGCATTAATTAACTGTTTACATATATATTAAAGGGACAACGAGGAGTTTTGGAAAAGCGAAGTGTTTTCACGCTGCCTCCGCGCGCACCGTAGAATTCCTCCACCGGCGCAAGACGGACTCATGTTTTCATTCATCAAGGATTAAAGTCAGAGGTTCAAAGAGGTTCAGTTACCGTCGTAGTTTCGACCACAACACCGCCCGAATCGCCGGGGATTAATAAAGTACATCTATCTATCTATCTATCTGTTATTCTCATTTGCGTCCGCGAAACCGAAAGTAAGGAAACGCTGGTCGGCTCGACCAGCATTTCCGCCACCACTAATAATAACAAAATAATGATAGAGACAAAACGATATATTGATCGAAAATGGAGCCATTAACAAGTGTGGGTAGTGTAGATTCATCCACATTAATGCAAGACTGTTTTATAACCGAATAGAAACTCCTCGTTGTCCCTTTAATAATCATTATTATGTATTAATTAGGATTAGGAAACATATTAATTAATGTAGCCTATTAGTAATCGGTTAATGAATGTCTACTATTCAAAGTTAGTTAATAAATTATTAAGTAATAATAAAAGTTTAATAATGTAATTAGTTATCATTATGTATGCATTACTCAGCTTTAGTCAACACCTTAGTTTATATATTAATGCTTAATAATGTACTAACTAGCGTTAATTAAGGGACCTTATTGTAAAGTGTTACCGTATTTTTTGTTCAGTGTTTCTCAACCTTTTTTGGTTCATGACCCCATCATAAATTTCTGGCCGACCCCATGTAATCGTGGCCGTCAATCAAGAAGCTCAATTTATATTTGAGAAAGTGAAAGTATAGAATACAGTTGTTTAAGATTGTGTGGTGTTAAAAACCTTATCAGTCATTTCTTCAGGGGACCCCATTTGAATTCCAGGTAACCCCAAATGTTGTACCGACCCCAAGGTTGAAAAACACTGATATAGCAAGATATAATATTTGCGACACAATAATAATTTGGTATATAGTAATGATGAGAAAAATTGTAGTATGTAAACATAGTATGTGTAAAATATATGAAATGAATATGTTTTACAATCATCGTACAACTGACAGACTGATTATTGTGCAGGATGTGAAGGAGAGGATAGACAAGCTGCAGGCCTCGGTGGAGGGGGCGCTGGCCCGCCGGGACGAGATGGTGGCGGGGGCGCGGCCCCTCGAGGCCCAGAAGATCCAGGAGAACGCCACCCTCCTCAACACCAACTGGGACAAGCTGAACAAGCTCTACCAGGACAGACTCAAGTAAGGAGGGAAAAAGTCAGTTAGCATCAGTTATCCAATCAGCCAATCATGTGACAGCAGTGAAAAGCATACAAATACTGCAAATATAGGAAAATGTTAAGTTAATAATTATCATTAAACATTAGACTGGGGGAAAAGGGGCTTTTATGGTGAGATGTTGGATGGATCTCTGAAACTTCCATCAGTATAACCGTGAGTTCAGTCAACTTGAGTAATGCCTGAAATACACTGGGAACGGCCGCGACGCGAAACCCGCAGCAGCTCGCGCCCATTCAGTCAATGGAAGCTCCTCCACCGGCCGCGTGAGCGACGCACACTCAAGCGGCCGTCGCGCAGCGTCTCCCTTTTTCACGCCGAGTCTATTTTATTTCCTCATCGCGTGGCCCTCCAACAGGTAGAAAACTACAGAGAACTGTGTATAAAACAAATATATTACGTTTAAAAGTGATTAAAATAAATGTCTCATGAACCAGAGGCAAAGCCAGTAGCAGTGCAACATTATGGGGTTTGTTTTCTTTACATTGTGGATGTCTGCACTTGCAAACCCTACATAGTCAGCAAATTACCTGTGAAAAAGGTACTGTCAATCCATCTTAACAGGAGGGATGTAAAAATGTGTTGAGATACATAAAGTGGACTCATTTACTGTAGGCTTAACAAGGTGAAGCTGACAGCTTCACCAACAAACAGTGAAGCCGTGTCGCGTCGTGTCCGTGCCTAGTGTAGCAGTTAAAAAACTCCGCTCCGCCCTGCTTACATATCGCGTCACGGCCGTTCCCAGTGTATTCCTGGCGTAAGTGTTGTCCCCAGTATACCTTTAGGACATGAAACAAGTGAACTTGATTTGAGTTAAGTTAGATTAGGTTAGGTTAGATTAGAATAAATTAAGATAAACTAAGTTAGGTTAGGTTAAGCTAAGTTTTTCCTTTATTAGTCCCTAACCCTCCAGTATTGCGGCAGCAAACATAAACAAAAAAGAATAGAAAAACACAAAATAATAAATTCAAACTGTAACAAAACAATATTTGGAAAATATTATCTAAAAAAAGCTGTGTAATTCTCTACAGTCCATTCCAGTCCATGTTCCACAATCACAGTCTCCAGATTTCAACCAAACTGAACACTGACAAGATTCTGGAATCATGTATTTGCCATGATATTATGTTACCCATATATTGTATAATTGAATACTCATAATACTGTAATTTCCCAGCCTGGGATCAATGAAGTATATCTATGTATCTAACCAGGTGGTCAGGAGAACTAGGTCTGAGGTGACATAGCAAGGTTGAAGAGGGATAAAGCTGCAATATAATGAACATATATTATATGTGTTCAAATGATATTGAGTGGATTGTGTGTGTGTGTGTGTATCAAGGCGTTGGCAGGACTGTAACTCCAAGTGGCAGAAGTTGTCGTCAGAGCAGAAGGCTGTGGAGGAGTGGCTGAATGAGGCCGAGGGCGTTCTGAAACAGGCTGAGAGCGACCCAGCTGCACAAAGACAGCATCTCAGGGTAACACACACAACACAACACAACCAGACACACAAGCATTTCCAACAAGCAAACACACAGGATATTGCTTCTTTGATTCTTGAAAGATGGTGCATTCACTTCCTGTTGGGAATTTCTGTGTCCATGTTCCACACTGACTGAAAACACGAGCAAACTGTATATTTATACCTGGCCTGTGTGTGTGTATGTGTAGGACCTGACGGAGGCCATCCCCGTCAAGGAGGTGGTGCTGGGCCGGGTCAACGCGGCAGGAGAGGACATCAGCCAGCTGAGCACGCCGGACGACGCCTCGCGGCTCCGAACGCAGCTCAAGCTGCTCAACACTCGCTGGGTCGACGCCTGCCAGCAGCTCAACCAGCATAAGAGGAGGTGTGTGTGTGTGTGTGTGTGTGTGTGTGTGTGTTTTAAACCTCCTCCTTCACCGGATCTCTCACACACATAATATTCATGAAGTTATGTTCGAGTCATGTCCTTTACACTCATGCGCAACACGTGTGACGTGACTTTTGTTTTTATTCGGTCTGGTTACTACGTCTACGTTTATGTCAGAACTGGTTCCATACTCATACCGGGTTTTGGTACCCAACCCTACACTCTTAGAAATAAGGGTTCCAAAAGGGTTCTTCTACAAGGGCTGAGGTTCTACCTGGAACCATTTGCTTCTGAAAAGCCCTTTTCTGAAGAAAGGGTTTTCCGAGGGTTCTTGGTAACACTAAGGGTTCCAGTAAGAACCATTTTGATCCAGAGAACCCTTAAAAACCCTTTCCCCAAAGAAATGTTTTTTCAAGGGTTCTTGGTAACATTAAGGGTTCCGGTAAAAGGGTTCTTAGTGGAACTCCCTGTGTGAGTTCTAGATGAAACCGTAAGATGTGGGATATTTTCTGGATGAAACCCCCAGTGAAGCTTCTGGGTGAAACCAATACGCCATAAAAAATAAATGGTTCTAGGTATAACCCTTTTATGTGTTGGGTTCTAGATATAACCTTTTATGTTGGGTTCTCAGTATAACCCTTTAAGTTGGGTTCTATGTAGAACCCTCCAAAAGGGTTCCAGATAGAACCTTTTATTTCTAAAGGCCCCCACATACTCAAGCGTACTGTGTGCATATTGTGAGCCGCGCGGACTCAGTCAGTGCGCACTGTCCGTGGACGTTTGAGCTTTCATAGTTGGGCGTACGGCGTCACAATAAAAACAAGTCGATGTGAAGATTTCCCGCCGAGCAGTCTATTGTGTGACACCAAATGTGTGTACGCGGAGTACGCACGGTCATAAATATTGAGCTTTACGCGGACGGGTCTGGCGGACGTCCGCTTTGAGTACGCATTGAGTATGCCTCTAGTACGCCTCGAGTATGCGCAGACGTACGCCCGAGTATGTGGGGGCCTTAAGAGTGTACTCATCGGTACTTCTCGGTCCCTGCAGGTCCAGCGAGGCCCGGTCAGCAGCCGCAGAGCTGCAGGAGGACATGGGCTCCATGCTGGGCTGGCTGGACAAGGCCGAGGGCGTCCTGGCCATCCCCCTGCAGCCTGCAGAGACACAGCACATCAGAGACACCCTGAGCAAAGTCCAGGTACTGTCCACACCATGTGTCTGTTAATACACCAGCTGATACAGCAGAGGGGACGGTTCAGTACATGGTTTTGTGTGTGTCAGGCTCGTGTGGAGGAGCTTCCTGCCAAGAAGGCGGCCGTGGAGGACCTGAACTCCAGGAACAAGCAGATTGCGCTTCCTGTGGACAAACAGAAGGACATCAGGGTCATCAACACTCGCTGGTCTCAGGTCAGCACTGTGAACGTTGCAGCCAGGAGGACACTAGACGTATTAACACCTCCTCACTGTGTGGTGTCTTTTCCAGCACTTTATTTTGAGTTTTGAGTTTATTTTTCTAAGTGATGGTGATTAATTCAACGGCCCAACGATCGGAATTTTGACAACATCTCTGGTGACTGTTGTGGTCCAGGTGTCCAAGGCTCTGCCGGAGCGTCAGCTGGAGATCGAGGGTCTGCTGAAGGAGCTGGAGAAGCTGCAGGGTCAGGTGGATGACCTGTCTGCCTGGGCCTCCAGAACCAGAACCACGCTGGAGCACAGCCCAGAGGAGCCGCCAGCCAGGGTAACACACACACACACACACACACACACACACAACATATGCCTTACTAACCACTCAAAATGAAAACAAATGACTGGTTTTGTCATGATTGAATGTCTCCAGATCATTGAAGAGGTGCAAATGAAGCAACCACAGGTGGAGTTGGTTTTAGAGCGCGCAGATCAGCTGTATAAGGAAACCCCACCCGGCCAAGCTGACAAGGTGAGTAAATCCAACTGTCACCTCTTCTTAGTTAAGTTTTCTGGAGACTTCTCAAGAGTTATATTATTATGAACGTTTTCCTTTTTCCTATAAAATACACACATTTTGTGGGATTGCTCTAATTTCTAAAAAGAAATGTGTGTCATGGAATGTGAATCAATAATCTGTCCTGCAATAAAGTATAAAACATTTCACAGTAGGTTTTCCCCCAGCCAAAGATGCCCTATCAAAATAAAAGCCTTTTGTTGTGTGTGTGTTTGCGTGGCAGGTGAAGTACGTCCAGCTGAGAGAAGACTGGACCATCATCCTGGAGCTGCTGCGGCAGCATAAAGAAAGACTGGCTCTGCTGGCGTCCAGAAAAACCAGTAAGACTTCCTGTTTTACACAAGCTAGGATATTTATTGATTTTTATTTTTTTTTACTAGTGAAGTTTTTATCTTAGTTTCAACATACACAATCATATGTGCTGTTTACTTAAAAGAAAGTGATATTAACAAGGACGTATAACAATCAGGACAAAATAAAAGGAGAGTAAATTTATGACTTTATTCTCATAAATTTACGACTTTATTCTTGTAATGTTGTGACTTTTTTCTCATTGCTCCATCGTAAAAAAAATAGACACACAAGTACACATAAGTTTTCTGTGTGTTTTCAACAAATAGAGTGAAATTTAGGGCCATTTTCCTTTATTTTTCTGAGCAAACATTTATTAACAATAAAGTTGTAAATTGTCCTGAAAAACAGGATGTCAATTACTTTGTGCATTACTATGCTGAGGTTTTACAAGCAGTAATACACAAAGAGACCAGGCAAGAGAAATACAGAAGAAAATGCCACAGACTCTGAAGGGTTAAAAAACTGATTTTGTACTAAAAGAATCTCACAAACTTCTATTTAAATTCCTTCCACACATTTGAGTTATATTAACAAATGTGCTTCAGGACACATGTCTTCCCACGTGTCCTGCTCACCTTGAAAATCTAAAGTGCTCAGATTAGAACTGGGACCCGCTCATTGTTTCTCAAACTTTCTCCAGACAAAGAATCTTTTAGGTGAGAAACCCGTGGAATCAAACCTGAGACCGTCCAATCCATATAGGCCTAATAATCACTTAACTGACATTTTACATATACCTCGACTTTGTAGTCACTATCGTCAAATGTATTGTGTGTGTGTGTCCAGGTGAGACTCTGTCAGCCAGCTCCCAGCCAGACTCTGCAGCTCTGGGTCAGTTCAACAAGTCCTGGGCGGAGCTCACTGATTGGCTGACCATGCTGGACAACATGGTGCAGAACAAGAAGGTGGTGGTGGCCGACCTGGACGACATTGGTGACAACATCAACCAGCTCAAGGTCAGGCCCTCAGCTGTCAGAAAATAGAATAGAATAGAATAGAATAGAACAGAATTGAATAGAATAGATTAAAGCAGGATAGATTCGAATAGAATGGAATAAAGCAGGATAGAATAGAATTAAGCAGGAAAGATTCAAATAAAATAGAATAAAGCAGGATAGAATAGAATAGTATTCTATTCTAAAATAGAATAGTATTCTATTCTAAAATAGAATAGTATTCTATAGGAAATACCATTTACGAATACTTTTACACAAGACACAATAGAAGCTATGTTAAGAGATAGCAAGACTAAACTACAATTCTTGAAAATGAAATTGTAAAAAATATTAATATTAATCCACATACATCCTCATAATCAGACTCAGAGATTTGTCAGAAGAGTGTAACTTATTATTTTACCCTGTAGGCTGGAAACATTCCTTCCAGTCATTTTCATGGGCAGAAAGCAGTGAAAAATACTGACATTTTTGGAAATTGTGAGATTGATAAAAGTTATATCTGGAATTTACTCGTCAAGCTGTATTGATTTTTGAATGGGATTTATAAGACTAAGCAGAGAGAAAATAATAAATAGAAAGAAAGAAAGAAAAAAGAACTTTTAAAAAATCTGTTTTATTTGTGATGAAATGTAATTTCTAGAAAACAGAATTGGAATCCAATGTTTCCAATTCCAGTGAGTTACATTCCAATTTTAAGTGAACACATAATTACAAGGTCCTGTATGTGCTTCTTGCAAACCAATTTCCCGCCAGAGAAGATTGAATATTGATTGTGTGTTTTCAGGTTTCTCTGCAGGAGCTGGAGCAGAGGCGCCCCCTCCTGGAGAGACAGGTCACCGCAGCCCAGAACCTGAAGAACAAGAGTAGTAACCAGGAAACCCGCAACGCCATCACTGAACGCAGTACGTCTGTGAAATAAGTGAAAGTATAAAGACTGGATTTTTGATCAGGTTTTACAAAATGCACATTCAAAGCACTGAGACCAATGAAATGCATCATATTTGAGATCTGGCGAATTATACACATTAGTAATGTGTATAATATATACACATATAAAGTTTTTAACCGATAGTCATACTTTATTTGGTTTTAGTAATTATTATTTATTTTTATGTATTTATTTTCTTTTAATTGAACTAACAACCCACCAAAGTAAAATAAGAAGAAATATTTGTGCTTTTTAGAACCAAAGGTAGAACAACCGGTTAGTGAGCCTCTCTTTCCTTTTGGCTGTGCTCTGTTGTGACATCACAAAGTGACAGAAGTCCATACAGCTCATTTTAAGGCTCAGTTTATGAGCTGTTTGTGGAATGAATGTGATTTAATTAAATTCAGTTAAAGGACAACTTAGGTTTTTTTCAACCTGGGCCCTGTTTTCATATGTTTTTCTGTATATGTGAGTGATGGATAATACTTCTATTGAGGTCGCTGCAGTATTGAGCCGGGTAGGCAGCCTGCAGCCCAGCTAACGCTCTTCCATGGGGCAAGTGGCTCCCGTCAAAGTTCGCCGTATAAACGGGCATTTTTTTCAAACTGACAGGCCCAGATAGTTACAATGAGTGTCCGACAACATACTAGAAAGGAGAAATGAACGTATGTCTCTACCTTTAGCATGTCTCTTCTTCTTCTGACTGGCAGTATGTCATCCCCGTTCAAAGTGGTCACAGCAGACCCTGTGGTCGGCACGGTGCAGTGCATCCACAGGAGTGTTAGCATCCATTTGTAGAACAGCTAACTGTTAGCCATAACTTGTGAAAGCTCTGTGAAAGCTGCGTGAAGAGTAGCCCAACATTTTGTTGTTAGTTACATTTCTCCGGTCGTCTCTCTTCACCTCAGTCAGGTAACAGTATTCCCCACCAGTGTTTTTCCGCAAGTTATCGCAAGATTTCTAGCATGGTGAGATTTGGACACAGATCACAGCAAACAGCGACCTCCAGCTAAAGGTCGAGACTATAATGTTCATTTCTCCTTTCTAGTATGTTGTCGGACACTCATTGTAACTATCTGGGCCTGTCAGTGTGAAAAAAATGCCCGTTTATACGATGAACTTTGACGGGAGCCACTTGCCCCATGGAAGAGCGTTAGCTGGGCTGCAGGCTGCCTGCCCGGCTCAATACTGGAGCCACCTCAATAAAAGTATTATCCATCACTCACATATACAGAAAAACATAGGAAAACAGGGCCCAGGTTGAAAAAAACGAAGTTGCCCTTTAAGTTCAATTCAATTTATATGACTTGATTTAACTTGATTAGTGGGGAATAACAATCTGCACTGGTTTTCCAAATGCTCACTGGAAACAAAGACACTGTCCAAATCCCATAGTAATTATAATCCATGTGTTTGTTCCTGAAACAACAACAAGTATCAGACACACACAGAGACATACATACATACATTATGATTCTAAATTTGAAGAATTTTCCATCCTTGTGGTTGTAGTCGACAGGCTTCAGACTCACTGGGAAGACTCTCAGACCAAACTCTCGGACCGGACGAAGCAGCTTCACAACATGCTGCAGGACTCCACCGATTGGCTGGACGCGAAGAAAGTGGTGGATCACCACATCAAGCAGGCCAATGAGAGGATGGAGTCCTGGGAGGAGATCACGTACACAGTTGAAGAGCTGAAGAAACAAAACGCTGAACTGAAGGTGGGACTTGACTTTGCCTTCGCTACTAGACACGACTCAACTCTTATTTTGAAGGTCGCTGTGAATTTGGGGTTAGTTGTTGTGTCATTCTGACAGTTGACGTCTTTTCTCGTCCCTCCAGCTGTTTGCAAAGGAGCTACAGCAGTGGCAAGGCCAGGTGGATAAAACCAACGCGCAGGCCGACAAACTGTTGACACTGTACGCCAGGGACGACACACACAAGGTGTCACACGTCAACAACGACATGACGACCACCTGGACACACATCAGCAAACGGTAATGACACACACACTTAGTAAATATGAATTCAAAGGCTGTTGATTATTCAAATACGACATCCAAATCCAAATTTCATGGTTTAATACTGCTTAAATATTTTTGTATTTTTCTCTTTTAAACAAGTGATTTCCACTTTCACTTAAGTAATAATAAAAGAATTCAAGCATTAATGTTCAAATTTGAATTTCAAAACCATCAGGGCCTTTAAAATGATTCTTTTAGATGGCAACCATCTATTATATACGACGGAGTGTTAGGGCCACATTGACAAAAAATCAAAATCTTTGAGAATAAAGTTGTAAATTTACGACTTTATTCTCGTAATGTTATGACTTTTTTTCTTCTACACAGAGAAAAATAGAAGTGTGGAAATGTACTCAAAAGGGTACAAATCCTTGTCGCTCCAGGCGTACCTTTTTTATAGACAATTTTGTACCATTCTGGAACATTTATGTGCCTTTTCTACCCCCAAAAGGTACACATAGGTACAATAATTGGCCCTATAGGCTACAGTAGGACAGAACTCTACCTTTAAGTACAGAAATGTCCCCCTTCTGTACCCCTATTTTTCTCTGTGTAGGAAATATGCAACTTTATTCTCGCAAATTTACGACTTTATTCTCGAAGTCTGTGTTTGTTCGTTTTTTTCCCAATGTGGCCCTAATACGAATGATATTGATAACAAAAAATGTCCTCCATGTTCAGTTAAAAAAAAAGAATGAGTTCATGTGAATAGATTTTACTTGTGTAGTGTGAGTGCAACAAAACCTGACATCATCTTGGAATTATAACATACCTCGCACAAGGTATGTTAATATTATTTCTTTACTTTGTTTAAATTATATGTCAGGTCAAGGTGAGGTCATGCTATAAGCCTTTCGGGTTTCCGACCTCACCTGCACATTTTTCGTATCTTCCTCCCTATTGAGAGAGATTAATAAATGTATTTGTTTTATTTCATATGTGCAAATAAATACAGTCTAAGTCTAAAGTCTTATTTGCTTCTTGAAAAAACTTTATTTAAACAACTAATGTACGCATGGAACTCCATTTGCAGATCTCTTTGCCAATGGTTTCTTCAAAGATGAAGCAGGTCCTACAGAAATGATAAATGTAAATTTTCGCTGGATGTATTGAAAATATTGGGAAGAGACTTTCAGAATAGCAGAAAAGAACATTTTGAATAAAAATGCTTGATGTACCATCTTGTCCCGTATCTGTGTCTCTTCAGTATCTCAGACAGGGAGGCAGCTCTGGAGGCTGCTCTGAAGCTGCTGCAACATTTCTACCTCGACCTGGAAAAGTTCCTCAACTGGCTGACGGAGGCTGAGACCACCTGCAACGTGCTGATAGATGCCACCAACAAGGAGAGGCTGCAGGAGCAGCCCGAGGCAGCCAGGAACCTGCTGGCACAGTGGAAGGTAGGGGAACACATCCACACACTGACGGATATCCAGAGGTATCTGAAAGGTCTGGTAATGTAGTGTATAATTACATCACTACATTACTGCTGAGTCCTTACATAGTCAACGCATACTCAATATGAAATCAATTCTAGTTATATAGATGGATGGATATTCCTTTGCTGAGCTGTGGTTGCAAAAGGGCTATAGGGCATAACTCACCCTGAATGTTTTTACTCTTATTATAAAGTTAAACAGAATTTTTTAACTGAGGTGGCTTTAATTTTGGAACATATTAACTTAATTTGTCAAACAGACCTCTAAAGACTTGGGGTGAATTCCAATTCTCCCCTTAACCCTCGCCCTTGGCCCTAACCCTTCGTTTTGCGCGTTCACCTGAAGTGGTAGGGGTGTCCCAATTCTGGTTCAGACGAGGGTTAGGAGGAAGTTGTAGGGCTATCTGGCTCTTGAAACAGAGATTTTTCAGGGACACACTACAAACCGAGGGCTATGGCACGTTTCCCAGAATGCATCTTGCGGCAACCGGCGGCTGTTTCTCACTGTAGCGCTGTCATTTTGTTAAATTTTAATATTTTTTCATGCGAGAAAGTAGCTGTTTAGATCCCCAATGTGTGGTCGGTTTCGACGTTTGCTCCGATGTTTTTTGGGAGAAGTGAAGCTCCGCGGTGGAGCCTCCACCTGTGGAGCAGATCAACGGCTCGTCACGGAGACACCACCCCGTCCAGAGAGCTGGTCAGCCGGCCAACCTCCGTCGTCATCCCGGGGGAAAAGAAGATCGCTAATTAACTTACCCGCAGGTTTTTAAAGGTTTACTGCTGGGTAGTTACATTCTTTTTAGGAGATAAATGCTGTCTCATTGATGAAATGTAACAACTGTGGCAGTCGCATTAGTTTGTTTGAATTAAAAGTGAAGCTTCATGTGTGTTTGGACACATGAGCAGCGCTGCCTGCGGCTCTAGAGCCCATGTACAGAAACCACCACATTTACATCAATAAATAAATGTTTTACAATGAACCAATCAGTCTTCATTACATTTTATTTAATTTTAAGTTAACATGGTTTTGAATACAGGATTTGTGGCAAAACCTTGTCACGTCTGCTTATGTGAACGCCAGCAGAGACTACGGATGACGTATGTGTTTGTTGAAGTGGTGTCCCAATTCATAGGGTTTACTTTCAACCCCTACCCCATGTAGCTCTGTTTCAAGGGCAAGGGTTAAGGGCTAGGGCTAGGGATGGAAAATAGAACTGGAATTGGGGATTACTTTCATATTCAGCCTCACTGTCTGATTACACGTACATCGCATCCCTTGGTAGTGGATTTTACGGTTGCGTGTGTATGGAGTATTGTTATTACACCACTCGTGTGGACGCGGAATTTTATTTAACAAAACGTTGGTTTCAAAAATAGCCGTGTTGGTGTGGACGAGGCCTGAGACCCTCTTCCTTGACGCTGCCTCGGCTGGTATGACTGGAATCTTGGTAGAGAAGAGAGATTTCATTGGTCCACAGCTGTTCCATAGACAAATGCAAAATCCCACCAGTGCATTGTGGGTGTTGAAGGGAAGGCTCTGTTCTGAGAGAGAACATATTTTGACCCTCAGCCTTCACCCTGCACCCACACACTCTTTCTGGTGCAGTGGCACACACACACGCGCACACACACATACGTTTAAGAAGGGAAAAAAGCACAAATGGAGCATTTTGGAAAATTTCAAACACACACGGTTGCGAATTCAGCCGTGGTGCACACTTCCTTTCCATGCACACACACACACACAGCTCTGTCAGTACAACAGCAGCACTGTATGCTGTGCTAAGATAATCTGCTGTGTCCAATTCTAATGGCAGAGGGCAGCGCGGCAGGCAGACACACACAGTCTCAGGCTACAGCGTCGCGCACTGATAACAGTTAATTGGAAAATGAGCACACTCATCATCTCATGCACCAAAGTCTCTCTACCTCTTTTCCTCCCTCTCTTCTTCTACCTCCTTTTTCTTTCTTTCTTCCTCACCCTGTCTTCCACTCTTCATCTCTAAATCTCTCTTTCTCTTTGCCACACACACAAACATGTAAAGAGAGGGCGGTTTTTATAAAGTTACACCGGGATCTAGGACTGGATGATGATGATGATCCCTCTTCTTCGTCTTCTCACCATTTAACTATTGGATAGCAGAGTAAAATCCGGAAGATGCTACGCAGGAAGGTCTACCACGTCCAGGTTGGGAAAGAAAACCGAGCGATTTTCTCTTGTGTATCTGTAACAACCAAATATAAGTCAAACAATTACTAATATTTAAGAAAATAGTAGTTCAAATACAACTTTTTCTAGTTTTTTAAAGAAATATTGAGCTGCTTTTTAACTCAGCATGTCACTGTCTAGTATTTCCGTTTGACAGAATGTCTAAAACAAGTTCTCTTTTTAAAATGTGATAAAACAACCAGCAAACAAGACATAAATTGACATTAAAGACGTCAAAGAGGGCTCAAACTGCAGAGAACATTAAGATTACAGTGCAAATAAGCTTGTAAAGCCACCTCCATCTGTACAATCCTTCACTCCACCTTCAATATCTTCACTGTTTGCTATTTGTTCTATTCTTATCTCCGTCCTCTTCTTTGCTGCAGTGACCCAATTTTCCTTTCAGGTGTCATTAAAATTTCATGTCGTCTAATTTATCATGAAACTTCCAGCGAGGGGAACTTTCTGTAACTGTGGTTTCCACACTTTTCAAGGTTTTCCTCCAAACGAACACATTAAGGGACGAATTAAACAGCACTGAAGATTGATTGGGTGTTTAGCGTTAATGTTAGCACTACTTAAAGGACAAACTGAGAAGTTTGAAACTGGACAAGAATTGTTATTCACATAACCCATCCTATAAGCATTATTAAGAACACATGGAAGATGTTGGATTCTTAATGTCTTAAAGTTTGATTAGAAATGTGATACCTTATATAGAACATACAGTATTGTTATTATAAATTGACAGATAAATCACACTGGGTTGCAAGGTTGGGGAGAATCTTTCTGCAGTATCTTGGATTTCCTATGAAAAATGTCCTTAAAGTGATATTCCGGCGCAAGCTTAACCCATGGTCCAGTGCACCGTAACACCAAGTTAGACCCCCCCCTCAAGAGATAAAGTCTGTTAACTGCTAGCTTCTCTACTTGTAGCAACTTTAGCAATGGATCAAAGAGCCACTTACAGCCACAAATAATGCTCATAACAGCACCAAACGTCATCAACAGTACAAACAGGGTCCCAGCTCATAATACGAGGCATCAAACATCTGTTAGCTTAGCCTGGTTTCTATTGAAACGAGACCAAAACAACTCACCCACTCTGCTCCAGTTTTACGCTATGAAGCAACTTCGTGTCCAGCATAGAGTCCAGGTGCTGACAACCCAGACCGTGGCCGACTGGCAGCACACACATCTGGTGTCAGCGGCCACCGACAGTCACTGACCACCAGACTGATAAGTTGATTCCCCCAGCTCTAGCATTTAGACTCCACCGGCTCTCTCCCTCTGTCACTTTTGCCTCCATTTCCAGGACGTAGCCTTCACCGCAGCGCTCCCTCTTTCACTTTTCTCCTCCATTTCCCTCAGCTTGTCTTCAGTAACCTCAGTCTCAAACTGATAGTGGTGCCCATCGAAATGAAACTCTGAACCCTGTTTGTACTGTTGATGACGTTTGGTGCTGTTCTGAGCATTATTTGTGGCTGTAAGTGGCTGTTTGATCCGTTGCGCGTGGATCCGTATACTGCGCTGTTTGTTATGGTGCGGTCATTGCTAAAGTTGCTACAACTAGAGAAGCTAGCGGTTAACAGACTTCATCTCTTGAGGGGGGGTCTAACTCGGTGTTATGATGCGTTGGACCATGGGTTAAACTTACGCCGGAATATCACGTTAAGATATTAAAGGGATACACCAACATTTTTTTTTTGCGTCTTTCCTCACTCCCAAGTCCATGACCAGCAGATAGACACCATCCTTTCGACTGTGCGTGCAGTAATGAGGGACATAGAGCCGTATCACCCGTAATTAGCTTAGCTCAAACACTGTAAGTGTATGGGTAGTGTTAGCCTGCCTCCTACCTGAGCTTAAATCAGCAGTCAGAAGCTGGCCCGTGGCCATTACTTAGACCAAAGAACAAACTGATTAGATTTTGGTGGTGAAAGGTCAAAGGTCATGTTGACCAACGTTCACAAAGTGTCTATTATGTGTCACCAGGACCTCCAGGCAGAGATCGACAACCACACAGAGCTATACCACTCTCTGGATGAAAATGGCCAAAGGATCCTCACCTCCCTGGAGGACTCGGAGGACGCCGCGCTGCTCCACAAACGCCTGGACAACATGAGCCAGCGCTGGAACGACCTACGCAACAAGACCCTCAGCATGAGGTGAGGACGGGAAGCTTCCCTGCAGAGCCGTCGATTTCACGCAAAGATACATGAATAAAAAACGGTGGTTGGGGGCGGTGTTAAGCTCAGTTGGTAGAGCACCCGCCCCATGTGCAGAGGCTATCGTCCTCGCTGCAGGCGGCCCCGGTTCGAGTCCCGCGTCGGACGGCCCTGTACTGCATGTCATTCCCCCCATCTCTGCCTCCTGTTTCCTGTCACTCTCTGAACTGTCCTATCAATAAAGGCATGAAAAGCCAAAAAAATATACTTAAAAAAAAACAAAAACGGTGGTTGTGTCTCCAGGGCCCACCTGGACTCGGAAATGGCCCCGTGGAAGAGGCTCCACATGTCGCTGCAGGAACTCCTCAACTGGCTGAGAATGAAGAGTCAGCAGCTGGAGCAGGAGCCGCCTGTAGGGGGAGACGTTCCCGCCGTGCAGGCACAGCTGGATACTCACCGAGTAGGAGGAAACACACACACACACACAAACAGAAACTGTCTCTGCAGCAGTGTTTTTGAATCTGTGTCAAAAATTTGGGCATCCTTCAGTAATTTACATAATTTGATTTTTTTTTTAAGTTATAGATGATGAATACAATGTTTAGTTTAAATGTTACTACTTATTTTTACTTAATGCTCTAAAAAAAAAGGCTTGCTACCATACCTTTAAAATGAAACAGCTTCATCATTATTTAAAGGGATAGTTCAACATTCAGTAGGTTTGTCAATGCAAGCTATTTTTAGAATGGCGGAGCAGAGCCGTGAGCTGCTCAGAGCTACGCTACGGAGGCTCATGGGACTTCTTGGTTTCCCTCATCAAACTCATCATATAAACAATCCAACAACTCCACAATGCTCTGGTGGACAAGTTGCACATTCACCACGCTATGAGATAATAACACAACGTTACCACACAGAGTTGTTTTAGAGGGAAATTCATGCAAAACCACTGATGCACGTTGCCTTCAGGGACAGTTTTTCTGCAAGCAGTCTCTGTATTTCCCTCATAGAAGTTCCCGAGTATAAGTGTGTGTGTGTGTGTGTCCTCACAGGGCTTCAGGAGGGACCTGAGAGCCAAGGAGCCAGTTGTGACCAAGTCCTTGGACGACGTTGGGGTCTTTCTGTCTGAACTGCCTCGAGACACCCCATCACCTGAGCAGAAAGGTAGTTTTTTTTTTGTGAAAGTAACTGGAAGTGCGTTGGTCACAACGGCTAGCTTGAGTAGCGCCGAATTCATCTGAACAAAATAGTAAACAGCTGGTATTTAGACAAATTAATGACACCCTGCTGATCTAAACGGCTACTTTCTCACCTAAACATGTTTGAAATGTTGATAAAGTGATATATTTACAGAGTTTAGAGCTAAAATGAAATCAGCTTCTGACTGCTGATTTCAGCTCAGGTAGCAGGCAGGCTACCACTAGCTAAGCTAATTACGGGCGATACGGCTCTATCTCCCTTGTTACTGTACGCACAATTGAAAGGATGGTGTCTATCTGCTGGTCATGGACTCGGGAGTGAGGCAAGACACGAAAAAAAATGTTGGCGTATCCCTTTAAAGATGCCAAATATATAAAGATTGGCTTCATACACAGCGTTTCCTTCCAGATGTGTTGGTCCAATCAGCAGCAGGTGTCTGCCTTTCCCATTAGAAGTTAACAAACCTTAAAGTGTCTTTTCTTTTCTGTGTGAGTCACCAGATGAACTCTGGACCCACACGTGGAGGTTAATACACATTCACAGCCTCATGGCAGCAGCCTGGTTACCAGTGCTGGTAGAAAACAGCTGAACTTTAACTTTGGCTCATTAAACTCAGCCAGCTGCCAACTCAAACACACTCAAAGAAGACAGAAAGAAAGGCTGGACTCCAGCTGCTAATCACGGCCACTCTGAGAGAAACAAACACCATTTCCTCTTAGAAAGTCCTTCTGTCTCCACAGTTTGACCTTCAGACTGCGTGACATTTTGTTTGGTTTAAATTCAGCTTGCTCTCCTCAAAGTGAGCCTATCGCTGCACAAACAAATCCTGAGTGCTTTGACATATAAGTTCTACTGTCTCTCAGGGGTTGGTCTGGCTTTGGTTGCCATAAAAGAGGTAACAGGCGCTTAAATGAAAACGGACGTGTCTTAAACTACACCTGAGGTGGTTTGGGATCGTGCGCAAGTGGAAAATATGCAGCAGAGGACCACAGCAGGCCTTCACATCAACCAAACAACACAGAACAAGAGGCTGAGAGATGCTGGAGTGACCTGACATTTGAAACAATGAAGCCTACGCTGCCTCATTTAAAGTCTCTCAGCAGTGAAGGAAAAACAGTACAAATTATTTCTATCTCTGTTTATCAATCAATCTAAAAGTCAGTCATTGAATGAATAAAAAAAAGATTAGATTTTGTCAATGAAAAAAAACTTATTTCTGTTTGTACATTTATTTATTTCAGTGTTTCTGTTTCTGTGTTTCTATTGAATAATATTCATTTATTTATAAATATACCAAATTAGTGCATTTACACCAACATTTTGATACCGGTATCAGTACCAACATGTTTTTCGATATTTTTCAGTATTTTTCCGTATTTTTTGATATTTTTTGATACTTTTCCAAATAAAAAGAAAACACAAAAAATGTCATTAGTGACTTTATTTTAATAAGAAATCTTTATGCATCAGTAAATAATCAGTAAAGAATCACTGCTGCAGCAGGATTAAAATTGAAATTTCCATTGATATTAATTAATCTGAACTCTTCCTAAATTAAAACATTAGTGGTCTGTTTAAAAATGAATATTAACTTGTTTTCTTTGCATTATTTGAGGTCTGAAAACACTACATCTTTTTTTTGTTATTTTGACCAGTTGTAATTTTTGGGAGAAATTGTTACTCAAAACACACACTTATAGTTTTTCCATCCATAGACCAGTGTGTGCCACAAATTGATTCTGCTTTTTTTTTTTCTATCAACGCAATATAGTTCCGTTAATTCATCTTCGCATAGCGCTCTTTTTTATAGTAGCGTTTTAAATGCCTCAGTACCTCACTACCAATTTAGTACCAGTATACCAAACAAGTCTCATTTACACATTTGTCTCTGTATTCATATTTATTTGTCTATCCGTCTATGTGAGTGAGTGAGTAGATAAAATAAGTAAGCAAGTAAAAGTGAGTAAATAAATAAAGTAAGGTAAGCAGGTATAAGTGAGTAAGTGATAAAATAAAGAAAGGTAAGTAAGCGGGTGAGTGAGTAAACAAGTAAATAAAGTTAAAGCATAAGTCAGCGATCCGGTCGTTTTGGCTAATGCTGCGTTCCAGGCAGGTTTTTGAAACCGTAAATTACGGCTTCAAGTCACGACTTATGACTTAGTAGCGTTCCAGGTAACCCGTAACTCGTGTTTTTCCGACCTGTTGTCTATGAAAGTCACTATAACGGCCACTCGTAACTTCAGACCCGTGAACTCGTACCAGATCGAACTGGTACGACTTCACAGGTCAGAAAAACATGAGTTACGGGTTGCTTTGAACGCACCATGAGTTAGCAGCCCCCGCCCTCGTCATGGATCTATTGGTCCTCGTCCCTACGTCACCACATTCACGCGATGCATCCCTTGGCTGCACACACAGCCCTTCATGCCGTTCTCTCTCCTCATTGGATAACGCTTGTATCCCACAAGGAAAGTTTTCTCCTGGTTTACAGCAGAGCAGAGTGACTGAGAGACCCGTGTTTCAGCACAAACACTCTATGTAAGTGATTGCTGACGGAAAATAGGACTATTTAGCACTTATATTAACAAAACATTCCGCTGAATACACCCACCAGATGTTGCCCAACAAGAAAATGTAACTGACTAAAAACAACTGCATGCTGTGGTAAAGTATTGGAGGCATTCAGGAGTGGAGTAACAACTGGTGGTTTTTAGACATTTATTTTTCCTATAACCCCCCAGGTATCAGCCCAGAGGAGCGAGCTCAGAACGTGGGGCGAATCCTGCGAAAGGAAGCGGACGACGTGGTGAACAATTGGGACCAGCTCAACGTGGACTCGGCCGACTGGCAGAGGAGGCTGGAGCTGGCTCTGGATCGGCTGATGGAGCTCCAGGATGCGGAGGACCTGCTGGACGGACAGCTGAGGCAGGCGGAGATGGTGAAGGAGGCGTGGGAACCGGTGGGAGACCTGCTCATCGACTCGCTGCCCGAGCACATCGACAGAGTCAAGGTGGGACTGGACGGCTTGGCTTTCTAAAAACCTGTTTCTATTGACATTATCTTTGGATCTTTTTGGGACCTAATGGCATGGATCCATTCTGGACCAGCGTAGAATTTGATTCTTTTCCATCTGCGTTTGGATTTTAAAGGGATAGTTCAACATTTTGGCAAATTGGCCCATTGCCATAATCCCTATAGTCATAGCAGTAGGTTTGTTACCTTTCATTGTCGGTGCAAGCTATTTTTAGAATAGCGGAGCAGAGCCGTGAGCTGCTCAGAGCTACGCTACGGAGGTGCATTTTTGGGGGCATAAATGTGCATGATGAAGGAACAGCCAGAAAATCATTTGACATTTTATTTGTGTGTGTGTGTGTGTTTTACAGGAGTTCCAGGATGAGATTGCTCCGATTAAAGATGACGTAACTCAGATGAACCACTTGGCGTCCACTTTTGGTCCGTCAAACATCCAACTGTCACCTAGCAACCTGGAACGCATTGAGGATCTCAACACCCGTTGGAGGTTGCTCCAGGTACGAGCCGGTGCAAACACACAAACACGCACATTCTGATTTCTTATATTACAATTTTCACCTTCAGTACAATAAAACTGAAAGAACATTAAAGGGATAGTTCAACATTTTGGCAAATTGGCCCATTGCCATAATCCCTATAGTCATAGCAGTAGGTTCGTTACCTTTAATTGTCGGTGCAAGCTATTTTTAGAATGTCAGAGCAGAGCCGTGAGCTGCTCAGTGCTACGCTACGGAGGCTCATGGGATTTCTTGGTTTCCCTCATCAAATACACAATCCAACAACTCCACAATGCTCTGGTGGACAAGTTGTGACCTGCACATTCACCACGCTATGAGATAGTAATACAACGTTACCACACAGAGTAACGTCATGTAAAACCACTGATGCACGTTGCCTTCAGGGACAGTTTTTTGGCAAGTAGACTCTGTATTTACCTCGAAAACAACTCCATCCAAGAAACCCAGAAATCCCATGAGCCTCCGTAGTGTAACACTGAGCAGCTCATGGCTCTGCTCCACTGTTCTAAAATTAGCTTGCACTGCCAATCAAAGGTCAATCAAAACCTACTCCTAAAACTATAGGGATTATGGCAATCGGCCAATTTGCCACAAATGTTGAACTGTCCCTTTAAGTATCTATTTAAATCAGGATTTTAGAACTTAATAATTAGCTACTCATGTCTTTACAAATGAAAAATATGAAATTACAGCAGGTACTAATAGCTCAGGAATTTCTAAATAAAGGCGTGCCTTACAAATCATTATTGATTATTGATTGATGTTGTCATTTTGGATCAGTGCTATTGACCCGTTGATCACTGAACTGATATATCGATGTACATCTTTGTCGATAAAATAACCAGTAACCCCACAAACTAATGCATTGTAACAACTTCACTTTCTAAGTTAGTTAGCCATGCATGCTAATATGCTAACTTCACAGTTTAATTCACTGCTGCTCTTGTGCAATATCCCTCCATCTGAGCCTCGCACTCCTAAGGCAGCACAGTTTGTGCCTCTATTGGTCTCAATAAATCCAGTGGCAGCCATGCTGGAAGTCAGACAGTGATGGTTATCAGGGGCGACAGAGAGAGCCAATCAGCTGCCAGAGAAACCAGCTAATACCGCAGAGTCCCGGTCGGAGACAGGCTGCGGTGACACCACGGTGACAGGACCAGACGGCTGGTCTCTCTGAAGTTAGCACCTGACCAGATGCTTGTGTACACACACACACACACACTCAAACAACAACCTGCTTACAGTGAAGTGTAAATGTAACCTGTAAAAGGAGCTCTCAGGTGATCACTTGTTGAGTTATTATGAAGTGTTTTCAACTTTTTCCCTTAAAAATTTCGTTTTCTCTTCATTAGGTTTATTTTCTTCAGCATTTACCTAGTTGGCTAAACAGAGTCATATATTCCAAGATAATTTGGAGGCTATATCTTCGCCTCCTGGGGCTTAGAGCAACAGCAGTGCAAATGATGCCACTGGCTTTTCTGTACATGTGCCCAGGAGCCCTGGAATTGCTGCATTAAGTGGCTATAGCTCAAAGTGTCATTCTCCATAGCAGTGACATCCATTCGTAGAGTGGGGGAGCTACAGGCTTTTGAAAGTCTTTAAGACATTTGTTTGTCTTGGGACTAGGGTGACCAGGTGTCCGGATTTAGGCCGGACAGTCCGGATTTTTAATGCCCTGTCCGGCGTCCGGCGCAGCATCAAGCCGGACACGTATTTGTCCTCCTTTTTGAGGCACTAGGCTTGAAGAGCGGGGTTTTTTCATCTTTGCTGGGCTGCAGCGCAATAGCCAATCATAGACCGTAAAAAATGCCCCCAACGCAGTAACATATCAAATGATTGGCTAAGAGCGGTGTGACGGTGTCAGATACAAATCTGCTTATCATTGGTTAAAAAGGTAAACAAGGGTCCATGTGCTGCTGCGGCATGACATTGACAGAAAGTTAGCATCATGCCAAAACGCAAGACCTCGTTTAATTCTGAATGGATAAAAGAGCACGAATTTATAACGAAAAGCAGTCGAGACTCATTCCATGGCTTCTGCACACTTTGTCGATGTGATGTCGACGTAAGTAGTCAGGGGAAAGCTGCAATTGAACGGCATGCGGGTACGGATAAACATAAAAGTAATAAACGTGCGGCAGGTACTTCTTCAATGAGGACATTTTTTCGTGAAGTTTCGTCGCCCCTGGATGACAAGATAACCGCCGCGGAGCTGTGCAAGGTGTACCATGCTGTAAAGCATCACCAGTCCTACAGAAGTTTAGACTGCGGCATGAAAGTGGACCGGGAGATTTTCAGTGACTCGCCCACAGCTAAAGGGATGACCTGTGGCCGAACAAAAGCCAAGGCATTGTGCGAGAACGTCATCGCTCCCTATTCGGTACAGGAACATACCGACTACATAAAAGAAAACAACCTACCCTTTTCCGTGGCAACCGACGCCTCAAATAAAGGAACAACCAAGTGTTTTCCCATTGTGGCAAGGTATTTTCACTTTGATGAAGGCATCCAACATGTCCTGTTGGATTTTTATAGTGACAGCAACGAAACGTCAGAAGCCATAACAAACCAGCTGCTGGCAAAACTTGAGATGTCTGGCTTAGAGGTGAAAAACATGTCTGCATATGCAGCAGACAATGCCAGTGTCAATTATGGCAAACATAACAGTGTGTATCAGAAGCTGAAACTGAGCCAAAAGGATGTGCTCCCTGCAAACTGTTTGGCCCATATTCTGCATAACGCAACCAGATATGCAGCAAGCAGCCTTGATGTTGATGTGGAAAATGCTGTGCTGAAGATTTACAGCCATTTCAGCATATCAGCAAGCAGAACAGCACAATTGAAGGAATTCTGTGAGTTTGTGGAGGTGGAGGAATGCAACCTGCTGCGGCATGTTGTCACCAGGTGGTTGTCCCTGCTGCCATCCATTGACAGAATCCTGAAATATTGGAAGGCCCTGACCAGCTACTTCCAGAGTGAGGGTGAGGGGGAATGTGCCAGAATTGTGTGGAGATGTTTTGGAGAAGAAAGAAATGAGGTGTCAGAGACATATTTTCTGTTTCTCAGCCATGTTCTTAAGGTGTTCTCCGACACGATCGAAGCACTTGAGGCAAAATCCTTCAGCATTACATCGGTGTTTAAGGTAATGACTGAACTAAAACAAAAGCTGGAAAGAAGGATGAAGGACAAGTTCTTTGGGTTTGCTGTCAACACCAAACTGAAGCAGCTGCCCCCTTACCAGTCAAAAAAATGTGAGGCTGATTTTCTGCTTTTTTATGAAAGAGCAAAGAAATACATAAGTGAAAGATATGACTTCTCTGACACAAGCTTTCATAGCAAAGTAGCCAAGCTTGGCCTCACAACTGCTGTGCCATTTGAAGACTACAGTGCTGCTGTCCAGGCCTGCAATCTGGACATTGATATGGATGGACTGTATGAGGAATATGCCATGGTGGAAGGTTCCTTCAGTTCACCAGAAATGGAAGGTTGCCACAGTGAGGAACGATATTTGAAACTGTTTTCCAAAGCAGATGTACCACTTGTGAATCTCAGGAAGGTCAGCGCCTACATTTTCTCCATCCCATGCAGCAATGCACACACAGAACGTGTCTTTTCAATGATGACAACTGCATGGAGAAATGAGAGGAATCGTCTGGATGTGGACAGTGTCAAGGCTGAGCTGCAAGTGTGTGTCAATTTCACCCATCCCTGCACAGAGATGTACAAGAAGTTCACCCTAAACAAAAAACTCTTGGATGCAGCCAGGAAAGAACAGAAGTATTTCAGATAGACAATCAACTATTTTGGTGAGTACACTAATCTTATGATTTCACTGATGGGCAACATGAAATGTTTATATTTATTGGGTTGAAAACGATACAGATTTTGGAAGATTGATAACTATGTTGTTGCTATGTTGTTATTTGTACCAGTCTCTGCAGGATATAAAAGGCCCAGGCACAGTGGGGGCTTGGAAGCCATGATGGCAGAGGGGCTGTTGATCCTGAGCTGCTACAGAGGGTGAATGTGGAGTTTGCTTAAAGACAGGTCTGCTGCACACACACAGACACTGAAGACAAGTCCCCAAAAGACTGAAGCACTTTAGAAATGATATGCTTTTTGAGCAGTTGAATGTTTTTTTGTTTGTTTGTTTTTTACAATCTCCTTTGTTGTTTATATAAAAGGTTATTCAGGCTTTTTTAAAAAGCATTTTTTTTTATTATTATTATATATGTTACCTGTTAATTGTTGTTTACATTTAAGTCCACACATGTTATGCTTTGTGGCACTCTGCACTTGAAAAGATTCATCTCAGTGGTCACTTTTTGAACACCACAATGTATTGAATAAATACAAATATTGTTAACAAACACTTGACTTTAATATTTTTTCCTATTCAGCCACACAAACATCATCTTTAAACCACTCAAAATTGTACTATAAATAAGAGTATACCAGAGTCCTATGTACACCATAGTAATTTATTGATATGCCGCATAATGTCCTCCTTTTTGGTGTCATGGAAATGGTCACCCTACTTGGGACAGCCTGTGTCCAAAGCTAGGGCCTTGTGGCAGGTCCGAGCGTTTTTTTGCTCGAGTCGCTCGTCGCTCAGCGCTGATTGGCTGCCGTAATCCCGGTGTAAACAGAGACACATGGCAGTGGGCGTGACGTCATCAAAGGGAAAATGTCTGAAGAGTCTGTGGCTCTGTGCCAAATTGACGAGCGACAGCAGCTGAGCGATGGAATTTTTTTTTGGAGCGATACAAGCGACATAGAAGGTCCAGTGTGAACTGAATTTTTCAGTCTTAAGCCTGGTTTATGCTTCTGCGTCGCGGCGACGGCGGAGCTACGCCATTGACCCTACGCCGTCATTGAGCATTTGAAGTTCTGCGTCGAGGGAACGCGTTGATCTGCAATTCACCGCCAAGCCGCGAGGGAGGTGTGGCTGTGTGTCTGTGTGGTTTCGGGGGGCTCATATGGTTTTCGTCAGGGAACTTGTTGCTTCCGGTCACAGTAAACAATGGTAACTGAAAAATAAACACTTTTATAGCAAATGTTGAAGTGCAGGTGACAAAGAACACGTTTGTGGAGGTGGTCTGTCCGACCAGTCGAGGCTGAACGGGTGAATTTACCACACTGACGTTCTGAGTGAACCAATCACAGTCCCCGAGGTTCGCGTCGCAACGCGTCGCCGCGACGTGTAGTCAGGATTTTTTGGAGGTGCACGTCAGGCCACGGCGTAGGGTCCGCATCGGGGTCCGCGCCGACGCCGCTGCTACGTCGTCTCCGCGACGCAGAAGCATAAATCAGGCTTTAAGGTGTTAAGACTGAAAATGTGTTTCCGGCTTCAGTCAGGTTTAGGTAAGTGGTTGTGCTTCTGTTGTGTACTCGGTCGCACCTTCACAACCAGGTCACTTCAGTCAATTCTCAGTGTCCTTTCAGGCCTAAAAGGTTGAGGCTGATGGGGCGGCACGTGGGGAAAGCGGTGCGACCATTTTCTCCTCAACAATCCCACTTCCTCTTGTTTTTACAACTCTTGTCAGGTTACCTTGGGGACAGGGAAAAACAACTCAGGCAGGAATGGATTGGGTGAGGTGGAGTCAAAGGTAAATTTATCGTTTAGTTTCATGTCACATCAAAGCAAAAAAAAAAAAAAAACACGGACTGGCCATCACTGCAGTATCCTCATCTTCACCTGTTCTTCATCTCATACATTGTGTTGGAAAGGTCAATCAACCAAACACACTCCCTCAGCTGAAAGACTTCTATCCAAGAAGTTTAAGTGATTCACATTCTTACTTCCTGGAACAGAAATGTGTCACTAATCAGCATCTCCATGCCAGCGTTGCCTGGGAGCATTAGACGTCTGAACACTGTCAGGAAGCATCAGTGAGAATAGACACTGTGGTTCCTCTGGGATGTTACTGGTACCTAAATGCATAAGGATATGACTGGTTCAGAAATTAGCCAGATGATTATACATAGGACAAATAGATGGCTTTTTGTGTGTGTCAATATTGTACCATGGAAGTATAAATGTGGTTTTATACTTTTTTTTGTTTATAAACAAAATTCTGGAAGAATTAAGTCTATTAGTTGACCTTATTAATATCCTTTGATTTGGTTTATTGTCATGTTGGAAAATTCTTCAAATTTTAACAAACCAACTAGTTAACTGGTTGTAAAGCATTGTCATTGTGAAGTGGTGCTGACCTAGTTATTGTCATTCTGCTTTTGATTATTTTAGATGAATGTGTTTCCCATTGTAAATGGTAAATGTATCATGCATGAGCTATTCCATTAACTAAGATTAACATTGTTAAATAACTGTGGTCATGTGGCCGTTCACCTGAAAGGGGTCGTATCGTTTTTCTACCCAGATCTTATTGTGCACTAATAATGGTTGTTGTTCTTTATACACCCTGTATCAGTGTAATTGAATACTTGACTAAAACCTAGCTATTCAGCTCAAATATCACTTTCCCTTGTCATAAGGCTCCCTCAGCTCTGTGGATTTCCAAAACTAATATTATTTTTGTGGAATTTCATGATGCAGTTATTTGACATACAGTATATAATATTCTAAAATCAGTACTACTCTAGATAATAGCTATTTAAATTTGGGTTAGTGGCTGGTTGAGGTCTAATTCCACTACAAATTCATTCCTCCTCCATTCCACCTCCTCCATCTATCTATCTATCTATCTATCTATCTATCTATCTATCTATCTATCTATCTATCTATCTATCTATCTATCTATCTATCTATCTATCTATCTATCTATCTATCTATCTATCTATCTATCTATCTATCTATCTAAATGTTTTTCTCCATCTTCCTTGGTCAGATCTCCGTTGAGGAACATCTGAAGCAGCTGACAGATGCTCACAAGGACTTTGGCCTTTTGCACGGTGAGTACAAAGAAGCTCACACATACAAATATATAGGCTACACACATACAGAGTATACTACAGGTTTTCTCAATTGTTTTGAACATCATTTCCACGCCCACATTAGAATTTCTCTTAGCATTTGGATGAACATGGTAATGGTTCCTTCCAGTGGTATTTCACTGACATTTAGATATATAATGTATCATGTTGTGACTCCTTTTTTCTTTGTCTCTGCAGGATCAGTAGAGAGCCCCTTCGAGCAGGGTGTCTCCCCCAATAATGTGCCCTACTATATCAAGTAAGTACTGACCTGTGGGCTGTGGCTCAGCAGGTCCACTTCACTGCTATTTATATGTCAAGACTACATATAAATCTGAGCTGACAGATGAATTAATTTAGCTGATACTCATTCTAGCGGGGCTGACAGATAATTGTCTCTGCTGCACTAACCTTTTAACACAGTGTTTTGTATTGCAACTAAAAGCAAATTAAATATCCAACCTAAGAAAAGTGTCTTAAACTCAAAACAGCACTCTAGTTTTTAGAAAATCTTTTTCAAACAGGAGGAAATTTGTTGGGGACTAAATTTAGCAGCAGATTAGTCCACACTTGTTCCTGTAATAAGTGTTTGTGACAGCTACATGGTGTGTGGGACTGAGTTGGAATAAACTTGGTAATGAAGGAACGTGTCGCCCTGTGCGGTTAGCTGCTCATTTCTGTGCTTTTTGATATTTTTTGGCCAAAACTTGAGTTGAGTTGTTGGTTTGACTCTTGAAGATTCTGGGAGATTTTTTTTTTTTAGCACTCTCCTGATGATAGCAGGAAGAAGGAGTTTGGAAGGTGAGATATGTGATTAATTTGGGCAGACGTAAGATCAGTAATTCAAACCAAAGCAACCCCAGGAGTACCCTATCGAGGGTGTGGTGTGTGCAGGTCCAGTGTGAATGAGTTCCAAATCCATTCGGCGACACTCGCAAGGTGAAATTACAAATTTTAGTGAGACATTTTCAAAAAAACCTTTTTCCTCAGCACTGCCAGGTGTGTCTGTGTTCGAAAGTTCAATGTTCAGACCTCTTTCACTTCTGGTGGATATACCAAAGTGCTTGAATTATGTAGCATAGGGTGACCAAACGTCCTCTTTTACCCGGACATGTCCACTTTTTACGTCCTGTCCGGGCGGGTTTTATAAATTCATGAAAATGTCCGGTTTTCATTGTTTTTTACTTTGACTGGCACTTTGACCAGAATACTCCAGTATTTTGTTCCGTCACTGTTTTCTTTTTCTTTCATTTTTTCCCTAAATACCCGACAGCCGTGTTTATCTGCAGGGCCGGCCCAAGCCTCCTTGGAGCCCTAAGGGGCCTCTAGTATTGCCAATAATACTGATTATTGATCATCTACACACCTAGCTACTACAAACTAATTTGTAAAAGTTGAATCAAACAGAAACAGTACATACAATGTAGAGAGAATAAATAAAGATTAATCATCTGGCAACGAATACATTGGGGATTTGCTGTTTCTGTGGTCTAGCATTAGCTAATGTTAGCTAACTACCATAATGTCCAGTTGCTGCCTATCGCCTTCCGATGTTTGAGAAATTCAGTTGAAAAAAGCATGTTTCTAGCTTTGTGTGGCTATACGGTGCCTGAATTTTGTGGCAAGTGATGTGTAATATGAAACAGATTGTGCTATAATGTAGAGAAAATAAAAACAGCCCAACTATCTTGTGTTTTATTTATTGTAGCCTATAAGTTTGGAGTTTGCTGTAAGCTAATAGCTTTTCTGTGGTCTAGCATGACAGCTTATGAAAGCTAACATGAGCTACCGTAATGCTCAGTTCACTGGCTACGGCTTTCCTACACAACATTTACCAAGAACCACGATCAATATTTCACAGCAAAATAGCTAGCTTGTAGAGCTCAATTGAAAAAAAAATCATAAGAGAAAGCTGAATAAAGCTCAGAGCTCTATGACTGACCAGTAGCATTTTTCCAGCTTCCTATTTGTTTTACTAGTTAGAGTAGTTCAGTAACAGTTAACCTGATTGTCCCACAAGTATGCCTTCATCCTGGAATCATTAACTGTGTTTCGACCAAAACCACTTGAAACATTTGGTTCTTTTTACAACGTTGCTTTGTTCCCACCACAACGTTTAACACAAATGAGTCTAATCTAAACTCAAACCTGACTTTAGTAAGACAGACACAAAAGATATGACTACATTTAACATAGGACACTGCCTCTGGTTTCAGTATTCATTTTTATTGATATTTATTTATTCTTTTGGTATTGGTGTATTTATACAGATACTATCCAACAAATACGTATCCAGTTTTATCCTCTCAGATTATCAGCAGTAGACATAGATTCTCTGTCCAAGCCTGTACGTGGCCCGGATTTGGGCAGAGGTTGTCATGAGGACCAGGAAATATATTTCAATTTAGACCAAGTTTAATCTTCATAAGGTAATGTTTTTAAGATATTAGATGTCAGAGAGAGCCCCCCCCCCAGTTAGCCCCTAACTCATCGATCAGAGTGAACCTTCACTTCCTGCTTCTTTAACCGGCGGCTTGCTGTGTTTTGACTAAACCACCCAATGAGAGAGACTGCATGTAACCGGTGCGACATGATTGGTTGTTTGACGTGGAAGTACGTGATGGCACGGTGAAGGTAGAAAGAGATGGAGGGAGGAGGAGGAGAAACAGAAGTGACAGATTCTTCTCTCCACATGCAGAGAGAAAGCTGGACCTGACCTTTTCACCGAGACGCTGTGAGTGGCAGCTGACCACACACACTCACACACACATTTGCACTAGTATACAGACATGACATAACAACTTCAAATGTCTACTATCGTGTAATACTTCTACGTGCAGCTCTTTTACTTGTGGTTGCATATTTTACTTACCAATACTATTATATTATATTATATTATCTCACAGCGTGGTGGATGTGCAGGTCATAACTTGTCCACCAGAGCGTTGTGGAGTTGTTGGATTGTGTATTTGATGAGTTTGATGAGTTTGATGAAGGAAACCAAGAAATCCCATGAGCCTCCATAGTGTAGCTCTGAGCAGCTCACGGCTCTGCTCCGCCGTTCTAAAAATAGCATGCTCCGACAATTAAAGGTAACAAGCCTACTGCTATGACTATAGGGATTATGGTAATGGGCCAATTTGACAAAATATTGAACTATCCCTTTAATGATTAAAGGCGTTTCAGGGAAACTGAGGAAGTCTTTTGGAATAAAGGTGAAACGTCTTCAAGAGCCAAAAAGAAGTCATCCATCCTGGGTGATCCAATCACATGTGGTCAGCTCTAATCACTCAGCCCACAATCGTTTTGCAATGTAAACACAATGTATCTTAGCAACACCTCCATCAAAGGACCACCTACTCTCCTTATATTCACACCTATGGCTCATTAACATAATGTACCTGGATGTGTAGCCTACAGATGGCCTTCCAACGCTGCTGTGGCTCTAAGAGCTTCAATGTGACGACGGGTTGTTTGTGTTGTCAAACTGATGAAGATGCTTTCTGAAGTTGTGTATTTGCATGTTTCATAAGGTGCAGCGCTTTGATCTCTCAGGGCCACCGTACGTACCGGAGATTGATGTCAGAACTTCAAAACAAAAGAGGCCCGGACCAAAATGACACAATGTATACACACTACAGGGGATATCTATGCTTCACACACTGCGGCAGGCAAAGTCTAAATACACATACAATAATACGCCTACACACACACTTAACACACCCACCCTGTGTGTCATGCATACAAACAGGTTCTCATACACATTCAAGGCACAGTGGAAGAGCATATGGTGGAGCAACTGCTTCTCATGCATCATCACTGGAGATGATGTCCTATAATTATTTATTATACTGAGCACACACAGTGGTGGGGGTTAAAGAAGAGTTGAGACTCCAGTGACCCCCCCCCCCCCCCCCCCCCCACCTTCCTGTTTCTCTCCTGTGAGCTGTTAAAAGCAAGAGGCAGCTTTTTTGTGTCTTCCTCACCCCCCTTTTCTTTTCCCTCTACGTCCTTGCCTCCTTTGCAGTTTTTCCTCCTCTGTGTTTCACTCTCTTCCATGACATTGAGAGAGGAATTCCTGTGCAAAAGAGTCTCTCCCTCTCCCTCTGTCACGTCAAGGAGGTGAAAAACCTCCACGGATGGTGTCGAGGCTCCTTTGCTTTCAGATAGAGCGGGGATGGGGGAAGGGAGGCAGAGGCAGAGAGCCTCAGCTCCTCCTTGTCCAATGAGTGGCGTCAAGTTTCTCTGGGAAAGTCGGGACGAGCCAGGAAATGTGGCGAGTTTAATTTCAAAATAAAGGCACCAGAGAATTTCTGTGATTCATCTTACTTGCTTTGCTGTTTAGCCATTAAAGACACGGCGCTTGTTATTTTGATTTTAGTTGATATTGAAAATGAATCCTGCAAATTTGGAATTGACCAAATTAGCTCCAGGATTTTCCCCACAGTGCAGGAGACGTAAATCTGTCTTAAAGGGATAATTCAACATTTTGGCAAATTCATCTATTGTCATAATCACTATAGTCATAGCAGTAGGTTCATTACCTTTAATTATAGGTGCATCCACCGGGCAGAGCTGCTCAGTGAACACAATGGAGGTGAATGGTACAGGTCCCCATCCCTCATCAAACTCATCAAATAGTACACAATCCAACAACTCCAAAACGCTCCTTTGGACAAGTTGTGACCTGCACATTCACCATGCTATGAGATATAATAATGTAAAAGTATGAGATGACGAGTTGTTTTTGAGGCAAATGCAGCCGGAACTACATTCCAAACATGGCTGCTGGACAGAGGGATTTCAAAAGCCCAAGTAGTTCTGAGTGTTTGCTTTACATGTCGTAATGTTCCATAATTATACATGATTATTTCATAGCGTGGTGAATGTGCAGGTCACAACTTCTCCATGAGAGTGTTATGGAGTTGTTGGATTGTGTATTTGATGAGGGACCATTGTATTTGCTGAGCAGCTTGTGTCTCTGCCCAGTGTCTCAAAACAAAAATAATTAAAGGTAATTAATCAACTGGCAATAGGGGGATTTGCCAAAATGTTGAACTATCCCTTTAAAATAAATAATATTATGGTGCACAAGAAAGGAAATTTAGCTATATGTCCATTGTTATTTTACCATGGTTCACTCTTTTTTTTAAAAACTAAAATCTTTATTTTTATTTATTTTTTAACTCTCGCTCTTACTTTGAAGGAACAGCGGAAGTGCTCGTGGTTGTGTTCCGGTAGCTGACCTGCTGTTCCGTTGGCCAGTCAGCCTCTGCAGCCCACCGCCGGCGCTCGCAGAGAGGAGCATACAGCAACGCACGCACGCACGCGCGCGCACGCACACGTAGACTACACAGTGTAAATCTTGGGACCCCTCTCTCTCTCTCTCTTCGGCTGGTTGAGGACGCCTGTTCGAATCCCGGAGGGGGTCGGTCGGTCGGGGGTATCGCCTCGGTGTATTCCCCGGGAATTCGGTTCATTTCCACGGGGACTGAGGACGGGCTTTATCGGCCGGCGATGCGGGAGCAGCTTCGGAAGTGAGTGCCGGGATGAAAGGGAGAAGGGGGGGGGGGGCACCGCCGCGGTAAAGAATAGCCATGGTAACCATGCTGGTCATAATGCAGTAAACCTGTTCCCACTGAAAACACGGCGGCTTTGGGTTTTTCACAGCCGGGCTGAGGAGAGAGCGGTGAGTCGAGGGGGTGGAGGGGGGGAGCAGAGACACCCCCACCACCACCACCACACACACGCATTCCGTGGATAACACACATTATTTCACGTGGAATGTCGAATTTGCGCAGAAAATGAGTGAAAAAATGTGCAAAACCCTCGACGGTGAGACGTTTAAATTCATTGCAGCGCATCGGAAAATAGGCACCTCTCCTTAGCAGCATCTGTAAGCTAACCCTCGAGTAAACGCCACTGTAAATACATTTCCATTAATAATATATCCACGTATGACTTTAGTATATATTTTTGCGTCGTAATAATTGAGGCTGTGGCGCGTGGGAACGAAAAAGGACGTTTTTTTCCCAAAGAAAAGCCAGGGAAACGGTTGTTTTGGGGGGTAGCCATTAAACCGAGCAGCCCCCTTCCTTCACAGCAGCTTTTTGGTCGTGGTTGTTGCCGGGGAACCAGGCGAGGTGTGTGGTCAGCAGTCCTCTGCCCCCCCCCTTCCTGATGCATATTCCCATTCTCAATGTTTGTGCTGTTTCACTGCCGTTCATTGAAACAAACAGGAGAAATCTGTGCAGCTGTTTTTGCGTTCCTCTTCTGTGCCAGCAAGTTTATTTCTGTTTTTTGTGTTTAATTTTTTTTGGACAAGTGTGCGCGTGTGTGTTGATTTTGATGTGATGCCTCTGTCTATTTTGGGATGCATGCGAAATAAAGCCAGGCCGATGGGTCTGTGCTGCTCATCCTCCAGATTGTTGGTCAGCGCTCGGCTGTAACGTGGGATGTGGTCGTCTTGCACTGATACTACATGGGGCTGTACATCTGTTTGTGTATGTGTGCGTATGTGATTTTTGGCACCAATGTGATTGCAGGTGTGTGTTGAAGCTTTATATCCATCAGCTGTACACACACACACACAGACGCACTTCCAGTCTCCGTGCTGACATTGACATGCTCAGGCAGGATTGTTATGGCTTGTTGTGTGTGAGCTTGTCTTTGTGTGTGTGTTATCAACCCCCCCCCCCAATCTATCGAGGCTCAATCTGTGGTTCATGGCAGAAAGTTGTAGAGCTTTTCTTGTCAGGTGTCAGGTTTGTTGATAAACTCAGCAATTGCAGCTATAAAAGACGTGTTTTAGCGTCGGCGAACAAACCCATCGAACGAAGCTCAAACTGACATGTCGGATGTTTTAAAGATGATGCTAGATAGTCATTATCCTTGGTCCTGGGGGGGTCATTAGCCCACCAGCAGCCTGCAGCTCAAAGGCCAGAATTTAACTGGTGAATCTGTTGTTTTTGGTCAGACCAGATCCACCATGTTGTATTTTAATGATAAAACGATGACTGGTAAGTTGAGGGTTGAGCTAATGAAGACTGGAGTCAATGTGGAAACACAAACATGTGATTATGGTAATTATGATGATGGATTCTACATTCCACTGTCTTTACAATGGTTGAACAGAAATGGTTGTTTCTATTGTAACTTCTTTAACAGCAGTTGTAACCCCCTGAAACCAAATATTCTATCTATCTATCTATCTATCTATCTATCTATCTATCTATCTATCTATCTATCTATCTATCTATCTATCTATCTATCTATCTATCTGGCATAGCTCCTTTGCATAGTGAATAGTAGGGCTGCAATAATTATTGGCAAATAATTTTCATGCAACAGTGTTGTTTTTGTTGTGATTACAACAGCACTGATGCTGGTTATATTAATTTAAGTCACAGGCAGAGTGGTAATATGTCATTTTTACTGACTACATCTCAGCCTTTCTTACATTGGTACATTGCGTAGGAATTACTCCCATCTAGCGTTGTGGTTGTAGGCTATATCTCAAGCAACTCAGTCATAGTTTTCATGCTGCATTCAGGTGAAATTGAGCAGACGGCAGACGGGCAACAGCCGCTGCAGGCATAAACAAGCCTATGTTACAAGTGGTCCGTCAGCACGAGGCAAAACAATACACATGACAATATGTTCAGAGCTTTCCAGAACATTTCATTTTGTTGATGGGGGTGATTACTGATTAATGAAAAACATACTTTTGAGTCCCTTTAACCTCAGGTGTATATGTATAAATGTTAACGGTCATCGGTATTGGCATTTGGTTATGAGAAGCAGGAAGTAATGTATCGGTGGGAGAAACAGTTCATGTGCATCCCTAGTGAAAGGGGCAAGTTTGATTTTATGATAACTAAAAAACAGAAGAGAACATGCGTAACAGACTTAGGTTTAACTTTAAAAAATGTAACATTTTTACTTGGTCACCATTAAGACATAGTTAGATTACCCTAGCTCATGTAGCAGTTTACTGTCAGGCTAGAACACATGATATAACATCTACTCTGATGTAACAGTTTGCATCATGTTTTTCATGGGACTTAAAGGACAATTCCGGGCAAATTCAACTTGGGGGTGTATCTTACTATCATTTTAGGTCTAAAAGAAGGAATGTGAAGATTTTCAGTTCAATCGCTCCTGTTTTGCGGTAGCTGCGTCTGTCCCCGCATCGCTCCAGCAGCAATGAATGGGAGTGGATGCAAGTTCCGCTGGTTAGGCTGTTTACATCCCTCAAAGCCGCAATTTTTTTCCACAGACAGCGTCACATGGCTACTCAAACATGTACCGATGAGTTTATTGACTTCAAGCAAGCCGACATGCTTGTAAAACTAGATCTAAATTCAAAGTCTCCCGGAGTCTCGCGCGAGACCCTGTTGCCGTGCTCGGTGCATTCAGGGGCAGTTAGAATTCTGCTGTTTGTGTCATAAACACAGAAATATCGACTCTTGTCTTGCTTCAAGTAAAAAAAACTTATCGGCGCATGTTTGAGTAGCCACCTGACGCTGTCTGTTGAAAAAAATTTACACTTGAAGCAAGTAAAGAGTCGATATTCCTGTTTATGACAAACGGTAGCTCCAACTGCACCTGAATGCACCGAGCACGGCAACAGGGTCTTGCGCGAGATTCTGAATTAGCACTGAGCACAGTTAGGCCAGTGTGGTCTGATACCTGCAGACAGCTGCTAGCTCGCGTTAGCTCCACTGCTAATCCACACACTCCACACCACCTGATAGAATCTCTTGCGAACAAACAAATTGAGTGCTTCTATTACTTTCCTTGATTAGATTTTTTCCCCCTGCTTTTCCCTATCTGAGGTCGTTGTTAATTTAATATCTTTTCTGGTTTTACAGTGCTGCTTAGATAAAACCAGCAGTTTGAGCATGTCCCCTTAGCCTCTCGCTATTTTACACACCAGGCAATTAAACTAGAAAATAATCAGCAGACTAATCTTTCAAGAAAATAATTGGAAATAAATCCTCACAGCTCGGAAACTGGAAATTATTTTTCTGTTGAGTGAACAAGCAATTACTCCTCCTGTTTTTACACCTTTTTCTAATATCAGTCATAGTACATGAAGACTATATTCCTGATACCTTTTAGTTTAATATTATTAAACTGCTGCTGATATTCTATATTTATTTGCAGATGTGTTAGGGAAATGCAATTTTGTGTAAAAGTTACAGAAATTACACGACACAGTACTGACTTAATGTTCTTATCCTTTTTTTGAATGGCCAGTTTTTGATTTTAGTACTTTAGTAGTAGATGGAGAAATTCATGCCATTGGCCCTAATTTGAATATGTACAAAAAAAGTAAAGTTATTCAGGCCTAGTCCACACGAGCCCGGGTATTTTTGAAACCGGAGTTTTGCTCCGCGTCCACACGAGTGGTGTAATTAAAATACTCCGTACACACGCAACCGTGGAAACCGCTACCAAATGACGCAATGCACACGTGGAGGGCTGTTTTGACCAATCAAAATACAGTGGAAACCGCTTATGGATCAAAAGGCATGGGACGGAATCATTTATAGTGTTCATTTTTGGTCATTTTGTGGATGAAAACATGCACAATAACAATAAAGTGTTCCTTTGACATGCACGGCTGCAGCAGTCTGCACACATCGTCACCTGGCTGACTGACCACTGTCGGTGCGGCGCAACTCATTATCCCTGGCTGTTGTGTTGTCTGTCAAAACACGGATGAATGAAACATATCCACTTTATATCAACCGCGGACGTCATGAATAGATTTTCGGCTTTTTGGCTCATTCCGTTCATCTCCGCATCGGCTCTTTTTATCACTGCATGACAGCAGTGCGACCCCCCCCCTCCTATCGGACCCGGTGACATAGGCTACTGTCTGTTCATTCATCAAATTCATCCCGAAGCACTCTCAATCAAACAAGGTGGGGAATGAGGAACTGCGGCGCTACTGTTGTAGTTTTAAAGACATACCAGCAGCGGCTGTAAACAACCTCTGCAGGCAGTGTTTACATCAGCACGTGCGCAGCTATGACGTAAACGAGAACAACAATCACGGTTGCAGTGTCCACACGCACCCGGTGAAACCAACCGGGTCCGAAAACCCCACCCTGGACCCCGGTTTCAAAAAACCACGGTTTCAGGATTCCAAAAGCGCGGTTGCGTGTGGTTGCGTGTGGACAGAGCATACAACCGGGATCATACGTTCACGGTTTCAAAAATACCCGGGCTCGTGTGGACTAGGCCTCAGTCTCAGAACAAATATTTGTGTATTTCTGGTGTTTGCTTGAAAATTTTGTCCAGTGGGGGGTCGGTGGTCTAATTTGTGTCAATTTAGGGTCCTTGATGTAAGAAAGGTTAAGAACCACTGGTCTAGCCCACCCAGAGGATATAATACCCATGATGCAACAGTTCATCTGTTTCACCAGCTCATCAATTCACCGCTGTGTCTCTTTTGTTGTTCTCCAGCCACCAGACCCAGACAACATGCTGGGACCATCCCAAGATGGCCGAGCTCTACCAGTCTCTGGGTGAGATGCTTTTCATCCTACAAACTTTCTACCTTCTCTCTCTTCTTTCATCCTAACTGAGGTTGTCCTTCTCTCTCCGTTTTGTCTTCAGCCGACCTGAACAACGTCCGGTTCTCGGCCTACCGGACGGCCATGAAGCTCAGGCGTCTGCAGAAGGCTCTCTGCTGTAAGTCATCTGCAGGATGTTGTGTTACGCTGCCGTAACATGATTGGCCAATTGGATAATTGCGCAAATAAGTGGTGTTGTTTTTGTCCCAGTCCTCCATCTCCGTTTTTCTTTTTTCTGTTGTGTATTTCCTCCTAACTTCTCTACGATCTTTGTCCCTCATCTCACACGATCTCTGCGTGTTTCTGTGGTTCCATATGTGCGTTTACTCATCCCTCTTGTCTCTAACTGCTGGATCTGTACAGAGTGTGAACCGCCCACGAGCTGTTATGTGTGATATGTTTTAAGGTGTATAGCTAGTTGCAGCCAGTTTCATTCAATCTGTTGTTTTCATTTAGTTTTTTTGCTCTTATAGTAGATCCTTTTCCTAAACTCTAAATTATTTAGATGAATTACTATTACTTACTATTACTCCCATAAAACCTTCCTACCTTTACTCTTCCTCTTAGCCTTTGTTCATGTTCTATATTTGGCTTTAAGAACAGTTTCCAGAGCATGAAATGGATCAGTAAGATGAGAGTAGTTTTAATTAAACCCATTTTTCAACCTTCAAATTAAAGGCCCCATGTTACATAAAGTCAGATGATTCTTTAATAATAAATAAGGTCTAGGTTTGAAATTAATACTGTGAAATGATGAAAGTTCTCAGTCCGTAGAGAAATGCATATCATGTGTATTGAGAAACTGAGACGTCAGGATTGTTGTGTCTTTGTGATGTCACAACTAAGCAGTCACCTTGAATCTCTGTAGAACTTTCAGAATTGACTTGTTCTGGGTGTCTACCTGAAATTGGCTGTATTTTTATTATATTACAAACTCAACAGTTAGCCATCAGAAGTCTTCTCACCTCTGATTGGCTAACTGAGCTGTTGTTACAAGAGCTAGCTTCTTCAAACCATAAATACATTTCACTGAGTGACCTTGACGGACATTTGTCATTTTACAGATATTTGCCTGAGCTGCAGAAGCTAAGCTAATTAGCATCTTTCCTAGTCTTATATGTTTTAAAGGGAAATTGCTCATATTTTAATAAGAAGCCACATTTGAATTGTTTTGAATCACTTGTTACATTTACTGAATTACACCAGTACCACAAACTCAACAGTATGTCCAACATTTTGGCAAATTGGCCCATCGCCATAATCCCTATAGTCATAGCAGTAGGTTCATTACCTTCAATTGTCAGTGCAAGCTATTTTTAGAATGGCGGAGCAGAGCCGTGAGCTGCTCAGAGCTACGCTACGGAGGCTCATGGGATTTCTTGGTTTCCCTCATCAAATACACAAACCAACAACGCTCTGGTTGACCTGCACATTCACCACGCTATGAGATAATAACACAACGTTACCAGATAGAGTTGTTTTAGAGGGAAATACAGAGACTGTCGATGGAAAAACTGTCCCTGAAGACAATGTGCATCAGTGGTTTTGCATGAATTTCCCTCTAAAACAACTCTGTCTGGTAACGTTGTGTTGTTGCACGGTGGTACAGTGGTTAGCACTGTCGCCTCACAGCAAGAGGGTTGCGGGTTCGAACCCACCCGTCGGCTATGGGCCCTTCTGTGTGGAGTTTGCATGTTCTCCCCGAGCATGCGTGGGTTCTCACCGGGTACTCCGGCTTCCTCCCACAGTCCAAAGACATGCAGGTTAGGTTAATTGGCGACTCTAAATTGCCCATAGGTTGTCTGTCTATATGTCTATGTCTGTCTATATATGTGAGGACTACAGAAATTAGCTCCAAGCTAGAATCTGGCTCATTTACAGGACGCCACGGTGTCACTGTTCATTAATGTGCACTGTCCTCAAACAAATAAACAAACAAACATATTATCTCATAGCGTGGTAACCATAGAAAATGCAGTGTAACTAGAGGAGATACTGAGTGTCTCTCTCTGTCTCCACAGTGGACCTGCTGAGCATGCCCATGGCGTGCGAGGTGTTTGAGCAGCACGGCCTGAAGCAGAATGAGCAGCTGCTGGACATCTCCCAGCTGGTCAGCAGTCTGACCAGCCTGTACCAGCGGCTGGAGCAGAGCCACTCCCACCTCGTCAACGTCCCGCTGTGCGTGGACATGTGCCTCAACTGGCTGCTCAACGTCTACGACACGTAAGCGCGGCGCACGTGCACACACACACACACACAAACACCGGAGATTTAATCCATTCTTACACATTGTTGTTGTTTTGTGGTGGAACAGCGGCCGCACTGGAAAGATTCGGACTCTGTCGTTCAAAACTGGAATCATCTCGCTCTGCAAGGCTCACCTGGAGGAGAAGTACAGATGTAAGTTTGATCAACACATGTTAACCCCTTAATGACTGGACCCGGCACAGGCAATAAGGAGTTAAACAAAAAACACAGTTATTCAACTAGAAATAACAGAATAGCTGCAAACCAGTCAAACACAATGAAGGAACACCGATTCCCGACCAGGACGATCTCCTTCTGCACACCTGTTCCTATCCAATAAAGGCAAAAATGCCTAGAAAATAACAAATATATGTAGTAAAGTAGAATATTTCTCTCTTTTCAGCTGTAGCTATTTTATTTTATTGGTCAATATTCGTAATAAAAAACACAATTATTTATTATATATGATTTATCTGATGAGCATGTAGTGTGTCCAGATAACTAAAGCTCCAACACACACTGATGCATTATTAAAGAGTTAGTTGTTGCTTTAGAGACAATGTTTGCATCAATATCTATAGTATATGCATAGAGAGAGAGAGAAGGATCAATAGTCAAGTCTGGCCTTGGGTCCCTCGTCCATTCAGTTTCATGTAACAACTGCAACCTTTATTGCTCTAAAACAGTTGGTGTGATGGTGATGACGCATACACTGTTGTTTAACGGCCCATACAGAATCCAAATGAATTGAAAAAATGTTTTTTTTCAAGTTATAATGTACGATGGAGTATTAGGGCCACACTGAGAAAAAACAAAACACAGACTTCGAGAATAAAGTGTTAAATTACGAGAATAAAGTCGTTTGTGATTTTTTTAATACTCCGTAATAATGTGACAATGCAAAGTGATGTTTAATAAAGCTAACATTCCCCCACCACCCCTCCCCCTCCTCCCAGTCTTGTTCCGACAGGTCGCCAGCGCCACCGGTTTCTGCGACCAGCGGCGCCTGGGCCTCCTCCTCCACGACGCCATCCAGATCCCGCGGCAGCTCGGCGAGGTGGCGTCCTTCGGCGGCTCCAACATCGAGCCTTCCGTCCGCAGCTGCTTCCAGTTTGTACGTCCCCCCCCACAAACACACCCACTCCTGCCTTTTCTGATCTCCTGTAATAAGGAACGTAAACGATGAGCGAGCCTCCACATCAGGCTGGAACAGCTGGAGAGGAGACATTCAGCCCAGGATTAATGCTCTGCTGGTTATTTGGGGCAGCGGGACGGTGTACACGGGATTGAGTCAAACTAAACCAATGTGTGTGTATGTCGTGTGCGTACACACAGTTATTTGTTGGTTTTATTGGATTAGTGGACAAACGTTTCCTACTTCCTGTTCTCAGAGCTTGACAGTGTCGTCACCTGTCTGACGGGATTTAAGTCATTCTTCTAAGGAAACGTAGAGAAGGAAAATCTGGAGCGTTTCTGACTAAACTGTTATTTCACAATTTATCATTGAAGGTTGTTTTTACTGTGGAACACTGGAGGAACTCTGACTCACTGATTCCAACTCCAGGAATAGTTTTTATTCATGTTATTTAACCCCTAACATCCACTGGCCTGTGGCTCTTTCAGAGATGTTAAGATTCACCGATACCTGGGTATTATGACTGATATGGATGTAATATGATTATTAACGTTGTTCAGGTTGTAAAACGTGACTGAATACAGCAAAAGAAAGACATTTAACTTTATTTTATTGTCTAGTTTGACAGTCAGACACAACTGAAAAAGAACAAATCTGGTTTATTAACGCTGCTTTCAACACGAGCGGACGAGGCTGCACGCATTCGGTTTCTTTTTTTTCGTGCATGTCCGTGGTCCTCTACGAAGAATATAAAACCATTACATCCACCTGGTTTGCCCGTTATTTTGCCCTTAATACGGACCCGGACTCGTCATCAACCTGAGACTGCAGGGAGCCCAGACAGCTGATCTTTTGAGTCTGTCGTCTGTCAGCATGCGCACACGCTCCCGTCACATGTGAAGTAGGATGAGGGTCAAGTAGCCTAGCTATCCCATTTTGAAAAAGTTGTTTCATTTAAAATATTTTATTTCATCAGGGGAAAAGTGGCACTTTCTGCCACTGCTGTTTATTTGAATAGGAAATATTGAAAGACAAAATGCAATTACCACATGGAAATCCCACAAGCCCTGCCCGCGCTAACAGAGCTAACAGAGCAAACAGGTAAACACAGTCCTGTTTCTAAAGCATGTGGTATCCAGTCGGTGCCTGGACTCCAGTACTCACTGATACCGATTTCCGGCAGTATCGGAGGCATTTCCGTACCGGAATTGGAACAACTCTAAGGCCCAATCCCATTTCTCTTTTATACCCCTACCCCTACCCCTACCCCTTGCCCCTCGCCCCTTGAAACGGAGCTACAAGGGGTAGGGGTAGAAAATCAACCCCTATGAATTGGGATACCCCTTCAACAATCACATACGTCATCACGTAGTCTTCACTGGCTTTACGTAAGCTGATGCGCCGAGCTTTTGCCAGAAATCAAATAGCCTTGTACCATATAACTTAATAAATATAAGATAGAACTTAATGCAGGCTGATCGGTTCATTGTAAAACATTAATTTATTGATGTAAATGTGGTGATTTCAGTGTACCAGTGTGTTCAGAACCCAGACGCAGCGGATGTCTGATACCTACACACATGAAGCTCTTTTCATTCAAAATAATAATGCTCCAGTCAGAATTGTTAAGTTTCATTAATGAGACTAATATTTAAATGCTAAAAATAATTTAACCAGCCGGTGGTAAACCTCTAAAAACCTGCGGGTATGTTAATTAGCGACCGTCTTTTCTCCCAGGACGAGGACGTAATGTAGCCGGCAGACCGGCGCTGAAGACCGGCTGCTGCCTCGGTGAGGAGCCGCTCCTCCTGGAGCTTCGCTTCTCCGAAAAAAAACGTCGGCGCGAACGAACTTCTAACCAGCCGTCATTTGGACAAACTAACCGCACATTTGGGACCTAAACCGCTACTTTCTCGCATGAAAATGTTTTAAAATGACATAATAACAGCGCTGCAGTGAGAAATAAATCAGCTTTTCGTTTTACAGCCACCGCTGCCGGTTGCCGCCAGATGCATTCTGTGAAACTTTTCATACCCCTCCGTTTGGAGTGTGCCTCTGAAAAATCTCCGTTTGGAGGGGTATATAGCCCTACCCCTTTCCCCTACCCCTCCGTCCTAACGGGAATTGGGACACCCCTACCCCTACACGTGAACGCGCAAAACGGAGGGGTAGGGGTGAGGCGTAGGGCCAAGGGGTGAAATGGGATTCAGCCTTAGTCTTGTTGCTTCTAATTAAAGCTGGGCCCACCAGCATTGAGGGGTTAAATCTCACTGGTACTGTGATCTGGTTCTTCCAGGCCAACAATAAACCAGAGCTGGAGGCCGCCATGTTCCTGGACTGGATGCGCCTGGAGCCCCAGTCCATGGTGTGGTTACCCGTCCTGCACCGCGTGGCCGCCGCCGAGACGGCCAAGCACCAGGCCAAGTGCAACATCTGTAAGGAGTGTCCCATCATCGGCTTCAGGTCAGTGCTGGCTTCTTATTACACAGATTTACCTTTAACTTAACACAGCGTCATGTGGTTATTCTGATTCCTAATTCAATGTTGGCTTTCCTTCATCCAGATATCGGAGTCTCAAACATTTCAACTATGACATTTGCCAAAGCTGCTTCTTCTCCGGTCGCGTTGCCAAGGGACACAAAATGCAGTACCCCATGGTGGAGTACTGCACTCCGGTACGAACACACTCACAGACTTTACAAAAAACTTCAAAGTAAATCTGATTTACTACTTCTAAAGTGTGGTTTCTGTTGCCCATACTCACGGCTATAGCCATAAATCTGTCTCCTGACAAGGACGAGGGCATTAACTTCACCTCACTGGGTGTTTGGATGAAGCCGATGGGGCAGGAAACACTCGGCAGTGCGTTTGTGGCACCAAGTGAACACATTTCTGTTTGTTGTCCCCATTTCTGTCTCTAAGACGACGTCAGGGGAGGACGTCCGGGACTTCGCCAAGGTGCTGAAGAACAAGTTCAGGACCAAGCGCTACTTCGCCAAACACCCGCGCATGGGCTACCTGCCCGTTCAGACAATCCTGGAGGGAGACAACATGGAGACGTGAGACACACACACACACACACACACACATTGAAACAGGGCGGGAAACTACATTAAACTAAACACAGAGCACAATTGCATGTAATATAGATGAGGCTGTGATTGTGTTGGTGCAGTTTTGTGTGTTTGCGTCAAGTGTGTGTGTCTTGTCACACGTAAAGAAAAGAAAGTAAACTGTAAAACACATTTCTGATTCAAGCTCATTAATATTTAACATCAGTAAAGCACCAATTTTAAATGTTTGAGGTCACTGAATGCAACACAACATTACAAAGGCTTTCAGTTTCAGGCTAACAATGTGAAATTGTGTGTATCAACAACACCCTTTAAGTGTGTGTGTGTGTGTTGATTTGTTTTACGGAGTAATCCATGCATGCACACTTTAAAGGACCTGTGTGCTTGCTATGTTTTGCTATTGCTACATAGCGTTAGCATTAGCAGCTGTTTACGCTCCAGCTAGTGTTAACAGCACACAAGGGTAAAGTGATACCTAGCTGGTTAGCATGTTGAGCCTGTTTTCTGATAGATGCTCAGTAAACAGCTCTTAACGTTAGCGTTAGTGTTAACTATGTAGCAAAGCAAAGGAAAACACCAGTGGGTCAATCAATAATCAATACTTAGACAGGATGGTTGAGTGTCGTGTTGTTGTTATTGCTGCCGCCCATGCATGTGTTTGTGCACTTACCTCCGTTTTAAGTACCACCCCTCCACATCTGCCCCCGCTTCCCTCCCACTCTACAGCTCCCATCATGCCTTGCTGTGCCGTGTCCTCCCACTTCCTGTGTCATCATCTCACGTTTTTTTGTCTTGCAGTCCTGTCACTCTGATCAACTTCTGGCCCGTAGACCATGCGTGAGTACCTGGCCTCGCACATGTACACACGCGCACACACACACACACACACACACACACACACACACACACACACACACACACACACACACACACACACACACACACACACACACACACACACACACTGTTTTGTCTCTTTAACACATATAAAACATTCATGATTTTAGTTTTTTACTCTCCTCATCAGATTCTTTTTCTGTCTGGCTTCCACCCATCTCACACTCATTGTGTTTGTAGCATCTTAGATTCAGAATGAACTCCTTGCTACATGTCATGCAAAGTTATGACATAATAATTAACCTCATTTGAATATTTAAATTAGTTTAAGACAGCCCAGTAGTAGAGTAGTGTAGCTTTTCTTTCCTCTGTAATTAACTTTATGGATATTTTTCATTGATTAAACAAGATATTAACCATATAATCATATAGATAGATATGTCAAAGTATAGATAAGTCCAAGAACATACAGTAAGGTAAGTCCAAGAACATACAGTAAGCACCATTGTATTTTCCTCCAAGAACAATGTAATTGATGGTAAAAAACTGCTGTTTTTGCGCCGCTGTTTGACATGTTTGTTGTAGGTGAGTCCAGTCCATCACAAACCGAAAAACGGGTATGAGGCCAGACTCTCCCTGAGAAATGAATTGAATGCATTTCCGGGGGAGGCTGGTTTACGAGGCTAACAGTAAGCACCATTGGAACAATGTAGAAAAAAAGATGAACACAAACCAAACATATACCAAACCAAGTCGTAAATTTAGGACTTTATTCTCAACGTCTGTGTTTTTGTTTTTTTTTCTCAATGTGGCCCTAATAATCCGTCGTATTTTTTCCACATTATAAATAGTAAAATTCAAGAAAATCATCTGTGAATCTGAATTAAAAACATACCCAAAATCCAGGTGATGAATAGACAATGCCTTTTTTTTGTGTCAGGTGTTCAGGGGTGCATCAGCTCGGTGGGAAAAGGTTTTGGAACCGCTGCAATAGACCATATATGGAGTTTCTATGTAGTTTATTGACGGTCCTAGGTTTCAAAAGACAGATGCCGTTTTATAAAGAGAAACTGTGATTGACAGGTTTACTGTCCAAAACAACTTGACTCTGCAGAAGAGACAAGTATTTAAATATATAATAGGTATTCTTTAGTCTTTGGATTTGCTGAAAACACCAAGGTGTCCTTGTAAAGCCAACTTTTCTGGCATCCAATTCCAATTTTTCAAGGACTCCGACTCTTCAAGAAGAAGTAGTTTCCTGCTTAATGTTGTCAGAGTGCTAATCTCCCCTTCGGAGGACGAGGTGTGAGATCTTAGGAGTGATGCGGTGGCAAATGGATTCCAGGATCCAAGCGAAGGGGCTTATTTACAAAGCATCTGACGCCGTCACACATCAGCGCCTGGTGCTGCCGCTGCCTCCTCCTCCTGTGTTTCTGTGGCTTGTGCTGCATCTGCACTGGGATTAACTAGTCCCTCCTGGTTGCATTGACTCTCTCTTTCTCTTTCTTTTCCTATCTCCTCTCTCTTAGGCCTGGATCGTCCCCACAGCTCTCCCATGATGACACACACACTCGAATCGAGCACTACGCCAACCGGTAACACTCTGCGTTCAGCCAGCAGTGTTTGCGAACAGGATAAGGGGGACGTAACCTTCCCCGCTCTCCACTTTCTACTTTTCCCTGCGAGCGCCACAGTGGAGATAATGGCTCCTCTAGAGAGCCACCAGAAGCTCTGTGATTGATGTGATTTGGAATAATGACTTAGGAGAAAAAAACAAGCTAAAACACAGTGTGTTCCCCTGCTGCGTTCACACCGCCATCGCTCCCAGGGGAGCTGTCGCCCTAATTCTTCGCTGACGCAGTTCTGGGGAACTTTCAGTCAACTTTGTCCTGATCAAAAAGTTTGATCATCAAAAAAAAAAAAAACTTTCAAGTTAGAGAGGGGATAGAAGTTTTCCTTCTCCTGTTCGCAACAGACTGAGTTTGTTCTGATTGAAATGGAATTCAAAAAAGGCAGCGTGGTGTTATTAAGTGATCCAAACCTGCTTTTCAGGCACACGTCATATACAGTCAGTCCACATGGTTCATATAATATATAAACAAATATCTTTGACACTGAAGATGCAAACTATATTTTTTGTTTTCTTATTTACATGCCATACATCAAAAGTTGCATTTTTAATTTATTTTATAGCAAAGTTATAATGTTCTTCAGAAGTTAAAAAAAAATGCAGTACCTCGGCTTAATGAAGATAAATAACTAAAATACGAATAAAATCATCTCAAATTATAAGTGTCCAAAAAAATATCTGACAGCAAGTTCCTCTTGGAGATCTATTGGGCTCTTATACACTGAACATTTTTGAAATATAAAGTATTTAAAGAATGTTAATTACTTCTATACAGGAAGTTTGAAAATACTGAATTCAATTATAAAGGCACATCTCAATAAATGAGAATATCGTGGAAAACGAACTAACTAACTAACCCAATTCAAACAGTGAATCTTACATATAATTACATAGATTTCATTACCCACAGATTGAAAATATGTCATGTCTTTGTTCTCTTTTAATTGCAATGATTATGGCTTAGATTTAATGAAAACCCAAATTCGGTAAATCAAAACGTATATACATACTAATGATGTCACACCTGCAAGGTTTCCTACACTATCACCAATCAATCAATCTTTATTTAAGGTGTAGAATTACCATGCAACATGGTCTCACACATTACAATTTACAATAAAATAGTGCATGAGGCAGATATGCCAGGAATAACACGACAAAACATACTATATACCACTATATACACATGCATACACATACATATACATGTGCAAATATCATGACAACATGTACTGTAAAAAAAAAAAGTAAATTAAAACACAGCATTAAAGACATTGACAGCAACTGACAACCTTTCTAAAATAAATGCAACTTTAGTCAAAGTTTTGACAATTTGAGACTTCCTGTACCCTTCACTGCTAAAATCAATAACCCCAGAACAGCACTTTAAATATTTCTGACTGTATATGTGTGTGCTTTGAAAGAAAGCTGTGTTGCTGGTGATGCAGAGATGAAGAATGGGATACCTTGACAAACTCTGTTTTACTATCTGTTTATTACCAAGTATTTACAAGTTCATTAAGTTCCTGTATCTACTTAAATACCAAATTTCCATAGTGTGCACCAGCAGCACTATTGATGCTACAGTGATTCTTCTGTTCATAATAACGGCTAAAACACAAAAAAAGGTCAAGATATCCCTTTGCATACAATAGAGACTGACTATGTACTCTTGATAAAGTGATGTGTTTGGCTTTTTGGTGAATAAGTGTTCTGCATTGGGAGTCCAGTACATGCTAACGTACCTGGAATGTTGCTTGTACCATCCGGGGGGGGGGGCATTGGCATTCCTGAGAGAATCAGAGCTTATTCACCAAAAAATGTTTGACTTCCTTCAGTTTGCAGTGATGCTAACTGCTCCCACCGACCCACCGCCGAGGGACAAGAAGCAGTCAAATCAATTACACAACCAGTCAATCAAGTACAAGTAGTCGATAAATTGGTGGCTGAGTCAGTCGGTCGGGCACTGTTGGTGTTCCTCTGTGGCCAAGTGTTTGATCTCTGCCAGAGAGTATTTGACACCACTCATTGTTGCCTTTGGCTAACGCACACATAAACACAACGCTAGCCCATGCTGACGGACACAGATGCTGAGTCACAGTCCCCCCCCAGCCCCCGCGCTGTGTCTCCATCCGGGGGATCTGCGACAGATTGCATCCAGCAGATTAAAGGAAGGTGTCGAGGTGAAGAAGGAGCGTAATTAAGTGGCTCCCGGGCCAGGAGGTTATCTCTTGTTTCTGGAGCATGCAGTATCGTAGGAATACAAACACACACCAGCTTGGGCAGATGCCTGTCTGTGTCAGTCCATCTGTAAAAAACACTTATTTCAGCTCTGATAAATCAGATAAATCTCAAACCACCAGGAAACTGATCTAACGTATATTTTTACCTTAAATAAACATCTTTGGAGTAATTATGATGGTTTAATGACTTGTTAACTGGGAGAATGGAGGCTCTCTGCCGTCCACCTAGCGTCTTGGCCAAAAAACCAACCTTGCAAGATCAGCGTCTCCAACCTGGTGTAGGTTTTCTGTCATTTGTGATTGGTCCCTCAGTTTTCAGGGAATTCGCCCTTCGCGTAAGCCCCGCCCCCCTTGGTTACTGTTGCCATGCCGGGCAAGCTTTCACTCCGAGTCATCTCACTGGTTGTCAAACTGCAAGTTTTTGGGCGATTGTGAACCACATACGGCTTCCGCTGCAGTTTTTTTTCTCCCACCACTGTATCAGTCAGTGAAAGCAGCCCCTGCCTGGAGGATCCCTCGCCTGAAAGCCCAGGTAAAAGCCCCAAAAGTACGGCTTTGGTACAGCTGTCATGTCGGAGGTGAACGTATGGTTATCCCCATATTTACACTTGTTCAAGTCGAAAAAAAAGTCCGATCGTATCTGAACATCATTTTCTAGGAGCAGCAACAATAACAATATCCTTCTCTACAAACGTTTTGTTTTTCGTCCCAGGAAATGTAATGAAGCTTGCCAGGCCTATGGTTACGGGTCAGGTGACGGTTGCTAACGTATGATTGGTCAATAGCGGTTTTAGGGCGGAGTCCGCGAAGGGTCAATTGGAAGCCAATCTCAATGGCTTCTTCTCCAGAAGTAATGCAAGCTGCAAAGCAAAATAACATCGGCGGCAGGTTCATCTGGAGTCGTATCCAACTGCAAACCATTAGCAACGGGATGTGTTAAAGGGCCCAGATACTGATGGTCCAGTTAGACTTTGTAGCACATCTGGTGGAAACATTATAAAATAGTGTGGCAATAATGGGCGGTGTCAAGGATACAGTGCCAAACACAGAGGAACTCCAACAGCCCAGACAGAAAAACAACAATATCCATCTATTACTTCTGCTGTTGCTGAGACCAGACTCTAATATGCCTTCTTCAGAAACCTTACAGTGTTTTCTACAATTCATTATGTGAAAAACAACTTACATAGAGGTGTCACATTTCTTCCCCATCATTGCAGAGAAATACCTGAATTCTGAACTGAGACGGATTTTCCCTCAAGAGTCTATTAATTGCTCAGCCGTTGCGTTCAGGGACTGACTGCTCTGTTTCTTCCCCCTCCGCAGGTTAGCAGAAATGGAGAATCGTAATGGCTCTTATCTGAATGACAGTATCTCACCCAATGAGAGCATGTGAGAACCGCTTTTTGATTGTTTGTTGTTTGTTTCTCACTCACTGAACTAGCTCGCTGTGTGTGAACTGGCTCTGTCTCGTCTCCATTGGCTGGTTGTGATATGTCAATGATGTTTACAGTGTTGTGGATATAAGATCATACTGTGGTCAGTGTAAATTATGGAGAAAGTGAATAGGTCTGCACACACTGATGCTATAACCAGATTTAGCACCCCAAATAAGTAGTGTTAGTGTGTATGTAAATATGCGAAATAGGTACATTATTATTATAATTATTAATATGATTATTATATGTTTAAACTCATTTTTGTGACATATGTGTTTTCTCTTTGTGAAATTGTCATGTAGTCAGTGGTATTTTCAAGAAATTCGTTTTTTTTTCTCCACACAAATTTAATATTTTGTTGCGTGTATATGTAGCATGTTAATATTTTATTTTTGTTGCGAAAACTACATTTTTGAATTCGCAGTGCGTTTTGTTGAGAGTTTTTGCCGGACAATTGAAAATGTTAAGTCTATTTGCATATGTCATCCCACAGATGCACACAGAAGTTAAATTATATGTTCTTTACGATACGATGCGATGAGATACGATTCCACACAATACGATGCGATACGACACGGATACGATGTGATGCGTTGCAATACGATGTGATGCAATACGATGCAATGCCACACACTTAATTCTCCCCATGGTGAAATTTGTCACCCATTTGATATCCTGCTTCCACAGCAACACAACATACAACAATACAATCATCATGACATAAAAGAGAAGTGCCATCAATAACATAGATAACTGTTTGATTCAAGGACAACAAGGACAAGTTTTGTGATATTTTCATCACTGATAGCCTGATATTGAAAGAGTGAAGAACATACTATGTAAAAAGCAGCACAATGAGTTTGACTTAATGTCAGCAGTCAGACAGAAAATATCAGTATGTCCTTAAGTATTCAAAATGGCCGCCTGGCTGAGCTGAAAGCAGTGCAGTGTACGCAGCAGCATCTAAATAGCTGGCCTAATTAAAACCCTGCGAAACACCACGGGCTGCGTGTGTGACCACTCAGAGTTGTGTAGTGTTGAGACGGAGCTGGGGAGAAATGTGTGGCCGCAGCCTCCTCGCTGTCCCCCGCTGTCTGTTCTTCTTCTTCGGTGGTGCAGTCCTGTTCCACAGCTGCTGTGTCATTTACTTGCTGATTTGTTTTTTTTCCTTTTTTCTCCACCTCCCTCCCCTTCTCTCTCCCTCTTTCCTTGTCTGTGTGCATGCATACGTTTGATATAAATGCGTGTGTGCATCTTTACATCTCTCATCATCGGTGTGTGTGTGTCTGTGTGTGTGTGTGTCTGTGTGTCTGCAGTGATGACGAGCACATGTTGATCCAGCACTACTGCCAGTCTCTGAACCAAGGCTCTCCTCTCAGCCAGCCCCGCAGCCCCGCCCAGATCCTCATCTCCATGGAAACAGAGGAGAAGGGAGAGCTGGAGAGGGTTCTGGGTGACCTGGAGCAGGAGAACAGGTCAGCCAACGGCCCGTCTGACCCTGTTTGTTGTTTCACACCTGCTTTCACATCACTTTCTTCTCCTAGGCTCAATATGTCAACAAAAACACAAACTTTGACGCCTGAAGTTGCAGTCAGAGGTTAGGATACTGCAACCCATGATTCCACCTGTATTAACCTAATTCCCAAAGAATTATAGCTAGTCTTTGAATAGAATGAAAAGAAATGATGATTATTATGGACTAGTAATATTGTTTTTCTTAATTTACATGTGAATTGATTGAAAGCTAAATCTGTTTTGTGTGAGGTCACAGTAACCTCTGACCTTAACTACCAAACTCCCAAAAACATGTTGTTGTTTTTTTTAGGTCATGTGACTTCTGACCATTAATTCTAATCCAATATTTGTTCATATTGCGTCCAATGCAATAAAAATGTCCTCCAGGCTTCAGCATAACATTCACCACAAAGTGATGTCACTGTGATCTTGACCTTTGACCCCTAAAATCAACCGTTCATCCTTGAGTGTAGAAAAACATTTGCACCAAATATACGTATGATAGATAAGATGGACAGTAGAAGTTTTCCATCAGAATTTTTTTATCATTATCTCATTAAAGAAAATCTTTACACCCAAAATTTAGCCCAAAAAACGAGGAAAGCCTCCAATCAGCTGTAATTATGCAATAGTCTTAACAAATTGATGGTTTACAGTGTATCTCTTCTTTTAGGTAAACTTAAATATTTACTTTGCTAACTTATCTTAGCTTTTCTCAACTTAACTTAAACTAATCCAAAGGGGAGATGGAAGGATAAGTGTTAATAACAGATGAAGAAAGACAGGACACATGGATCAAAACATCACATGTGGAAAAGATCCTTTTCCATTCGCTTTATAAAGTCACACTACATTAAAAGTGATCCCTTGTGTTGGAGGAAATGTGGTTGCGTAGCAGCAAACCACCGCCATATTTTGTGGGAATGTCAAAAGAAATAATTACTGGATCTGACTTTTGCACAGAGTGAAGAAGATTGAAGATTGTGTTACATCTGTTGAAACTTTCCTCCATTATTTTTCTCTCCGCCAGGAAGCTTCAAGCCGAGTACGACCGTCTGAAGAAGGCCCACGACAGGAAGGGCCTGTCCCCACTGCCATCGCCCCCGGAGATGCTGCCGGTGTCGCCGCAGAGCGCGCGCGACGCCGAGCTCATCGCCGAGGCTAAGCTGCTACGGCAACACAAGGGACGGCTGGAGGCCCGGATGCAGATCCTGGAGGACCACAACAAACAGCTGGAGTCACAGCTGCACAGGCTGAGACAGCTGCTGGAGCAGGTAGCCACGGAAACGCACAGATAGGGAGCCGCGGGGGCGTGGCTGCTCATTTCCTTTGTGTCTAATGGTGTGTGTGTGTGTGTGTGTCAGACGGACTCCAAGGTGAACGGCACAGCTCTGTCCTCCCCCTCCACCTCCTCTCAGCGCTCCGACTCCTCCCTGCCTCTGCTCCGTGTGGCAGCCAGCCAAACTACTGACACAATGGGTAAAAACACACACACACGACAACACACACACAGGACGACACACTTAACAGATGTGACTTTATTTAGTTATTTAGTCTGAAACAAAAGAAAACCATCATTTTCTCCACATTCCAGGTGACGATGAGCTATCCAGTCCTTCCCAAGATGCATCTGGGCTGGAGGAAGTGATGGAACAGCTCAACAATTCCTTCCCTCACAGCCAGGGTACACAACACAACACAACACAACACAAGTGCCACCTTATCTACTCTGTTTCAAATCGATAGAATAAAACAGAATTGACTAGAATAGAATAGAAAAACTGATCTCAGCTCTGTTTCTTCCTGTTCTGTCTTTTCCACCTTTCCCTCCTCACTTCCCTGAGCCAGGAGGGAGAAGGGGACATCCATGAGGTCAGTGGCTCTCACCACACCTTCTTCACACAAAGATCCAACTAATGAGATCGCACTGAGCACGCAACACGCAACAGATAGACATCAGCAAACATCTGGCCTGCCTCTCCTGCCTGTTGCCTGTTTTAATTTCCTTTCCCTTTTCTGTCGCACTCTGCTCTGCTTCACACAATAGGGAAGAGAGTTTCTACTGTGTGTGTGTGTGTGTGTGCTTTTTTTTAAGGTTGGGTGTGGAATGGGTTTTGTGTATAATTTTAATTATAAAATATCATGAGAAATATAAAAGAAATATTTGAACATTTTTACATCAAAATTGATTTATTTTCTCTTCCTGTAAAAAAAACAAAAAAAACAACTACGACGGAGTAAGTCGTAAATTATAATAATAATAATTTACGATTTTATTCTCGAAGTCTGTAATGTTTTTATTTGTCAATGTGGCCCTAATTCTCCGTTGTAAACAACAACAATTTAAAGCATGTTTGATGACTCATCCTGCACGCATGGACGGTCCTAATTTTGTGGCCAGTTAATTGAAAAATCAGTCTCTGGGATGTTAACGATACATCTCACCAGTCACCGTGGCAACCTCCGGGTCAGAACCGACGCTGGGTTTCACAAACTCCTGTGAACTTTGCCCCCCCCCCAAAAAAAGCACCAGCTCCTAGCTGCTAGCAACACCCGCTACCTGGCATTCACGCTGTAACTCAATGTCATCGAGCACTCCGAGAGAACGCGTTGCTGTGCAGTGTGTCTCCATGACGGTAGGTGTAGTGGACCAATCACAGCCCTTCAGTCTGCATCGCCTCGATGCGTAGTTATAATGTTTTTGTCGTGTGCATTAGGCTACAATGTAGGGGTTTGCTGCGCCATAGGGGGCTCCGCGACACAGGAGCATCGGTATTAGTTTGGTAAAAGTTATTGCTGAAAGTAAGTTGGGGCTTAGCATGCGGCAGCACAGCGCGGCTCGCCATTACGCGTCAGGAAGCGGAGAATACTGCTGAACAAGCTGCTACTGGATGTAAAGGTTGGAAGGTACGGGGTGGAGCAGCTAGAAAGCATTTGCATAAAGCGGCACGGTGTGTTCCATGCAGACTAAGTGTTAGGTGAATGTAGTACTGTCCATCATGTGTTGCCACATTGTTACCAGTGTGTTATTACTGTCTAAGTGTCTCTGTCTGTCTCTCCAGGTCCCAGTATCGGCAGTTTGTTCCACATGGCCGATGACCTGGGCCGAGCCATGGAGCTACTGGTCAACGTGATGACAGACGAGCAGAGCGCCGAACAGCACGAGGCCCTGCCCTTCTGACTCCCCCCTCCAACCCCCCCCCCATCCCTCCCTCCCTCTCTACTATAGCATGCTTTTCTAGTCAAAACAACTGGATTGGAAACACAGTTTACAAAGCAAATATATATATAACGTCTATTTTTGTGAAGGATTGCGGTTCCAATGACACGTAAAAAAAACAACAAAAAAAACAAGGAAGAAAAACGATATAACTTGTAGATTTAAGTAGTTTCTTAAAAACGTCCTGAAATTGTTTTATTATTAACAGAGGCTGGTTTTTAAACTTCTATGCAACTGTATAAAAACACTTAAAAATAAGTTTATTCATTGTGGTCATATATTTGTCATCTCTTTGTAATTGGGAAAACAGCTAAAGTATTTCAGACATTTGTATCAAAAAGAATGATTGTAATCATAAGGGTGCTTTCTAAGAGGAAACTTGTCTTTCAATAACAGCGTACACTACTGTCGAGGTAATGCAGGCATCCTGGTTCTTTACAGTACGTTGTCTGTGAGACTGAGTGTGTGATTTTATGTGTGTGTGTGTGTGTGTGTGTGTGTGTGGGTAGGGGGGGGGTTGCTTAATTTCCACAGCTTTTTTTGGCTTTGGCTGATAAACTCATGTTACAGTATATTTAATTTTTCTTTCATTCATCCGTCCTTCCATCCTTCCACACATGAACATCTCTATGGCAACAGGTTACCTTTTTATTTGTTTTCAACGCAGTGTGCTGTGTACACAGGCAGATGTTGTAAAGGCCCGATTCAGAACTGGGATAAGGTCGATTCAGACATCGTGCACGTGATGGGTTTTCAAGGTTAAAGGTCCCCCCCGTGTAGTAGCTCTATGTAGCCATGTCGTAAAGAGTGGTTCCCTGTTGTAGTTTTATCTGTACTGACAGTCGGTAGCAGTTGCGCACCAAGTAATCAAGCAGTGTGACAACAAAGATGGCAAACATGAAATAATATATCATTAAAGGAGCTATATGTAAGTTTTTCCCATGCTACATAGCTTATGTTAGCATTAACAGTAAACATTGCGAATTCTCCATCAAAATTTCATGACTTTACTGAACCCTTCTGTTTCTATCACTTCTACTGGTTAGCATGCTAACTTCAACATGGTCAATTCATCCTGTCATTTTTTCATAGAAAGGTAATTTAGCATCCAAGCAATGTAGCAACCTGATAACAAAGGTGACAAACATAAAATATTGTGGTATTAAAGGAGATTTATGTCTTTCCTATTGCTACATAGCTAGCATTAGCATTGGATTCCAGTCTAGTCTAAATGTTGCTTGCGCAGCATAAAACTTTGTTACTTTACAGAACCCTTTTGTTTCTGTCACTTCTACTGAAGTTAGCATGCTACCTTCGATGTGGTCAGTTCATTCTGTCAACTTTCTCATAGTGAGTCAATTCAGCATCCTGATAATCAAGCAGTGTAACAACCAACGTGGCAAACATTTAATCATTTACCATTAAAGGAGGTGTAAGGCTTTTGCTATTGGTGTATGATGATGTATTGCCTTATTAACACTATAATGGCTGAAGCTTGTGGCAACTGATCATCACCACCTCCCAGTTCTTGGCAAGGGCCTACATATAGCACCTTTAAGAAAAAGCTCTGGAGAGGAGGGCGATGCTGTCGCTGAATGTAATCAGATACTTGGTGCGCTAAAAAAGGTGTCATTGTAGCCATCTCCCGGTAATTATTCTATCTTTTCTGTCCAAACCCCTACTGATCTGGACTTTTGAGACTTCAGTTCTGCACCGTGCCTTTCCCGACTCCTTCAGAAAGAAAAGCCTGATTATTGCACTGGTACATCTAAACTAGGGATTTTTTTTTTTATTGTTTATTTTTTTTATCATGAATACACTGTTCAGGGCTTGTTGAGTGCACACAGCACACTGCCTAAAACAGCTCCTCTCTGACAGGATTACTGTTCGATGAATGTTTTAATCTTGTTCAATCTTCGCGCCACAGTGGTTGACTAGCTGAGATTACTTTACGCCACAGTGGTTGACTAGCTGAGATTACTTTAAAGAATAACTCATTTTTAAAGGAAGATTTAAAAAAAATTCAAGTAAGAATAAATATTTGAGCTCTACCTCGTGTAAATTGTTCCAAGTGTAGTTCGGAGGCAATTTCTCTACTGACTTAATCCTGCACTCTCAGATTCTTATCAATGAATTGATTATTGCTAACTGATTGATTTCTACTGCACTGTAGGAGCCTCCAGTCTGAATGTTGGGATGCATTCGCTGCATTTCTCATCTCTGTTAAGAGATTTTCTACGACTCAAGTAGAAAAACGCCATCAAAAAAAAAAAAAAAATCGAATTGATCCGTGTGCACTACTGTCATACCTGGGATATGCTAGATATTTGTTTTCTGTGTGTGGCGGATGCATTTATTTTAGCAGAGTGTTACATTTTGTCTTTGGTTAAACAATTTGTGCTGTGTGAGTTGTTACAATATTAGCATGTATGACTAAAGAAAAGACATCCTTATTTAATATATAACCACTCAGAGAGGTCCACGATGAGAACTGCTGTGTTTTGAACATCCTATTCTTGCAGCATGATGAGGTTTTTGTTTCTGATCCAGACACTGAATTGAATTGATTTCTTTGTTGTTTCTTTGTTATTCATTTCTAACATTTGTTTAATTATCACATCATTTTTCAAATAACGCATCAATTCTTCACAACATATCAGATTCCACCAAATATATGCCTTACTACTGTATTATAAAATGCTTTACTGTATATCAATAAAGCACGCAGTTATGTTGATTTGACACGCCTGTTTGATTTGTTGTTTGTTGCACTTAAAGATCCCACAATTAAATGTGTTATTTTATTATACAACAGATGTTGCTCCTAAAATAACTGTGAAATGATCAAAGTTTTCAGGGTTTTTTTTAGTATATTTTGGCCTTTTTGCCTTTATTTGATAGTGCAGTCAAGAGAGACAGGAAGTGGGGAGGCAGAGAGAGGGGGAATGACACAGCTAAGGCCCGCCCGGGCTGGGATTCGATCCGGGGCCGACTGCCCTGAGGACTATAGCCTCTGTATATGGGGCACCTGCTCTACCATCTGAGCTAAACAACGCCCCCACCAACTGAACTTTAAAATAAGACATCACAACTTCCTGAAATTTGTGATGTCATAAAGAACCAGCCACAGCTGTCATTCAAACTCCAAGCCCCACCCACCTGGGGTCACCACCCAACCTTTGCAGGCTTGGACTATTTATTTTTTCAGAATCTTCATTCATCAAGCAAAGTATCCACCCTTTTCCGAACGTCAAAAATGTAAGTCGGTTTTGCTCTTCCGGTGGAATTTTATTATGTTTCCATGGTTTCGATAGTTGCGGTAAATGCATGGATTTTTTTTTTTCTGTATCTGTAAAACACATGGATCATCACACCAGCTTTAATTGGCATCTGTGTTAAAAGCCAGCGTTAATATCATGCGTTTACCGCAACTATGACAACAACTGAAAACCATGGAAACGTAAACGTACAATTCCACCGGAAAGGCAAAACCAGCCTCCGGTTTTGACCATAGATGATGCACGGATACTTGTGGATTAATAACTCATGTTCACAAATGTATTCTGTTGATGAGGAAAGGAGAGATTCAGGGAAAAGAGAGATCAGAGAAAAGAGATCAACATGATGCAACTCTACTGGTGTTTCAGCGGAACATTCCAGATCCCTTTCCACATTCCTGTCACGGTATGTCGGAATGACCTCATCCTGTACGCGTACAGGATCGGGTTGAGGGCGGAGTTGGCGTGGGAAAGCAAAATGGCCACAAGCCTGAGTGACATGGGCACATGGCACTGTGGACAGAGCAGCAGGATACAGTTGATGAGGTGGATGGGCATCCAGCACACCATGAAAAGAAACAGGACCAGGAAGAGGGAGGTGGCTTTCCGCAGCTCCTGACGGGTGCGGATGTTGGATCTGATCATACTGGATTCCCCTGAATCGGGATCACAGAAACTGGTATTATTAGTTAGGGTGATCCTGAATCCTAGTTTTGGATAGACAGTTGTAGTCTCAGTTTCAATAAGAGCCCCAGCGTTACATTTCTTCTTATTCTCCATTGAATGGCTTCCAGTTCCTGGAAGTTCCAGGTCTGGTTCACTTCCTGTGGTTTCTCCAACACCTGAACTAACAGCGTGCTCCGTCCTAGTCACACTGCTCCTAGGAGCATTCCCGCTGACCACGGCGATGCGTCTGAGCTGGCGGCGGACAGTCAGGAATATGTGGCCGTAGATGATGAACATGGCTGCCAGAGGAACAAGGAGGCAGCAGAAGAAGTTGAAGTAGACCATGTAGGTCATGTCCACCACACAGGTGAAGACACAGTAGCTGAAAGCACAAGAATGGTGACAGGATGGACCTTTAGTGACCACGTCATTGTGTCATTTCATGAAATGAATGCCATGCATCTTCTATTTTCCTTCATCCCTCCACCCATCCTCAGCTCCTTACTTAGAATTTGCCGGCTGTCTGTGCCGGTCCATAAGTGGCACTGATCCCGTGATGGTGCCGAGGCTCCAGGTGACCAGCAGGGCCAGCTGGGCGTTCCTGGGGCTCATCATGCGCTCGTACTGGAAGGGCAGCAGGATGGCCATGTAGCGCTCTGCTGCTACGGCTAACAAGCTCAGAATGGAGCTCTAGGGGAGAAGAAATATACTTTAAGCGGTCCCATAGGATTGTCACCATAATATAACAAAGTTCTTTTTGTCCTTTAAAGGGATACGCCAACATTTTTTTTCATGTCTTTCCTCACTCCCGAGTCCGAGTCCCTCCCTTTCGACTGTGCGTGCAGTAACAAGGGAGATGGAGCCATATCGCCCGTAATTAGCTTAGCTCAAACACTGGAAGTGTATGGGTAGTGTTAGCCTGCCTCCTACCTGAGCCAAAACCAGCAGTCAGAAGCTGATTTCATTTTAGCTCTAAACTCTGTAAATCACTTTATCAACATTTCAAACATGTTTAGGTGAGAAAGTAGCCGTTTAGATCAGCAGTGTGTCGTTAATTTGTCTAAATACCAGCTTTTTGGGACGAATTCGACGCTAGCCTACTCAAGCTAGCCGTTGTGACCAACGCATTTCCGTTACTTTCACAAAATAAAACACCCGTTGCCCTTAACATACAGAAAATTATGACGATAGAATTTGTGCTTTTACTTTGAAATAGTAAGCTAAACTACCCTCGATGTAGCTAGCTTGAGCTACGCTAATTACGGGCAATACAGCTCTATCTCCTTTGTTACTGCATGCACAGTCAAAATGATGGTGTCTATCTGCTGGTCATGGACTCTGGAGTGAGGCAAGACACGAAAAAAAATGTTGGCGTATCCCTTTAATGATCAAAATGAAGGGAAAAAAATGAGCATGTCCATGTTTGTACCTAACTAAGGTGTAAACTAAGGTGACCTTGACCAGGCAGAGAACACCATGGAGGAACACTTTGATGGTAAAAGCTCTGAAAACAGAATGCAGGAAAGCTGAGCGTAAATGGAGAAAAACTAAACTTCAAATCCACCATGACCTCTACAAACAAAGTCTTTGTAATTTCAACCATGGGTTATTTAAGGCTAGACAGCAACATTTTACTGAAATGATTAATAAGAACGTTAACAATACTCGTGCTCTGTTTACTATGGTTGATAAGCTTACAACCCCCCCAAAAGAGATAGTTTCAGAACTCTTTTCCACAGAAAAATGCAATGAATTTGCTTACTTTTTCAATGACAAAATAAATTCTATAAGGATAAATATCAACACAAATCAACAAAATAATACAATGATGCAATCCCTGAAATCACCTAGGAATGAATCAACTGTAATGTCAGAGTTTAATACAGTTGACCAAAAAAACATAGAAGAAACAGTGCAGCATCTTAAAGCATCAACATGTTGTCTTGACACAATACCATCTGACTTCTTTAAATCTATTGTAAGCTCTGTCCAAACAGATCTGCAGCAAATAATAAACTGCTCACTTCAATCAGGCACGTTTCCTAAACCCCTAAAAATAGCTGCCATCAAGCCACTCTTAAAGAAGAGAACATTGGATACCACCATTTTAACCAACTACAGACCCATCTCAAATCTTCCCTTTATAGCCAAGATTGTTGAGAAAGTAGTTTTTAATCAACTCAGCAACTTCTTAAACTCAAATGGACTCTTTGACAAATTTCAATCAGGCTTCCGACCTCACCACAGTACAGAAACAGCTCTTATTCGAGTGTTAAATGACATAAGGTTGAACACTGACTCAGGCAAGGTGTCAGTTCTGGTCCTGTTGGATCTCAGTGCTGCTTTTGACACTGTGGATCACAGTATACTGCTGAACAGGTTGGAAACCTGGGCAGGACTCAGCGGGACAGTCCTAAAATGGTTCAGATCTTACTTGGAGGAGCGGAGTTATTTTGTGACCATTGGTAGCTATCAATCTGATCGAGTGCCTATGACATGTGGAGTTCCTCAGGGGTCAGTCCTTGGACCCCTACTGTTCAATTTATATATGCTGCCTTTGGGTCAAATTCTGCAGAATTCTAATGTCAACTATCATAGTTATGCAGATGACACACAGATATATCTTGCACTGTCTCCAGACGACTGCAGTCCAATAGAGTCATTATGCCGCTGTTTAGAGCAAGTCAAAATTTGGATGAACCAAAATTTCCTTCAGTTAAATCAAGAAAAAACTGAGGTAATTGTTTTTGGCAATAAAGAGAAGAGGGTTGCTGTCAGTAAACACCTTGAGTCACTGTCATTAGAAACTAAAGACCAAGTCCGAAACCTCGGTGTGCTGATAGACACAGATCTTACCTTTAACAGCCATATCAAGTCAGTCACCAAATCAGCCTTTTATCAACTTAAGAACATATCTAGAATTAAGGGTTTTATGTCCCAAGCTGATCAGGAGAAGCTGATTCATGCTTTTATCTCCAGTAGACTAGATTACTGTAACGGTCTTCTGACAGGTCTCCCTCAGAAAAGCATCAAACAGCTGCAGCTCATTCAGAACGCTGCAGCTCGAGTTTTAACCAGAACAAAGAGGTCAGATCACATCACTCCAGTTCTGAAGTCCTTACATTGGCTCCCAGTCAGCTACAGAATAGATTTTAAAGTTCTGCTACTGGTTTACAAATCACTGAATGGTTTAGGCCCAGACTACATGAATGACATGTTAGTAGAGTATAAACCCAGTAGAGCTCTGAGATCTACTGATTCAGGTCAGATAGTGGAGCACAGAGTTCAGACCAGACATGGTGAAGCAGCATTTAGCTGTTATGCTGCACACAACTGGAACAAACTACCAGCAGAACTGAGATCAGCTCCAACTGTGAGCACTTTTAAATCCAGGTTAAAAACATTTCTCTTTTCATGTGCCTACAGCTGAGCTCCTTTTAAGAATTTTAAACCTTACCTATCTTCTTTTATTTTACTTTTATTTGCTCTTGTTTTTAACTCTGTTTTAAGTGTTTGTTTTTATTCTGTTTTATGCTTCTCTTTTATTTCATTTTATTCTTTAAATGTTCTGTCTTTATGTAAAGCACATTGAGTTGCCTTGGTATGAAATGCGCTATATAAATAAAGATGCCTTGCCTTGCCTTGCCTTACCTGTGTGAGCATCATGAGGATGCTGAGCATCAGCAAGCAGAGGGACAGATTATGGCGAGGTCGACCCAGGTCTGTCATTACTGCACAAGGAATGGCCACCAAGCCCACCAAGATGTCCGCCACTGCCAACGACACCTTCCACCAGCAACAAACAAAACAAAACAAAAAAAACATGTCACTCCAGGTTTAAAGGGATAGTTCACCCAAAATTCACTTATTATCTACTCACCCTCATGTCAACTAAGAGCTGTGAGAATTTTCAGAGTCCTCCGTTCTTTCTCTGAGCAGTATTTGCCCATGTAATGGTTGTCAATGGACACCAACTTTCTTCGTCCAAAAAGACACACCAAAAAACATCCAAATACCTCCATACTGCTCGTCTGTAATGTCCCTCGTAATGAAGCCCCGACATGAGAAATTGTTCTGAAAAAAATGAAATAAGTCTATATTTTAAGCTTGTTTGTAGCGGAAGCTGCCAGTGTCTCAGTTCACTGCTCTTCTTGTGTCAGTGCAAATCTCGCGTGATTTGTACTGACCGGCGGAACAATTTCTCATGTCGGGGCTTCAATACAAGAGGGACATTACAGACGAGCAGTATGGAGGTGTTTGGATGTTTTAACTCAGAGAAGGAACGGAGGACTCTGAAAATTCTCACAGCTCTTAGTCAACATGAGGGTGAGTAGATAATGAGTGAAATTTGAATTTTGGGTGAACTATCCCTTTAACAGAAGACTCTTTCAACAATGGGATGACTTCCCTCACCAGGAAGTAGTTGGTGACGGTTCGGAGCTTCTTGTTGTGGGTGACAGCCAGGCAGACCAGGAAGTTTCCAATGACAGCCAGCATGGCGATGATCAGTTCGGTGGCAATGTACAGCACTTTGAGACGGGGTTGGAATCCATAAGGCATCTCTGCTGTACAGCTATTAAAAGTCACATTCATGGTGACAGTGGATTCCACAGACACCTGTTAAAAAGGTAGAGCTATAGTTATTTATCTTAATCTATATAGCTAGCTTGCTATACAGGGCTGTTGCTAGGAATTCTGGGCCCCCTGAAAGAATACCAAAGTGGGCCCCTGACTTTTCCACTTTTTTTCTTAGACTGTATGTATTATCATTTTTTATTTAGCCTACTTTGTTTTGATGCTAATGCAGCATTACTATGAGTATTATTCAGAGTCTTATGCAGAATAATTCAGTCATACAAAGATTAGACTACTGGGGTTTTTTGTGAGGCCCTACTGGGCGCTGCCCCCCTGGAATTATCATCACCTTTTTCCCCTATACAACTGCCCTAGCTATATATCTATACAGATAAAGATAAATAGCTTTATTATATTAATTTGATATTACATTTAAAATACAGCTAGCTAAGAGTTCCTTTTGACTCAAAGTAGCCTAAATAAATTGCTAATACAAAATCAAAAACTAGAGTTTCAATTCTGAACACAAGCTAAATTCTTTGGTCAGTTCCAAATAAATAAAGTAGGTATTACTACAGTATCTATGGTTACAGCTAAAAAATAAAATAAAATCTTACACCAAAGCAGTAGAGCCTGTCTTTATTCTGACCAATGGAGCGGTGATAGCTTGTTCTGATATGTCACAAAAACAATGACACAAGCTTGCTGACCGAGGTGTTCAGTATCGACACACTGATAGGACCTGTTGCCATGCACACCAGTAAATAGATTGACACTGTAAACTCAACATAAATCATATCATACTGCTGATCAATCAATACCCAAGTATTTTGATAATTATTTCATTTCCGTCAAATCAATGTGAATTTAAAAAAAATAAGTTTTAATCCCCTATTATATTTTAGCAAAGCTTTCAACAACTACATGCTAACTCAGGGTAGATGTGGTCTGCTCTACCAGCTTCTGAAAAATTAGAAACTGAATGTTTGTCATGATTATGTGACTAAGATGTAGATTTAATTTTTTTTTTTTTTTTTTTTTTTTAATGGGAACAGTACATATTGATGAACACTGTTGTGTAAATATGTGGGATTGAAAGCTCAAGAGGCAGAACGACAATAGAACATGCATCATGATACACCTTGATGTCTTACATGAACAACAAGTACAGTACGTAGCCTACTAATTTATCATACCCTGCCTCTTTTCTGTTCCGTTCCCTGTGATAATTTGCTGTAATAAAAGAACTAACAAGTCACTACTAAGCAATATTATAGGTTTATGTATGGATTATGATCATTACGCACCTGCGCTCGGATTCAGGTGCAGTCGTTGCCCAGTTTAATGGATCCGGACCATGAAGGCATCACACTTCTCTGATAAACAACCTGACCTAAAAGCAGGATGGAAGCAGGAGGAGCATGATCTTGTAAGCAGGTACACAGATAATGGATGAACCTGTTGAATGAGCAGCAGCAGTCGCCACATTGGTCCCAATCTTTGTGAAATGGAAAAGCAGATATGCTTTGACGCAAATCCTTCGCCTGTTCCCGGCAAAACAAACAAAGCCGTATTACATTTTGAATTAGCCTATTTGAATTATTTCCAATTGAACTGCACTTTCATATTGTGAAATACTTTTATCAGATTACAGCAAAGGACAATGAATATGCAAGGTAAACATGTGATAGGAGAAGCAGTTAAATATGTTTATCTATAAATATACACAGTGGTTGGGTAAATTTGTTATTTTACACTGACATACAGCGTGTATAGGAACATATTCACCTCAATTCAAAAAACTTTATTTATCCTCAGGGGGCAAAACACTGTGAATTCCAATTCCTATTATTATAATTCCATTTTTCTTTGTTTGAACAGTAAATAATTAAACACAATCCCTACAGGAAACAGAAATGATGAATTAGTCTTTCTTCAAATGTTCCATGGTGTCAGTAGACCATATAGTGGTGATTGTCGTTTTGACCATTGTTGTGTTTACAACATCATTAATAGTCATGATAATCAATTCTAAATGAATGGTAGAGTTGTCAACAGCAAGGTGTTCCAGAAACATATTATATTGCGTATAATTTCGTTATCAGTCACAGTATGTTATTATTTGTTGTAGGCCTATAAATACGGTGTAGCAGAGCGATAGATATACTGCTCTGGCGTGTAGCATATAAAAATTGGTTATTCACAGTGAGTTTGTGTGGAGCAATTTGATTCCCACCTGCATTTGTTTCAGGGGGACAGGTGATAATGTGACGGAGTAAACAAGTCGTTTACTGTGTTTCAGCAGCATGAATGTATTGGAACTGGTTTCCAGGCAGAAAGAGTAATATTAACTCACTCTTAGTAGGCCTATTTCCCATGAACTTTTACCTCGCCAATCCAGGTACTAGACAACACAGACATAATACGCTGCCCATCCCAAAAAAAAAGTCACCGCCTGGATTTAAGCTAATGGGTAACAGCCTCCCATTGGATAACTGCATGGATGATTATGTTTCAGTTGGCAACAACCTATTTAACCCTTACTGATGCAGTCTTGTTTCTTCAACAACCATGTTGGAAGACACAGCCTGTGGTCGTGGAAAAGATGTTAATCTGTTTCAGAACGGTCAAATTATTGGCATTAAGCAAATAAAACATCTAAGGAGATTGCTGAGATTAGGCCTACTAAAATTGGGTTAAGAACTGTCCAACTCATTATTAAAAACTAGAAGGATAGTGGGGAAACATCTTCTTCAAGGAAGAAATGTGGTCCAATGTTACCACAGAGTCCAGACCTTAATTCCATTGAGAATATTTGGAAAATGAATGCAAGTCTGGATGGAAATAAATGTTGTGACATTAAGCGCATCTAAATGATACCATAGCATAGGGCTATGCTATGGAGGCTAAGGGAATTTCTTGGTTTCCCTCATCAAAATCATCAAATACACAATCCCAAAACTCTTCAACGCTTTTGTGGACAAATCAGAACCACCACGCTATGAGATAATGACGGAACGATACGAAACGGAGCCGAAATATTAGAGGTAAATACAGGGTAAATACGGAGACTGCTTGCTGAAAAACTGTCCCTGAACGCAACGCGCATCAGCGGTTTTTGAATTTACCTCGAAAACGGCTCCGTTTGGATCTCGGGCAGTGTACATGCTGAGTTTGACAAATGAGACTGTAAAGGTAACGAAAAGCTATGAATAGCAATTATGGCAATGGGCCAATTTTCAAAAAGACAAGATCTAAATGATGTGTCTCATAATCAAAGCTAAAGGCAGCCCAACGAAATATTAGAGTGTGACTTTTTTTTTGGACGGGCAGTGTACATGCTAGACAAATAGACTGTAAAAAGAAGAAGACAAGACAGTGTCTCTGTGGGTAGTGTAGTGAACGGTAGCAGCCTGCGTGAGTGACGAGCAGAGTGATTCGCTCTGGCTGTGGTGACGAGCAGTAAATCCAGCCATTCCATTGGTTGACGTTGATGACGTACGAGCGCAGTTTTTGAATTGCGGAAGAGAGACGCCGTGCAACCATGGATGTATTATATTAACCAACAACAAAACAGCTGCAGCTTTGCACTATCGCTGAAGTAAGGAAATAATTAGCATCGTGCCTTTTACGGCTTTTAAGGTGTAAAGTCGTTTAACTGTGGAAGGTTGTCGATACTCAAGTAGTTGTAGCGGTAAGTTAACAACTATTAACTCGGTTAGCCACAAGCTAGCGTTAGCCTCTCGAATGTGTTTGTGTTGTTTCCTCATCGAAATAAGCGTTCCTCTCTGTTTTGTTGCCTGCAGAAGTTACAAGAATAAGGTACTTATTCAAGAATGGATATAATTTGATAAAGTTTCGTCGTGTTCTGTCAGAGACCAAGTTGCTACAGTTGGACCTGTCCAGTGGAGCTGAGGAGCTGCTGTAAATGTGTGGTCACTAACGTCATTGTGTGACTGGGAGGATGGAGCAGGTGAGTGACATTCACAAACTGTGTGTGTGTCTGTGTGCGGGCGTGTTATCAGACACTTGAACTAACAATGTGTCGTCTTCCACGCTGTTATCGTAACACGGTGGGGGCGGGTCCTGTCAGCTGTGGGGTCTGCAGGAACCTGATCCCCGGTGGGTCTGACACACGAGCCTCCCTCCGGTCCTGTCATGATTAGTAGTGGCAGTGTAGGACTTTAAGAATGGACACAGGAATGGAGAGGAGGTCTTCCTTTTTACAGTCAACAGATAAGACATATGTTTACCTGTGGACATGTAGACAGTTCCAGGTAGCACACAGGTTCACTCTCTACTGTCATGTTTGTTTAACTTGTATTTCTACACACTGACCATCTGTGCTGCAGCAGGAGCAGGTGGAGTGGGACGATGTGAACAAGCTCCTCCAGTATCATGGATTTAAACCGGTGTGCTTTGCGGATCCTGTTGAGAATAAGAACCTTTCAGGTGAGGGTGTCTTAGCAAATTATGATCAGCATAGGACTGTGTATGTTCTTCCATGTTGAACACTGTGAAATACTGTGTGTTTAGATCTGGTTCTGCTGGGAAAGGGTTCAGCCGGAGAGATCAGGGCGACGCTGAGGACGATGCTCACGGACTCTGAGAGGAGACAAGCTCTGATCCAGGAGCTCATCAAGTCCAACAAGGAACTCAAGTGAGCTTCACCACAAACCACAACTTTAATAGTGTGGAGTTCAGAATAAAATACAAGCATTTAGTCTCATTTATACATTTGGAAACATGGAATTTTTGCTCAATACAACCCACTCTCAGGTGGTGTACTTTTTCATAGAAATCTGACTTTACTGTATACAGGAAAATAAATCTGGACTGAAATGTGGAATAAGTCACTTTTGCAATGCAACACTATTTTATAATATTTGTGACATTATTTAGAAGAAAAGCTTTTCATTTTGCCTAAAATGCACTAAAATCAAATGATAGAAAATCAATTTAATGTTTTCAGATGAAAGTATGTTTTTATAAGTACACTGTAGGTGGATAAAATATTTAATATTATTTTGTGGTTACACCATTTGACATTGTCAGGGCTTTCAGTCTTACTTTTGTTAAACAATAGTTTAAAAAACCAACATGAATACAAAAATGTACGTTTCACAAATCTGATGCTGTTTTCCTTATTCACTTTCATTTATTTAGAATATTTTAATTTGTCACTGAGCCACATACAAAATATCTGTGAAATAATGAGAAGTATTTGAAAAAAATGTACAGTTATTTGCTGGAGCTGTTTATTAGGAATGTAAGTTGATTCAATCTTATAAAATGATATTTGGGGATGTTTGATGTGTTTTACCTGCAGTAGATTGAGATGATTGTGCTGCAAGTTCAGAGATAAATGATAAATAAAGCCTGTTAGCTGCTTGAGCTTTTCTCTATGGGTATTGTTTTAGTCAGCTGTAGTGAAGTGTTGAATTTATCTTCAATATTTACTCTTTCTGTTGTAATAGAACAAGTGCATCAATATAAACTGGTTTTGGTGTTTGTTTGTTTTTTACTGAGAATGTGAAATAATTCCAACATGGTTGATTGACATCCAAGCAACTATTCAATAATGTATATGCCGTGTTGTGGCAGCCAGCTGTCCTCCTGTCATCCAATCTGATGTGTATGTAAATGTGCAGCCAGCTGATTGTAGCGCCACAGAGGTAAGATGTTGTGTGTGCTTGGTCAGGGAGGAGGTCCAGGAGCAGATGAGAGGAGCAGCTCATCAGTCCCAGAGAGCCACGGAGCTGGAGACGCTGCTGGACCACGTCAAGGTCAAAGTCCAGGAGCTGGAGGAGCGTCACCTGAGCAAGGTGGTGCAGCACGGCAACCGGCTGCAGCAGCTGCAGCAGGAGAAGGAGGAAGAACAGGTCGCTCCTCAACACAGAGTGAGTGTCTATCTGTAAGTGACGGGTGAAGGATCCAGTCTGACTCTGTGATGTCGTGTTCAGAAACGGTGCGAGGAGCTGGAGCTGAAGCTGCGGAGGGAGAAGGAGAAGTCGGCCGAGCTCCAGAGGAAGCTCTACTTCACCATCAAAGAAGAAGAGCGGCGGAGCGAGAGTGCCCAGCTGCACACGGAGACGACTCGACACAACTCTGCAGCAGACCAGGAGTGAGACGAGTTCAACATGATGTAGAGCTGGTGTTAAATGTAGAGCGTCGTCTCATGTTGTGTGTCTGTGTGTGCAGGGTGTTGGATGTGATGATGGTGTATGAAGCTGAAGTGACCCGGCTGAAGGACGAGCTCAGGTACACAACTCTTTGTATTTGTAAAGAAACAGAGTTAGTTTGTGTTTATATAAAGGGTGTTTGTTGTAAACTTTATTTCCATTCACAATCAATTTCAAGAGAAATAACGGCTTCATTCCTTCCACATAAATTCCCTGTCATCGACAGAATAATCAACAGTATCTGACGGCTCTGATCACTGATAAACCAGGGTCCAGGCGTTCTCCATTTCTTCCTTTATGTCTGTATTTGGAGGCAATCCCAGAAATACAGATGTTCCCTAGCATTTGTTTGTCAAATTGTTTTTAAAAACACAGGTCATGAGCCTCAAAAACCAAAACTTCATAAGATAAGATTATACTTTATTGTCAGATCACTCTGAAATGTGTCTTGTGTCCCATGACGTCCAAAGTTTCACACAATAAAAACAAAATACCAAAAGCATAACATTTACAGAAAGCATATGGAACCATCCAGCAGATCAGTTTAGGTGTCACTGTTTCTTCTCTGCTGCTTCTCTGTCATTCATATTTTCAGCCCGACTCTTTTGCCAGATACATTTGTATTAGAGTTTTTCCAGCAACATTTCTGTGTAAAACCCAGATGTGAATGTGTGACAGTGTGACATATTAGTCCAAAAACACAGTTGTTCCATTTGTTTGTTCTCCTCTGGGACACCGTGAAGGAGACAGGACAGTACACCTGATCTGGAGTCAGAAATGGAGGCTTTACAAAGAAAAGTGCACATTTTGAAGTCCTGAGTTGAGTCCTCATTGTTGGTGTTGATGATGTCACGTCCACCACAGGTCCATCAGAGGAGAAACTGATCCCAGACCAACACAGAGGACGACCAACAGCGCTGCCTCATCCGTTCACACCGTCCTGAAGGTGAGGCTGCACAGTTAGAGCTGAGTGTGTGTGTGTGTGTGAGTGAAGCAGAGATCAGGGTTCCCACGTGTCCTGGAAAACCTGGAAAATGGTTGACCAATTTTCCAGTCATGGAAAACACATGGAAATTGAGAAAAATAGTCACATGTCCTTGAAAAGCTTTGAGTTGTCCTGGAAAATGATTTATCACATGATGACACCAGCTGACAGAGCTCAGTTTTCAGACCTCACCAATGATTTATTTCCCAGTCCTAGTGAGAAAACTTAATTTCTTAATTTCTGAGCATGTAAGGTATTATGAGAAGTTGGAGCCGTAGACTGCACATCAGACTTCTGGGAGAGAGGAATAAACAGAAACAAACTGGTTCCACTGCAAAAAACTCAGTCTTTCCAAGAATATTTGTCTCATTTCTAGTTAAAACTCATCTCTTTCCACTTAAAGTAAGACTCATCACCTATAAATGAATCATTTTACTTGTTTCAAAAAAAAAAAAAAAATCTGCCAATGAAAGCACGTTTTTTTGTGTTTGTAATAAGAAAGAAAAACTTGCTCCACTGTCAGATTTTTCTACTTATTTCAAGTAAAAATCTGTAAAAAGTGTCTAGAAACAAGCTGCTTTTAATGTGATGAGTCTTATTTTAAGTAGAATGAGATTAGTTTTGACTAGAAATAAGACAAATATTCTTGGTAAGATTTAGAGTTTTGTGTAAAGTTGCAGTGTAAATGTAGAAAATAAGCTACAACTGTGGAAAAGACTTCTCCAAAGCATGAATGGGACGGAGGATGTGTTGCCGTGATGTCATACTGTAGCAGCTGGAAATGTCCTGGAAAATGATTTGAGGAAAAGAGTGGGCACCCTGAGAGATGCAGCTGATGCCTCTGTGTGTGTGTGTGTGTGTGTGTGTAGGTGTATGAGGAGCAGCAGAGAGAGAGCAGAGGTCAGATAGAAGAGCTGAAGAAGGAGGTGGAGCAGCTGAAGGAGCTGCACACACAGTAAGTGTGTCTGTCTGTTGAAACACCTGTACATGGCTTTAATGTCAGTGTTGACGTGGACTGTGTGTTGTGTTTGCAGGTGGTCCAGAGATGATCAGCTGACGGCGCCGGCTCGTCTGTGTGCTCGCTATCACAACGTAAGCTTCGCCGTGTGTGTTAGCGGGTTAGCGGTGTGTTTTCTCAACCGTCCTGTGTGAACACGAGTCCCTGTGTCGCTCCAGCTGTTGAAAGAGGTCAGCGCCATGGTGACGGACCCCGGCGCTCCGTCAGGACCGCGCAGACAGAGACCGGCTGCCGTCGGTCCGGATGTGACGGGGTTTGACGACGTGCTGCCCAGACTGGAGGTGTGGTCCCAGCAGCTGCACCTGCTCAAGGTATCGGTTAGTGATCAAAGCATCAAACACACAAGCACATGGACAGGGCACATGGCAGGTACACTCAGTCATTTGCTTACCATGGACAGTACACCTACACTGGCACATGTATGTATTTCAGTACCTATTTAAAGGGATAGTTCACCCAAAATTCAAATTTCACTCATTATCTACTCACCCTCATGTCGACTAAGAGCTGTGAGAATTTTCAGAGTCATCCATTCCTTCTCTGAGCTACGGGGGGGTCCGCGCAGCAGTAATTGTCCATATAATGGTTGTCAATGGACACCAACTTTCTTTGTCCAAAAAACATCCAAATGCGCGTCTGTAAGGTCCCTCTTGTATTGAAGCCCCGACATGAGAAATTGTTCCTGTGTCAGTGCAAAGATTTGCACTGACACAGGAAGAGCAGTGAACTGAGACACTGGGAGCTTCCGCTACAAACAAGCTTAAAGGAGTCATCACCCGGAAATCGCAATTTCTCTTGTTAAAACATGCATATTGGTGTTTGACCTCAGTTGAAACTTGCCTGAAAAGCTGGACTTTGAAATTGTTCCAGGAAGAGCAGTGTGTGAGACACTGGGATTTTGATTCTGCTCCTCCGGTGAACCGTGGAAGCTTAAAACCCCTCTTTCACCACCCAACCCCGCCCGTCCGCTACCTGAAACTTAGGGGGCTTTAATGTTTTGGAGTCTGAACAAGCCCCCCCGGCTCTGTTTCCTGGGCGAATCAACGCGTGCCTACAAGTGGGACAGTTACAGTAATCGCGTGATAAAGTCAGTATGGAAAAAGGGTCAGAACAAGCTCAATGTTTGATTAAATATATATATTTTTTTTTTCTAATAAGTTTTACGAATTGATCCAAAGCGATCCAAGGGGGGCTGGATACGTAAAAAACCAGGTTATGACTCCTCTAAAATACCCCATAGACTTGTTTAATTTTTTCTGAACAATATCGGGGCTTCAATACAAGAGGGACATTACAGACGAGCAGTATGGAGGTATTTGGATTATATGGACAATTACTGCTGCGCGGACCCCCCCATAAGTCAGAGAAGGGATGAAGGACTCTGAAAATTCTCACAGCTCGTAGGTGACATGAGGGTGAGTAGATAATGAGTGAAATTTGAATTTTGGGTGAACTATCCCTTTAAGACTTTGTAAAGACCTTCCAAAAAGACATAAAGACCTCTTCACCTCTTCAAGTTGCTGTTAAACTGAACAGTTAGTTTACAATTAAATCTATTAGGGCTGCCACCGACCAAAGATGCTCTGGGTCGACCAATAGTTGTCATTTGAGGCGATCAGTTGACTAATTGACCCAATTACAGGACCAGTGTCACGACTTCCTGTATCTGGCCCTTCAAATTAAAAGCCCTATAGCCTTATATACAGTCCATATTGATTTTGACTTGATTTTGACCAGACATGGCTTCAAATGTTTGGGGGGTTTCTGCGACCAATTGACCAATGACTTGGTCGATTAATGACTTTTTTGTCAGCTGATGCTCGGTTGATTATTTGGGGGCATCCCTAAATCTAAGTCAACAGTTATTCAGGTGAACAACAGCTTGGCTTGGTGAAGTTACAATATTAGAACTAGAGGTGGGCAATAGCCAAAATATCATATGATTTTTTTGAACAGTAAAATCACAATCACGATCTTATCACAGTTTTCGACATTGTATAGTGGCTCTTCACGTCACCGTCCGTGCATGCTGGAGGTCTAAAGGGCTTGTACATACGCCAGTGTAGGTGTATGTGCAGAACACAGCAAATGTCTAAGCATTACTTTGCTTTTGTTTCAGATTTATTAGGCACCTGTGTGCACCTGTGCTGATTAACCCACCTACCTTGTATATACAGTAGATTGGAGAGCAATGGCTTAAACAGATGCTGCCACCTACTGGCACAAAGACAATGACCAGTCTGACTTTAACTATTGCAGGGTTCCCACGCGTCCTGGAAAATAGTTAACAAATTATCCAGTCATGGAAAATACATGGAAATTGAGAAAAGGGGTAAAATGTCCTGGAAAAACTTGAGTTCTCCTGGAAAATGATTTATCACATGGTGACATCAGCCACAGCTCTTTTTGACTTCCTCAGACTCCACTAAGGATTTTTTTCCCCCAGAGATGAGCCCAGCGAGGAAAGAGAGCTGTTTTAGGTGTGGTTTAAAAACAAAAACAACATGTTTTTGCCTTGTTCTATGATAAATTTGTCTTAATTTCTGAGCATGTGGGATATTATTTCATAGATAAGTCAGAGCCATAGACTGAGCATCTTTAAATCAAACTTTTGGGGGTGAGAGAAATGAAATACATATAGAAACAAAGTGGTTGAATGTAGAAAAGTTCAACTGTTTAACTACCACTTCTCCAAAGCATGAATGGGACGGGCCGATGTGTAAAGGCCTAATAGCATGTCTGTCAGACTCTAGCGGCTGGAAATGTCCTGGAAAATGATTACATAAAAGAGTGGGACGCTGTATTGTACTCGTTAAGATCCTGTGGTGTTGTGTTCAGGAGCTGCAGCGAAGTCTGAGGAGACTGGCGGCCAGACTGTTTCCTGGGCAACTGTGTGACGGCGTCCACGACGACGCAGGAGGTGTGAAGGTGGAGGACATGGTGCTGCTGGTGGACACGATGCTGGAGGACGTCTGTGCTGCTGCTGCTGATGGTGACAAGGTCGACCTCAGCAGAGTGTTTTAAATCGGACGGGGGCCGAGTCCAGCGAGACCGTCTTCACTGTGTGGTGTGTGTGTGTGTCTGTCCAGGTGCTGCGGAGTCCCACCAGGTTCACTCTGGCGTCCATGGTGTCTCACTTCCAGAAGCTGTTTGACGTGTCGTCCCTCAGCGGCGTGTACCCCCGCATGAACGAGGTGTACAGCAGGCTTGGGGAGATGAGCACCGCCATGAAGAACCTGAGAGACGTCCTGGACCTCGGTAGGAGACGCCGTCCTCGTGTCCCGTGTCTTTGCGTGTCGTTTTGAGCCTGTAGTAAGTGTTGTGTTGATGTTTGTCAGACAGCAGAGCTTCAGCCGCACAGGTGGTGCAGCAGGCGTCCCAGCTGGCGTCCTCCGGTGGACGCAGGTCAAAGGCGGACGAGGTGCTGGGAGACGCCGACATCGACAGGTCGGCACAGACACACACATTTGTGAGACGTTTGTTGAAGCGGAGTGGCGGGTTGTGTGAATATTGAGCGTATATTGTGTTTTGTGTTTTTCAGCATCATTGTCAAAGTGAAGCAGCACGACGAGTTCTTCACACCGTTCCAGATGCTGATGATGGACATGTTCCAGATCCTGGGTCAGTTTGACACGGCGCCGCCTCCGTTTCCCACAATGCACGTTGCGGTTGTATGTGATTGTTGGCTTTCTGTGTTCTTCACGGATTGCGTTTGTGTCTTTCAGGAGTGAGTCGCCTGGACGACGTCCTCCCTGCTGTCAGGACTTTGAAACAGAGTGTTTATTGATGTGTTGTGTGTGTGTTTTTTATGATAAAAAAGTGAGTGTAGACTGTGTGAGTGTAACCCCCTTTCTTTAAGGCAGCAGACAGAAGACAGACACCGCGGAAAACAGAGACGTTTTTTTTTTTTTAAGTATATTTTTTGGCTTTTTATGCCTTTATTCGATAGGACAGTAGAGATGTGACAGGAAATGGGAGGCAGAGATGGGGGGAATGACACACAGAATAGGGCCGTCCGATGCGGGACTCGAACTGGGGCCGCCTGCAGCGAGGACTGTAGCCTCTACACATGGGGTGGGTGCTCTACCAACTGAGCTAAACACCGCCCCTAAAAAAAACAGCGACTTTTTTTGCTCTGTAATATTTCTGATTTCTGATTCTGACGCACAAACCAGGGATCGGATCAACAATGTAAAGTTTTTGTAAATGAAAATAAAACCTAATTAAAAGTTTTGTATCTTTCATATAAACCTTTATTTGTGACTTATGGTGGTTTGTTTTTCTGGAGTTCACCTCATTAATATATAGGTTTGTATATGGCCTTTGTAACTGTAAATACTAAAGCTATGGTCAATAATACATGTGTTAAAAAGTTTTGTATCTTTTATATAGAAACAATTTATTGCATCTTGCCTTATTGCTTGTTTATGTATTTGACTGTCACAGACTCATTTACTCAAGATGTCTCCTTTGACACTCCAACGAGGTGATGTCCTCCAGGAGGCCATGGAGCACAGATCTTACATCTTTATTCAGGTTTGGTTTTTATTTTGTACTTATTCTCATTTACAAGCAACTTTACATTGGATCAAGGTTAAACAATGTAAAGTTCTTTGTAAATAAAAATAAGTAGGCTACAAAATAAAAACCAAACCTGAAGTAAAGACATAAGATCTGTGCTCCATGGCCTCCTGGAGGACGTCACCTCGTCAAATTGAGTCTGTGACAGTCAAATACAACCAATAAATTGTTTATAAAAGATACAAAACTTTAAATCTAAAAACACATGTATTGTTGACCATAGCTTCAGTATGTACAGTTACAATCGGTCATATATACTAATGAGGTGAAAATAAGTAAAAACAAACTAACATTAATCACAAAAAAGAAATTTCTACTGCTGTGCAGACAGTCAGCTCCTCCCGCTTCATCTTCAGTGTGATGTTCACAAACACCTCTGACTCTCCACCTGGGACAACACATACACAAAAAACATTTAGTCACACTCATCCTGACATGTAGAAATGTTTGGCTGCAACAGTTAAGCTACAAATCACACTTACTGTGTTTTATCCAGAAACACTGAGGTTTTCACTCGTGGCTCCAGCTGGTGGTTTGTCTTCATCTGGTGGTCAAAGCATAGAATTACACCAGGTTAGTTTTAAATGACTGAAAACCTGCAGTTTACATTTTAAACATTAATAAAGTTGACAAACACTTTCTTATTGACTCTCAAACTGGACCTATAGTGGGGAGGTTAAGCGACTTTTGACTTGAAGTCATGATGCAAAGGTCCCCTTTGGCATGGAAGTACCTTAGGGTCATACAAATAAATCTATCCAAAGACACAAGTGAGATGATGGGAAATAAACATGTTTTTAAAATGACTTTTTCCAATTGAGAAAACCCATGTTAAAGCAGATATCGGAAAGTTAATATAAGTCCTAAATAGTCCTATTTTGTCAAAATCACACTGGAGTGTTTGGTTACAGGAGCATTTCTAAACTCTGCTGCAACCCGAGGAGAAAATTTTTCTTGTGGGATACAAGTGTTATCCAATGAGGAGAGAGAACACACATGCAAGACATGTGCAGCCAAGGGATGGTGAATGTGGTGAGTGCAGGACTTATTGTTTTCTTTGAAACAACTGTAACTCATGGTGCGTTCAGGCTCTCCACCAGTGTTTTTCCTTCCTGTTGAAGAACCAGTTTGATCTGATTATTGTTTTGACTCCTCTGTCTGAAATCTTGTGAGGAGCACTTTCACAGACAACAGGATGGTAAAAACACGAGTTACAGGTTGCCTGTAACAGTTCTTTGTGACTTGAAGCTGATGAGGTTTCAAAGGTGCTCTGGAACTGTCAGCAGTTTAGAAATGCATCTGTATCCAATGCACATTCCATTTGAATGTTTTAAACTAACTGTTTTCAGCTCTTGATTGAGACAGCTTATTTGTAACATGATTACCAACATTTCATGCAGTGTTTCTTAGTTTGAATGATGAACAGGGATCTAATGCCTTTCAATCTGTAGGAAATAAATCAATCTAACATTCCATTATGGCTAATTTGAAATAAGAAATTATACTGTAACATCATGAGATTGATAAGATGAGCATTAATATGCATTCACAAAAGTACAAATCTACAAAATGAAGCTCACCAGTTTCTCAGCATTAATCTATGAGAGGATCTTAAACTGTACTGTGCTGGTGAAATAAGTCAATCCTAATCATATGCTTTATGTGGGTTCAATACTAAACTTCCCTATATGTCATTGAACATTGCTTATTAAGGGTGTGCTACAATAAAATCTGTTAATTTACTTTGGAAACAATGTAAAATTTTTCAGTATCAGGTTATATAAGCTTTAAATAATGTGAGGGTCCAATATGACCCAAAACATTTGGGAATAGTCAATTTGACTTTAAGTTTTCTAATATGAAAATGGGTTACATGTAAATTCAACTTTTTAAATCAACATACACAAGCAGGAACTAGTTCTAGGTAAACCTATATTTTGACCAAAACAATATTTGTTTAATTGGTCTTTCCTGACACTACTGTGATATGGATTACATCTTATTATTTAACTACTTGTTGGCTATATTTGTTCATCTTCAGTGTGATGTTCAACAAATCAGTATCCTCTGTTTTACTAATGTTTTTACATTCAATATCCTGGGACAGCTCCAACACATAGATCTCATCCAAAAAACATTTAGTCACACATCATCCTGTTTACATGGACATTCTAAATGAATTTGGCTTTTAACAGTTTTTAAGCTACAAATCACATTTTAAAAATGTGTTTATTTTATCCAAAATCTCACTTGTGTCTTTGGATAGATTTTTTATATGACCCTGGCTCCAGCTGGTGGTTTGTCTTCATCTGGTGGTCAAAGCCTATTTTTTGGGCTTAATTACTACAGCAGTAAAAAATTTTAAATGACTGAAAACCTGCAGTTTACATTTTAAACATTAATAAAGTTGACAAACACTTTCTTATTAACTCTCAAACTGGACCTATGCAGATAAAAAATAATAAAGACTGTTAGCTGGAGGAAAAGTATTGATGAAAATATTGTTGTGTTATAACTACTACCACTACTACATCTCCACATACTGTCAGAGCACCAAGTCCAGTCTGGTCCCCACCTCTCCTCTTGTCCCTGGAGCTCCGTCCAGGTCCTGAAGACTCCATGGGATCCACTTGTCCTCATGGACAGTCTGTGTCAGAAGAGACAGAGATGATGGACATGGAGGCTGGCTCTAACACCTGGTAGCTCCATAGCCTCCCTGTTGTTCCACACACCCATGCTGCTCCATGATGGAATGTGATTGGTCAGCTGATTGCAGTCTACCCGACGACCACTTCTGATTGGTGGGGGAAAAAAGAAAAGACAACAGAGTTAATAACTTTCACCACTGGACAGGCAGATGAATTCTACATGACATTCATTCAGATGAAGCACATGTTATTGTTGCTATCACTGTGTTTTATACTATCCTAGTAAAAAAACTCTTCCTGTCATCTGTGCTTATTTTAAGGGATAGTAAAACATTTTTGCCAACTTCACCCATTGTTTTAGCAGTAGGTTCATTACCTTTATTTGTCCATGCAAGCTAATTTTGTAGGTGCAAGCTATTTTTAGAACAACCAAGCAGAGCCATGAGCTGCTCAGAGCTACGCTACAGAGGCTCATGGGATTTCTGGGTTTCCCTCATCAAATACACAATCCAACAACTCCACAACACTCTGGTGGACAAGTTGTGACCTGCACATTCACCACGCTATGAGATAATAACACAACGTTACCAGACAGAGTTGTTTTAGAAATACAGAGACTGCTTGATGAAAAACTGTCCTTGAATCGGAGGCTAACTTCGGCTGAATCATGAACTCATCCTCTTTGTCTTTTTGTCTCTTACAAACAATGTAAAGACATTTCCAGATGTTTAATCAAATCACTCCTTTCATATTAGACACAAACATATAAAGTTAACCAATTCAATCATGTTCCTGACATGACAACACTGAGTCAAGTTTACAAAGACAGAGGAACAGCTTCCTGTGCAGCCTGCTGCTAGCGGCTAACCCGTTAATATAATACATCCATGGGCTAACCACAGACCGCCACAGACACACGGCTGCTAACAGTTAGCTGCTAGCTGCTAACCGTTGATATCAAGCCGCTGACGCACGGAGCAGATTCTAATCTCTTTTCACTAGTGGAGGTTCTTTATTTATCTCACTTACGGTCAGTTTGAGCGACGTTCACTGCGTCTCAGGTGGTCTTCAGGTGTGTTCACCGTCCGCAGGTGAATCAGGAAGTGAAGCGGAAGCTGCTGCGGCTGCTAGAGCGGCGCCACCTGGCGGAGAGGAGGATAGACACCACGCTACAAACACTGCTACATCACTTTCAGACATCCATGTTTCAGCATATGATGAGAAAATGGTTAAATCTGCCCTCATAGCATTTTCACAAGTAGGAATAGTGTTCCACATTGTTGCCTTGGCTTGAGCTGTACCATGTCTGCCATCTTGTGGGGGATAATGTTCACTACAGCCATCAGGATTTTCATTACATTAATATGTCAGGAACATTTAAAAGAATGTAAACAGGAAAAAAATGAATAAACAGAGTGCATATATGAGGATTAAAAAGTGTTTATTTGGAGTAACAAAATCAGACTAGTCCTAGAGCCGTTCCGCTGGCTGTGGACTGAAAACAAAGTAGGCACATGAACTCACCGCGGCTGGTGACAGCACTTTAACATGGACAGGTGTCAGTGGAGCTTCACTCCAGCTCACAGTCACTTTGGCTCAAGCTCGTCATCTAATGTAGTTCTGCTCTAATCATGTCGTATAAAACAAAAGTGTACAATGTTGTTTGCATAGACAATACCAGTAACATAGAAAGCATTAGTTCATACATGTGAATTTCAGTGTGAAGGCTAATTGACACCACATTTATCCATTAATGCCATTAATATAAAGCTATGTTTTAAAACAATGTTTTTACTATATCTGATATTTATACATTCAGAGAGTATAACTGCACAACAGGCGCCACATATATCTGTTAGAATTAGTTCACTTCTCATGTTTCAAAGTAAAAGTATTGAGCTCTGACTCATTCAACAGTTCTAATTGTTGTATTCTTCAGGGGCTTTTACTTTGAAAGGCAGAGTCCTACCTTACTTTATTCAAATGAAATCTAAAGACACTGATTGTGTTCCTCTCTGATACATACTGTGTGTGGTTGTGTGTGTGTGTGTACACATTCAGCACCCCCCTGTGTAAATACAACATCAAAGCATTATGGCAAGTATTATGGGTTCTCTGCTGTTGCAGCTTGTGGCCACTCGGTCCGACACACCGGATTCCTGTGAAGAGCTGATCCAGGATCAGGGGCTGCCTGCCTCAGACCTCACAGTGTGTGTGTGGTGGTGGGGGGGGCGGGGACACACACGCAGCAGCACCTAGATGGACATTGTGCACAGGATGAACTGCACACAGGAGGAGAGAGACAACGACAGAGAATCAACCACAGGAAGCTGTTAAAAGCTTTTCACACACCCACACATCACACACCACACGGCTTCTAACGCTGTTTGTGTGTTTGTGCGTCCTACAGGAGGTGGGACCTACATCGTCATACTGGAAGGTGACTGATCCCTGCTGCATGGTGTCTCTCCGCCTGAAGTTATCTAGAACGCCAACAACAAACGGCCACAGATTAGAAAACCACATCACCACGGTTACGCCGGCGGACGTGTCAGTGTGTGTGTTTGTCTTGGTTACCTGTGAGTGACCGCAGCTTGACGCAGCACGCCACGTAGTCGTCAAAGAAGATCCGTCCTCCTTTGCTGTAGCGCTTGACGATGCCGTTCAGAGCCTGAGGACTGACGCGGTAACCTAGGAGACACAGAGGAGGAACATTTAACACAAACAGCTAGAAACATAAAAACCAGCTGATATCTGGTTAATGATGTCACCTCAGCTCAGGGTAAAGATAAATCTGAAGTCTCAGGGTTTAAAGGGAAAGTTCAACATTTTGGCAAATTGGCCATTTTTTAGGACTATAGAGAGTATGGCAATTGGTCAATTCGTTTGTTGTGCTACGCTGCAGAGGCTCATGGGATTTCTTGGTTTCCTTCATCAAACTCATCAAATACACAATCCAACAACTCAAGTTGTGACCTGCACATTCACCACACTAGGATAATAATGGAACATTATCAGACAGAGTTGTTTTCAGGGCAAATTCAGAGACTGCTTGCTGAAAAACTGCCCCAACAGCAACGTGCATTTAGGTTTTGCATGAATTTCCCTCTAAAACAACTCTATCTGGTAACGTTGTGTTATTATCTCATAGCGTGGTGAATGTGCAGGTCACAGCTTGTCCACCAGAGCGTTGTGGAGTTGTTGGATTGATGAGGGAAACCAAGAAATCTCATGAGCCTCCGTAGCGTAGCTCTGAGCAGCTCACGGCTCTGCTCCGCCATTCTAAAAATAGCTTGCACCGACAATTAAAAGTAATGAACCGGCTAATGTTGTGCCAAAATGTTGAACTATCCCTTTAACACCTCCACCACTCTTCTCTTCAGAAGTGGAAGGAGAAACAACAGGGTTTGAAATCACTGCTTTGTGTGATATAACAATAAATAGTTATTCCAGGATGTAAAACCAGTGGATTAAAGGTTTACAAGAACTTTGTGCTTGTAAACCATAGTTGTGCTTTGCATTTGTATAACCAAATGGTTTTGCTCTCTGAGTGTTTTTACAGCTTGAAGCCTCTGAGATGTTTGACCAACGTGGACCCTGAACTGTCACTCACTCATCTAATCACTTCAGTGTCACGTGTTCATCGCCTCTTTCACTTTCACCATACTGTTGCTTGTAAGAGGTCAACAATCCAACATCTGAAATCAGGCTGATGAGACGATCAGGGACCCTCACCCATGGAGTTGATGGCCTGGCTCATCTCGTGAGGCTCCACTGTCCCGCTCCTGTCCTGGTCAAACATCATGAAGTTCTGCTTCCAGCCGTTCAGAGCCGTGAACAGCTCCTTGAACTCGTTGAAGCCCATCTTCCCTGTGTGGTCCCTCTGCACGGCGGCTGGTTAAGGCTTCAACACCTGGAAACTGTCTGGACTGTTTCATTTTCTTTCAGCGACACAACAGACAAAAGGATACATCGAGCATTGCGATCATGATCCGACAGGTGTCCAGGCTGAAAGCTGCAGAGATCAGATACAGTCGTTATTCTTTAAAGATAACACAGACAGAGACAACAACCTGTGATCCAGATGGAAACGGCCCACACAGCCTGAGGCTACAACCATCAGCTGTTAGCTCAGGAAGAGATGGAGGTTACTCGTATTTTTGTTTGTACATTGTTTGTTTTTGTCCAATCACATTCCTATTGGACCACAAAAATGTATGTCTTGCTCTTCGTTCATCGTGATGCACAGTATTTCTATTGTATCGATATGTTTATATTTTCAATTGTGATGCGGATGTGATGTGATACTCAATGTAATTATGACATTGGTTCCTGTTGTGTGTGCCTTACCTCCTAATAAAACTAACTCCTGCTGCTTATGTGTTAGCTGCAAGAGTTACCAATACCAACAAGAATGAATCTACACTTTGAAATATCAGAGCATCACTTGAGGGAAACAGGGAAGTGAATGTGATTGTAGTTTTCTCAGTTCCTCAGTCCTTCTCAACGCTTCCTGAATCAGTTCTATCTTGTTTCTGAACTTACGGTTGTAGCTGCCGGTGAAACCAGCCTGAGTCAGACAGCGCTGCAGCTCCTCTGCATCCACCTCACCGTCCTGCAGCAGACACACACACACAACATGTGTTTAAACCACTTCCTCTTACACACACACACACACATCTGGAAGCACTTGGTATGGAGACACAGACAGGAACACAGACGTACAGTAACATACATTCAGTATATGCTAGTATGCTGTGTTGTTATGAAATGAAAACCGTCTTAACTGCACCACTATTTACATCTGTGAATGTTGAAAACTAGTGTTAGCATGTGTTAGCTAACAATCAGTTGCCTTCAGGGACAGGACACAGCGTGGGATCATTCCTACCAGTGCTGATCAAAACTGACACTTAAGAGCTTTTTCCATCATATCAAATGAATAAAGGGTTCTGTCAACATTTTTTTGGGAGCATTTACTGAATGGAGCAATGTTTCTCACAGTTAGGTGTAAATATTGAGCTAGTCAGTGTTTACTGTCAGCTAACTGAGGCTAATCAACTGTCAACATGTCTCTGAGACTGTGTTTGCACAATACAACACAACACAACTGTTGACAGTCAGTCATGCATGTCACTAAATGTGCGGTCAGTCGTCATGTCCCAGCAGCCACTGGGCCCACAGGAAGATGAGTTACTGTGGAAAGCTCTCCATGCTAGCTCAATGTCAATTTCAATTGAAGATATTTACAAAAACTCTTTTAACATGTTTATTTTATTTATAACAATATAAATGGATTTGTAAGAGGGCAACACATAGAAATACATATTTTAATACTTTTTTATTTAGGGATTCTAAATCTCCTATTTATATGTCGGCCTTTGGAAAGACGACTAAACACGACATAAAAATTTAATCTAACATATTTAACAGCAAGATCCTATTGACCATGCTTTGTTGGAAACAGGTTTGGCAGTAGGCACTGTATTATGTACTGTGTGCATTATGTAATGCATTCATTCTTTATCTGAACTAGTGAAACTGAGGACAACTTAGATCCTGTAGTATCAAGTGGCTGCGCATTTCTTACACTCTTACTCTTGTCTTAACTTGTTAAGCTGCTGATGAGCCACATTCATTCTCTGCCATAATAAACAGGAGACTGTTTTCCAGTGACGTCCAACATTTCTCGAGCGTTTGCAAGTTGTGAACGCTGCTGCTGTCTTTGTGCAGTCTGTCTAAACCTTCTTAACTTCAGTGTGAAAGTGAAAGCGAGTGTGCAGTGGTTTTTATAGCAGTTTCATCTCCTCTAGATGAGTCAAGAAGACACTCTGACCTGTCCTGCTATGGCAGTGAAGTAACCCCACATGGGGTCGTTGGCAGCTGGTGGTGGAGCCCCGTATGTGCCTGGGTATCCTCCTCCGTAGGCGGGGAATCCTCCCTGGGGTGGTGCGCCTCCCATCGGCCCACCCATGTGTCCGGGCATGGGCCCCCCCATGGGCCCTCCCATCGGCCCTCCCATGTGCCCCCCTGGCATTCCCTGTGGGGGCATCCCCTGAGCTGGCATGCCTGGCATTGGCCCCCCAGGCATTGGCCCCCCATACTGAGGCAGAAAACAGACGACAACAGTGCTGTAGTCACATATACAACAATACTACTACTACTACTATGGTGGTCCTATATTGAAAATACAGAAAACAAGACATGTACATTCCCTGTCATTAATAAACCATTTTCAGACAGTCAGTTTGAAAATGTTAAATTGTGTACAGAACTGTTATTGATTATTGCACAAGACTGTAATTGCACAAGGTGGAATACAAGTGTCCAATCAATCAATCAATCAATCAATCAATCAATCAATCAATCAATCAATCAATCAATCAATCAATCAATCAATCAATCGACTGTTTCGCAGAGGGAGGGGTTGAACAGACAGACAGGACTTCCTGTCAGGTTCTGAGGTGCAGGAGGCCGGTTACCGCCATTTTTCCACACTGACTCACTGATATCAACACTTCAGATTCACACTTGACAACTTCCTAAGTCAGATATTCAATTGTTACCATTTGTCTCATATGTCTAAGTTTAGAGCAGGTCACATGCTAAACAGTATGCATGTGGTATTTGCTTTCTAATAAGTATTTCCAAGGTCTACGTAATCTAATTACTCAGATTAGACTCTTCGTAAGTAAACCACACTGCTGGTTCCTGGTTCAGTTAGTGTTAACGTTACACTCCAGTATGTTGATACAGGAAGACCATTTCCATAATTAAAATCGATACAGATTGACGCTACGGGTCCTCGCTAACAGGCAAAACAGAAAAAGTCACACTTGAACGTTGTAGTGGGTGTGTAATATATGTTCCTGGTTACAGGAAGACTGTAAAAGCTGTCGCTGTACATTTTGTGCAAAACTATCGGAGATCCAGTGAAACGGCGGCAGCCTGTTAGCTTCTCCTGCTAACTTCATGTAGCCGGTTTAAAGGTGGAAGAAAACGGGCAGACTTGATGTACTCACCCCGCCGTATCCTGGATAAGCCATTAGGTGAAGTGAAGCGAGCGGTCACACGGTTTAATAATTTTACAGTGTGACTGACACTGACAAACACAAACCACTGTAACTAGTGTAACTTCCGATAAACGGAGCAGTGCAGCTGTTACCTCATATCCGCGTAAGGGACAATACGGAAGTGCGGCGACTGACAGGTCAAGGACCAATGGGTGAAGGAGAGGAGAAAAGGGACCCGCCCACCAGCTGTGTGTTACCTTTAATAGCCCTCGTAATTAAAAACGTCCGCCCCTTTAACGTCTGTTAAAATACAGTCTATGGTTAAATTCCTGGAAACCTAAAAAAAAAAAAAAAAAAAAAAAGGGTGGAGAGACGAACCAACCTGAAAACCAACCTTTTTTCACACATTTTAAATCACTGCTGTTGTCGAAGCTGTCACTCGCCCATAAATGACAAAAAATGACCTCTTCTCGTGGATCTATTAGGCTATGACAAACATGTGTTTTACATCATGATGTTAGTACATGTGTGTTAGACATGACTTCACCATGATGGACTTTAAAACAACGGTGGTTGGAAACTTTGTTCGACTTTCAGCGACGCCCCTGAACGCCCCATGTGGCCGTAAAAAGCTCCTTGGAGAAAGGCCGCTGACAGGGACACGCCCCTACGACCAGACCTTTGTCCTAACTGGCTCAGAGCCAGACTTATCTGTTACGTTATTATCCCTAAAAAGTAAAGTTTGTTACACCTTCTGTTTACCTCCCCCAAGACAATAGTAGGTTAAATTCATTCCTGGCTCGCCTCCTGGCAAATGTTTTGTTTTGTTGTTGTTTTTTTGTTTGTTTTTTTTACTTTTAATGGTGTTCTCAAATGGTCTCAGAAAAACCTCACACATTACTGTTCTATTTCATCATGTGTCAAAAGAAACTTGTGTCTGGTCTGAAAATGTTAGTGTCACATATTTTGAGGAGTAGCTAAACAAGTGTTTGTCTCTTCTTACAAAACAGTCCTGTGATGTTGAGGCTAAAATTCAATAGGCTACATGACTACAAAAAATTAGTTTGTGGCTTCTAGTTTTAGACATTTCAGTTCAGAAACGTTACATAACACACTCTGAAGCCTTCTCTTTTTCGCCTCCCTGCATGTTTCACATTGGCCACTAGATGGTGCTGTTGAGCCATAAAAGACCATATTAACTGGTGCACATTTGTATAATCTGAGGATTGATAGAGGCAAAAGGGAGTCAAAGCATTTCACAGAGACCTCAAAGTTGCAGCTGAAAGAAAAGAAAAAATGTAAGCTGTTTGTTTATTAGACCGGACATGATTGTGACTGTGAGATATTTAAAGCCCCAGTATGTGAGATTTACCCCCATCTAGCGGTGCGGTTGCATGTCGGCACGTATTCTTGCTGTTGCGTTTACGTAAACTCGGGCAGAAGTCAGAAAAACAACAGACGCTGCATGTAACAGGATAAACAAGCCTCTATGTAAACAAACGGTCCGCCAGCACGAGGCAAAACAATACCGGCGTGACAATATGTTGTCATGGTGATGTCGTATTGTTTACCTGACCCACGTTTTACCGTCTTTCTCTCGTCGAGTAAAATAACATCCAGTTGGTTTGCCAGTGCGTCATTCAGGTGTCGGACTGCACCTGAAGGCAACACCAGCGCCTGCGTCCTTCCTCACACCAGCTACACGGCGGTGACAGTTTTAACAGGCGCTGTCTGGAAAACTTTCTCCCCGAGACGAGAAGGTCCGCCGGCCCGAGTTTGACGGTGACACTGAACGTAAAACATGGCGATTCAACATGGCAGAGAAGGTTCGGTGAACCCCCCCCTGTATGTTTGTAACGACTTGTAACATCTCAATCTAAGTTACGAGTAAGCGCTCGTTTGTATGCGGGCGCGATTCCACTTTATTGAAATACGTATTTATGAAAGACATATTTGATTTTTGTCAATAAAAAGCCAGTAAAGTCCCATACTGTCCCTTTAATGTCAGTCTCTGAGATAATCAGCTGTGAGAGACATTTATCCAAAGATACAAGGTGAGAATTCAGAGCCGTGAAGCGAAATGTGCTGTGCAATCGACGGAAACTACAGGTGAGGTGCAGAGACGCTGCAGCTTCCTGTTGAGCCTAAATCAACCAAACATCTGTGAGATGTCACATAGGATCATAACTACATCTTTTCCTCTTCAGTAACAACATCTCCTTCAGCTGCAGCTACATCACAATTTGATCTTCTAAACAGTCATTTCTGTTATTTGAAATTATTTCAGAAGTGTATGCTGTTTGCCTTTCCATTATTTATCTTTTAGAGAGTAAATCTGAGCATCTGAAATATGTTAAGTAGATAAACAACTTCAATCTTGTGGGACAACAGCAATAAAAAGCTGTTCATACAAACCACAACATAAACACACTGATAACTTCTGCTACAAAAATCCCTTCCAGAGCCTAATTTCCAGACTTCTTGGTAAAAACCCATAATAATAACCTAATAATTTTGTGTATCATGTAAATAAATCATGTAATTAATCATTTGTTTTAATTATTCTGAATTTGCATCCCATTGTGTCACCAAATAATTAACCCAAATAACGTCACATAAGACTTAACCCAGATAAGTATTAAAGGGATAGTTTAACATTTTGGCAAATTGGCCCTTTAAGATAAATAAATTCCATAGTACAATAGTTTCCATTTTCCTTACTTTTCCAGACTTGGAAATGTATAAAATCAAATTCCATACATCAAATCACCCTGGGTAAATTCATCATATCAAGCACCACAAAACTGTAGAAGAGCATTCAAGACAATGCACTTTGTTACTTTCCTGCACAATGTGTTAATATAAAACAGTCGTACAGGGACTTGCTGAGGTGAGGACAGCTCTGAGGTCAGCAGCTGCTACAGTGCACACAAAAGGATGTTAACACAAAGGGCTGACCCATTCCCAACATCAGTCCACCGAGTCCACCACTCAAACGCCATTCGGCCCTCGAGCCAAGAATGCCATTATAACACTGACACGTAGGCCACATCTGTTCCAATCACATCCCAGAGTCTCTGTTTATCCCTGAGAATAAACACTGCACCCCCAGCCCCCCCCCCACCGTTTTCTGAGGAAACTTACAAGAGCTGGTCACAGTGAAAGATTTTCAATGGCAAATACAGTAAAAACACCACAGTGGCACGGAAGCTTCCACTGATGTGTGCGTTTGATCATAACTCAGCTCGGTTTGTGCCACATTAAACAAAAGGAGAGCGATCACATGTGTTGCACACAGAAACATCTGTCACTCAGCTTTTTCCATCGAAGCCTAAATTTATGGAAGTCAAGTCTGTTTAATATTCTGCTGTTGACTTATGGAAGTCAACAGCAACAACGTTAAATAATACACGGCTAATCATCTGTAATGAGATCACATTATTATTTCCCAGCAACACTGGCAGGTAGATGGAGTCATGATGTCAGCCAACACACACAGATGCCCAATGGGATCTTTGCACAGGTCCACTACTTCCTGAACTTAATGCTGCTCCTTTGTTTCCTGCCTTACAGTATTGAACTAACTGATTAATCCCAGGTGTGTTTGAGTAGTCACAAGGGTCAGACACACCTGGACTAATCAGTTTGTCCAATAATGTAATGTCCATCTCCATTTATGTACCCCTGCAGTGCGGCTCCTCTGTCGAATACACACATGAAGCTTCACTTTTAATTCAAACAAACTAATGCGACTGCCACAATTGTTACATTTCATCAATGAGACCAGCATTTGTCTCCTAAAAAGAAGAGAACACACAAAACGAAGGGAGAATTGGAATTCACCCAGAGACACAAATGACAATGACAAATAGTGTGTATGGATGTGTTCATCACACTGTATTTGGTTTTAGTGAAGTCATTCCTCACTCTTCCATGTAAATGGAAAAAAAGATAAAATATTAATTTTTACAGTGTAATTCAGTGGCATCGCCCTCTGTCTCCTGTATGCTGCGCTGTTTCCATTCACTATCCCTCCTTCCCTTTCCCCCTGCTCCATCTCTCTCTGCCTCCACACGTCTGTCCAATAATGTGTTCAAAGTAACACCTATAAATGATTTTAGTTGCGTTTAGTGTCGGACAAATGGAGGCACCTGTGAAGTGACACTCTTCAAACAAGCCGCCCTTGCATTAGGGAAGACATCCACTGTCCGTTTGTTTGCTGAGGATGTCCGGTGCCAGAGGAACAAGTGCGCAATACGAGGCCTATTCCTCATAAAGGCACAGCTGGATATTTGTTTTAGCTTTTAACAGGCTTTTAGCATTTACTGTGACTGCTCGCCGCTCACAGTTTGTACTTCCATTTGTGGCCACACAGACTGAAATAGACTTTTATTTCAGAGAGGTTCCTGTTTGGTGCTCTCAAGGAGAGATGAAAATAGTTTTTCTCATGACTGTTTTGACAGTTTCCACATTAAAATTCCCCACCGTTGTGCCAGTATCAGTGACACAGTTCTCACACTGCCTTTGGATAATAATGATTCTGTAAATATGCATTGTGTGGAATTTATGGCAGCAGGTTTACTGTTGCCAGTGAGTTAGCCAACAGTTGCAGCTGAATTCATGTGAGCTCATACCTAAAACCAAAGATAGCTTAGAAACCAAGACTGCATCTCTGTCACTTGGGTGTCGCCAGGACCCCTCCCCTTTAGGGGACCAGCTGCAGGTCTTGAGTCGATTGACTCCAATGGGAGAAGTGAACGTGACATCCTGGGATGTCAGATTCTTTCGCTCCACAGTCACTGAAGTAAATCATAGTCATGCTAAATATGACTGTTAGCTGTGTGATGTTATCATAGGAAAATAGGAATAGCTCACTTTCCTCTACCTTCAAGTTTTATAAATCCACTCATCCTTTACAAGCACATGGGAACCATCTGAAATATGTTAAGTAGAACAGCAATGAAAACTGCCCCCTCCCCCGTTCTGTGATTGGCTCTCTCGTTGAGGGAAAAATTGGGTCCATGGTTTCATTATGTAGTAATTATTGGAAGAAAGTAACTAACTATAACTAATTACTTTTTAAAAGTAACTTGCCCCACACTGGTGGTTTCACCATCTTAGTTTAGCTTCTTTGCATGCTAACATAAGCACTGAACAGATGAGGCTAATGGAAATACCCTCAGGTACTTGGTCATAAACCAAATCAATGAATGGAACCAGATAAAAAATCATCAGCCTGTTTAAAATGTAATGGTAACACACTCAGATTTGGTGGATCAACCTATTGCCATCCCATTAGAGGTGGTTGTAGCATGGCATCAGTGCCTCATGTGTTTTCTGGGCTGTTTGTGTTATTTTCAATCATACTAAATTTAGGAAATTTTGGGATGCGTATAATCTCCTTATTAAACAGACTGACAGGTGAATTCAGTATTCTGTCAATGTGTCTTATCAAATCTGAGCAGATCATAAAGGAGGAACTAATAAAAGAAAACACATGAGTCAGATTGCATGGTACAAGTGACTCAGTAAACAAGGCCGGCGTGTTTCCAGCAATTGTTTATGGCCAAAAGGACTGTGTTTAGAACTGGTGCCTGATAACTTCTGCTACAGCCATATCTACCTATACAGGCAACTATTATGGGATGTAACAAATATCTACTTAAAGTGAACATGAACTAGCAGCAAAATGTATTGAAATGAGCCTGAGTGAGAATGCCAGACAGCAGGCTAATGATACAACAATGTGTCATTTCCTCTTTATAAATCAAGTCACACTTCCCAAGAACCTATGTGACCATCAGATGATGAGTCACCCTTTGACCATAAAGTATTATAAATTATAATATAATAATATAATTATGATATAAATTAGATTTCACAGCATGTGGAACTAAAGCCTTCAAAATTTGGGGATTCTACAAAAGGAGTTGTGTCTGCAGTTCCATATCTAGAAATAACAGTCAGAAACTCATGGCCTGCATGTCCACAGATACAGAGAAATAAGAAATAAACAACTATTTTGAATACCCTTTAGGTCTTAGAATGTAAGAGGTAACTTTTTTTTAAAGGTTACAGATAAGTTTATAAACCACATAAACAAATTATTTGACTACTTTAGTTGACCCATGTAAAAAATAGAATGGGAATGGGAATGGGAATACTATACTGGTGTAAACACAAAGTTAACTAAAAATAAAAACATTAATTAAAACTTTGGATCAATAGTCATGTGACTATATCCATTAAATGTCTCATCAATTACCTTTTTCTCTCTCTTCATTGCTCAGTCAAAGTTAAACTCCACTTATCTCTAACATGCTGTATAGAAAAGCCCCTTTTTCCAATTCCATAGGCTTTCCATAGTCATTTCTAATTCTTCTCCACTGACATGCTTTCTTTGCCTATAACCCACTGGACAAGAGTCAAGGTCTTGAGTCACAGCTTAAACCTGCCATGTCCATGTCACGCTCTTGACTCAGTAAACACTAGACCTGCTAAAGCACTTGTTAATCTACAGTACAGATGAACATGGAGACGCACAGAGCCAGCTACATGGATATGGATGAGTGACAGTCTGGAGTAACGGGCGCATTGAGGTACAGCCTGTTCCTCAATGAACACTTCCTCAAAACAAAGCAGGAGCGTCAAAGTTGTCGAACTTTACTCCGCCGTGGTTTACGGTCTCCACCTTTGAAACTTGACAGCAGATAATATTTAACAGCGGAGCCGGTGTGAAGGTTAGAGGTCTCCGTGCGCGCAGCCGAGCGGATCGATGGAGCAGTGATACCCGGCGGAGCGACATCACCACCCCGCAAAGAGACACACAGAGCCCCCCCTCCCCTCCTACGACTAGAACAAACAATGGTTGGTGGTTGCTTTGGTCAAATACTCACATGTCGGTGTTGTGTTGGAGCTTTTTTGTGTGTGTGTGTGTGCCCCTTGTTGTTGACTTGTGTGTGTTCCACCCTTCCGACAGGTTGCCGTCGGTAAGATACTCCTCGGAGTTTTTGGAGTAGTGGTCGTCGTGATTTTGATCGCGGTGCCCACGGCCATATTTCTGAAAGGTGAGTCCTTGTTTTTTTTTTTAACGTGTTGGATATTAAATGCATCACCTGCGCTCCGACCCACTGTCAAACATTTCCCCACAGAGGGAAGGCTACTTTACGCACGCGTCGTTATGCATGATCCATGTTGGAGAAGGAAGCTTATATTCACATTTAAGGATTCATAATGATATAATATTATTATAATATCTATCAATATTGACTTGTATTTATCAACAGATTTTCGGACACACACTCACGTGTCTTCACAGTTTCACACACACTCTGAGGATTTGTTATTGCCCCCAATCAAGACACATCCCAGCTGTCAGTCTTTACGACATTATTATCTGTTTTTTATGAGGTCATGTGACATGATATCTGTGACCTGCGACCTTCTGAGTCTCTGCCAATAACGTGCAGGGCCGTTGCTAGGAATTCTGGGTCCCTGAAAGAATACTAAAGTGGGCCCCTGACTTTTCCACTTTTTTTCTTAGCCTATGTATGTATTATCATTTTTTATTTAGCCCACTTTGTTTTGATGCTAATGAAGCATTACTATGACTATTTGTCAGGGTTTAAGCAGAATAATAAAACTAAAACAAATAATGTGTGTTGTTGCAGATGACAGCGAGGGAAACAAGAACCAGAAAACCTTCACCCTGGAGGACGTCTTCAACAACACCTTGAAACCAAAGTCCTACAACCTGATGTGGATCTCAGGTGAGGAGGGCGGTGGGGATTTAAAGAGGAGCGATAGCAGGGTGGAGGAGGGGTAGGAGGGGTGTGGCATTGATTTGTAACAGGTGTCCAGCTTGTACATGCGTCACTGCTGATGCTTTATTGTTCAGCTTTGTCCTGGTTACTGATTCACTGATGGAATTACCTCTTAAATATCTAGATTATTTACACTAAATAAGATCTATTAAGATATATTATGTGTTTAGAATGGAGCCTAAGATGAATTAAGACTAATACATGGGTATTTTTTAACAGATTACACCAAAAGCCTTTTGGTAATTACCATTTTGCTGTTACATATATAATATAATACAAAATTTAGTTTGGGAGTTTTATAATATATTATTAATGGCTGCCAATGTGCCTGAAGGTGAAGCTGAATATATAATAACTCCATATTTTATTGGAGAGTTTACAGCGATGCCTCTACAATAAAAACAGAACAGCGAACCAATCTTTTAATTTCCATGCATATCTTCATTTTGATATGTAATAAAAATGAAGATATGCACGGAAATTGAAAGAAGGGTCTGCTGTTCTGTTTTTATCACTACCAAAATGAGCAGCTCATATCATTCAAATATATGGATTTGGCATTAATAATGTGAATACGGTTGTGATGTTCCACCACAGGTAATGAGTACCTCCACAAGGCCAACGGCTCCATCTTCCTCCACAACGTCCACAATGGACAGGTCACCGAGTTCCTGAGCAAAGACAAGTTTGTGAGTCCGACATACTGATTTATGGTTCAATTTAAAACTCCACTTGTGTCCAAATCAAATGTTAACAACGGGTTCTTGTCCAACACAGGCCCAAGTCGAGGCTTATGACTACCAGCTGTCTGCAGACCGCAAATATGTTGCCTTCATGAGCAACCACACCAAGGTACAGAAACGTTTCTTCTCCTTAACTTGTCTGTTATTAAAAGCCGCTGAGTGATGGACTGGTTTTTGGTTTTTGTCCCATCAGGTGTGGAGACATTCATTTACAGCTTCATATCCACTGTACAACCTGGAATCAAAGTAAGCACCCAACGATGAATTTGGATTTCTTTTTCTTATCTTTATCCCATTCCCTTCCTTTCAAAATAAAATGTGATGACCGATCACTTCTTCCATTCTTTGCAGAACATTCCTCACTACCCCTGACATTCCCCATGAAGTCCAGTACTTCTCCTGGGCTCCACAAGGGAACAAGCTGGTGAGGCTGCGTTCACACTGATGACTGCTAATATGTACATAACCCCGAGACCCACTGGTGCTTTGAAGTGGATGATAGATGAGGTGTTTGAGCCAACAACCTTTTCTGAGCGTGTGTGTGTTTGGACTTGCAGGCATTTGTTTGGGACAATGATGTGTATATAAAGACCAGCCCCGAGTCCCAAGCCCAGCGGGTCACGTTCAATGGGGAGGAAAACCAGATTCTGAATGGGATCCCAGACTGGGTCTACGAGGGTAAGTGGCACCTGCGTTTCTAATGAAATGGGATTATTTACAGTTGGTGTTTGAGCTTGACTACAGCCAACAACTGGTTTTGCAAAGGCTAAAAACATACACTTTAACTAGGATTTTCAGACTTTTGGAGTCGACTGTTGATCATTTTAGGAAAATATGGTATAAGATTTAACTATAAATAATACATATGGACTATAAATGCATACATATGGACGTTGCATTAACAGATGCTCTATTTTTGTCCAGTTTTTGACTCTTCTTCTGAAAACAGATGGTTTCATTTGGAGTTAAAAGCATAAAATGATACAATTTATGATTATTAAAGGAAGCATGTGACAATAAGATATAAATCAAAAGAAAAATATTGAAGTTTCTATAGTTGGTTCACCTGAAAGCAGATTTTTTGCATCAGTGTAGTTTAATCCAACAAAGTCTCCTAGGAAATCCTGGGAATGCTGTGATGTCATTGTTTCTCCGGAGTTACGCAACTCACTATGAAAAGCATTTGTGTTGCCCAATCGAGGTCTGGTGGAGTTCTCCATCTGCAGCGAGAACATGAAAACAAAGCAGGCGACCTTCTACCCTCAACGCTAACGCCCTGCATTGCTTGCCTCCCTTCTAGAGGAGATGTTCTCGTCCAATCAGGGCCTGTGGTGGTCACCTGGAGGGAAGCGCGTGGCCTACGCCCAGTTCAACGACACTGAGGTCCACACCATCGAGTACACCTGGTACGGCCAGGACCAGTACCCCAGCACTGTTTCCATCGCCTATCCAAAGGTGGGATATCAAGCTAGGATCACTGCATTGTTCTGTATCACTGAAGTGTGACGCTGTGGGTTCAGAGTTCTGATTACAATCTGCTGTATCTCACATTCTTTCCCTGTGCAGCCAGGTACTCCTAACCCTGTTGTGAAACTCTTTGTTGTGGACACAGACAACGTGACCAAAATTACAGAGGTGGTTGTTCCGCCCTCATTTGGCTCGAGGTAACAGTTTATGAGTGGTTCTATCTATTATTGCAAGAAAATGAGCTATAAACAATGTGACGAGGGGAATTACTGTGATTAATGCTCACAAAGCAGACTGGTCTGCAGCTGCAATGTCCTTGCTGATACGATCCCATATGGCCTTACATGCCTTCTTAATGAATTCACTGTACTCATGTGTTGATATGTGGGAACGTCGAGGCTACGCGACATGTCACGGGTTTCTTCTGTCCTTGTCCATAGTGAGCACTACTTGGCAACCGTCACTTGGGTGAACGACACGCGTATTGCTGTGCAGTGGCTGAGGAGAGTTCAAAACCACCTCATCCTTCAGATCTACGACTTGAATGATACCAGATGGGAGCCTGTCGAGGTACAGCGTGATACTATGAAATAACACACGAACAGTAGGTCGTACATGACGTTAGATGTTACACAGCAGCTTCTTCATGAGAACTCAAAGCAAATAAAACCTACACTTCTGATTCTGAAGTTAATTGCTGAGAAATGCAATGAGCTTTTAAAGGCCAACCATCCCACCAATGTAAAAGCCTTAACTAATATTAGTTGTAAAGTGTCCTTAAATTGTAACAGTTTGCTAAAAATTTTCAACAACACTTGGAATAACATTACAGTTTTACAGTGTCCATGTAGACACCTTGGGCCTTGGTACATGTACATGGGAATGTATCATACAGCTCTGGAAAAACCACTTTAAAATGATCAGTTGGGGCGGTGTTTAGCTCAGTTGGTAGAGCACCCGCCCCATGTGTTGAGGCTATAGTCCTCGCTGCAGGCGGCCCCGGTTCGAATCCCGCGTCGGATGGCCCTATACTGCATGTCATTCCCCCCATCTCTGCCTCCCATTTCCTGTCACACTCTCAACTGTCCTATCTATCTAAGGCATAAAAAGCCAAAAATATACTAAAAAGATCAGTTCCTCTGGTTTTACTATTCATAGCTAGGCCCATGTCTTTCAGTAAAATAAACACTTTTGTTTCATTCTGTAACCTACTGACAAATTTTCAGGTTAAAATAACAAAAACAATTGTGGTGTTTTCAGACCTTGTATAATGCAAAGAAAACAAGTTTATATTCTTTTTTTTCTTTTTTTTAAACAACACAACACTACTTTTTAAACTTATGAAGAGTTCACAAATCAAAATTGGTGGAATAATCCCAATTTTTAATCACAGCAGTGTTTTTTATTTATTTATAATCTTTCTTCCTCATTAAATCTGATTTGGTTCAATTGATCAGCTAAGTAGAGTGAGGTGTGATTGTGTTAGAGTTCAATAGACACGGTAATCGATGGCTGCCATAGACCTACATGTAGAGAAGCTGATTTATTGACAACATTTTTGAGTAATCTCTTTATTTTTTCCAGAGCTGTATATTAATTACTGTTAGTTTCTTTTCATGGTTAAAGTTGTATTGTATTGTTGTGTGGCGTATAGCTAACATTGAAAAATAATTTTTTTACAGGATCTGGAGGTGAAGAGTACCACTGGCTGGATTGGGCGGGTATGTCCAATGTACTGCTTTGAAATGAGTCTGGTGAAGTCATGTTGCTCAGGAAAAGGACAAAGCCTTTTTTTTCTCCCACTTGTTTTAAAAATAAATTTCACTGCACCCATTTAAGACTTGATGCACTTCTAATGTTCTTGTTGTTCCCAGTTCTCTCCACCAGAACCTGTTTTTGCCCCAGACAAGAACAGTTACTACCTGTTGATGAGCGACACTAAGCGCTACAAGCACATCCATCACGTAGAGAAGGTAATACTTTGTACTTTGTAGTCTGTAGTGTACTATGACCTGCCACTGGTCAGTTTCATTGTGTTCTGTCTGGTTCATGCAGGGAAAAGCTACACCAATCACCTCAGGACAGTGGGAAGTTATTAACATCCTGAAAGTTACTGCAGATAGTGTGTAAGTTTCTATTATCTCCTTTGACAATTAAATGTTTCAAATTCATAATGAATCACATATTTTACACATACATATTTGGCATATTGGCACATATTTCTGAACTCGTCCTCTCCACAGATACTACACCAGTAACGAGGAGGGCAAAAGGCCAGGAGGACGGAATGTCTACAAGTAAGAATTGTGCATTTCTTTTGCTTATTAGTTTTTAATAAAAAAAGGTATTCTTTAGATTTACATTGTGTTTGTGTTTATCAGGTGGACCAAGCAAGGAACCAGCTGCCTGACTTGTGGATTACATGGAGACAAATGTTACTACAACTCAGCGTACTTCAGCCATGACGCCTCCTTCTACCGCATGAGCTGCAGTGGTGAGTTCACTGCAAAGCGCAACTATCTGTATCCAATACTAATAGTAGCTAAAAATATATTTTGTATTCAAAGGTCCGGACATTCCTTACCATTCCCTCATGGATAACAGTAACAACAAAGGTAACCTACAACTTAAGTAGAGAGTTTGAACTAAAACACCAGAAATCATTCATCCTAATGAGGTTCCTGTGTTCCTGTGACGCTTGTAGAGCTGAAACCTCTGGAGGACAACAACGCCTTTCGCAAACTCATAGCTGACATCAAAATGCCCACCATGCGTCGTGGCACCATCAAACTCGGCGGTTACAGTAAGTGAATCAAACTACACTTAACCAACAGTTGACATGTCATTCAATTTCACTGGTGGAAAGTAAAGAAAGATATCTTCCACCTCCTCTGAAAATACGAAACAATTTCAGACATCTGTGAGATGTTTTTTTGTTTCCAAATATTCCTTAAAGGCTAGGTAGGCAGCTTTTTTTTGACAGTATTAGGCAAAAACTTACACACTAACCTTGGGGATAATGTAAATGAAGTGATGTGAAAAAAGAACAGATGTCTGCGTCTCCCCTAGGCTCTGTTTTCAGCCTGCAAAGAATCTGTCCGTGACGGTAGATTTTGACCAATCACAGAGCAGCAGCTCTTATTCGTATTATTTGAACGTTTTAAAATGTAAGAAGGTGACGTTATTTCTGTACTCGCTGCTCATAGACAGACTGGCTGAGGGGATGAGAACTGTGTGGACTCAACTCAGAGTTTTTTTTCTAGGTTTCTGCCTACCTAGCCTTTAAAGGTCCAGTGTGTAAAATGGAGGTTGAACTGTGACGTTTACCACGACTGGTGCTCTCTGACTGGCTGGAGTTTTCGCTCAGGCTGCCATACAAACATGGCGGCGCAAGACGGCAACACATAAAAAAATGAATTATAAGGCTACGAAAGCCAGACAGATTTTATTATATAGCGATTATACTCTTATAAATACAAATATATTAATGGGTAGTATATTCAGCTTTTGCCAATAAACCTTGCCAATTTTTACATACTGGACCTTTAAATTGCTTCTGATAATATCTCCCTAATGTTATTTAAGTAGGATATTGCATATCTGATTTTTGACAGATCTCTGGTACCAGATGTTCCTCCCTCCGGGCTTTAGTGAATCCAAGAAGTACCCTCTGCTGATAGATGTGTAAGAATCCATGAAAGAAAAGCTGTTAAGTCGAATTATGAAAGTCAAAGTGCTGTAAACTGATTCTGAGTCTGCTCAACCTCCCAGGTATGCGGGCCCCTGCAGCCAGAAAGCCGACTACATCTACCGGGTGAGCTGGGCCACGCACCTGGCCAGCACTGAGAACATCATCGTAGCCAGCTTTGATGGAAGAGGAAGCGGTTTCCAGGGCGACGACGTAATGCATGAAATCTACAAACGTCTGGGAACCTATGAGGTGGAAGATCAGATAACAGCGGCCAAGTAAGGAAAACAGCTCAGGGCCAAGCTCGTTAAAACTGGATCTGACTTGATGTCGACGATCAAAGTCCTTCACTTAGATCTTCATCATTTCCATTCTCTTCTAACTGTCCTGTAGGGAATTCATCAACATGGGCTTCATTGACAAAGACAGAGTTGCTATTTGGGGCTGGGTGAGTTGTTCCAGAGTTCAGAGCCATAAAAGGCTCTAAAAGGAAGTTAATGTTTATGGGATGTCAGAGATGAGCCTCAGCAACGAGCCCTTTATCCTCCACAGTCTTATGGCGGGTATGTGACGTCGATGGCCTTGGGATCCGGCAGCGGAGTTTTCAAATGCGGAATGGCAGTGGCTCCAGTTTCCAAGTGGTATTATTATGGTATGTACAGTATGTAAATAGGTTCTTCATGTTTCGCATTGGGTGAGAGTTCAGTCATCTAACCATCCGTTTGCTTCAGACTCCATCTACACTGAGCGATACATGATGGAGCCTTCAGAGAATCCTGATTTCTACGCTGTGAGTTGATATCACTTCTCTCCTGTATCTGAAGGTCATTAGTAGTTTATGTAGCAGATGTTGCCTTTCATCACCAACAAACAAATCTGATTGTGTGCAGAACTCAACTGTAACAGAAAGAGCCAAGAACTTCCACTCTGTGCAGTATCTCCTGGTCCATGGAACAGCTGACGGTGAGATATAGATGTCTTCATTTCGTATTGTCCCACATAAATATTTGCTTTGCTTTTGCTGCAACTGTCCTGTCTATTTAGTTTTGATAATCTATTCATTGTGTTTTTCCAGACAATGTTCATTTCCAGCAGGCAGCAGAGATCTCTGAAGCTCTGGTGGACGAGCACGTGGACTTTGAGGCCATGGTGAGTCGTCGGAAAATACGGATTCTAAAAGTTCTTTGAGCCAACTTGTCAAATTAAAAAGGAAAAAAAAAAGTCTACAACATTTTTTATATTGACTTGTTCTTCTTTCAGTGGTACACGGACAAGGACCATGGGCTGGAAGGATCGGCCTATCAACACGTCTACACTCACATGACTCACTTCCTGAAGAGGTGCTTTGCCTGAAATCCACTGGACCACTACCATCCTATTTAAATGTCTCCTGTGAATTAACTTTAATTTGTATAGTTTTGACCATTAAGGCTCTAAATGTCAAGAAAACAGTCCTAATTAGTTTTTAAAGTTTTCATGTTGAGCATAAACTTGTTAAGTATAAAGTCATGATGTCATTCTGTGTCTGTGAAATTTTGCATTCTGTCAGAAAATAACTCTTTATTTGGAACAAGTTTCTTTTTTCATCTCTATGAACAACCCCAAGAAGTAAAGGTTTTCTATGTTTTTTGAGAAGAGTGAAAAAATCTCCAGGAAAAAAAAATTGGGGTCAATATCACAGAAAAAACACAATGAAACACCACTTGCCTCTCAGGGCTTCTGTACAAACATATTCTCTGGAAATGATACCTGACATCTTTACTGAGTTTAAATATATATTTATATATATTGCATATTTTGCGAAGTAAAAATGTTTTGTCAAAGTGAAACTGCTCCATCTATGATTTCTGTCTTGTATTAAAGGTTGGAAAGCACCTCAGTGATTTTATAAAGTACAAACTATGACACTGTTGACTCTTTGTGATTGTTTCTAAAACAATAAAGAATTTTTAAGTAATGACAAATCTTTTTGCTTGTTACACAGTGTTGGGTATATAATACATTACATATTACAATATTAGTGACTGTCATTTGAAAGTAATTAGTTACATTACAATATTACTGTCTCTGAATATGAATTGTAATAGGTTACAGTATATTGCATTAATTTAAATTACTTTCACCGAAATGGCCGCAGTTTTGCACATTGTGGCCGCAAATGCATCATGAAATTTGATCCGATTAATTAACAGAAAGATGCAAATAAACATATTGTTGATAAAATAAAGAAGAAACGTGGGACAATGACTGAGAGAAAGCAAATGCGGTGATACCTGAAGACAACGCTCATCAGTAATTTTGCATGAATTTACCTCTAAAACAACTGGGCCAATTTGCCAAAATGTTGAACTATCCCTTTAAGTTTGTGTGTAAAATGAGAACTGGATTTCAAAATACAGTTCAATGACTCAATGACATGACATGAAATTTTATTTTGAAATGTCACTGATTAAGAAATGACTTTACAAAGCTCAGCCTCAACACGACACTGACACATCTAGAATCCATACAGCTTTCACACTTATTCATACAGTGTGGATCTTTATTGGATGACAGCCCTTGTAAAACACAGATAACTGCCACTCATGCAAAAAAAACAGTCGATACCCATCTTTTAAATTTGATCGGACAGAATCCACAAATACTGACTCACGTCCCAGATGTGACAACACACGTATCACTTCCCGTCCTGATGACACAGTAGCACATTAAAGCATCTCCCCTACTTTCTGTTTAACAGGATGAGCTGCGCTTGTTTGATTTTGACACCTAAGTACCTGGCATCACGCATGAATGCCACCTTTCCTTTCATCTGAACAAACGCTGCGGCTGTCCACCGGGCCGATGCGCCGGGGCCCGTGTCTAATGGGTTGAGAGTAACAGGTGGACTTGGACGGTGGTAAAACGGATCCACCTGAGCAGACCTATCCTCCTTCAGCTCATGCGGTATATATACGACCCAGTGGAAAGAGAGACGGGTCAGATACACACACCAGCAACAAGCAGAGGAAGTACGTGCACGGAGGAAAGACAGAAGACAAGGTGAGCTGTGATCTTCAGCTGTTTTTGTCCAGTGTGCTCTTTGCTTTAAAGCTCATTATGCACTGTGTGGTGCTCTGTGGTACTGTAGGTCAGAACCATGAAGAGCATTCAGTCCCTGGCTGGCATCCTCCTGCTCCTCGGCCTGGTCCACAGCAGCTGGCAGCTTCCTCTGCACGACGTTGACGACAGCTCCAGGTACAGGAGGACTACAGGCAAAGCACAGAGTTAATAATATGGACATTTATTTGGAAGATACATTACAGATGCAGCATTTTATTTATATAATCATCTCTTAATATAAAAGTTATTTGTAACTCAAAACTAATTACAAGACATTTGAGACAATTAGAAATTACACCGTCTCTCTGTGTTTCCTAATGTATTAACCTTTAAATTCTTCATGTTTTCTACTTTAATATAAAAATTGTTGCAGTTCAAATTTACAATATAACACTTTATTTTATGATATCTGCAACTGTTAAACCAGATGCCTGGTTAATGCTGCAAAACTTTAGAAATGAATCACTCTGTTGCAAGAAAAAGACAAAAAATATACACAGTATATGTAGCAGATTTTTGTAATGTACCTTTTCTGCTGTTGTGTAGTTTTGAGGCCGATGACACGTTAGCCGAGGAGCCGAGGGACATGTCCAACATGAAGAGACACTCGGAGGGGACGTTCTCCAACGACTACAGCAAATACCTGGAGGACAGGAAGGCCCAGGACTTTGTCCGGTGGCTGATGAACAACAAGAGGAGTGGGTCAGTACGGCAAACAACACATCTATCCATCTATCCATCCATCTATCCATCTATCCATCTAGCTAGCTAGCTAAATAATGCTAATATTATCAGTGCATAAACAGTATTGTAGTTGGTAGAGGTGTCATTAAAGCTTTTTTAGAATTTCATACTGACATCTGAAACATAACAGGTCTCACTTATACAACAGAACTGTACATAAAAATTAATAATGTACTTTTTTATAATCATCTTACAGTAAGGGATCTGACATACATAGAGATACATCACAGTAAAAATTAAACCAAAAGTCCTCAACATAAAAACCAAGCTAAGATCCATATCTTCCTATTCACTCTTTAAAAAGCAGCTAAAAATACATCTTACGGTAAATTTTCTTGAATTTCACGCTCTCTCCATATCCCACATCCTTACTCTGTCTTTTTATGATTTCAATCTATGAATTTTTTTGTACTTATATCTATTGTCTCTATTTGTTACTGAACACTTTGTTCTTTAGCTCTTCATTTTTTTCTCTTTTTTGTTCATTTTGCTCATATAATGTTGATTATGTATGCACTTTATCTCCTTTCCTTTCTCATTTGTTAGCCATAGAAATCGGTTTTGTTGTAATCGGCTCCTTGCACCATTGAATATAAATACTACACATACTATATTTGAATAAATCTACATATATAATGGGTGTTTTCTCATTAGCTCACAGCTAAAACAGTACACAGTGAAGTAAAGTGGATGTCCTTGAGTAAACCACCACTGCTAATCAAAATACAATGTATTATAGATAAATATAAAGTATTATCTGTGCTCTGACCTGTGTGTCTGTGTCTCCAGCGCTGCAGAGAAGCGTCACGCAGACGGGACCTTCACCAGTGACGTAAGCTCCTACCTCAAGGACCAGGCAATCAAAGACTTTGTCGCCATGCTCAAGTCTGGACAAGTCAGAAGAAAGTAGGCTGTCTGCCCTTCCTCTTCCTCCTCCTCCTCTTCTTCCTCCTCCTCCAGTGCCAAAAACAAACCCTTCCTGCCTGTGTCTGATTCCACCGTGACCAGAGAGACAGATGATGACAGATGTTGAATCAGAGGGAAAGCGCTAATCAGCCGCTTCTTCCACCTTTTATTTTTCCTTTCTTTGCTTTGTTCCTCCATGTTTTCTTGTGGTTGTGCTCAAATAAATCACCTGAACTTCTCGCCCTGCGTTGATTGATGTGTCACCACCATGTGGGGATGATTTCTTGACGCCGAACACGTGGAGAAACAATCACCGGGTTTCCACGTTGGGGGGCCTTTAAAGTGGGCGGGGTTTATACCGTTTACCTGTGTGCTCACTCAGATCTGAGCAGGACAGGTGGGGGAAAGCGCTCAGCAGGAGGCATGTAGATGGAAGCTTCACCAGCGATGTGAACAAGGTGCTCGACTCCATGGCGGCGAAGGAATATTTACTCTGGGTCATGGCGTCCAAGCCTTCGGGGGAGAGGTAACGCTGAGTCACATGACCAACCAGCATGATTATGTTTTTACCCATCACGTGATTATGGTTTTCTTTCTTTTGCAGTAAGAAAAGACAAGCGGACCAGTGAGCGTCTCCTCAGGAAGCCCTAAACAGGAGGAACAGGAAGCCATACTGCTTTGCATGTTGTAACGTCAACACTATTTTTGAAATGTAATTGTTTACGTCATCGCCGCGCGGGATGCAAAGCGTTTACAGCGCGCAGGAGAGAACAGGGCATGTTATTTTTTCTACAAATTTAAATTATTTTCTATATTTTTAAGGTGAAGAACACAAATAAAGTTCAATCTCAGGAAGGCAAATATAAAAACAACGCGTCCAGTGTCATTAGTTTTCTTTGTATTTTACTTACCTGCTCTGCAAAATAAAGATTTTCATGGTGTGTGTGTCTGTGGGGCATCCGTCTCATTTGCAGGCATAAAGATTGTGATATGTCATGATAATTCCATCTGCTATTATTATTCTTGCACCACTGATGCAATAGTTAACACAGATATATCCAGACACATTAGGGCTGATTCATGTGGAAATGTGCAACAATAAAACTGGCAACTTGGTGATCTGATGATCGGCACCAATCAGGCGCACTTACAAGGTTCTGTAAATAACTGATTAGATAAAAAATAAATACAGAGAATAAACTGGAGACTTTGACACAGCAAATTAGATACAGTCTCAACAGCTAATAACCCTAACACAGGAAATAGCAACTGAGACTTCAAAGGAGCAAAGCTCGTGACCACCAATGGAGGAAAAAACACCACCAGGGTGCTGAAACCATAGACTGTGTATACCCGGGCCGCTGCATAGGCATCAATACAATGACAATAGCTCAGTCAAAACCCCCTGAAGCCTAATATTTCTACAATTACATTATAGTTCTGTATAATACAGTATATGACTAATCTTCATGCTAATACAGCCTCAGCATCAAAACAAAGTCACAAAACATGAAATATTTATTAAATACCGTAACTATTGTTTTCGAAGCACGCCTTCTTTTAAAAACTAAACCCACAAACTAATTAACTCTTTCCGGAACATGCTCTTCAACTGGGAGCAGCAAAGTCTGGTAGCTCTGAGTTTTTGAGTTGTTACTCAAATTTTGCTTTATTTTTGTTGCGTTTTTGTCATCTACTGATGGATGCTTCTATGGAGAGAAGAGATTCTTCAGAGATGAGCTTCTTTCATTGAAAATGGACAGATCTGGAGGACACCATCCTGTCCCAGATGAGATGAAGAGGTGCTTTTGTGGTGGTTGTCGTGCAAACTTTAGGAATACGCTAATCAGAAGTTGCACTGTCTGAGATGGTGCACTTGGTCCACAGTGTTTGTGAATGAAGCCTACAGCATGAGAAGGTGACGAAGGTGAAGGTGACACTGCTCGGACAATAAAAAGCGGAGGGAGGACGACGGAAGCTGGAGAAGCTCCGCTCTGCTGTGCATTCACGTAGGCACCACATGGCCGGCGAGACTTGAATTGGGACTATTTACTGGGCTGCACTACAGGCAGAGTGGCATTAGATTTGATTTAAAATTAAAGATTCTTCTATGTTTTACTGGTTTATTTCATTTGATGTGGGTGGGACCGGGGGAATTATTGAAACCGGGATATAGTGGCCTATGGTGATCAGCGAGCGGCAGAGCAGGGCAGGGGCCATTGGCAGACTAAACATCCTGAGGCAGAGCACTGAAAACGGAGGAGGCAATTCTGGACGGCCTGGATCATCCACTTCATGGCACCTTGACTGACTAGGAAAGCAGCAGTGGTGAACGGCTCCTCTCTCCTTGCTGCAAGATGGAGGAATATAGTCGTGGGGCAGATAGGCAAAATGATTTGGCCCCTCCACCAATGATCCTGATCCACCCAGCTACCCCTTCACCATCGCTCCTGCTCCATCCAGCGGTCCTGCTGCATCCGGTGGCCCCTCTACACCTGGCGGTTCCTGCTCCATCCAGAGGTCCTGCTCCATCCCAGTGGCCCTGCTCCACCTGGCGGTTCCTGCTCCATCCCGTGGCCCTGCTCCACCTGGCGGTTCCTGCTCCATCCCGTGGCCCTGCCCCACCTGGCGGTTCCTGCTCCATCCCGTGGCCCTGCTCCACCTGGCGGTTCCTGCTCCATCCAGCGGCCCTGCTCCATCTTTCTTTCTTTTTTTGTGTGTCATTGTCGTGTGAGCTACTGGACTCATTTGAATTTCCCTCCTAGGGATGAATAAGTTATTCTCTACTCTACTCTACTCTACTCTACTCTAATTATGATAATTATATGTACTTTGTCAGGCACAGTCAGGAAGATGGAGTGACAGAAAAATTAACAACAAAAACAACAACAAAACACATAAGAAAACTCTGGTAATGCCTTGGACTCACTGAATTACGGAGCTCCCTCTCTGGTCCCAGGTCCTGGTCCACAGAAGCTGCAGTTGGCCTGAACACCTGCTGTTAACAACACGGTCCTGCTGCTGTGTGGCTCCATCTTCATCTTCAACATCACACGGTATCAGTGAAATAACCACAGCGGAAGCGGAGTCCGGACAATTAACTTGTTTACCAACATCCATTTCCAGCTAACAGCTACAGGCTAATGCTACAACAACAGTTAGCTTCTCTGTTTTCCCGCTTTGTGTTCGGGTTGTCTGGTAACGCGATGACTACGTGACCACGTAGCTACACGTTTAAGAAAAAAAAAAGAAGAAAAAAAAAGAAACACGTCACACACTTGTTTTCACTACATTAAATCTCAAGTTTGTACAATAAATCAAAAAAAAAAAAATCCAACAATTTTTGGGTGCTGCAGCTGCTCATAGGGGGAGCTGATAGTAATCAACAAGGTTGGATGCAGGTGTGAGGGACAGTGACTCGACACGAAGCCACGCCCCGACAGAAGGGAGACAAGAGAAAGGGATGGACAGACACAATGGGAAGAAACCCGAAGAAACCTTGCCAACATTGCAAAACAATGGATTACTACTACTGCTAATAATAATAATAATAATAATAATGTGACTTACTCTCCTCCTATTTCTGACTTGTGCAGACATTTCAAACAGTAAAGCATCAGCACCACCATCATGGGATCTCCTGCTTGAGGATACAAGGCCTCCTCTGCTTTCCATCTCCCATGATCTCCCATGAAGTCGAAGGTGTAGAGCCCCTGAGGTAAAAGGTGGAGACCCAGGAAGCCAATAACCATTGAGTGGTACACAATAACTTTGGAGCAATGCAGGATGGTACAATAATGGATCCACAGTGGCACAATGAGGAAAGAAAAAGGGCTCCGATGTCCCTGAGCTGCTGCTCACTTGCTGACCTTTGACCTCTGTGGGGATTTACAAAGTAACACAATTTCAGAGTTTGTTCAATATCTTTATTTATGCTCTCACTCACTCTCTCTTGCATTCTCATGAAACAAATCACAATTGAACAACAGATCTGAACTGATAGTTTCCTATACAGGTGACTTAAATTATTAAACAGAAAGTGTACAGCTATCACTACCAAATTTAAGGCAGAATTCCACACAAAAGTGGTCAAATCATGTGATATTGATATAATTTTGACCCATTATTAGTTTCTCTACTCAACTAAGAACCATCAATTAGACAATGGGAAAAGAACATCTACAACAAAATCCTGCCTTCAACACTGACTTCATGTTAGTAATATATTAGTAACATTTTACATGAATAAAATATACTATGTATTGTACATTGTTAAGACTCTTTACCATTTATTACATGTTGCCCTTCCCAGAAAAAAGGTATTATTGCATCTCTAGAAGTAACCATGGTCCTGCAGCAAGACGGTAAAGTCCGCCTCACCGTCATGCAGGTGTGTGTGTGTGTGTGTTAATTGTATTTTTTCTTAGAAACAATTAGCTTCAGATGCTAACACACTGAGGGTCAGTTTGGAGAGGAGATCACATGTCCATGGATGACACTTACTGACAGGATGACAAAGAGTATGCAGGTGGAAACAAACAGTGGGGCTTTCTGTACAGTCACCCTAAAGTTCAGCATTTGCAAATTTGATTTTTTTTTTTTGTTTTGTTGTTTTTTAAAAGCCAAGGCTAAGTAGCAAGAGACACTGAAAGTTCCCAAACTATGCTGCCATGCTAGCTTGCAATGTCGTTGTCCAATGAGCTGCTCCCCCCAAATACTCCCCCTAAAGAAATGGTTTGACATTTTCAGAAATATGCTTGTTGGTTTCTTGTGTTTCTGTGGCAAATATGCTAGGCTAAAAAGATAAGAAATCATGTTTTCGCCTCCAACTAGCAGAATTGGGCTAGCTGATTAGAATGCCAATTTATATTGAAGAAAAGAAGTGATAGATTACATGAGCAGGTTGTTGTGTGAATTAAATAAATATATAAATATCAATTAGTGAGATTTTCTTTGTGGCGGACAAGAACAGACAAGCTGTTTCACCATTGTTAGCCTTTGTGCTAAGCTAAGCTAAAAAAAATAAAAATAAGGCCAATTATTAAAAAAGCAAAATTAGCATACTTCTTAAAATGTAACCCTCCTTTAGCTGGCTGAGGACGTGGGGGGAGAGACATTCATGTGTAAAATACAAATGGAGAAGACTCTGGAGTGATATGAGCTGTCACTGTCACAAAAACATTTAGATATAGAGAATATATAAAATGTATATTTAATACTTAAAAAAAAGAAAAGAAAAAAGTACTAGCCTCGCTATGTAGCCAACTTTTTGAGATACCACTGAAATACATTAGTATTGGCAAATATCTACTTTTTAGTTTGTCTATTGTGAGGTGCATCCAGTCAATAGTGACGTTAAATACTGCACACAAAATCCACACGGTCGCAGTTTGCTGTGGCAGGTTTTTAAAAGGACAACTCGCGGTCGCTGTTGGAAAAATATAAAAACATACAAAATACAAATAAAGTTGATTTTTAAAAATTGTTTAAAATTTTTCATGTAATTGGCCCGTCGACACAGCAGTTACTGTCGGTGTCATATAACTCTGGCTTCCTTCTGTTGCTGGTATCACCAAACATTGATATACATAGAAAAAAGAACACGAATGTGTCTCTGTTTTCCTCGCATTAATACTGTTTCTAACAAATTTTTCTTTGTTTTACACAACTTGCACACAGACTTACATGACAAAAAACACAGTGTAGCACAGTACAAAGGTGATTGAGTGTGGCACGGTATAGATTTTTTTTTGTTGTTTTTTGATCTACTGATTGACAGCACAGTGGCACCGCCAGTATGTGTCATCACAAACTTGTCTCCCGGTCCAAGCTCTTCTCATGCTTCCGCCGCTTGTGTCGCTTTTCTCCTCCACTGGAACAACTACACAGGAAAAAAACGACAAAACATATTAAAACTGAAACAAAAAGTAATGCAGTGATTTAACTATCACTTGTCAGCCATTCAAACAGCATGCACATATAGATTATCTAATAAAGCAGTCGCCAACGCTAACAGGAGAACAATGCAACTCCTTGTGAGTGACATGAAGTGCTATTAATTTCACAACATGCTGCAACTGACTCCATAAAACAACATGCACACCCAGGCCATGCTGTGTTCTCGATCCGCCCACATCCATTTATTACAGATTTATCATCGCAGTGCGGTTTTCGTCATGCGGCAGTTCGCTGCGAACACACAGGACGACCACGACTGTCCATGCCGGCAGGGACTGGGAGCCACTTACCTTTGGGATATCAGCTTCTGAACAGTTAGGAAGGGGAGCTTAGGGGTGGGATGAAATGAGAGAAGCAGGCAGGAGATACTGTGTTAGTCTACTCTGTGGGAAATCTGCCAGGGCAGCGCCCTTCCATCTAAACACGCTAGCTGCTGGAAAAACAAAACCTAAACGTTCTATAGCGTTTCAATAATAAACACCTTCTGCTTCTGCTAGAGTTTTTGACTTTGTCTTTGAAGATGCAGGCTTTGGTATCCAAGTTATGTGAATGAGGAGGCCAACCTTTTAATGCTTGGTTCCTTCTTGGCGCTCTCAGCCGGGTTGACGCTCTTCCATACGTTCCCAAAAGAACCTTTGGACATCTCGTCAGTGATGTTCACTGTGGCTGGGTCACTCCTTCAAAAAACACAACACAGACAGACACAAGTTACATTCTGTATCTGTTACAAGACTTTTCACATGTATTTTAAATCATTGAAACTTTTACTACAGCACACTGCATTTAGCTAATCCTGGATGTCCACTGGTCATTTTATCAGAGAAATTCATTATTACTGTATTTTAATATATTTTAAAACTGAAATTCTCTTTAACTTAATGCATCCTCATCTATCCAAGTGGATCTTTGATGACGTTTTAGATTTAAAATTGAACTGAAAAATTGAAATCTCAGTGAAACATCATACAGTAAGTGAGTCATAAAGGCCATTGTTAGAAAAAATATGCTAATTCATACATATATCACTCCACTGTAATCATTTACTCTTCTATAGGTGTGTTGTTGTATTTCATTTCATTCAGTTATTGTCAAATTATATTATATCATATGTACAATATGATGTGTTTTGACTTTAGCCTTATAATCTGATTATAGTAGTGTGTGTAGTGCCACCTACAGGTAAACTGTTGAACTGATGAATAGATTCATTTGCTTGGTGATTTAAAGCTAGTGCAGACAGCCCAGCAGCACAGAGACAGTGTTACAGCCCTCCTGTGTGTTTGACCCTCCTTGACTTTGAATATTTATGCCGAGTAGGATGAGATCCCTTCCAGCTGCTGCGTCGCCCCTCCCCATTTCCTGTGTGATGAGCTGAGGATCCAGACTGGAGCGCTGCCCGGTCCAGCTCTTGGAGTGTGATTGAGTTCTGTTTTCTTTTCTGGAATCGAGACCTCTCTTTAACAGCTAAGGGCTGACCTTTAGAGACCGTCATTTGTCCAGCAGCTCATTATGAGGTCTAGATTTCACCACCCAGACTGGTGCAGAGTGGGATTTATGTTAAAAAGCCTCACTTGTAGGGTCCCTCTAGTGGCACTTGTACGATGCCTTCCTCCTCTGCAATAATACTGTGTTCCTCCTGGAGAAGGAAACAAAGGAGAAGAAGAAGAACATCAGCTAGAGAGGTGGAACCAGCAGCGTTTGGTCATCTTAGAGAAGATTCATTACTGCACCTCTTCTTCTGCATCCTCCAGCTTCTTCTTCTTCCACTCTGGCATCAGGTCGTCCAGCCAGCTCAGCTCCCTCTTGGTGAAGATGAAGTCCAGCAGCTTACGGATGAACACCAGGGCCAAGACCTGGAGAAGCAGGAACGGATACCAGGAGTCAGGTCGAGTTGTGCAAACATTTACACACACGGCACTCATATGAAGCAGAGGTTACCATCATGGGGAAGACGATGGCGGCCTTGGAGGTCTTGATGATCCACAGCAGGGCCAAGCAGGTGAGCTGGATGATGGTGAAGAGGTGGACCTTCCTCAGAGGGACGTGGCGAAGGTAGATGAAGTCCGGCTGGTGTTTGGCTGGCATGCCGAACAGCTTCAGACGGTCAAAGAACTGTACACATTTAAGAGACATGGGATGTGAATCCTGTAGAGGCGAGCTGTTGTGATAAAACCCCAGCAGACAGAATCTGGACTCACCTGGATTCCTCTGAGCGAGGACGCCCCCATGTACAGAAAGACTCCATACAGCACAGGCATGGGAATGAACTGCAGACACAAAAATACATGTTAAAATTAAAAAAAAAAAAGTATGAATTAACTTCAATGTTATAATTTGTGTTTAGTTTCTTTATTCTCTCTTAATAGTTTCAGCCTATGAAAGCTTCATGTCCCCCGGAGGAAATGCACCTTTAAACCAGTTTCTATTGGTTTTTATATTGTATGTAGCTTGTGTTTAGTGTGAATTGAGAAATTAAAAAAACATCTGGAAGGAAACATGAATACTCTAAGTTCTATTTACAGCGAAGTAGTGGTGCACTTTCAGCCTCTTGTGGCCAAATGTGAGTATTACAAAAACAAAGACATCAAAATAATGAGAAGAATCCTGGAATTAAATTATCCTAAAAAGGAAAAACACTTTTAAAGTATGTGTTTGTGTCCCCACCTTCAGCACAGAGGTCATGAAGACGGAGCAGCCCATCAGGGTGAAGATCATGAGGCCGGTGAAGCGCTGCTCCCTGATGCCCAGGAACTTGGGCTGCTCGCCGGGCGCCGAGCACTCCGACTCCAGCTTCAGGCTGTTGACGTGGGAGATGGAGAGCACGGTGGCCGCCACGAACCACGGCAGCCCCATCACCGAGCACACCCCCAGCATCACCCCCACCACAAACAGGTCCAGGTGGTAGCCACAGCCTTTCTGCAGGAGGTAGACGCTGGCATTTAGATACAGTCTGACCGTAAATCCATATTTTGATCCGTGTTTGCTCTGAATACCTTCAACTTGTGCTCCTTCCTGTTGATGATGACGGCCGTGATCTGCTGGTCCATGAAGATGAGGATGGTGCAGAGCAGAGCTGGGATGAAGGTGATGATGGTGGTCCACCAGGGGTTGGGCCCCACAGGGTTGATGAGCCAGCCACGGTCATCCCTGGTCGGCTGCAGGACAACGGAGGCAAAAGATTTAAATTGTTGAATTTAAATAAAAATTCTAGTTATTATATTACATCATATATTGTTACTCATTTTCAGTTTGAATGATTGTTGCCTCTTAGTTTAGTTTATATTCTGCTCATGCTGAGAGCTACAGGTGGAGTTGGAGGTTAGGGGATTATAAATTATGTAAAAGCACCAGCACTGGTTAAAATGGTCATTTATCAGTCTAATTCTTTTGTTTTTAGGTGTAGAACTCCAATTTAAAATAATTCAGGCCGTAATAAATTAAAATCAGAAAGAATATTTAAAAAATTGATTTAAAAAAAAAAGGAAAATAGATATTTAAAAGTAATCAAAATGTTGTTGCATACACATCCATACATTTGTGCCTCATCCTGGTTCATCACTTTACAGTGGTATTATCATTTTGCCAGTGTATAGACCCAGGATGAGGATTTTTTCTTTTAGTTTCTAAATCTGTTTCTTTTAATTATTTTTCATGCAATATTTCATAATACAACATTTTGTTCCAAATGTGCATTTTCCTCTGGACGTACTTTGAACTTGCTGGGGACCTGTAGTTTGGGGGAGGGGATCCCCAGGGCGTAATCCACCAGCACCATGGTGAGGATGGTGATGAAGACGGCGAAGTCGCTGATGATGGAGCGCACCTGAGGGGGGGGGGGGGGGGCAGAGTCAACGTTACACCTCAGTAACAATTGTACTGTGCAGCATCATCAGCACAAGGCGGCGCCGGCGGGCTGCCGATTAGCATGTTGAGCATCACGCCACACATGAGTGTCATCTCAATGATAAACCATAGACATAGCACACATAGAACAGACACGGGCTGCTGTGTCCTGAAATAACCACTAGATGGCAGCATGATCTAAAATGACAGACTGGGACTTTAGAGAAGTAAATGTAGGGCTGCATCATTTACCAAGGAGCTGTTTGTGTGTGTGTTATTATGGGATGGCTGGGGCCCAGCGCTGTACCTTGGTGGGGAAGTAGCGGCTGGTCTTGAACTCCTTGAGGAAGGCCGACATGAAGACAGTGGAGAAGAAGAGGACCACGCACCAGAAGAGCACGTCAGGGATGTAGGGGCCGTGGGGGCCGCAGGCGCTGCCTTCAAAGTCCCCGTGCAACATCTCGCACTCCTACTGGCACCAGAGGACACAGTGATGATGATGATGATGATGACGGTGGTAATTAGGATGATGAGGAAGAGGGCGATGGGGGTTAATGATGTCAGCGAGAGAGAAGAGGGAGATGATGGATGTTGGCGTCAGCGGCCGATTAGTGTTGTATTTTTATATATCACACACAAACAGTACTTAAACCAGTGGTTCTCAAAGTGTGGTCTGGGGACCCCCAAGGGTCCTGGAGAGGGTTCAGAGGGGTCCCCAACTTTTTCTAAATTTTTTTCCCCCTTTTTTGAGAAATTTTACAGTTTTTTCCAAGAAATTTTACAGTTTTTTCCAAGAAATTTTACAGTTTTTTCCAAGAAATTTTACAGTTTTTTCCAAGAAATTTTACAGTTTTTTCCAAGAAATTTTATTAATCTAATTAATTTATTGCAATGTTTCGGTCGGGTAGACCTTCATCAGGCAAACATTAGGAAGTGGTTGAGAGCCATGTTCTTCCTAACCACTTTTTTCCCAGAAATTTTTCTGAAATGTTTTCAATAATTCAGGCCACTGACTGTAATTTTAATTTACATAAAACATTACTCAACAGATATTTGTGTATTTCTGGTGTTTATTTCAAAATTTTGTCCAATGGCAAGGCAAGGCAATTTTATTTGTATAGCCCGTTTTTGCAGGTTTTACATGGCTTTACATCCCATCATAACAACATCCTCTGTCCTTAGACCCTCACATCGACTGAGGAAAAACTCCATACAAAACCCTTTTAACAGGGAAAACCAGGAGAAACCTCAGGGTGAGCACCAGAGGAGGATCCCTCACCCAGGACGGGTCTAATTTGTGTCAATTTTGGGGTCCTTGATGTGAAGAAAAGTTTCAGATCCACTGACTTAAACACACACACACACACAAATAACGTGTCGCTCTGCCTTCCCACGCGCCTCTGTGGCAGCACGTGTGGCAGCGAAGAGGATCGGCGTCTCGGCGCTCATTCTGCACGGCTGAAATCCTGTGAAATCCTGCCCACGCGTTCTTAATCCCCTCCCAGACTCATGGCGCTGCTTGATAAAGCCCAGCGTAGGGGGGAGAGGACGCGACAGAACACAGAACACACAACACGCGCCGTGCCAGGAGGGAACTCACTTGGCGTGGTGTCGTTTCGGGTTATCTCAAGGATCTTCTTAAAAACCATCATTAGAAGTCCACTTGAACCCAAACCGTCATTAAAGCTCATCTGCACGCCAGATTAACCTCATTTTTGTGCAACTAATCCTCATGTGTTTTCTGATCTTCCCGTCCACCGTTCCTTACCTTGACCTCCAGCATGGTCCAGTTGACCTGCGAGGCGGTGATGTTCCTCTCCTCCCACAGGAGCAGCGTCTCGTTGCTGGGGTTCCTGGGCTCCACACAGGCACATCTACAGATAGAGGAACAGATACAGTCGGAGAATAACGTTGTTGTTTCCTGTTTGTGAGTGTAGAGAGGAACAAAACCTCCTCTGGTGGGTGTGTCACCATTTTTATCTCAACTGTACAAAAGCAGATGTTTAATTAAGAGGCTGTGAGGCTTAAGTCTGTCCTCTGCACTTCACACTGCCGTGACTCTGCTGCTTTATCTCTATTTAATCTTTTAGGCTATTTTAAAAATGCCTTCTTATTATTATAGTCTACTTTCTGAGGTTATTATCTTTGCTGGTGAGTAACACATTTGGTTCCTTCATGTTTTTACTGTGTGGAATGACACCTACTCCTACCAGACCTTTTTTGCCTGGTTAAATAAAGGTTGATGATGATGATAAACTGTATGAATAATAAACTGATAAGTGATTTAAAAAGAAAATAAACCTGAAGCATCAGGCTGAAAATGAGAGGAACAAAAAGAAGTGGAGGATATGATGAACCCCTGGATGACATTACAACTGCATCAACTAATAAACAATTAAAACACAACGCACTGAGTCTATGTAGGTGCTCAGTCAACCTGGTGATCATTAAATGCTAAAGTTCAAGGCAACTGGATTTCTTTTCTGTTCAAAAGGTTTCCTCAGTTCCACATCTTCAAGGTCTTGGTCTTGACTCGGTCTCAGTCCAGCTGGCCTCAAGACCACAGCTGCAGTCACATCTTTTTTTTTAAAACCAAAAATGTCTCTCTGTCACTTTAGTTTATGTGATGTCATTCATTAATGTCATTAATTCAAACAGTTCTGTTTGTGTAACCATCTGAAAAACTGTTCACATTAAATATGGTTTAGATTGTAGATCAAATCATCTTTTCTTTTTAGCTGAGGAGGAATAATGTAAATATCAAGACACATGATTATTATGAGGACTGGTACTGAATACAGCGATGGTCTTAAAAATAGTCCTGCATTTGTTTGGTCTTGGTCTTTTACATGTGAATATTCCTGTGATATCAAACCACATTTTGGATTTCTGCCTGCAGACATTTTGAAGCTCAACGTGTCGTCATCTGACATTCTCTGAGCCAAACAAACGGTTCAATAATTGACACAACAGTGGCCACTCAGTAACGAGCATAATCAGTGTTTTCAGCCTCATGTTCCTGCTTCATAGCGCTGAGTGAACAGGTCGGCCCGTCAACATCAAGTGACTCACTCTGCTGGCATTTTACTCCACTAAATGTCAGCGTCTCCTGCTGCTCGCCGCGCTGGAACAGAGGAGCACACGAGGAGGCGTCGCCGCCGCACAGCCGCTGGTTTTAAGCATGTTCTGCAGCAATGCATGATGGTCCTGACACACGCTCGACATGGGATTATAGAGCGAGTACACACCACTATACCACTGCACCATCTGTCGTTACATGATGCAGCCCCACGACCACACGGGACGGAGGTTGTTTTGGTGCAGTTTATGGATTGTGTAGAGAGACCTAGTTTAGAAAATGTGCACACTTTGGTGACTAATGGTGATTGATGATGATGATTATTATCATTATAATAAACAGGTAAAAAAAATGTGAATATGGTTGTAAGTGCTTAAACAATTCAGAAAAACTGTCATATCATGTGAATTCTATGTATTTTTATGTACTTTTCTTGTAATTCCACAAGTAATTTTGTCTATTAATTAATAAATTGTTATAAAATCGTAAAAATTACACAAAAAAAGGACACATTTAATTATCTGAGGTTAATGAAGTGAGTGAAAATAGTCACATTTGTGTAGCTGGAATAACTTATTGATGCTGGGGTTAACTCAGTGGTTCCCAACCTTTTTTGGCTCGTGACCCCGTTTTGACATCACAAATTTCTGGGACCCTGTCAATCAAGATGCACCAGCTCAGATATATCTACTGTACATATGCTGCATTTAATTTGAACACAATTTATATCTGGGAAAGTGAAAGTATAGATACAGTTGTTTAAGATTATATGCGGTCTTTTTAATCATAATTCTAAAAAGAATAATAATTAATTAAAAAATAAAAATAATACATTTTTTTTCTCTAGACATTTCAGGCGACCCCACATGGAGTCCCAACCCCAAGATTGAAAAACACTGGGTTAACTGATTATCAAGATTATAGCAGTTCATCCTGTGTGGGTTAATTATCTGATGAGATATTGCCACATTTGCAGCATTATAATAGGTCCTGTTTACAATTTACCCACGATGCACCTGTTTTTATCACTGGATTACATTGTAAATTGTGAAAAAAGCCTCAAAAAAAAAAAAAAAAAAAGCACCCGGGGCTTTTAGAGGAGCACTTACGAGTACTGCGTGAGCTTCTGAAGGTTGTTGTTTTTGTTGATGGGGTAATGCACTCCCAGGTGGAGGAGTTTCTCCAGGGCCTCGTAGATGAAGATGATGCAGATCAGCGCGGCGAACGCTTCCTCGGTGAAGCGTGTGATGTAACAGACGAGCGAGCTGGCATCAGTGGCCACCAGCAGCAGACACAGGAAGGCTGTCCACAGGCCGATACAGGCCCTCAGGGAGAGGTAGGAGAGGCCGTACTCCCTGAGAGAGACACACACACACACACACATACACAGGAGCGAAGCGTTACATCAGGCATCTCTACTCGAGCAGAAAAGACACACATCCACCTTTCAGGAAGGGGGAAATAACCCACTTGCAGAACTTGAAAAGGATCTTCTCAAAGACGAGGACGGGCCCCGTGCTGCCCAGGATGGTGAGCGGCTGCCCGGCGAACAGGGAGTAGGCGATCCCCGTCATGGACGCCCCGAACAGGGACTCGATGGCACTCTGGGAAACAAACAGAGAGAGAGCAGATGCTCAGAGTTACAGAGAATGATGGAAAAAGTTTATTGAAGCTGAAGAAAAACTAAGTCAATAAAACCACCAGCTCTGTGGCAGTGCAGTGTCCAACAGTATAGTAAGTATACGTAGATGTTTGTAGGTGTCTGTTGGTTTGTGTAACTTTTCTGTTGTTTGCTTTTTAGTTTTGTTGTTTTTTGTTGTTTAAATGCTGCTGCCACCTGATTATTTGTATTTTGATTTCCAAAAAGAAAGTATTAAAAAAGAGAAAGAAAAAGATGGGGAAAAAGTCCCCACTAGAGGAAAAAAACAAAACAGGGAGATAATTTAGGCTAATGTGCGTTCAGCTGATGTTATCATTTTCCAGTGTGAAGGAAAGTTGAGCAACATGAGTCGCTTTGTTTTTTGTTTCAAGGTGCCTCTCAGCAAGATGCGTTCTCTCTTTGATTTAGAAGCTTCTGTTCTGAGTCTGATGTACGCAGCTTAAAAAGATCCCACCTCTTTCCCCAAACTGTTTTCGAAATTCCCGCTCCCAATGAACGCAACGTCCTTGATACAAAGCGACAGAACGCTTCTCAGCGTCTCTTACCACTCGTCCCTCCGTGGCCTCCCCCAGGAGCCCGCCGAAGGTGATGACTGGCGACATGCAGGCGCAGTAGAGGAAGAGGAAGGAGGCCAGACACTGCAGGCTGAGGGCGTCGGTGTAGTCGGACAGGTAGTGGGGAGCCTTCCTCTTGATGTCAAAGACCAGGCCGCCGAAGATCCTGGAGAGGAGACAGACAGGTTGGATGTTGAAGGAGACTGGACTTCTTTTCAACCCCTGAAGACGTTTCTTTGAGACATTATCACTAAGCATCTTCATGGTGATATGTAATGAGCTAAGTTCCAGGGAATTTACGTCAGGGACATGTTTGTGGTGACAGTTTTGACTTTTTTTCTTTATTAAAAAGTCTTGACACTGTTTGGGCTGTCCTAGATAATCCTAATCCAAATCAGAAGCTCTTACTTGTTTGTTTATGAGTGCAAGGCTGAGTTAGCAGTATGCTGTCATTTTTAGATGCTTACAGTATATTACTGTATACCATGCTTGATCGCCTAATGAACACCTTCTCTTTATCTTTTTTAATCCACACTAAAAATCAAAGGACCTGGCAGCCAGCGGTTTTGTCTTCATCAGCATTAAACAAAGGATTCCTGCAGGTTTCACTGTAGCGTCTGTATGGATTACAGTACATCTCACCTTTGGGAGTCTGCGACCTGTCTAGTTTGTGAATTGTTGAAATAAGCTGTATCAGGGCGTAGCACTGCATTGATTCATATCAGAGTGTATCACCTGCAGTGTGCTGCTGCGTCTCTCCACTGCAGAGCAAATGTTTGAATGGAGCGGTGGACAACTGAGAGTACGAGCCACTGCCGGTGTATTTACTGTGTGGTTACACCTGTGAAGGGGGGGGGGTGAAGCATTCCCTCGCTGAGACCTCTTCTGTGCTGTGTATATCTAGGCGTGTGTGTGTGTGCATATGTCGACTCATGCGTCTCTTAGTATGACTCTCCTGCTCTGCTGCAAAACCCGGGCCAGGGGTTGAACTACAGAAGCTGGAGGTTGTTGCTATGGTAACGGTGGGTGGGAACCTTACGCTTTAGTCTGAGCGATAGCGATGCCATGTCCCGGAGGTGGTGGTGGGTGTGTGTGTGTGTGTGTGGGTGGGGGTGGGGGTTGATGGCTGGGACCGGGCCAACAATCTTCGCTGGGATGAGGCTGTACCGCAGCATACTGCAGCTCAGCAGCAGCACAGCACACGCTGCTCTGCACTGCACTGAGAGCTAATGAGCTGATGTCTGGATGATGACACGATATAAATATCTATATGTTATTATCTTTAATTCCTTCTTCTTTAAATCTAAGTAATTGGTAATAATACAGTTTTTGTTACGGAGAAATGTTTAAAATCAAATTTTGAGAGCAATAATCCCCTTGTTATCAGCACTGCCGTAAAAAAAGGTTAAGTGATATAAATAGACAGCTAAAAGCAAGATGCTAAAGTTGTAATGGAAAACATTATTAGATTGTCACAGGCACTAAGTTTTGCTGTCGCTATGTAGCCAAAGTTAGCTTTAGAAAAAGTTGACTTAACAAAAAAGAAGAAATGTTGTGAGTTTAACATCAAATGTCTTTCCTTTCCTCACCAACAGCTGTTTCCTGTGTTGGAAGCTAACGCTAGTGTTAAGCGTAACCTCTTCAATGTCTTTTACTCTGCCGAACCTAGCATGCTAACAAGCTAGCCCTGTTTCCTAGCTACATGATAGCAACTAGCTATAACATCTGTCCTGGAGCTGTAGCATTCAGCAGATGCATTACAACCTGCTGTATTATAAGGAAACGCAATAGCTGAAACTAAAAAAGACACATTTTCACGAAAGGTTAAAAAAAAAAAATTTAGATATAGCTGCTTTAATACAATGTCACTATTTGAGAGGTTAGCAGTTGAAAACACTGAAGGTCCTCAAAAGGTCTTGAGATTAAAGAAACAATACTATATCATTATAATATGTGGTGTAAAACAGATGTAATCAAGTGATGTATGTACAAAGCACCATGAGGAGCAGTGTGAATTATTTGTGAATGCACTCACTTGGCAGAGTGTTGTTAAATAATATAACATTGTTGCAATATTGAAGAAAGCGACTTTATGTGTGCTTAGGTAGGTGGGTCTCTCAAACAAACGGTCTTTGCGGGGTTGAAGTGTGAGGAATGATAATGGGCCAGCGGGGCAGTCTCATTCTTCAGCTAAATTTACAGTTAGGGGACAGGGGAGGCAGCTCGGTGGCGACAAGAAGACAGGGACAAAGAGGAGCTTCGAGAGCTCAAGGCTGCGCGTCACAAATCACGGCGTGTCTCTCAAACACTTACCTCCCGGTGCGCTGGAGCTCGGGGCCGCCATGCCCGCCGTGGTCCTCTGACTCACCCAGATCTGTCACGCCGTTGGGAACAGGAGGAATCTTCCGCTTTTCCTGTGCGGTTAAGATCGCTGTCAGTCAAATGTTTTACAACTAGGCGTCGAGCACCAGGTGGACTTAAAGGTCACATACTGGATACAAGTTGATGACCATTTGTTTTTTATTATAAAATAGGTCTATGTATGATATTAATGCTGTGCTAAGTGCTCATACAACTAAGAAATGCACACAGGTTGTATTGAGAAACTGGGCCTTAATACAAGCTAATAGAAAATCTGTAACATTGTGATGTCACAACAAATCTGTCTATCCAACAATCAAACCTTCCGGGATTGGTCAGCTAATTAAAATAATCTCAGAGCCTTCTCTCTCCTGATTGGCTGACACATACCTGTTGTTACTAGAGCTCCAGAGAGGAGATGGAAAACAATACTATGAGATGTTTTTTGGTTCCTAAAGGATCAAGTTTATCTTCTTATCAACATGGAAACAAAATGTGACAAGAGTAAAATATGTGAGCTCTAAATCTCCTCTGGAACCTCAGCCCTATACCCTAACACCAGATGTTTATTCAAGAGGTTAAAAGACACATACATAACCTCATATTCATGAATCTAGCACAATCTGAGTTGATCAGCATACAAATTTAATCGCACAGTGGTGAGTCATTAATTCACCATAGGAACAAGATCTGACAACCTTCTGAAATCATCTGAAGCTCCTTTCTTTTTAACTCTCCCAAACAAGATGGCTGATCGCTTTACCAGAGTGCGACCAAAATAACTAATGGAGGAAAAATAACTAATGTTTTGTAGAGGATTGAGAGCAGAACCCCGGGGAGCGGCATCAAAGCGGAGTGAGTACAACACAGTTGAGATTAGAGGAGAACGCAGATGTTTAAATATTTCTGAGCAGAGGGGACTCACAGGCGCATTATGAAAGAACAGTAACATAAACTCCTAACAGCCAGAGAGTGAGAGGTGACGTGGTTTATCCGTTTGAGCTGATGTAAGAAAAAAAAAACCCACAACAACAAAAAGGGCTTCACCTGAGAGGGCACATTTTTGGGAGGCTCTATTCTGATGGACGGGTCCCACTCTCCGGGAGGTAACACCGTCACCTGGTCCAGAAACTCGTCGATGCCCGCCACCAGGTCGTTCCTGTCTTTGGCTTTGTATGCGACATCATGGAAAATCTGTAGGAAGATGACGAGTAGTTATTGCTTTAACAGCAGACGAATGCATTTTCATGGATTTACACATGGAAACTCATATACCAGCGTGACAGGGGGTTTACCAGGCAGAGGATTATTCCTGCCTCCATACATAATGACATAAAAAAATATATATTCACAATATTATCATACAGATGAGTGTTAGTCGATTTGTTTCTTGTAAATAAAATAATGGATTATTTAAATTCTGGTGCTGGAAATAAAAAAGAGTGATGGGTCGATCATCTCCATATATGATTTCTATTTTCAAACATCCCAGAGGGAGAGAAAAAAAAAAGGCAACATCTGGCTCTGATGATGGTCAGTAATATTAGCTCAGAGCTGCACTGTGGGAAATCCTGTCACATTTTCATGTCGTAGTCTGTTGATCCGCAAAGGTCAGGCTCTCAGTGAAAAGCATCCCTTCAGTCGGGAGGTGGACCTGGATGCTTTGAGCTATGAAGCTACAGTAAATAGTAAATACAACCCATCTGGGGATATAATAACTCAAATATTGTATTTGTTTTGCATCTGTTCCTGATCTTACCTCGTCGGTCATCAGGGTGGCAATGGACCGGCCAATTTCATGGTACTGGGGACCTTTTCCCAGAGGGCCGAGCAGAATGAAGAGGAATCTGTTCAACACACAGGAGGACAGATGAACTTGTGGACCACACACTGGAAACCAGACCCACATATTTTGAAAATACTCTGGGAAGAGGCAGGGTTTGGGTTTGACACCCAAATATATCTCGTACAAATACTACAGCAATTAAATGCATCACACCAATCCTCCAACATACAACATGTGGACTGAGAAGATAAAGGATGATGTGGTGAATATGATAATGTATAAGTTGAAACTGAAATAAACACTTGATGCAGACGAGTCGTACCTGGTGGTGATGGGAACCTCGGCCAGGCCGTTGAGCAGCACGGCGGGAGCCAGGCGGACAAACGCCACCACGGGGCGGTCTAAGAATTCCAGTTCCCCCACCAGGACGTTGGATGCCTCAGCACCAGGAGGGATCTTCTTCATGAAGTGGAGGTCAATCTGTGAGACGGAGGGAAACCAGAACAACACTAAAAAACTGGACAAGAGAGAAGTTTATTTTGTTAAAATATGGTTTGATAAAGAGAAAGATTGACTGAAATATTATAGAGAATCATCTCAATGTAATTTCAAAAAAAAAAAAAAGCTGGATCTGACTCCCAAAAGAAAATAAGCTTTACTGCTCAGTTTCCCAGGGCGAGAAGCTCACGGCAAAGATTTCACACGTAACCCAATCTTGGTTAAATATTAGTTACTAGTTCTATGTCCAGCTATCAGTGTCCGTAGATAAACGGCAGGCTCGGTGGTGGGTCCCGGCCGCTCACCTTGCTGAAGTCGACGGCGCTGTTTTCCCGGCTGACGTCCTGTTTGCCCTCGTTGTTGGCCGGCTGGGACTGAGGTGAGACCGTTTGGCCTGTTCATGGGCAGAGCGGGAAAACCAACAGCATGTCAGTTTCACAGAGGCTCGGCCAATCATAACACAGATTTTCCCACACAAAGACAAAGGGTCTTCAGTGAGCGGCTGCAGGCTTGAGTTACATTCTCTGAAAAACACGATACAACAGTGAACTTTTGCTGTAGGTGCTGCACCTTCATTAGTGAAGGTTTAGCCTTAATGACAAAATATACAATATTGTATCTTTTTTCAGAGTATACAAGTGAGTTAGTGTCATTTTAAGATTATCTAATAATAAAAAATATCAGTAGTGCGAAGGTGATTTTAGGTTAAACTTACTCTACATTCAAGTTGAACAAACTAAACAAGGTGCAATCTTTAACTTTATTTTGAAATTTACATACATCAACTCATGAATTGGTTTTTTAGTTTGATTTAGTTTTGCTGAAAAAAAGTCAAAGATTGCTCCTTTTAAAAATGCAGTTTTAAGTCATTTATTGTGATGTGAATACACAAAGCTGCACCTAAAGGTGACACAAAGGGAGTGGTTTTTCAGTGAGGGTGCAATACTATTACTTCAAGAAATAGTTACAAATTCACTTTTTTGCCAAGACTGATATCACTTATGACCATACCATGTAGCTAATTAGCATAGCTTAGCTAAGGGGTAAAAGTTACTTTCCAACCAACAAACAAGATACGATACTGCATGCTAATTAGACCAGTCACACACAATGAACAGGAAGCAGATTGGTTGGACGTAGAAAATAGAACAAATGCTTAAAGGGATAGTTCAACATTTTGGCAAATTTGCATATTGCCATAATCCCTTTTGTCATAGCAGTAGGTTCATTACCTTTAATCATTGGTGCATGTTGTTTTGAGATCAGCAGGGCAGAGACGTGAGCTGCTCAGTGAACACAATGGAGGTGAACGGTACAGGTCCCCCATCAAACTCATCAAATACACAATCCAACAACTCCACAACACTCTGGTGGATAAGTTGTGACCTGTACATTCACCACGCTATGAGATAATCATGTATAATGATGTAACATTACGACACATTAAGTAAATACTCGGAACTACTTGTGCTTTTGAAATCCCTCCGCCCAGCAGCCGTGTCTGGAATGTAGTTCTGGCTGCATTTGCCTTGAAAACAACTCTGTCTCGTTATGTTACATTATTATCTCATAGTGTGGTGAATGTGCAGGACACAACTTGTCAGCAAGAGTGTTTTGGAGTTGTTGGGTTGTGTATTTGATGAGTTTGGTGAGGGAATAGCAAAATTACCTCCATAGCGTTAGCTGAGCAGCTTGCACCAACAATTAAAGGTAATGAACCTTCCCCAGAAATATAGGAATTATAGCAATAGGCGAATCTGCCAAAATGTTGAACTATCCATTTAATTCCACAAAAGCTGCTACCAAAGACAAGTTACATGTGTTTAATCCTGTTTCTTTCAACACTTGTAGTTGAGGCTGACAAGAAACACTCAGGGAACGACCGTGTAGCTACAACCAGGCGCTAATTAGCATAGCTTAGCTCTACCAAGCTGCAATAAAATCATCTAGGTATGATACAACATTACAGAGCTTGTGCATTATAGCTTAAATACTATGTCCACACTACTAAACTATCTCTACCAAGATAACTGTTTTAGCTTTGTATCAAAAGCTATGTGTCCATAACAACACAACAGAAAAACATCACATGACTACTTTTCAGAAAATACGAAAGTCTAGCTAGCAAGCTAGGCTAGCTAAGTACAGAAATAGTAGTGGTATCAGTCTTTTCATCTGTGTATTTGTCAACTATTCCTTTACATCCCAGAGGCAACAAAATGGAGGCTGTACAGCTCATTTAAATAACTCTCTCTGTTACTAATCAATGTTATGTAATGAGTTTAGAACATGGTTTCTAGATCTGCTTTGGTGTTTAGTCATGAAACACACGGCTGACAACAAGAAGCAGAGAGCATCATCATGAGGATACTGCAGGTGCACTGCACCACATCCTCCTGGGCCTCACATAAATCTGCCAGGAGTTTTTTCTAAGATAAGAAAGTAGATGCATACTTAATGCCATCTACTTTCCTTTTTTTGGGAGTTGCTTTTAAGTCTCAAAAATAGAGCCGCTAGAGCATTTAGGCTGTGAGCTTTGCATAAAAAGGAGGCAGGAGAAGTATTTCTTGACTGCACATAACCCATCTGTAACCTCTCATGACGACACTCTCTCCTTTATGTGTTCCTTTACGTAAAACTACAGCTACTTTCTCTAGATTTTTAGTGTTTGGCGCCCGCTGGTTGCCTGTGAAACTGTCCTGCTCTGTGTCGTCCTGTGAGATGGGACAGTAGCCTTGAGCCACTGCCTGAAGGACACTAAGACGTTTGAGCTTAGTCTCGCCAAAGGGCATGTGTGCGGTCACGTCGCCGTGGCTCCCGGAGGAGCTCAGAGGTGATGGAGAGGTAGACGGACATGACATGCAGCACACGCACTGTGGCCATGCCACACGGGGAAATGCTTTTTTGGGTGAAGCTTTTTCAGGCACACACTTGTGAGACTTTATGGTTTGATAGTAGAGGCCGTTTACTGGTGAAGTGAAAGACACACACACACACACATGCGCGCACACACATGCATAATACAGTACATAAGACGCACAACACAGAGAGACACAAACAAACAGAGAAATTGAGATATCAAACAACAGGAAAACAGTAACACACTGGAAAAATCATGCAAAGGATTACAACATTATACACAAAAACAACACAGGATATATACAACAACTATATGGTCACAATGGAAAAAGCAGAGAATTGGCTATAGATATGTGTGTGTGAGTGTGAGTGGAAGTGCAAACAGACCATTTGCTCACCATTCTTGTCCATGGAGTGAGGCTCAGACTGCTTCTTGCCTATGTCAGCGAAGGAGCGGACGATGGGGATGCGGTTGGCCAGTTTCTTGTGGTTCTGGTGGTGGTGCTGTTTGAGCAGGGCCTCGCGGATCCTCCTCCGGGCGTCCTGACCCACCGGGCCCGTCACTTCATGTTGATCCAGAACCATGTCTGTCGGGAGGGAAGGGGCAGATGTGATGTTGGTTTCCATATTACTCCTCAAACAGCGTGTGTTCATGTGTGGCAGCCAGCGAAGCTAAGCTGATTATTTCAGAAAAAAAAACAAAAAAAACCCCCACTGCTGCTGATTTAATTGCACCGAACCGGGTTATGGTTTGCTGCCCTCAAAAACTGAAGCACAGTTCCCTAATTCCTTCCTAAACCTGGTCAAATGAATTTTTAGATTGTCGGCCAAGCACATTTCTGGACCGTCATGCTGATCTGACCGACTGAAATGATGATTCTGTGAATTAATACTGAAATAACAAAGAAGATCATATGATGTAGAATAATATAAGTCAAGCTGTAAAAGAAAGAAAAATATGGATATAAATTTAAGTGCAGGATACATAAGAAATACCATCCAGGTTAATGCTTTTCTTCTTTACTTTTACTGCAAAATGTTGGGCTAACATGCATAAAAACTATGTTTAATTATGTAATGCTGTATTTTAAAATTCATCCACAGCATATTAGCTATCATAACCAATAACAAGACCTCTGTGGCCCATCACTGCATCCTTTCTCGAATATAAATCGAGTTCAAGTGATGATGATGATGATGATCAAGTCTTGTATATGTAATGCTGAGTCAGCGGAGAACTTGCCTGTATTTTAGTAATATTTTGTTATTATCCGTAATTGGAGCGAGTAATGTTGGAAATAGAGCCCTGAAGAACTCAACAACACATATGAGCCCAGTGAGTTTACCTGCGATCTCCTCCAGTGAGCTGGCCCTCATGTCCAGCATCACTGTGCCGTTCATGATGCAGCTGCGGAGCTCGAATAGACTGTGTAGAGACAGAGTGGCTACGTATGGTTTACTCCACCGCTCACCACCATCCTCTACGTCCTCCTCGAACTTCAGCCACCTGCAGACGGAAACAGGAAATAAAGAAAAAATGAACATTTGTGAATGACAGGCGTATTTTCCATTGGATCTAAGTAAAGGAGTTGATGGTTATGGAGCTGTAATAAACAGAATCAGAGTCTCAGGTGTGACAGAGGAAACACACCGCAGCTGTCCAGACCCATGTGACTAACCTGGCTGTCTCTTTCCATTCGGCGTCCTCGCCCTCCCTGAGACAGATTTCATCCAGCTCGGTGAACAGAGCGTGAGGGATGTGTTCCTCATCGCCGTCCTCTGTCCCCAGGAGAAACTGCACCCTCTGAGCTGGTGTGTCTGCTGTAGGCGATGGGACATGGGGAGGACGGGGTATTGATCAGGAGAGGAGGCGGGTGGAAAAATGGAGATGTTCAATAGAAATAGGAAGTTAATGAAGATGGCCGCGAGAGTCCATCTTGGACACTTACTGTGCGAGGGGGATTCTCGTCCATCTTCGGCCGAGGAGTCCCTTTCCTTGGACCTCTTCCTGTGTCTGTGTCCATGGTGACGATGGCGTCGATGTGACCTCCTGCCCAGGGGCACATGAACCCCGATGTAGAGAGTGCGATGACCTGGGAACAACACAGAGGAGATCAAGTTCTGTCCTTCATTCTCAGTTCTATCATCTTATCAACCTCATGTCGTCTTTTACTTTGATATATTAACAAACTTCAATAAGTAGGATATGTGGTTTATTTTTTGGAGAATGTGAGGATCATTATGTTTAAAATGGTGCAGAACACATAATGAGATCTTGGCCTGTTACTATCCAATTAAATTAAATCTCTAAAGCAGTCATTCCCAGTCAGGGATACTTGAATCCCAATTTGGCAGGACGGAGCAGGCTGATGTGAAACATTAAATATTATGTTTGGTTAAAAAATAATACATACTGAGTCAGCTGTAAAAACCAGAGCTATATGTTTGATTGAAAGTGTGTGAAGTCTGGTTAGCAAGGACAAGGTCTGAACAGGTTCCTAAGAATAAAATTTGACTTTATTTTAAAATTTGACTCTAGGTAATTGATAAACAATTGAATACTGAATAGTAACTGATTTAAAGCAGGAAATTGTTAGTTGAACATAAAGGATGACTGGTTATAAATTGTTAGCTATAGATAAACAATTGATAATGTAGCTGAAATAAACTGACCAAGTTGAAATAGTTGGCTAAAGGTAGTGGATTAGCAAGTGTTAGCTGAAAGAAAATGGTTGAAAATGTTAGCTAAAATTATTATGTAAAAAGACATTTGCTCAACATAATGGATAAATAGCTATAAATTGTGAATGTAACACATTTACAGTAAATAATGTTAGCTCAAAGTAATTAACAAAATTGAAAATTGTTAGCTAGATTTTTAGATATTAAAAGTGTTAGCTGGAAGTAAATGGTTGAAAATGTTTGCTAAAATTATTGGATAAACAAATGAAGAGGTCAGCTTGACGTAATGGATCAATAGCTATAAAGTAATAGATTAAGAATTAATAATGTGAGCTTAAAGTTATTAAAACTGAAATAATTTGTAAGCTAAATGTAATGGGTTAGCAATTGAAAGTGTTAGCTGGAAGTAAATTATTGATCTGTAAACATTTTACACATCAAACAAAAAGGATGGGAACAACTATGCCAAGAATTCATCATCTTTTATGATGTGATTTTCTTCTGTTAACACCAGAGTATAAGAACATTTACTGTAAAGTAGTTCTAAATTAATCATATGTATGCTCAGGGAGAAACATTTTGCAAAAAACACTGTGGTTTAGATTTCATTATCTCCAATAGCACCAAACTAACTGAAGACAACAGCACAAACTGAATATATTTCTGAAATGGAGACAATCCACCAAACTAACAGAAGACAACAGCAGAAACTGAATATATTTCTGAAATGGAGACAATCAAACTGGAGTAAGTAAAAATTCTGCTGGTGGCAGATGAAGTGCGTCAGAGACAATGTTTAATAAAAAGTATTTGCAAACAATGAATATATGTGGTGGGCGACTGGAAGCAAAAAAGTCCAGCTGCACTGATGTTGAATAAAACAGGGAAAATAAGCAGCGGAACATCCTATAAAATCTGTGTTTAGAGATAATTGCTTAGAAGCACAGGCTGAAAAAGCTCCCGTTTTAATTATGCACATTGCTTCAATTATGTATTACTCATCGTGACAAATGCAACATAGTACCATCAAACCAAAATACATATCAGAGGGTGTACTATTCCAGAGGTCTATATATACTGCACTGAAAGACAAACAACATGTTATGAATCATCAACCTGTGAAAACATAAAGATGTAGCACGTCAGTTAGTGAGCTGTAGTACATTGTGTCATCAATCAATCAATCAATACAACTTTATTGTCCCAGCAGGGAAATTTGTCATAATCACAATCACATTTGTCATAATCAGTATGAATTCTTTTTTTTTTTAAACTCTTTATTTATAAGTCATTTTCATCTTATATTACAGAACAAAAAACAAATACAAAACATTGAACAATTACCCATATTCAAGGTCCGGGGGTGATCAATAAGTCCACAAGTCAAAATAACATCCAGTATGTGTGCATACAATCTCATTCATTTGCTAAGTAGTCTTTCCATTTCTGCCACCGTTTTTCACCTAGATCTTTTTGGAGTCTGATTGAATATGTCATTTGCTCTAGTACATGTAATTGTTTTACAATATTAACAAAAGATTCTGTAGTGGGAGCATTTTTCTGGAGCCAACATTTTGTGATGGCCTTCTTACTTGAGGCCAGCAAGACCCTGAGTAGGTACTGATCAGCTACACTCAACCCATCTGGCATATTCCCAAGATAGAGAGTTGTGAACAATACATTCATATTAAAACATAGAACCTTTGAAATAATTTTTGTCACTTCTCTCCAAAAAGACTGAATGGAGGGGCAAGACCAAAAAATATGGGCATGATCAGCAAGAGCTTCTCCACATTCTCTCCAGCAGGTCATTTGTGTACCAGTCTGTTTGGACTTCTGTTTGGGAGTTATAAAAAAACGAATTAAGCTTTTCCAGCAAAAATCTCTCCAGGTCCAGGAGTTGGTGGAGGATGATTGTGTTTTCCAGGCCTTTGACCACATGTCCTCTGTTATTACAGTATTTAACTCCTTTTCCCACCGTTGTTTTATGTAGTCCGTTGAATCCTTCTTCAGAGAGGTGATGCTGTGGTATAACTTGCTTATAAGTCCTTTAATATTCCCAGAGTTATATGCATCCATAAATATATGAATAAACACTGGTAGCTCTGCTGGGTTACAACCTTTTAGCTTTTTACCAAAATAATCACGGACCTGTAAGTACCTGTAGAAGTCTTGCCCACCCAGTCCATACATTTGACACAAATTGCTAAAGCTGATAAGTTCCCATTTTTTAACAATTTTGCATAGAGCAGTAACACCATAATAGGTCCATTGTTTATATCTGTGATCTAATAATGCTGGTGTGAATTCGGGGTCATACGCTGGCCATCTAAGTAGTTTTATCTGTTTCTGGAGTTCAAATTTTTTAACCACCTCACCCCATACCTTAAATGAACAGTTCACAATGATTGGCTCTCTGTATGTAGTATTTTTTTCTCCATCCCTGCACAACCAAGCAGTGAATGGATTGGTGTATCTGTTAAAGATAACTCCATGGTTTTCCATTTCGCTTCATAAGAAGGGTTACACCAATATACAAGAGGCCTCAGTTGGGCTGCTAAATAATAGTCCCTTAAAGATGGGAGGGCCCTGCCGCCCCTCTCCTCCGGAAGCTGGAGGGTGGAAAATTTTACCCTTGGTCTCTGTTTATTCCAAATGAATCGTGAAATATGTTTGTTCCACTCTCTAAATTGTTTCAGAGGAATTTCCACTGGCAATGATAAAAAAAGATATAATAACCTAGGGAGAATATTCATTTTTATTGCTCTAATTCTGCTTCCAAAGTCGAGAGGCAACAGGCCCCACCCACCAAGGTCATCATATATTTTTTTGTTAATACTGTTATAGTTAACATTGAATAACTGTGACATGTCTTTAGGCAAATTTACTCCCAGATATTTAATAAAGGGTGTGTTCCATTTAAAACCATACATTATGTTGATTTCTTCAGTAGGTGTGTAATTAAATATCATAACCTGTGTTTTATGTATATTTAGGGCATATCCTGAATATCCCCCATATGTTTCTAGCATTTTCATTAACAGAGGCAGGCCTGAATTAGGATTTTTTATTGTGATCAACACATCGTCCGCATACAGACTTATTTTATATTCCTCTCCTCCCATGGAGATACCCTCTAATTCTGTTTCCTGGCGTATTGCTTGGGCTAAGGGTTCGATGAATAAATTAAATAGGTTGGGACTGAGGGGGCAGCCCTGCCTGCAACCACGCTGTAAACTTATAGAATCAGACAGACTGCCATTAACTTTGATTCTTGCCGTGGGGGAGGTGTAAAGTGCCTGGATACAGTGTATAAAATCCTTACAAAAATTGAATCTTTTCATAACTAAATACAGATATTCCCACCCGACTGAATCAAAAGCTTTTTCAGCGTCTAAGCTGAGAATGATGGCACTGATTTGGTCTTTGTTAATCTGTTCAATTGTATGTAAGGCTCTTCTTATGTTGTCCTGTGTCTGTCTATTCTTTATGAATCCTGTTTGGTCCTCGTCTATTAGTAAAGGCATTACAGGTTCCATTCTTTTTGCAAGGATGGTGGCATACAGTTTATAATCTGAATTTAAAACACTAATGGGTCTGTACCCTTTACAGTCCACTCTATCCTTCCCTTCTTTGGGGATCACAGATATGAAGGCCTCTCTCCAGGAGGGGGGGAGGGAGCCTCCTTTTAGAATATAATTAAAGCTGGACTCCAGATAGGGGAGCAGGTGATCTTTCATTGACTTATACCATTCTGGAGGAAAGCCATCCGTCCCAGGTGATTTGTTAGTGTTCAAACTTGAGATAGCTTTACTTATTTCCTCCTTTGTTATTGGCGAGGTAAGTTTATCGTTAGCTTCTTTACCTAACGTGGGAAGGTCTAAGGAGCTCAAAAATTCAGCAGCTGAGTGGCTATCAACCTGTTCTGACTGAGAGTATAAAGATTTGTAATATCTTTCAAATGCTTTTTGTATGCCGTCCAAATTGTTAGTAATTTTATTTGTAGTGGGATCCCTGATCTTGTGGATAGTGTTTTCTGCCTGTTGTTTTTTGAGCCTCCACGCCAATAATTTTGCAGCCCTAGGGCCAGCCTCATAATATCTTTGTTTCATGAATCTTATATTTTTCTCCACCTCCTCACTTAATATTTTATCTATTTCCTGTTTAGTATGTCTAATTTGTTGTATAATCGAGGGTTCTTTATTTGTTATGTGTATTTGTTCCAGGTTTCTCAGTTTTTCCTGTAGACCAGCTAATTTTTGGGTCTTCATTTTTTTTAGTGCAGCCGTCCTGGCAATAATCTTCCCCCTGAGAACAGCTTTAGCAGCATCCCATAATATGCTGGGGTTTACCTCTCCATTATTATTGTCCTGCATATATAGTGCTAAGTCCTTTTCCATTGAATCTCTAAAGGTACGGTCATTCAGCAAACCAGTATTAAGTCGCCACAAAGTTTTCCGCTGTCTTCCATCTAAATGTAAAGTTAGAAAAATCCCTGAGTGGTCTGAAAGATCCCTCTGACCTATTCTGCAATATTTCAACCTATGAAGGTCTTTGTTATACATGAAAAAATAATCAATCCTTGAATGGACTGTGTGTCTTGCAGAATAAAAAGTATAACCTGGGGCTGATCCATTCAGAGCCCGCCACACATCAATAAGTCCCAAATCTTTAAGTACTTTGTTTATGCGTTTTTCAGTCAAATTTCTTTTCCTTGTTCTATTGGTTGTGTCTAAAGAAGGGTTGAGAAGCACATTGAAATCTCCTGCACAAATAAGAGTCCCATATGTTTGTGATGTAATTAGTTCAAATATCTTTCTGAAAAAGGTTATATTGCTTCCCGGGGGAGCATAAACATTAAATAATGTTACCTCTTTTTGGTCTATTTTTCCTTTAACCAAAACAAATCTACCTTCTCTATCATTAATTTGGGATATAAATTCGAATTTGACCGCATTTGAGATCAATATAGCTACTCCCCTTCTTTTTCCTTTCTTATATGATGAAAAGAAAGTATTTCTATACCCCATCTTTTTAAGTTTTTCATGTTCAGCACCTGAAAGGTGTGTTTCCTGCCAAAATGCCACATTTACTTTTTCCCTTTTTATTTTAGCAATCATTTTGCTTCTTTTGATGGGGTTATTCAGTCCATTTACATTCAGGGACTGTATATTATAGTATTGATAATGCGTCAGTCTTGCAATTGAAACATTCTTGTATCACCCCGGACCAATGGTAATAAACAATACAGTATAAAACAGATGAACATCGAGAACGTAGTAGAACACTGAACTGAACCTCCATCAGAAAAGCTGTCATGTCGCTTTTGACAGTGAGGGAGCTGGCCACAGGGTGGGGCCCTCACTCAGTAGAAGAAAAGAAAAAAGAAAAGAGAGTTTGGTGGCTCTGTCTATTGCCCATAGGCACCAGCCTGTATTTTAACGTAATAATAAGATAGTGGGGAGATTATCATTAAATGTCTCACTCATCCCTGGCTGTGGCTCCCGGTTCCGTTCTGCGATACTCCTTCAGTTTCTCTCGGATCTGCCGCTGGAATCGTTGTTTTTCTCCACCGGGTCGGGCCTCCGTTGTCTCCCAGGGGAGAAGCCGAGCCAGCGTCTCCTCCGAGATGTCTTTGCTCCTGATCCTGCCGGGGATCTCGCCCACCGTGTATCCTCTTCTCCGCAGGTCTTCTGCTGCTTGTGCGGCGCTGTTGTAAGTTGCAGAGCCCGTGTCAAAAAAGGCTCGCAGTTTTGTTAGCGGGGTCTGGAAGCGTACGCCATTCTCTCGCAGTATTTTCTTGATGGGTATATATTCCTTCCTTTTGTTCTGAACCTCCGTTGCATAATCATGATCAAAATACACCCGTTTGTTTTGGACACGGAGCTCTTTTTTCCAGGCTGCGTGGAGGATCTTTTCTTTGACCGAGAACTGGAGGAAACGAACCACCATGGAACGTGGAGGGGCACTCGGTGGTGGTTTTGGTGCCAAGGCGCGGTGCGCGCGCTCAATCCCCAGTCCACGGCCAGGCTCGCTCCCCAACTCCGTCTTGATGAAGTTTTCAATAAAAGTCACTGCAGACGTGCCCTCGGCGTCCTCCGGGATGCCATAAATCCTGATATTATTGCGCCGAGAGCGCCCTTCCAGATCAGTCACCTTTTCCTGTAGCGCCCGCTGTTTAGTGAGCAGCTGAGTGAGAGTGTCTTTGACTCCGATGTCCCATCTTTCCATGCCGAGCATGTTTTCCTCCATCTGGCCCACGCGTTCCACTGCCCCCTCAATTTGACCTGTCACATCCTGTATTTTCCGGTTTACTTCTGATACAAATTCGTCCATTTGTTTTTTGATATCTTCCATGAAGCACGTGCGGAAGTCTGAGAGGTCTTTTTTCAATTCGGCTTGTAGCGCTGCCATTCCCGTAGACAAAACTTCACTCACCGCAGTGCGTATTGAATCCAAAGTTTCGGTCTCTCTGCCGCCTCCATCTTGATTTGGAGTTTCGCTAACTTCAGCCTCCGTCTCGAGTTCTTTTTCTGAGTTACTGCGCAGTTCGTACCTTTCTTTCTTGGCTTTGTCCGCATTCATCGTCGAAGCGGAGTGTAATTTGTTTGTTTATGTGTAGTCCTACTGAGTAAAGATTATTGAATTTGAGGCTGATGCCCGGAGCTCAGTCACTATGCTGCCATGCCGTGTAGCGCGCCACCGGAAGTCCTCAATCAGTATGAATTCTTAATAATAATAATAACAGATTTTGTGGGGCTACAGTGATCTCGACCGACTCGATTTGGAGGTTGGTACTACATCAACATAAAGTTCATCCTCCAGGCAGGGCCGTTGCTAGGAATTCTGGGGCCTCTGAAAGAAAATTAAATTGGCCCCCTGACTTTTCCACTTTTTTTCTTAGACTACGTACGTATTATCATTTTTTATTTAGCCTACTTTGTTTTGATGCTAATGCAGCATTACTATGAGTATTAGTCAGGGTCTTATGCAGAATAATTCAGTCATACAAAGATTAGACTACTGGGTTTTTTTGTGGGCCGTACTTGGTGCTGGGCCCCTAGAATTATCATCACAACGGCCCTGCCTCCAGGATAAGTGACTGTTGTTAATTAAAGGACATTAGCATTCATGATACTGGGACTGATGGACACAGAAACCAGAACCATCCTGGATCCAGTTAGGACTGTTGTCAACAAGTTTGTGAGTTAAGATTGGAATATAAAACCCATGACTCAGCAGTTGATCGGCCACCCAGACCAGCCTCTGTCTGTGCTTAAATAAGGAACGATCATTGTCTTAGAGGATATTGGAATTGATTTTATAATCTTATAAACAGCAGTGTTTTTATTTTAAATCAATGCAACAAATAATGAGTCTGGGATTATGACAGGATATAATAAAAAAGTGAGCACAAGAATGGCCCTCTAATGTGTGTGTGTGCGGTGGGTCAGCATGAAGAGAATCCGAGTTGACTCTCTCCTCCCGAGCTGCCTGACCGCTGCTTCCTCCCCGCCGGCCTTGGGCTCAGAGTTCAGACACAGACAAGACCACTGGACACCCTGTTCTCTTCACCATGCCAGACGCCACAGTGTCCAGCATAATGTGACACCCAACGGATCCATACCGCGGGCCATTCCATGCTCCCGCTCTGTACTGTACTGTAGGCTTGATACTTCCTGTTTCTACAGTGATTAAAATGAATCTTTTTAAAGGGATCATTGCTGTTAATATAGTTTATTCTACATTTTTATCCTCTTCAAGTTTCAAAAACCCAATATGGAACTCATCCTGCCTTCATAAATGATATTTATTATAGATTCATGATGAGAAATTTCTAAATATTTCCTCAGCTGAGAGGAAAACATCCTTCAATTGCTTTCACTTGCTTGGAGACATGACTAATCACATCACAGCACGCTAATCAGATCTGGGCGATGTGCAGACAACATGAATCACCTACGTGACGGCGGTTGAAAAGCCCGACTCGCTGGGCTGCCGTCGTCCAGGAGAAAGGTGAAGTGAGGAAACCGACGATATGTCAGCGCGTATCAGCAGAAGTGGGAGTGGATCTTGTTCTGCATTAGCGGTGTTAAAACCAAAGCAAATCACCGTGAATGATGGATGCTGAGCAGCAGGGCCGTTGCTAGGAATTCTGGGTCCCTGAAAGAATACTACAGTGGGCCCCTGACTTTTCCACTTTAGATTTAGATTAGACTACTGGGTTTTTTGTGGGCCCCACTGGGTGCTGGGCCCCCTTCACCTGTCGGGGGCCGGGCCCTGATGAGCAGGGAGGAAAAGAGGAGACTTTCACAATGAAAGGCAGCGGCCCAGCAGACAGCAGCAATACGGTGGCGCAGTGAAACATAAGGACGGAGCTGTAGAGTAGAGATTTAAAGTTCATGAGTCAAGACTCGTCTACAGAAATAGCTCTCCTCCTGCAGGCCTCCAACTACTGCTGATGTCATGGGATGTCTTGTCTCTTTTCTCTTGCCTCCCCATCGGCCCGGGGATTGAATTCACGCGGCGGTGTGTGACGGTGACGCGCTCTCAGTTATCACGGTCCATATCCTTGAGTATTCGCGTGTGTATTCATGTATGTCTGGCTTTACATAGCCATTTAGAAAAGTCAGGGCTGAACGGCCGCGGGCTGCAGGGGCTGTACAGAGCCAACCCTCCTATCTACATTCACTGGCTTATATGATTTACATTGATGTCCTTTCTATCTATATGAAGACTGTTTTATTCCATAAATTATATTATTCCAAAATAATAATAATATTATTATTATTTTTTTTCCATAAGCACCAGTCCTTGATGTCCCTTTTTATTTCATGTGATATATTCTTATATATTCTGTATTTCTATATTTCTATATCTTATATTCTAGTTTTCATTTCTAAAGAATAAAACTTGCAATGTTTAAATAGAAAGAAAGATATTTGCTTGTATCTCCTACCATTAGGGCTGACCCAAAAAATTTGAAGCTTTTTTTTTCCGGAAGGGGGGCAGGGGGGGGCAGTCCCCTTAGTCTATATACCCTATAATATAAAATCTTTACATGTGAAAGAAGTACAAGTGTATTAAGCCGCATCTGTGTAAAGACTAAAGACGGCACAAAAAAAAGAAAAAAGTAACAGAAGGTGCGCTCACATCAGCTGGACAGCGTTTTAAGTCAATTATCACTAAGGGTGACAATTTGCCACTTTATATCCAACACAATCATGATAAAGTTTGAAAAGTCTGCATCAATAATCAGATGCTAAGTTCTTATACCTGATCCACCTCCCTCTCTCCCTCCCGTCCTGATAGTCTCCTGGACAGATCCTGTATTCTATGATTCTCCTCTTTTCATTTCTAACTGGCCCGTTTCAGTTTCTCTTGCATGCTCACGCTCGCACCTGATTCACATATCTACCGGTAAAAATAAATGTGATAGTAGGAAAACATTAAAAGTGAGAAAAAAATAGATGAGCGAGAAATTAAAATTTTGTGATCACAGCTGGCCACATTGTCTATAACTGCTGTTTATACGCAGCGGTAGGACCACTATTGGCCGAGACACACACATCGATACAGAGCTAGAGACAGACCTGTGGAGTCGCATTTGACCGGTGCGGAGAGAGCACGAGAAGCTGCTCCCCGTGCGACCAGCCAGGCAAGCAGCTGCTTCTGCAGGCACTGTCCTTGAGCTACACACATTTGTTCATTTTAATTTTTGTCTATATTCTAAATATTCAAGAAAAACACACAACCAAACATTTGAAGCAGTTGTTTAGCCTATGTTGTTTCATCAGTGGCTCGTTTTAATTGTATTGCAAAGTTTTAAGTTGTTGGGCAATTCCTCTTAGTATATCAAATTAATGAATGCCTTATTCGTTTCTGTCAATATATATATATATTTAGCTATATTTTGAAGTTATAAAAGTCTAGTATGTGTCTCCAGCTTCGATTGTCAAAATATGATAATCGGGTCAGCCCTACCTACCATATAACAAATAATCATAATTAAATCAACAAATATATTTCATATCAACAAAATAGAATACGAAATACAAAGTTTGTGGCTAAGATTAAGTATTATCATTTTATTATGTAAATCTCAATACTTATTCACTTTTATACCCGACTTACGGTTCTTATCCTGAGGATATAAATCTCTAAAAACAGATACTCTGAATTTGTTTCTTTCTACGTCCTTAAACAGATGGTTGTTGTAGTTTTTAACAAGTATCACTCAAAAAGGATGAAATGGTGCATCTGTCGGGGGGCTATTTTCAGCAGTGGATCAATCCACATTTCATTCTCCTGTGAATATTCCTGGCATCAACATGCTGAACGTTGGACTCAGTCTAAATGTATCATTGTGCTTGATGCAGGGACAAGTCACTGTGGGTCACTGATGTTTTTTGAAAGCTTCTAGACAACGATGAAGCTCGAGGACAACCACACATGAGGAGTTTTATACATAAACAGGAGCAGGTGGATGTATGAGGATGAGGAGGAGCAGAGGAGTTTGGATGGAAATGATCTTCTCCTCCTCCTCTTCCTCTTCCTCTTCCTCCTCCTCCTCCTGTGTGGTGCTGATGCAGCTGATGCAGCTGACGCAGCGTTACCACGGCACCAGACAGGGAGCCAGTCATTACAGCCTCAGTCATCCAAATATGAGAGTGCTTGAGATGAAAGCAGCATCTCACCGGCAGAGTGTCACAATCAAATGACAACTTCACCTGCTGCCGTGGCGACAGAAATACAGCGGATGCTGACAGGGGAACTGGGTTTTTTTTCCCCTCAATGGTCCTTTAACTTTTCTCCACATTCCCACACTTTATTTACTAAAAAAAAGACTTGAATTCCTACATTTCCCAGGATGCCTTTTAAATAAAGGTGGTCTTTTTTTTGCCCTGGATCTTGTCTCTCAGGCTTCATGCAGGCAACCAGCTGAGTATGAGTCTGAAATCATTGTCTCCAGAGGTTATACAGGGCCGAACAAAGACAAACTTTTAATTTAATTACATTAACCGTCAACAAATCAAATTTATTAATGAAAAACACAATTATTCCAATAGCATTTAGAAGACTATGCTTTGATTTTTGCGACTATCTTTGGATTACATAAAAACACGGCAGAATCTCATAGATAAATCTTTAAATCTTTTGAATTCTGGTTTAGCTCAGCCCACTTCCTGTTTTGGTTTTGCCTCCTTGTCTATTCAGTTGATACAGGACTCATCATCCGTCTCCTTCACAATGGATGAAACGCTGGTGAAAACACGTGTGCACAGAATGAAGCGTCTGATGCTGCAGAGCTCACATCAAAACCTAACATCCATTTATCCACCCGTCATTCATCGTACAGCTGGACAGGCATGTTTCCTGATATCATATGACACAAACTGCTGATCAGCTGCATTATGGGATGTGTAGGATGGATTCGGAGAGCGGTGGTGACTAACTCTCCGCTCTGTGTTGTGAATGTTAATTCAGGAGTTTTACCTTCTAGCTCTTCCTTCTCAAAGTTGGTGTTGAGCATGGAGCGCGTGCCCCCGCGGTCCACCACGGCCTCCTCATCAGTTCTCTGTAGTGGACACACACACAGACACACATAGACTCATTACTCAGTGGGTAAAACACAAGAACACACTTCATAATGCTACAATTTGCCAACATTCCCATCTAGATTCACACACACATACACAAAGTTGGCACGAGTCAAACATGATATAAATAACCAGAGCAGACTGATAAAACTTAACTATCAACACCAAAAAATGAACACATACAACCAAAGTAAGATGATAATATAAAGGGTAAAGTAAAAGGTTTTTTTAAAGCGTATTTTGACAAATATGTCATTATTTTTCACTTAGTAAGGTATAATTTTGATTTAGCATGTCATTATTTTAACTTAGTATGTCATTATTTTGACTTACTAAGTTATAGTTTTGACTTAGTTTGTCATTATTATAACTTAGTAAATAATAATTTTGTCTTAGTTAATCATTATTTTGACTTAGTATACCATGAATGTGAGTTATTCAATCTTATTTTTTTCCATCAATTGACAGGAATGGGCTTCCATAGGATCCATATCAGCAGCTTTCAAAATATAATCCATTCCATAACAAAATAATCATTAGCACTTATCATGATGGATTTAACACTTTTCCATATGAGGCTTAACAGTACAAATGTGGGATCGTTATTTGGCAAGAAACAGGCCTTTGTTATCTAACAGTTCTGCCAAATAATCCATTTTTATAATGTTTGATCATATTTTCATCACTTATCACTGAGTGTGAGTACATTCCCCATCCCTCGGTGTTGATTTGATTGACAGGTCGGTTCAAGGAGGCCTTCTGTCCTCACTGGAGCAAAATCCATATTTCATCTAGATGTTGTGTTACATAAGAGAACACAGCCCCCACCCCGCTCACACCACCATACCACCATCATCACTACCACCCACCACCACCTCCTCCTCCTCCTCCTCCTCCTCCTCCCCGCCTAGTGGGACGATGTGTCCTGGAATAAACACACACACACACACACGCACAGAAACTCTGCATTGTAAAGCTAACTTCCACTGACTGTCACCATGGCAACCAAAAAAAAAAAAAAAAAGGCAGCCTATTGTGGTTTTGAAATAATAAATAAAAAACGCCGTGCTCATCGTCTGATTACAGTGTGTCTGAGTCATGGTTTGGATGAGAACGCTCCAGTGTGTGTAAAGCCTTAAATCATCTCAACAGTCGGAGCCGCCCACACCGCTGACAGCAGCGGGCTCACAGGGACCTGGGGGTGCTGCACATGCTGGATGTGTGGAGCGTGGAGGGGAACAAAGACGGCGGCTAATGGATGCAACACAGCGCCTCCGTGATTATATCAGTGATGTACCGTAAACAGCGTTCAGAGAGAGAGAGAGAGAAAGAAGGGCTCGGATCTGAACGCTTCACTCTGCTCCGTCCCAGACCTTCAGGCAGCAGGTTTCAGACACCGCAGGGTCTGATGGTCCGGTCACGACCGGCCGCCGACACCAGAGCTCTGACGGCTTCCTGTGGGCGCGCTTATCAGATTCACAGCCGCGCTGCCCAGGGAGCTGCACGCCAAAACCTCCGGGCAGGCAGCAACAGAACAAAAAGTTGTCATGGTGATGCCTGCACCATGGCCTGGTGTTCATCATCCCTGCCCTCCAGACGTCCTCTATAGCTGAGGGTCTCTGACTGTGCACCTGTCCTGCATTAGCTCATTAGTGTTGAAGGAACAATTCATTTTCACCTCCTTGTTAGTGATGCTGCGTGACGGTATTTATCTCACTAAGCACATTCACCACCATTTAAAAGCTTATGTCACTATTCTATTAACACAGCATATAATCAACTAATTAGCTGCCCTGTTATTTCCTGACTTGCCAAGCTAATAATTATGACAATTATACTGTATGTTATATATAGGCTGCTTTTAACATAAAATTAAAGATTTATTATCATTCAGACGATAAACCACTGTCTCCATCTTGTTTTTTATAATAAATATAAATACATAGCTAATATTGAAGTTCATATTTTGGTTTTGCAAATCATCCATTTAAAAAAAAAAAATTGTAAAGTTATATGACATGATATGATGATTGATGGTATATTCAGTCTGTTCCTGGAGTTATTTTTTAATGACACCAGAGAGACTCTCAGTGAAGTCCAAGCCAAGTTTCAATCTGACCTTGATGCTGGTGAACCAGAGCAATCAGCCCCTGACAGTTATATAGCTATAGTTACTACTGTATATCCAATACATAATTGTATTTCATAAACGAAAACATCAATAATCCAAATACCTCCATACTGCTCGTCTGTAATGTCCCTCTTGTATTGAAGCAGGGCCGGATCAGTACCCCCAGGGGCCCCTGGGCAATGTCAGCCCAGAGGGCCCCCCCCACACACACATACACCAACATCCACACGCTTAAGGAGGCCACATTTACACCCAGGCAACTCGAGCCACCACCAGGCACGCTGACTACACACACACACACACACACAGTGTGCTACAGCCGACTTCAAGTATAGGAGCATGTCAAATTACACACCTATTGGTCCAAAGCTGAATGACTGGTCCAGCTGAGGATGGAGCAAATCTCTGTCCAGTTCAGTAAACCAAATATTACCATCTCACTCAATAATACAAGTGACAATGATAAAATGAATGAATGCATGAATCCAAAATCACAAACCATCCCACATCAAAGCTTCCAGAAGCTCAATCACAAAGTTATCACACCCCTTACACAGACAATACAGTAACAAATGACCTGGATCACCCCCTCAACCCACACTTCACACTGCTGCCATCAGGATGCACATACTGTACAGGACTCGATTCAGCAAGAGCTTCCTCCCCTCTGCAATCAGTGCACTCAACAAACTCCACTGTAATCTGTTATACAAACCCCTCTTCCTATGTGTGTGATATTTGTGTTTTTGGTGATGTAGCTACATGGTGTGTGTGATCTAGCCAACCAAATACACTAATAGCGTAGTTCTTACCTTCAGAAGTCCTTCTTTCTTGACTTTTTCATAGCAAACTCTGTGATCAAGTCCTGAAAGTCCAGCTCCCTCACCAGGTCCGACTCAATGGCCATCAAGGACAGTGATGTCAGCCTCTTCTGACCCATGGTTGTCCTGAGTTCATTTTTTATTTGTTTCAGTTTTGAAAATGTCCTCTCACCTTCACAGTTGGATACAGGAAGTGTGAGAAAGAGCCTGAGTGCCACAAACACATTGGGGAATGTTGTCTGGAGTCCATTCTTCAGCACAACCTGCAACAAGTTTGCAGGAGTCTTATCTTGCTCAGTGCTGACAAAAGACCTGAACTGGATCAGCTCATCAGCTAAGGCAGTATCCAAGTCACCTGGATATGAAGATGAGAGAGCACTGGCCCTTTTGCGAAGATCAGTGTCATCACAGTCCATGTCAAACAGGACACCAAAGCGGCCATTTATGTCCCTGTATGCATCAAGGCGTCTGTTCAGTCCTGACAGCAAACTGTCAATGATCACATTGAAAGTCTCAACTTGGAACTTTTTGCTCCCAGTGAGAATGACTTCATTGTCTCCTGTTTCATCATCAAAGACTTTTCTCTTACTTGTGCGGTGGGTCTCTGACTGGTAGGTCTGTGTCACACCTGTGACAGCCCGGGCAGATGTCTCAAAGTCAGCAAACTGCCCTCTTAGCGATGCAATGTAGGTGTGCAATGATTCCAAAAGGCACACGGCAGTCTTTAAGTCCATATCCCTCTGTTGCAAACCATTGCTTGTAAGCTTGAATCTATGCAGCACAGTGTCCCAAAATACAGCCATGAGCGCAGTCTCCAGCTTCCCAAGCTTGTTACACAGCGCAGCAGCCTCGCGCCTTGTGTCCTGTCGCTCTTCATTGTCGGAAGCCAACATCTGTAAAGCCCCTCTTATTTCAGCATAATTTTCACGAAGAGCTCTGGTGGAGTCTCCGCGGCAGCTCCATCTAGTGCTGGAGAGTGATTTCAGTGTCAGTGTGATGTTACCTGTGAACACCTTATTCCATCTGTGGGTGGAAGCAGAGCAAAAGGCATACAGTGCTTGAAGTAAGTCAAAAAACTGGCTTGCTTCTCGGCAGCAATTTTCCACACAGTTCACACCAACCAAGTTCAAAGAATGTGCTGCGCATGGAATGTAATGAATCAGTGGGTTGTTTTTCTTGAGTTGAGCTTGCAGCCCATTATATTTCCCCGACATGTTTGATGCATTGTCGTACGCTTGTCCACGACAGTTGGAGAGATCCAGTCCCAAATCGCTGATCATCTTGATCACGCAGTCAGCCAGACTTGATCCAGTGTGACTGTGGATGGGTTCAAATCCAATAAAGCGCTCAGCTACTTTTCCTGTCTCACTCACAAAACGGAATACAAAAGTTAGCTGGTCCACGTGTGACATGTCGGGTGTGGAGTCCACGATCACAGAGAAATATTCAGCTTTTTGGAGCTCTGTAGCAATGGCTTGCTTTGTTTTTTCACCCATCAGGCCGATGAATTCTTCACAGATAGTTGAAGATAAATAAGAAGTGCTGCCACGACCTTTTTGACCGTACTTCTGTAAATGATCCATTAAAAACGGATCAAATTGTGCAAGCAGCTCGAGAATTCCCAGGTAATTCCCATTGTGTGGGGATCCCAAATGTTCATTATCTCCCCGGAAAGGGAGCCCCCTTTCACTGAGAAACTTAATGACAGCGACTACACGCTTTAAAACATCCCTCCAGTACTGACCTTCTGCTGCGATCTGTCTCCCAAGAGAAGCATCCACAGTGCCCAGATGTTTACTTCGACAGGTAAGTGATAGCATGCATTTTCTGTGCTCACCACTCATTTCATGCTCCGTTATTCTCTCTGGGTGTTTCCAGTCGCTAAATCCAACAATAAATGCGCCGTGGTGTGTTGAGAAAACTTTACATGCAAAGCAATAGATTTCCCCGGTGGACGGTGAATAAATGATCCATTCTCGTGGTACACATTCACCATTGTGGAGGTGTCGAGTCAGAGCATCGTTGGTCAGAGACCGCGTGTTTCCGTTCTTCTCCTCCCTGCGGGAAGCAGGATACTTTGCCGCCCGATGCTGAAAGGCTGCAAGTCCTTTGCACAAAATTTCCTCCCGAGCGCCCTCTGTTATGGATCCCCATAGCGCAGGGTCTTCGGGGATGACGGCGCTTGCCGCTGCCGCTGCCGTGGTCGCATAGCCAGAACTGGCACCTTGCTCTGTATGTTGTGGTTGTGCTGCGGCTGCCGTGTCTCTCTCTCTGTCATCGGAGCTAGCTACCGTTAGCTGAGGCTCGTTGCTGGCCGATGCTTCAACGGTAACTTCTTCCTCCTCTTCATTATTCGTAGCTTTTTTGAAAAAGCTGCTTATTAACGGTACCTTTTTTTTAGCTGCCACCTCTTTTTCCTCCTTCTCCTTTTTTTTTTTTCGTTTGGCGGCCCCACTCGTCTTGCTGCTACCCTCCATCATCTGTTTACCTGGTTTAAAATTATTTTTCCCTGCTCTACTCGAACACGCAACATATCTGATCATGGATCAGTTACAAACACAAACTGTGTAATTCGCTGTTGAAAAACTGATCTCGAATCGGTAATATCGATCGTCCCGCCCCGATTTATTTTTAGCCAATCAGCAGTGCATTGTGATCGGCTACCAATCACTACCTGTTAAATCATCACAATGACATACAGAACAGACAATCATGAGACCTTATTTATTGTAAACAACTTTTATTTTATTCTGATTGGATAGTTGGACAGGAGCACTGAGTGATGTGTTCAAGGGGCTGTAGGAGAAGTACCAGCCGCCGTGGCTCGCGTTTATATTGAGTCATAAGGGAAAAAAAATATATATACCCAATCGCAAAGGGCCCCCCTTGGCTCAAGGGCCCCTGGGCAACTGCCCAGGTTGCCCATATGGTAGATCCGGGCTTGTATTGAAGCCCCGACATCAGAAATTGGTCCGCTGGTCAGTGCAAATCACGTGAGATTTGCACTGACACAGGAAGAGCAGTGAACCAAGACATGGGAGCTTCCGTTACAGACAAGCTTAAAATATAGACTTATAAAAAAAATTCGGAACAATTTCTCATGTGGGGGCTTCAATACAAGAGGAACATTACAGACGAGCAGTATGGAGGTATTTTGATGTTTTTTGGTGTGTCTTTTTGGACGAAGAAACCTGGTGTCCATTGACAACCATTATATGGACAAATGCTGCTGCGTGGCCCCCCCGTAACTCAGAGAAGGAACGGAAGACTCTGAAAATTCTCACAGCTCTTAGTCGACATGAGGGTGAGTAGATAATGAGTGAAATATGAATTTTGGGTGAACTATCCCTTTAAGTCCTTAGGCTCCACAAAAGCAAAGCTTGATTCTTCTCTTAGAAACTGGCAGTTCGTTTGTGACATCACAAACGAACTGTTTGACAAAATTAGACAATTTTCAGGCAAGTTTATTCTATAATTTCTAAGCACATTTATTTAATATCATATTTGTCTCTTTAAAAAAGTCCAAATGAGGCTTTAAAATACTGGTTCTCAGTGGAGATTATTTTCAAGGGAGCACTGGCTGGTTTTCAAAATAAAGCTCCTGCAGATAGGCTGAATATGGAGCAGTGGCTTCTCTTGTCAGAAATATGTGAGGGTAGGTCAACTGAAAAACACAAAGTGACAGACATCTGGTAGCTGTAGTGTCCCTAGTGTAGACACTGCACCGGTGTAAACAGCAGCGACGACAGGGAGTGAAGGGAGCCACCGGTGAGCCAGGAATCAGCAGCGTGTAGATACAGTACATCACAGGAGCTCAGTACAGCTCACAGAGATTCAGACAGAGTTCATAAAAAATGAACTATACTTCTTGCTTCTTTCCTACAATCCATCCCAGCAATCTCTGATCCCGAGTGATTAAGCAACTAGTGGTACGGCACTCACACTCATACACACACACACATGGACAGACATGTGAGGGACAAGCCAGCGCATCAGAGGCGTGTGTGGGCAGATGCTCATGGCTGACACGGTGGGCTTTACTGTATACAGGGACATTAACAGAGAAAGTCCGACATGCAAACACGCACAAAGCCTCGGTTAAGGATTCATTACCAGCCGAGTCCCTGCAGACAGACTAGATCAACCCCCCCGGGCAGATGGCTGATGGTAATCTGGAAGTCTCTGACATTTTGTCTATGTGTTAATTTTGTCATCGCAAGTCTGAAACTGAAGGGCGATACATGATGTTGAAGATGTGTGTGTTTGTGACAGGCCTGAGAGAGGAGCAAGGGGGGCGGGGGGGTGGCTCTGCTGGTCGGCCCTGCAGGTCCCCAGGGGAAAGTCCCCGGGGAGTCTCGCTGTCGACAAACCCATGAGAAAACTACATGGGTCTAAATCCAGTTGGTGCACAGTTCAAAGCAGCAGGAGGACAAGCACATGGCAACAGGGTGAGTGGCTCAAAACCACTGGCTGCACTGCACTGAACCACGACTGTGTAACCACAGTGTGGTGTGGTGTGTGTCTGTCCAGGGACTGTCCGTACAAACAGGAAAATGTGCATTTATCAAACACACATTATACAACAAGTAGTTCCGACCAAGCAATCTGATTGGTCAATAAGACATTTAGAACGTGCTCAAATGAGCATTACAGCACGGCTGACTCATCACTAAAAATATTACTGCGCCATGTCATGTTGTTTAATACATCTCCATGGCAACATGGATTTGAAACATCATTTATTACTCGTGAAAATAAAATCACAAACTACATTGACCTCCTGTAGGGTGTTACTGTCAGCTACCAAAGTCACATACAACAATTACAATTGTTTTTAATATTGTAAACCTCCCCGTTACAGCCGAGAGGATTTTTCTCCCTCATGTGTGTACAAAGTCGGAGAGACACGAGTTGTGATCGCGGTGAATGTTTTTTAAAATATGGTCTGGAGCTGAATATTTCATTAGATAAAACGTAAGTGATTACCTGTATGTTTCTCTTTCTCCCTCTCTCCCGCTTGCTCCTTTGGAGCTTTTAAATAACGTTAATTAAGCAATATTACCCGAGAGGATGTGCTTTAACGTCAACTGACAGGTCCGCAAGCATCACCGAAGTGCTCAAATGACGTTAAAGCACAAAAAATTGCGATTATACAACAATTACCAACATAATGTATAATTAAATATATATGCATGTTGATGTTTTGCCGTCTAAATTTAAACAGAGCGCTTCCCGTTTCCATGGAAATGCATGGGGTCTGACTAATACCTGAAACACAACCAGTCACGTCAGTAGATTCCTATGTGTAATGGAACGTAGTTCACCACTACAGGAAATAGTCCAAATCTTAGTAACGACCTAGCAACAGAAATGATTTTCTAGTCCCAGTTGTGTGAACTCTGAGCTGACGTTCATGTTTTAACGCGGTCTCGGACTTTCCTGAACTAAATCAACACTGCACAAATGATCGCCCAAGTTATAACAAAGATGCCGTTTTTTTTCCTTTCACAGATGTAAACACCAGCGCCTGCCGCCGACACAGCTGATAGAGAAAGCCAGACTATTACTCCAGATTAACGTTATTTAAAAGCTCCAAAGGAGCAAGCGGGAGAGAGGGAGAAAGAGAAACATACAGGTAATCACTTACAGTTTTATGGTCACCGCGATCACAACTCGTGTCTCTCCGACTTTGTACACACATGAGGGAGAAAAATCCTCTCGGCTGTAACGGGGAGGTTTACAATATTAAAAACAATTGTAATTGTTGTATGTGACTTTGGTAGCTGACAGTAACACCCTACAGGAGGTCAATGTAGTTTGTGATTTTATTTTCACGAGTAATAAATGATGTTTCAAATCCATGTTGCCATGGAGATGTATTAAACAACATGACATGGCGCAGTAATATTTTTAGTGATGAGTCAGCCGTGCTGTAATGCTCATTTGAGCACGTTCTAAATGTCTTATTGACCAATCAGATTGCTTGGTCGGAACTACTTGTTGTATAATCTGGAGTAATAGTCTGGCTTTCTCTATCAGCTGTGTCGGCGGCACGGCGCTATAACCTCATTAAACATGCTACAATGTAGAAGCTACATCTGTGAAAGGAAAAAAACGGCATCTTTGTTATAACTTGGGCGATCATTTGTGCAGTGTTGATTTAGTTGTCCGAGAGTTAAAACATGAACGTCAGCTCAGAGTTCACACAACTGGGACTAGAAAATCATTTCTGTTGCTAGGTCGTTACTAAGATTTGGACTATTTCCTGTAGTGGTGAACTACGTTCCATTACACATAGGAATCTGCTGACGTGACTGGTTGTGTTTCAGGTATTAGTCAGACCCCATGCATTTCCATTCGCAAAAAACTTTAAATTTAGACGGCAAAACGTCCATGTACCCTCGAGGATGTGCTTTAACGTCATTTGAGCACTTCGGTGATGCTTGCGGACCGCGGCGCAAGCGCCTCGGTCCTGTCCGCATCACCGTCGTGCTCAAATAAAGCACATCCTCTCGGGTTATTGCTTAAATAAGTCACACCTGTATTACTATGGTACTTATCTAAAAATAAATAACCTAAATAAAGAAACTGTACAAACCAAGATAACTGAAAGATGACTCAGTCTACATAATGTCTGTGTAAATAAACACTAATGTGTGACAATTTAATTACAGATATGTTTTAATTGACATTGCTGCCCATTCAGCATGAAAAATATATAGAGGATGTGTCAGTTATATTAATACTGGTGCCAAAGTGTAAAATTCATCATTGTTGCAGCCTGATGATAAGTACACGTCATCACCAGACCCTCGTTTATATGTGTGTGTCATGTTTGCAGGTGTAGTCCGATCACATGATCACATTACATGTTGTTTTGATTCTCTTGTCTCCCATCGCCAGAGATGGACCCTGAACTCCCCGCAGCTGGAACCAGAACATGATCTTCCTTATCTGTAAAGATGAGATGATTTGCCTCAACTCAGTACTGACTGAAAACTCTGCAATAGATGTCACTTTAAAATATATATTGTGTGTTATAATTACGAGTCATAATTAGCTGCTAAACAAACGACCTATGGGACAGTGTCACATAAACCACTAATGCTAACATTAGCCACACAGCAATGGCTAAATATAGTGGAAAGCTGAAGTTGACTTAGCGTCTGCATTTCTATTATCAAACCACCCTAGCAATATGCTAATGTGTTAGAATCAATATCTAAATAAATACATTAATGAAGGAGATATAGTTCATTCATTTCATATGTATTTTCTGACTTAGCCTACAAGAATACACTGAAAACCACTGATTAGCCATGTAGCTTGTAGCATTAGCTCTTTATTCTATGCACCTTTAACTGGAATTAAAGTGTTTGCCTAAAATGCAGGGGGACAGTGAACTGAGCAGGAATCTGTTTCCTAATGGCTTCAGCAGTAATATGAAATAGTAACTCTATGATATTTCTAAGCCTGATGCCATGCCCCTTCTCTGTTTCGTCCCAAACAAGGCTTTACCCTGCTCAGCATCACAGATGAGCCAGAATCTCCTGCCTGCAGGTTCCTGAGTCTATTTATAGACGCCGGGTTCCTCTACCTCATGCCACTGACCCTGGACCAGCCACGAAGAGCCGCCATCCCGGCTCGCCAATCTGGGTTGAGATTAATCTGCCAACATTTAACGGCAGGATAAAAAAAACCTCGCCTCTGACTGCTGGATCAGCGATGGAGGGGCGTTTGCGCGGCGGAGAGAATTAAATCGGACGGTTTTCTCGGTTGCAGCATATACAGTACAACACACTGTATGCACACAGTTCCTTTGCGTGCAGTGGTATGATGGGGAGGAGCAGTGTGGATGAATGAGCAATACAAGGGGTAGGGGTGGGGAGGAGAGGGGGAAAGGCTCGGGGCCTGTCATGAGCCGCCGACATTAGGTTGTCCCAGTGCCGTACAGTACAGCACAGAGCCCAGTGTGCGCTCATGTGCGTGAGCATTCGTGAGCTCATGGTATATGGAGCGCCATGACCTTCATGTAGAAAGGCTTGACATTGAAGCTGCATCCCATTCTGATTCAGAGCACAGGCTGCAGATGTACAGTACAGCTTCAGATCTATACCCTGAACACAGAGGTTTTTATGAAATTCTATTTGGACTCCAACCAGGTTCTCTACACAAATAATCAGTGTGAACAACTGATTAGGGAGTCCATGAGCCACATAATGCACATCCTATTTCTATTGACTAAAAAATACACTTGAATAAATGTGAAGGGGTCTGAATACTTTCTGAAGCCACTTTCCGTTCCCTTTTCTTGTGTTCTTTCCTCGTGTTTTTCTTTTAGGATAAGTAGAAGTAAAGTGGAATTGCACACTTGTAGCCCTGATGTCAAAAAAAAGAAGGACTTTTTAATACAAAGTTGCAGACATGACTGACGTTTCAACCAGGAGGTCTTCTTCAGGGTACCAAGCCTGTTCCTTTTAGAATAAACCAAATAGAAAAGAATACACTTATTCTTTTACATATCTAAAGTTTGCTCAGTTCAGTTAACTGTGGTTTAGCTACAGCCACACTTGGTCTGGTACGACCTGTATGTATTGTGTGTGTGACAACCTCACACACCCAAATACTGTGAATTATTCACAATACAGCTAGTGTCTCCAGGACATGATGATGACACACACACAAGCTGTTCTCAATTTGGGGGCTGCTTCCTTTGGAGGACGCAGCCCACGCAGTCCACGGAGGGATCTCCGACATCCGTTAAATGGGACGGTCCAGCCTTTGGAGCATTTCCTGACTGCATCCAATGCAATCAACGTCCTAATGTCAAACATTCAAAAGTCGTGGCTTTTTTTTTTTACACGTCCAACAGCTCCGCAACAACATGTCCAAGCCTTCAAACTGGGACAAGCCATGACCCAATATTAGGGTCATTAACTTCACTTTTAACTTTCTCTTATTGGCTTGTAATGAAGCACAAACAACTCCCTCCATGTTCTGCTAATGTGTCCACAACACAACCTGAAAACAACAGCTTGATAATATACCTAGTGTAGACACAAGGTGTTGAGAGGGAATCATAACAGACACTGACAAACAAATCTACAGCAGTGGTTCCTACTTAAGCCTGGTTTATGCTTCTGCGTCAACCCTACGCCGTCATTGAGCAATCGAAGTTCTGCGTCAAGGGAACGCGGTGCTCTGCAATTCACCACCAAGCCGCTAGAGGGGTGTGGCTGTGTATTTGTGTGGTTTCGGGGGGCTCATATGGTTTTCGTCAGGGAACTTGTTGCTTCCAGGCACAGTAAACAATGGCAACTGAAAAATAGGATTTTTTGGAGGTGCACGTCAAGCTACAGTGTAGGGTCCGCGTCGGGGTCCACATCAACGCCGTAGCTACGCCATCGCCGCAATGCAGAAGCATAAATCATGCCTTTATTTGATAGGACAGTGGAGAGTGTGACAGGAAATGGGAGGCAGAGATGGGGGGGAATGACATGCAGTATAGGGCCGTCCGACGCAGGACTCGAACCGGGGCCGCCTGCAGCGAGGACTATAGCCTCAACACATGGGGCGGGTGCTCTACCAACTGAGCTAAACACCGCCCCCCCCACTCATATGTGTTGATGATCCTCCAAAAGTGGTCATATAAAACGTAACAACTGATTATGAAATGAAACTCATTTGAAATTCTCTCTTCAATTTGTACAAAGACATTTTACACTTGTAGCGTTTCGTATTTTAAGTAATAATTCTCATTTTACATTACATTCTACATTTTTGTTCTTTTCAACTCAAATTAAACAGAAATAAAAAAGAATCTGTCTGCCATCAAAATAAAAATAAATAATACATAACAATCAACCTGTATTTGTTCTAGCCTATTAAACTGTTGAAACATTCATAACATTGAACGTTCAGCTCCCCTGAACCCTTTCCTGAGTCCAGAGCAACAGTCATTGGACGTTTGAGTCGTTTATCAGTGTTTGCTGTGTGTCTCCACTGGTTATTGTCTCCCAGAGTGAACTAGTTGTGGCGTGCACGTACCATCTTAGTAATGGGCTTACGAAATGGCTGGGAATATTTACTTTATCACCTTGGAAATAAATTAATAAATGTGTCCACATAACTCCTGGTTGGGAATCACTGCTCTAAATCCTTCAGAGGATTACCACCTGTTCCAATCTGGTTCTAGATCCAACTTCTGCAAGTCTTGAAGCAGTTGGATTTCCTACAGGTTGATATGTCATTTGTAGTAGTCAACCTCAAAGACAGACAGCAAACAGGCGAAATATTCTAATTAAAGCTGTGCTCGCTTTGTTAAGGAGTTAACAATGTGTTAAACCCCAACACCGCAAAGGAAACACCGGGTTCCTTTCTACACCGACTCATCTGCCGCCTGATTCCACGCCTCAGGCTGCTACACGTGTGGTCCGTGTCCTGACCACTCTTCCTAATGAGTTTCATGTCTGACATTGTTTAACAAAGCCCACGGAGGATTGAGTGATTGCGACAAAAAAAGGGGCCAACAAAAGCCACTGTGTCCTCGGGATCAGCAGACAGCCAACCCTAACCCTCGCTTTTGTAAACACATCTGGTGACAACAGGTAACCGCCAACGTTGTGGGAAAGCACCCCAGTGGAACAACAGAGCAGCTTGTCCGTCTGTAAAGGCGCCTGCTGGAATCCCGATGCGTCCAGATCTGCATTGAATTATTTCATTGGACGAAAAATCCAAACTGCTGTAGGCTATGTTATGCAGGATTCTCCCCGCAGCATTCAGAGTGGTATAGTCCAAAAATAAACCCAGACTACAGTGAAAGTGACCTGAAATGTGTCTGACTGACCTCTGCTGTCTGAACATCCTGCTCCAAAAAGAAAGGGCTGCACTGACATGAACAATGTCACCGTATCTCACAGTTATATTCCTAAAGCTCGTCTACAGTGTGCTCCAGTTTCCACTGAATACGACTCAACTGAGTCCAGGTAGCCATCGTTCACATGTACCATCAGAACTCCAAACACATCTAGTCTACTTCCATTGACTTCCTGTCGGTGGTTTGCAAACACCAAAATTAGATAGACTTTGATGTTCTTGTTCATTTTCTTCCACTTTCACAGTCTTCAAACAAAACAGACCGTCTGTATGTCCATGAACCTACCACTCAGCCTGTAAAGACAGTTGTGTAACGCCTCCTAAGGCTCTGGAGGGGCTTTTCAGAGACTAAAAGAAGAAGCCATGGAATTGTTGACAGGTAGCCTGCAGTACAGACTAGAGATGTAGAATGAGAAAGAAAGGCTTTTAGTGGCTGCTGAGGGTCCAATAGATTTTAAGCTGGTTCATAAAAGTCCTATTAATTGTTCCCAGAGAGAGTCAGGCAGAGCAGAGGCCTTATGGGTTGAATGAATCATGAATTCCTGCTCAGTCCAAAAGATTAATAAATGTCTCAGAAATTAAACTAATTTTACAATCTATTCACGGTCCTCATTTTTACGTTTACAAATTACAAATAACCAACTGATTACTCTGTTGTAACGCCATCTGTACGACACTTTGTCCTGTTCTCACTGTTGGATGTTGGAGACATTCCTCATTATTTGGGGACAAAGTATCAAAGATGCTAAAGGGAAAGATTGCTACATTGAAATACCACAGTTATACGGGCTAATATTATAACTCTACTTTGCACCTCTGCTTCTTCTGTTGAAGCTGTGCTAAGCTGATGCTAAAGTAGCAGTTAACAAAATTTTGAACTTAGTTTGATTTCTAGGTCACTTTCTAGGTAAAGCTAACTGCTAGCTGCTATATTATCAGTGTAATATTTCTTCATACAGCTACGGAATGTTTGCTTTATTCTGAAAAGTGCTCTCAAAGCAGTGCGTTGGCTTCCAGCGTTGCATTTGGAACGAGGATCCGTCTACAAAACAAAAGCGGAGTGAAAGGAAAGCTCAGGTATTCATCTTTCATTTTCATATAGCTCAATGTCTGCCGGTCTATGGGAATGAAAACAAAAGGCACACAAACGTCAGCGAATGCAACTCAACACTACCTGGTGATTATTATTTTTTCTCATTGCGTAACCGTGGGGAGAAGGACGTCTTGGAGCGTCAAGCAGCAGATTTGCCTGAGAGCTTATATTCCATTTTCTTGGCCAGGACAAATCAGAAACCTATTGATTCTTAGCAGCTCATTTCCAGGAAATCGGTGTACATTATCACATCTCTCCCTAGGAAGCAGAGAGGTGACCTCATTTCTACGTTCTTCAGGGATCTCTCCTGAGGCTTTCACAACAGCGGGTGATGAATGTTTACATTGCTATACCTTGAGATCTAGGCCAAGAGAGGTATACAATAAAAAAAAAAATCACACTAGATGAAGCGAGTTGCATTCAGAGAATATCTAAGCAGCTGGCGCTTCATGTAAATCTATTTATTTATTTCCTTTATCTGCTTTAGCCGACTTTCTCCACGTGAGAGAGTGATTCTATAGCTTGGGGATGGATTATCAGGGCTATACAGTATAGGCGCTGTGATTGGCCGGCTGCTTCTGTTGTCGTGGTTTTTTTCATCCCCGCAGATGGCCATGGTTACCGAGGAGATGGCAGCACGTCGGCAGCATCACAAGGTAGGGGGGAGGCTGCCTGCCTGCGCTACGCCGGTGACATCCCTACATCTTGGCTTCTCTCTAACCTTGACGGCCACGGGGAGATAAGAAGTGACAACACCGAGGGGGGGGGGGGGGTTAGGATGTTTAAAGCAGGAGACGCAAAAAAAAAAGGAAAAAAAGAGATGTGACAAACTATAAACACAAACAAATCCGGTGCTGCTCGCTTTTGTTCTCCCTCAGAGATCGGCAGGGTCAGTGCAGCGGGTATAAGCTCCTCTCGCGCCCCAGAATGACAGTCCCATCTGTCAGCCAACCTCCGCGGGACCTTTCGCATGCATATCAGCACAACTGGCCCCCTCACTGCCTATTGACTGTACAATATGTTCACATTATACACAAAAGTAGAAGAAAAGCCCATATGGAAGGTTCTTCTGCTGTTTAACCTCAATGTCACAATCCAGATCAGTGTGAAACACAACCTGAAGCGAGTGCATCTTCTGCACGGCGCTAGAATCAACAAAACTCAGCAATGGCTGACTAATTATTATGTTAATCTACACCAAAGTCAAACAGCACACTGATAACTCCGGGCTACAAAGTTCCAGTCACCTACCTGGTAAATAAATCCTGTATTGTGGTCCACAGAAAGCATGGTGTCTTCTTTAAGGTTGGGGCAGGACGCCCGCTAACTCCCCTTGCGCTTGCGGCGGCAGTAAGACGAGAGGCTGACGCTCAGGGCCGGAGCCCCACTCCCCAGCTTCAGAGTGTGTGTTTGTGATTGTATGTGTGAGGATAGCAGAGAAAGACAGAGTCAGCTTAGCTGTTCGTCAAACCCCTCTCCTCCTCGCCCCTCAGCCGCTCTCCTCGGCCGCTCTTCCCATGCTGGGATGTGCCAGCAACCTCATTCCGTGGAGCTGTGCGCGGCTCCGGCTCTGCCTCAGCCTCTGTCTCTCCCTCTGCCTCCGACGGCTTTCATCCAGGGTAGCATCAAATGTTTCTGACAAGCGTCCATCCGCCAATCCCCCCGGAGAGATTAGCGCTCTGACATCACCGATGCTGTGCCATGCACTGTTCTGCTCTGCTGAGCCTGCGAGCTCTGTGGCCGCGTTACCTAAGAGGAGCCTCAGGTCAAACAGCACCGTCCTGTGTGAGGGGGGCTTCTCGGCAGCCCCTGAATGCCTCACACCTCCACAGCTCCACTGTGGTGAGGAGAAGAAGAAGAAGAAGCAGCAGCAGCGGTGGGCAGGGTTCGTGTTTCAGTCTATACGGTGTGTGTGTGAATCGGTACGCGCATGTGTCTGTGTGTCTGCACAACCTACCTGAGGCGAAGAAGCTGCTCCCCGGCTGTGGTGCATTGTCAGCACAAGTGTGATGGAGACATGGTGTGCTAGATAGAAAAACACTTTGGAGGAACAAGCAGCTATTTCTGCTGCACTGCCTGATACGGGGTGTCAAATTACAATAATGCTGCCTTTGCGTTTTTGTGTCAGCTGATGTGTCTGTTAGTGAGGATGACACTCATTATTGGTGGTGGAGATCAGATAGCAGAATCAAAGCCAGTAATGCACAATCCAGTTTTCATCAATCTCTCACATCCTCCATCCTGCTCTGTGCCTTCTACCTACATGACCTCTTCAATCTCCTCTCCACTGGCGCTGCTATAATTAACTGTGGAAAGAAAAGAAAAAAAAACAGCCGGTCAAGGCTCCTGGCTGCGGTGGAAAAGGCTTCCTGCCTGCCTGCCTGCCTGGCTGCACAGTTGGAGTCGAACAGAGATTTCACACTGGTCCAAGAACGCCACGCTTAAAAGAACAACTTCCTCCGTCTGTCCTCGCTGATCTTCTCCACCCCAGCCAATCAACCAGCCCCGGACCGGACGGCCTGGCAGAGGGCCTGCTGTTATGTCAGGGTTGTAATTAGGACCACGTCAAGTCAAATCCAGAACCAGGGCTGCTGGAGTTCTAGTAAAGATCCAGTTGATAGATGTTAAAGACCGACAGGGAGATCTAGGTAATGGCTTGAGAGCCGTGACTGCATCGTTGTGACATCACAAAGTTACAAACGTGCTGATGACCTGATTTAAGACTTAATTTGCTGGATACAGACAATGTGGACTGAGCGTTTTGATTTATGTAAATCTAAACTTGCTTTATAACGATAATAAAAACGCACAACATGGGACCTTTAAAAGGATAGTTCAACATCGATGTTGAACTATCCCTTTAAAAAAATATATAGTTTTAGGAGTAGGTTAATTGTCGGTGCAAGCTTTTTTTAGAACAGCAGAGCAGAGCCGCAAGCTGTTTAGAGCTACGCTACCAAGACATCCCATGAGCCTCCATAGCGTAGCTCTGAGCAGCTCACGGCTCTGCTCTGCTGCTCTAAAAATAGTTTATGGGCAACAATAATGCTGTACAATTCTGCCTCTTAATGAGTAACACATGTGTCCCACAGGTCCGTCCCATTTGCTACACAGGTGTAAAATAAACCACAAAAACAACACAATTATATATTCTAAAACAGTTTCAGCATACAGGAAAGTTTGGACAAGTCCAAGAAGTGGTGGACTCAAACATGACCAAATCAGACCAGGTAAAGACCAAGCAGATGACAAAAGTTCTCAAGACCAGATAGAAGAAGCTTAAAGGAATACTAGAGGAAGAGTTCTTGCCAGGTAAGACCACTTAACCACAACAATGGGAAGCAGCTTAGCTTTGTCCAGGTAAATCTGATCACTAATCACAGATCACTATTTCACACGCCAGATGTCACTTGTTCATTGTATGCTGACACGCCTTGTAATTAGTAATGTCAAAGTCCAAGGGGGCAGAAGTGAAGTTGTACTAAGTGACAGAATCACAGTTCGGCCTGTGACAGACACTTTGTGCTCAGTCTCATCCTCAGTCTGGCCCACATCCCGCAATTGCATAAGCAATATTTTGTCAGGACAGATGACACGACTGCATCAAACAGCTCTGTTGTCTGCTCACATTCAGGCCCGGTGAGCTTTATAAAGCCATCTGAAATGTTGAAAGCCTTAACTCCATTTAATTCCCATTATCTATTACTATTTATTTACCCAGCGTGTCGTGTTGACAGTCTGCTGTGGCTGTGGGATGCATGGTGACATGTGTTGCCATTGTGATCTAAAAATACACGACATCTGCTAAGCAAGCTGTCTAATTAAAGACATGAACCAAATACAGCTGTGTGATATTACTGTAGATTATAGATTATGAAAAATGTGGATTAACAGATAAATGTAAATGGAGCGATTGGGAAAAAGCACCAACCTGTCTGAGCCACAGAGGCCTGTGTCTTTGACTTTTAAAGGTGCTACGTGTACATTTACAGCCAACATTAGCGATAACAGCTGGCTTGCGAGTAAGCGTTTACAATACAAAAAAAGCTAATAGCACATAGCTAACACATAGCATCTCAGCAGCACTACTTCTTCAGAGCAGATTGGATGCTACAAGAACTTGGTGTTCAAATGTGAAAAGATAGGCCAACCACATTGGGGCTAGCTGGTTAGCATGCTAAGATCTTTTATTCCATGTGCTATAGAAGCACCTGATTTTAGGTATATAGCCTACTCTAAAGTTTTCTTTTTTTTTATTGTAACGTACTGCTGCTGGTATTTCTTGTCCACTTGCATGTGGTATTCGGCAGGGCCGTTGTATAGGGGAGAAAGGGGCCCAGCGCCCAGTGGGGCCCATAAAAAACCCCAGTAGTCTAATCTTTGTATGACTGAATTATTCTGCATACGACCCTGACTAATACTCATAGTAATGCTGCATTCGCATCAAAACAAAGTAGTAGCTCAATAAAAAAAAGATGGAAAAAAAGTGGAAAAGTCAGGGGCCCACTTTAGTATTCTTTCAGTGGCCCCAGAATCCCTAGCAACAGCCCTGATTTGGGGAGGTCTCAGGTGATTCCTTCTTTTTGTTTGAAGTGCAATTTTATGTGGAGGAAGCCAAAGACAAATTTACACTAAGGTGGACAATAAAGTTAAACTAAACTACATAGCAAACAAATAAGAGGAACAGGCGGTGGCAAGTAAAGGTTTAAAGTTTGATACTGAACTTGCAATGTTTCTATAAGGAACTGTAAAAATAAACATTAACAGTTCCTTATATAAACTGTATAGAGTAGTAGATGTAGAGTAGTAGATGTGGTTTGTTGCTTCGAGAGAGTCCGTATATTTCTTGTGACCTCCTTTTTCACTGTCCTTGCTTTGACCTTTCTTGTTTATTCTAATACATTTCCCATTGATTTTCTGATTTCATACTGTGTTTCAAAACTAGTGCATTCAATTGAGTTCTCATTGTTATTACTGAGCTGAGCAAATCGATATGACTGTTTTGGTCTTTTTCCTTTGTACAGGCTGAAATTCATGTAGTTGGATGGGAAATGTACTCACCACTTCTTTATTTTCTTGGGAACTTTGTTCCTGCAAGACAGAGAAGAAGAAGAAATCAGTCAACAAGACAAAGGACAGGCGTGTCCGTCTGAGAGGATGCATTCAGGTACAGTCCTTCCTGCTGTACATTTAACATACTCTCATGCTTGACCTTGGGATCTTGGTAACCTGGTTGCTTTATTCTCAACAAGTTCCTGAGATTCTCACCATACTACCACCTCACATACCCATACACATCCCGGTGAAACCATGACAACGCATTCGCTTGCCGTGTGGGCGGAGGGACGGGATAGGAGGGGGGGCAATGAGTTACAATGACAGAGAAGTGGCCACACTGCAATGAGGACTGCAGAGGAGGGAGAAGAGCCACACCACATCAGGCCCCTCACTGTACGGAAAACTAAGTCCTCATGTAACACGGACACAAATAGAACAAACAGGCAGCATATTGATCTGCCTCCAGAGCGATCGCTGCTATTAAACAGGATGAGAACAAAGCAATATTTATCATCTCTCTCTCCTCTGGCATTGACAGTGCATTCAAGGCAGCGGACATGTTTTTTTTTCTCCCCCCTTTCTCTTTCCTCTTTCACAGCACAGTCACACCTGAATGCTAATGAGGTGAGGCAGGACTGACTGCGAGCTGCTCAGTCTTTAATGCTCGAGACATTATGCTTGTTTGAAATCCTGGCAGTGGAAGGAGGGGGGGGATCAGACCTGAGTGGACAATTTTGTCCGCCGCTCCGTACTCCATCAATATGTAATGCGACCCTGAGAGCGTCCTGTGTGGGCAGCATCTCTCAGGTGTCACAGGTGGATGGATGGTTACCCACACTGTGAAGAAGGGATGCCAGGAGTGTGGTGTGGAAGGACACAATGTGATGAGTGTATTGTCTCATTGCTGATGAGGCATATACCTGTCACATCTTGGACGCAGTACAGTAGACTTAAAGCAACAGCTGGACAGCAGGTTATATAAAAAGAATATGAACTGGGTCGACTGGTATGATTTGGCTGAAAGGCAAAAAAAAAAAAAAATCATGGAGGGTACTAGTTGCTGTGAAACATTGTTATCAACCTGCCTCCTGTGTTGAAGGCGTAGGCGTTCATAGTGAAACATAATCTCCTGCACAGATATGAATTGTGCACATCAAATATGTCAATTGATGGTGCGCAACGTCCCTGTTTGCGGTGAAACCGAGGCGACAGTCAACCGGTAAAAGCCTTTAAATATGGGTCATCTTCAAATACATTGACGGGACCTTTCATCCGAGGTGGTTTTTTTTTATTCTAAAGAGAAATAACACCAGCTATAGAGACCAGGACTAACCGGGTTCTCTATGATCCACAGCACCTGTATACTGTCAACATAAACACAAAGTGTATGTATTCGTGTCTTACCGTGGGTAAGAGTGGCTCCATTTGAGCTCCTTGATCCGTAATGTCCATCTTTTCTTCTCCTTGGCTTCACAATAGACAAGTCGTGATGCGCTACTCCGCCTCAGTCAAAACGCTGTTTGAGGATGAGGATGGTTTTCCTCTCTCGTTTTTTCTTTTTTGGAGGAAGAGGAGGAGGAGGAGGGGGATTTCTTGTGTGTTTTTTTATCCTCACATTTAATGGCCGGGTTTTCTCAAATGGAGGTAGCAAAGCATTCCCGTCCTGCCCTACATAATTTACGCATGAAGGAGGGAGGTAGTGCTTCCCATCACACGCGTTCAATCCTGGACGCGGCGGTGATGAGGCGCACGAGTGCGAGCAGCCGTGCGCACCCTCATTTCTGACGACTAGTCCTGCATACATATACTGTATATGTGTGTAGCCTATTTAAATTCATGCAAATAGACGTGTGATGATTTGTTTCAGTCTAACAGACGGGGACAGGTGGTCACTTTTATTCCTGTAGGATCTCTTTATGTTGTGACGCCTTCGCGAGGTCAGATCCCAGTGGGATCTAATTTAAAGGCAGCAGTGTAACCTTACAACCATGCTGCAATGCCTTTCTATTGTTGACAGCGTGTTATGTTTGGGTTACCCATGTGATCTTTTTTTTTCCATCACCATCACTGGTGTGCACCACACATTATCTCTGTTAATACGGATTAAAATTGACAGAGAAACAGACAGGCTACGTGTTATATTACATTATATGAGATTACAATTAATGAAATGTTGTTAAAATCCCAGTTGCATCAATGCTTGAGTCGTACCGTCTTTGCATCTAACTGCAACACGCGATGGATGAAGCACCGGCGTCGTCCGGTATCAGCAAGCCTCGTGTATTACATTACACAAGGGCGCACTTGCGTTGACGTTAATGCACTGGCGCCATCTAGCGGCCAAAGCTGAGAAACGTCGCTCAGATTGCACTTCAATTAGGGGACGCTGCGCTGCAAATTAAATTGGTTGGGAGATCATTAGAGTGTAATTCAACCTTGTCCTAATGCAATTGTGTTTGTCAATTCGCGGACACGCACTACGATGTTGTATCGATGTCAGGGCCGTAAAAGAAAACGTGATGCGATACCTAAATGTATTATTGTAGGCTACTACATCAGTTATTGAATCAATACAGTCAGCCTTCAATGATCAAAAGTGGATGGTAGTCTATGATTATCAGTAGTGATCTTAATAGATAAATGATCAAGGGTGCAGGCTTAAAGAGGTGAGCCAATCAGATCTATTATTCAGAGCACTGTTATAACATATGACATCTTTATTAATCATATGGATCCAATCCGATCGTTTAAGCCAACATAAATGTATTTTAACAAATATGATGCATGCTTACAAATATGTTTTTCCAAGACATTTCTCAGTTATCTTGCCAACCGTATTTGTCACTGACCCATAGGATCTTGTGGTTGACAGCTATGGTTGGAAAAGTTTGGGGGACCCCCTTTTTTTGCTTCAGCAGCACCTGAGCAGCAGAGAAGTCAGGATGTTGTGGTTGATCCGGATCCGGATCCGCCCCGGCGGCCTGGCGTCACAGCACCGACAAGATGGCCGAGAGTACGGGACGAAAGTGAGAGAGGAAACAAAAACACTGGCGTGCTACCCGTCGCCCGCGGATGCCAGACCTGCAACGGCTGCCGTTACACACAACGCAGTGCGCAGATTGAAAGCCGGGTCCACGGTGTTTTGGAGCCTCTGCTGTGTGCGTGACATCTGCGGTAATGCAGACGGACGGTGCTCGGAGCCAGCTCACCGACACGGCGTCTGTCAGCCCGTCTAGCTAGTCAGCTACCATGTTAGCTAGCTGACAACAGCGCTGGAGAGAGAAGACGCGTTTCCACAAAAGTGACAGTTTGGTTCATGTGTAATAAACGGCCGTTATTACCTCGTTATTACAGAGAGAGCGCGGTTACCGCAGCCGGAGTGGGACATTTGACCCGCCGCACTTGTTAGTGGTCAGTGAGCTAACATTGCGGATTTCTTGTTTGCAGCTTCTGTGTTAGCGTTAGCGTTAGCATTAGCGCACGGCTGTTAGCTTGCTCAGCTGTTTTGGGTGACTGGAAAAAAAATACACCAGTGTGTGTGAGTGTGTGTGTTTGTGTGTGGGAAGGACGTTTTTTCCCACTTTATATCAGAGCACCCGTACACGGTTCTGGGGTAGGCCCGGAGGAAACAGGTGCCGTGGAGGATTTGTGAAGGTTTAACGGGACTGTAAACACAACGTGAAGCCGAGGGACAGGACGTGAAGCCAGGCGGCGGCGGCGGCGGCATCACCATGGCCCACTCTCCCGTGCAGGGTCACCTGCCAGGGATGCAGGTAAGACACATGTCCGTGCGGATCACTCCGCGGGGACTAGTTGAGGTCAATGGCAGAACAAAATGTTCACGTCCAGACTCTGAGCTTTGGGTTTCCTAAACACCTATTACACTTATTGATATGAGGCGTTTTAGGAAAGTCGGAATCGGAAATATCAAAACGATTCTAATGCACCTAAACTAATGCATGTAATATCTATTAAAGTACACAGCTCTTCCATTGAATGCAGAAATATTATACGCATTGTGGGCAAAATTCCCACGATTTCCTCCATCACTTGAACGCACTGGAAGCTCTCTTCAAAGAAACTACCCAGCACAACAGGAGCCCTGTTCTTTTGCCTCTGCTTCTATCTTTAGGATTGTACCCATAGGGGATAATTGTGTTGGCTGGATGACTAGAGGAGATCACTGTTCCTACTGTAAACTGCTACACATTGTTGGCTTGTTAATGTCTTTATCTGGTTTGGAGGTAAAAGAGTGCTGATTCAGATTTTGGAGCCGGATGCGTTAGAGACAAGAAAACTGCTGGGACAGTAGTAGTGACAGAGCCTTTGCTGTTTTTATAGCTGTTAAGAAGTTAGGAAGCTTTTTCTAAAGGAAGCAACTGGATTAAAAGTGTGTCAGTTGTAATTTGGAGCGTTATTTTTTAATATTTCTGTCTCAGCATTGAGTGTATCTGCCTTTTGACCACAGGCTCTTGTTCCAGTCTGAACTCATGCTCCCAAACAAAGCATGGTATTGTTTTGTTGTGATATAACTCGTTACTGTATCCATCAGCAGAGTCACCGTCAGGTTGATTGAAAGCTGAATGCACTTTTACGGCACAGAAAGGATCTCCCTTGGTCAAACAAGGTTCTTTCTTTTTTTTTTCTTTTCATTTTTAGCTATTTAAAAAGAAACAAAAAAGAAAAAGGGCATATCGACCCTTTCCCCACTCAAAAGAGGTCATAAAAGGAAGTTGTTTTTGTCAGCGCCTGCTCTTGTGTTTCCCACAAAACAGCCTCCGGAGAGTTAAGTCATTTTAGTCGACTTCCTGAGGCAGTCAAGTGTTTTTTTTTTGTTCATTCCACACTCAGATATCCACGCCACAACGTGCGACACCATAAAAGTCAGATTCAACTTTTTTGTCTGCGACTTGAGGCGTCTGGCTGAGCCTGTCCTTTATTTGTCCATACTTTTGATACCATGCATAACTGCTTGTTGTGTCTTTCCGGTCCTCGCGGCCTCCAGACCAGTTTTAATGATGTCTCAGAGAGCCAGCAGTGCTTTGTGGCTGCAGGAGAAACATGGTGTTAAAGACCGATCGTCCCTGCAACTCAGCAAAAACTGCTCTATTTACACCTATCGCAGAAAATCTAAAGAGAAAGGAGTATTGTTGTTGATGTTGATGTTGTTGTTCCTGTTTCTCTTTGTTGTACTGTATGTAAAATTAAAAAAAATAAATAAAGAGAAAGGAGTTTTTTAAAATCCACCTGTCTCTCCCCTCGTCTCCACCTAGAATGCCAAAGCGGATCCGGAGGAGCTGTTCACCAAGCTGGAGCGCATTGGCAAGGGCTCGTTTGGCGAGGTGTTCAAAGGCATCGACAATCGCACCCAGAAGGTGGTGGCCATCAAGATCATCGACCTGGAGGAGGCCGAGGACGAGATCGAAGACATCCAGCAGGAGATCACCGTGCTGAGCCAGTGCGACAGCCCCTTTGTCACCAAGTACTACGGCTCCTACCTGAAGGTGACGCCACCATAGAAACTCCTTATTTTTCCTCAGAAGTGAACAAAAAAGACGCCGTGCCGGAGGGTTTCTCTCCTCCCGCCCACTTTGTCCTGGAATAATCCGAAATTACAGAGGAATTAGCCTCAGATGACTCAAACGCCCGCTGAGCTCACGCTACTGTCAACACAAGTTGTTTAGGAGACGACACTTTGCAGTGAACACTCGCTCCACCTTTATAAAGCAGCTGCTCACATCTCTGTTCTCCTCTCTGTCTCCACTCCAGGACACAAAGTTATGGATCATCATGGAATATCTAGGTGGAGGCTCGGCATTAGACCTGGTAAGTGATTGGTTTATAGAGTATCTGGGTCTTGCCTAAACATGTTGATAAAGTGATATACAGTGTTTCCCCTATATACTGACTATACTACATACTATACTATACCATACTACTGTTCTGTTGGCGAGGCGGCCCGCCCCGCCAGCACGGCCCACCGCCCACCACCCCCCTTGAAAAACAGGAAATCTAGGAGCCAATCGCGGTCAGAGCGGACCTGTCGGTCTGATAAAACTGTTGGAGCGCTCCACCTGAACTACCCAAGCTGCCCAAGCTACCAAACGGCGCTATTCGCTAGGCCTGTAACGATACACCAAAGTCACGATTCGATTCGTATCTCGATTTCTGACCCACGGTTCGACACACGATTCGATTCTATTCGAATTTCATTCAAGGTAAAAAAAAATTGATTTTGATAGCAAAAACTGAATCATTTATTATAACAACAATATATAACATTAACAATTATAACAACGGCTGCCCCCAAAACACACTAGTCGACCAAAAAAATATTATTCAATTCAATTCAATCTTATTTATAAAGCACATTTCATGCAATGGGCAAACTCATAATAATACAATGCAATTTAGCCGACCAAAATCTCATTGGCCGATTGGTCGCAGGAAAAAACAAACATTTGGAGCCGTGTCTTTTCAAAATTAAGTCAAAATCAATATGACTGAACTGAAAGGCCATAGGGCTTTTAATTTGAAGGGCCAGATACAGGAAGTCGTGACACTCGCCGTCAGTTGTTGTTGTGTTTTTTACACGGCACGGCAGGTCGGGTCTCTACTTTTTTTTCTGTGTCAAGAGCGACTTTTTCCAATGTGTTTATGGTTTGGAAGCACGTAGCACCGCTGTTGTCAACAAATAGCGGGCGCTGCTTTGAGTCCCGGCCCCGTCCCACAGCGCTCACCAGCCGTCAGTGTCATGGAGCAGCAGCAGTGTCATGCTGCAGTCCGAGTCCCGCACGGCTCCACGCCGCCGAGACCCCCGCCCCCTCCCGGTGTTACACAGCCTCAGATCAGTCACTCACCCTCCTCATAAACGGGAATAACGGTAAAATCCGACCGACTTGTTGAAACTAATCAAGTTCATGCACTGTGTGCAGAGACTCTGGCTGTGTGATGTGAGTGTGAGTGACGATGGCGGAACGTGTCCGACGGGGGGAAAAAAACAGCGACGGAGCGCTGGAATGGGTGTGTCGCGGTTCTGCCGTTTCATTGGCGACACAAGTTCGTGTCTCAGAGTGTCGCGGTTTCGGTTTCGATACGTGTATCGTTACAGGCCTACTATTCGCCCTCTGCCGGCTGATTTTTAAATACCAAATAGCTGAGAACCGCAGCTGTGGTTCACATCAGATGCACCGCGGCGTGCACCTCCGCGGCCTGCTCGCTCTTTTTGGCGTCCGGTCTATTTTGTATGGACATTTTATGCAGCTCTTGCCGAAGCCTGTAGAACGCCGTAAAAAACGCCTGTTTTGAAATAAAACGCCGTAAAAAACGCACGTTTTAAACAAGCAAGACGCCGTTCTACAGGCTTCGGAAAGAGTGCCGTAAAATATGTGCGTTTTATTTGTCCAAACGCGCGTTTTTTACGGCGTCTTAAGGATCGGACGTGTTGGATTAGTGGCGAATTGTGACTCTTTTGGCTTTGTGCCCGAGCCGTGAACCACCACGTCAAGCTGGGCAGGAAGTCAAACAAATAAACACGAGAGAATCCAGTCAATTTTCAAACCCTTTTCAAAATAAAACACCGCGATTAACCAATACTAGAGGCCAATGGGTGTGTGTTTGTAGCTTTTGTGTTTATTTAATCTAAACAGAGCGCCAGAGATGAACAACCCCCACCCCACCCCCCCACGCCCCCTGCTGACTGCTGATTTCAGCTCAGGCAGGAGGCAGGCTAACACTACCCATATGCTTCCAGTGTTTGAGCTAAGCTAATTACGGGTGATATGACTCTATCTCCATTGTTACTGCATGCACAGTCAAAAGGATGGTGTCTATCTGCTGGTCATGGACTCAGGAGTGAGACAAGACACACAAAAAAATGTTGGCGTATCCCTTTAAATCTTTGTGGCCCTTCTGATTGAGAATGGTTATCCGTAAACAAGATTTAACAAACATTATCCCTCAACAAACCCCATTAAAAAAACAAAACAAATCTAATAACATGATGAGTCTGTCATTATGTCTGGCAGCTACTGTGTGTGTGCGTGTGCGTGTGAAGACACATGTGTGAAGACACACTTTGTCACATTCAAATATTTACTGCTTGGTGAAAAAGCTACTCAATCTGAGTAACTCTGAGTAACTGATGTGTTTGTAATAGTTTCTAGACAACAGTGGCACAGCCTAAATGACTTTTTTTTTTTTTTTTTTTTTTTTTTTTTACAAAGTCATAAATTAAGACAAATTCACCGCAACAATTAGCTTTGCTATTGAATCAATAACAGACAATCAGATTAGACATGTTGCCATTACCAACAATCCAACATGAATAGGCTGTAGGAGGAGGCTGCAGCGTTCAAGGAATCTAGATCTTATTATCACTCCTTTAAATCTGAATTGAACATATCTAGTCTAGTAACACACGATCCAGTCGGAGGCCCGGCTCACACCCACTCTCTGTTTGTTTTCTCCGCCCACAGATGGAGCCTGGAGCTCTGGACGAGACCCAGATCGCCACCATCCTGAGAGAGATCCTCAAGGGCCTGGAGTACCTGCACTCGGAGAAGAAGATCCACAGGGATATCAAAGGTATCTGACCGAGTGCCCAGCTGTTAGGGCCTGGAGTACCTGCACTCGGAGAAGAAGATCCACAGGGATATCAAAGGTATCTGACCGAGTGCCCAGCTGTTAGCAGGACACACACACACACAGATCCCGTAGCACATTAATGGTATTGATGTCCACTTAGTGTTTCATTCATTATGTAGCTTGTGTTTCAGCAGGGAGTTGAGGGGAGCGCTACAGCGCTGCACTAAAAGCCTTTTGACAGTCGCTTCTCTGGTTGTTAAATAAATTGGCGATGAGGATGAGAGGCTTTGACAGGTCGTGTCTGCAAAGGTAGAAACACTGCGTTGGGGAGATGTTCACATTTTGTTATGCTGCAGCGCTGCGTCGAAATTGTTTAAAATAATTTCTATTCAAATCAGAGCAAACACCTGAAAGCAGCTGCAGGACTCATCAGAGTCTGTGGCGTGATAAAACCAGATCTAACTGGGTCAGGTGCTCTATTAATAAACTGGAATATTTATAGATCTGATCGATATTGTAAAATCTGCACAAGGAACTTGATAAATGTGCAATTTTTCATGAAATGACAACGACCCAAAGACTGAACGCTACTGACCCCCTCCTCTTCCTCCTTCTCCCCCCCAGCTGCCAACGTGCTCCTGTCGGAGCAGGGCGAGGTGAAGCTGGCCGACTTCGGCGTGGCGGGCCAGCTCACCGACACCCAGATCAAGCGCAACACCTTCGTGGGCACGCCCTTCTGGATGGCGCCCGAGGTCATCAAACAGTCGGCCTACGACTCCAAGGTGAGGCGCACGCTACGGTCCAGATACACACTGAAGACGTGTGTGTGGTTCCAAACATATTAGCCCCATCATGGCTGGATGTGCATAAATGTGAACTAGTGAAGTAAAGAAGCAGCCAGCTCTGCTCTGGGCCCTGGTGCTGCTGTGACAGCGTACTCATTCTGCTGAGATGCCCAGTGAGTCGCTGCAGCCTCTGACTGAGCAGTTGAAGTCACTGAAGCAGCTTTTTTCACCACTTTCCTCCTCTTAGTCAGATTGTTATTCTGGGCTCAGTTTTCCAACCGCTCTGCCCACCTCAGGTCAGCGGTCGAGGAGTTGGGCAGAGCTCCGTTTGCTGCTTTTACAATGTGTAGCTACACCTCACATTTACAACAGTGTCGGTGTTTTAAACGTTTTTAAATGTTGTGTTGTCTCCAGGCTGACATCTGGTCTCTAGGCATCACGGCCATCGAGCTGGCGAAAGGCGAGCCGCCTCATTCGGAGCTCCACCCCATGAAGGTTTTATTCCTCATCCCAAAGAACAACCCGCCCACACTGGAGGGCAACTACAGCAAACCGCTCAAGGAGTTCGTGGAGGCCTGTCTCAACAAGGAGCCCAGTTTTGTGAGTCGTGCTTTCACATTGACTTGCCGTGCTTCTCTGCCGGCGTCCCGACCTTGTTTAACCCGTCTCCTGTCCCTCCCTGCAGAGGCCGACCGCCAAAGAGCTGCTGAAGCATAAGCTGATCGTCCGCCACGCCAAGAAGACGTCCTACCTGACCGAGCTGGTGGACAAGTACAAGAGGTGGAAGGCGGAGCAGTCCAGAACCACAGAGTCCAGTTCTGACGAGTCCGACTCGTAAGTCCACCAGAGAAGCTTCCTCTGTGACGCTTCAAACGCCACCTCAGCACTCATCCTCTTTTCATGTCTGTCCAATCAGAGAGCAGGACGGCCAGGCGTCGGGAGGGAACGACTTCGGCAGCGACGACTGGATCTTCACCATCCGAGAGAAAGACCCCAAGAAGCTGCAGAACGGGGAGGGACAGTCGGGGGCCACAGATCAGGTGAGACACGACTGGAGTCCCCGAAGGTTCAAGAGGTGAAGCTGTCCACCCCTCCTTGTCCCTGTCCTCACGTCCACATGTCCCTCTGTTCTGTCCCCAGACAAAAGACATTCCAAAGAGGCCTTATTCACAGAGCCTGGCCACCGTCATCTCTCCTGCACTAGCTGAGGTAAGATCTTCACTGGCCACACCATTCAGTTCAATTACAATTCACCAAGCTACGATCCGGTTTGATTCAATTATACAATGCATCTTGATGTATCACATCCTCCTCAATTGTCAATGTTGCCACACATTTCATTAATTAAAATCAATAGTCAGATAAAGATGATGACTTTTTGTTTACATAAAATTAATTAAATAGAAAATATAATTTTACTGTATTTCCACAACACAGCGGCTTCTTTGGAGTCTGACCACAAAGATAAAGAGCAGTAGGTTTGTTACCTTTAATTGTCGATGCAAGCTTTTTTAGAACGGCGAAGCAGAGCCGTGAGCTGCTCAGAGCTACGCTATGGAGGCTCAGGGGATTTCTTGGTACCGTAGCTCTGAACAGCTTGTGGCTCTGCTCCGCTATTCTATTTTTTAAGGTGCACTTGTTAACAGGTGGAAAACACAAAACGTAGGCAAAAAGCAAAAAAATGTGCTACTACAGGAGTACATAGTGTACATAGTATACTAGTATAGTATTTGAATTGAGATGCAACAACTGTCTCCGTATGTGAACATCATCATCAAACTTAAATAATTATTCTAAGTTAAAAATAGATAATCTAACATAACTGCCCCCCCGCCCCCCCCGCCCCCAGCTGAAGGCGCGGCAGGAGCAGGTGAATGGGAACCCCATGGTCCTGGACGAGCTGAGGGAGGCCATCCTGCTGGCCGAGGAGGCCTACCCCGGCATCTCGGACTCCCTGGTGGCCCACATGGTCCACCGGCTCCAGAGGTAACGCAACACCCGGACCCTCAGTCCTCCCCCAGTGGAGCCATGTCCACCCTCACTCACCCACCACCCATTCTGGTCTTTTTCGCAGCTTCTCCACGAGCAGGACGTCCTCCTCCTCCTCCTCCTCCCCGTAGTGATCGGTTCTCCGCCTCCCCCTGGCCCTCCTCTCCTCCCGCCCCCCCACTCCGCCCCCTTACTACTCCACCACCACCACCCCCCCTCCCCGACACCACAGCCAGGTCAGAGGGTTAAACAGTCAGGGGTCGACGCATTCAATACCAGCTGACCACCTTTGACCTTCCGCGTCAAAAAAAAAAGACTGGACTCCAAAGCGGAAGATGACAGAGACTCTGAAGCGAGAGGGGGAAGGGGGAAGGGGGGGGGGCAGCAGAACCGCTGGATTCAGCTGCAACGGGACAAGACTCAAAGTCAGAGCAATGAGTTAGAAAAAAAAAGAAACCACACACACACAGACACACACACACTCAGCCAAGTGAAGACTCTGAGCTCTGTGGACCCAACCTCTCTACAAGGAGCCGCCCATCTATCTACCCCAGCCCCCCCTCTTCATGCAGGCGTCATATCCCCAGAACCTCTGAGAGCATGCTTGATGAACCTGCAGGGATATTATCTATGTGTGTATGGGTGTGTGTCTGTGTGGGTGTGTGTGTGCGCGTGTGAGAGAGAGACTCCCTGTTTAGGCAAATTGCAGCATTCTTAATGAAACCTCAGGTAAAGTGCTTTAAGTGGACTTTTGGTCCTCCGAGGCAGTGGGAGGAGGGGGGACAAAAGGGGGGGAGGGGTCTGGGGGGGGGGGGTCGCCATGCTGTACATGATTTCAAGTTGTCATTTTTGCGAGGAAATGAATCACTGTGTACAAAATGGTCATGCGCATTTTGTAGATATTGATGACGATGTTCCAAAAAAAAAAAAAAAAAAACAAAGAGAGGGAAAAAAAATAGATATTTAAAGATTTCAACAACAACAAAACGTTAACTCCAACAGAAAGAACAGAAAATGCCTTGCCTTTTTGAGATACACACATCTGGCATTTCATCGCAGTGTATTTGAGTATTTTGTTTTTTCTCCGGTTTGTTTCATTTACTCGTCGGCGAGCCAGGTTCAGCATTCATCAGTGTTTTCTTCCATTTCAATCACCTGCTGAAGCGTCGGACTAACTATGTTACTAAAGCTCACTTTGTTTAGAGGCAGAAGCTTTTCCTTTTGTTTTGGTAGCCAGGGGGGAGGAGACTCCCACCGATACTTAACGTTTAGACAATTTAAGTCAGTTTTTTTTATTTGTTTAGGTCAAGAATGAAGGTAGTGGAGCCTAGGACAATTACAAGGAGGAACCACTATGGTGCAGTCCAATGCTGGTATCATGTGAAGTATTATGTTTTTTCCTTGGCTTGTCATTTAGCCACAGTTCAAACTTAAAGCAGGGGTGAGGTGGTAGGCGATCACACTTTGGCCAAACTATAAAGCATCAGGACAAGCCAAGCTGCAGAAATCCACGCCATCTTTACTTCCTCACTCCGGACATGTGTGTGTGTGTGTGTGTATATGTGAGTGTGTATGTGTGCGTGCGTGTGTCCGAACCTCCACCATCGCTATAGAAGTGCCATGTCCTCTTTTATGCTTTCACCAGATGTTTGTAGTATGATTTGCACCTTTTTTTTTTCTTCTAATTTTTAGATCCGTTTTTTTGCACTTTGAAAGTGTGTCGAGTATTTAAAGAAACCTGTAAGAGGAAAAAACAACAACAACAAAACAAAAACGAAAAAAGTTGCTAATAGCCATGTTTTACTATATATGTTTACTTAAGAGTTCCAGAATTTACTACTGTGCTAATGCAGCAATAATGTTGAGGAGTTGCATCAAGACGCACTTGTCAACACAGGGATTGAAAGAAATTATGAAATATCTGATATTTTTATAACTGCAAAGAGTTAAGTATGGAAATATTGAATGCTTTATGGATATGGGCACCTGCCTCCGGCAAAAAATATCTATACCTTACAGAAAAACATATGCTACAGAAATAACTACAAAATGTGTACATTTGGTCTCCTTTATCATAGCTGACAGTTTATAGTACTGTATATAATCTTTGCTTGTGTCATTTGAGAATTCCCAAGTTAAATGTAAGCTCCTTGTAAGCTTTCAAAGTGACATGAGAAATAAAGATCTAATGGTAACTGAGAACTTTGTGTCCTGATTTGCGTATTTGTCTCAGTTTCTGAAATGATTTGAAGCGGCACGGTGGAACAGCGCTGGCTCGCTTTTCAGCAAAGACGTGTTTTTAGGTTCGATTCCCGGGTCCGTGACCTCTGTGGGTGGAGTTTGCATGTTTTCCTCCCAGTCCGAAGACATGAGACTGTAAAATGTAGAGGTGGGGGAAATTCGATTCGCATAGGAATCTCGTTTTCTATGATTCACAAGTGCTAATAATGTATTTAAATAGAAAAAAGAAATGAAAAGCAGCACTTTTTTGGTTTCCGTAAGCGGTGACGGAATTACGCAGCCGTGTTGCTATGCCAACCGCTAAGGCAGCAATAATAAACATTCAACAGTGTTTTTCAACCTTGTGGGGTCACCTGGAATTCAAATGGGGTTGCCTGAAATGTCTAGTAATTGATTTAAAAAAATACAGATAAAAATGTTTTCTTACCTAATTATTATTCTTTTTAAAATGAAAAACACTTCTTAAATGACTGTATTCTATTGGCTACTTGAACTTTCTTGAATATAAATCGAGTCCAAATAAAACACAGCATATAAAAATATCTGAGCTGGTGCATCTTGATTGACGACCGCGATCACGATCATTACGGGATGTCAAAATGGGGTCATGAGCCAAAAAAGGTTGGGTGGAACCACTGGTCTAAAATGTCCTCACTCAGTGAGGACAAGTGTGTGGACACTTGGCACCGATCAGGTGCACTTACAAGGTTCTGTAAATAACGGATTATCTATTATATAGAAAATGACTACAATGAATAAACATTAGATAGTAACGTACATTAGATAGTCTGCAGACGCATTAACGTTAGTTATGCAGACGTCATCACGAGCAGACGGGCCAAACACAGCAGTCTTCAAGATAATACAGCAGACAGCACAACACAGTTTGAGACTGAGGAGTAAACACAGCGCCGGTGTAGAGCAGCTCAACAGCACCACTGTCAACACAGTGACATGGACTGAACCAAACACAGGAAATAACAACTGGGATGTTAAAGGAGCGAAGTAAGTGACCTCCTCCTCCAATGGAGGAAAAACACACAAAAAAAGAGACACTTTGCGTACACAGGGACATATAATTGCTGTTTATATATAAAATACAAACGAATATAACCTTTTAAACTACCGGCACAACTGCCCCTATTTATATATCGATTTATTAAACGATGGCCCTACTTAGTATGAATGTTTTTATACATTTCTATCTTCTGACTGTTCTAAATTATGTGATATTTTCTATGTAGGCTATCGATGAGTTAATTAAATGTTGTCACCCTCAGGTGATCTCCATCACCAGTTGAGCCCCTGGAACTGCTGATTGGCCAGTCCCACTGGGAAGAAATGTGTATATGTATGAATGATGTCAATCCCTATATGCCTGATGAAGGTCACACACTGACCGAAACGTTGCTGCAAATAAAGAAGTGAAGAGTGAGACAGTGTGCACACACATACTACATCTGATACAAGACACAGCTCATGCTAACGTGCCATTGCAATTCAGATTACATAGGTCTAATAAACATTATCAGAAACTGATTTTATCTGGATAAATAAAGGGTGGGAAAAAGTCCAAGATCCCTGACCTCAGCCTCGGTGACAGGCAAGATCTACTCTATTGAAGTGCTGAGAATACACAACGGTCCAGATTGTACTTACAATTTGAGGCATTTTATCAAGCCTAATTGGAATTGAATTACATCAAACACTGTGGTCCAGATTTTAATTATGTCACCAAGAACTGCTATAACGGTAAGGCCATCCCTGTCTTGTTAATAATTTCACATCATACCTTAATTCTTAATAACTTGATTTCAGTTCATCAAAAAAAGGCGTGTGGCCTATTTCCCATGAGGATTTTGTTGTTGTTGTTGTTGTTGTTAATTTACAGAATTTATCACCAGTATTTCAGAAAGAACTGTGATGTGAGCTGACAAAATTCTCAGCCAATGCAGCAGGACTATGGTCCTACCTCATGCAGCACACAATGCCATCAGAAGCAACTGTTGCAGTCATGTTCATTATGATGTCTGTGACTGAACACTGTAGCTTGGCTCATAAGTAGGAGACAGCCAGGCTGAGGCGGTCTCAGGCATCATATCTATGGTCTGAGGTGTCTGTCAGTCGCGTACACGCACATGTGCCACACGTGCCCAGGTGATAACCGGCGGTCACACTTTGCTCGGAGCAACTACCAACAACCACTCTGAACTTATTTTTCAAGTATTTCCGAGATCGATCAATCGATCTGTAACGATAGGATGGTTAGTAGCGCCTTCCCAGGCAACATTGTAAATGGAACACTATGGTTGCCAGGTTACAGTATCACCGGTTACAGCTGATCTGTGAACATTCTGTCAGTTATGATCGTCAGTTGATAATAAAAACAAGTAAGCAAGTTTGTGCTTTAACCGTACATCCTGTAGTTGATTATTGAAGACAACAGGTCAGGATGAAACACAATCAATCAATCAATCAATCAATCAATCAATCAATCAATCAATCAATCAATCAATCAATCAATCAATCAATCAATCAATCAATCAATCAATCCTTTCTTGTCATAGCTATATACTGAAGACAGTGTCACACAGTACAATGAAATTCTTACTCTGTACCCAGGGGGCAAAGTCCCATTTTTTTGGAAAACAGACACGGAGCGTTGTAAAAGGTTGTCCACCAGAAATGATCTCTAGGAGCTTCAAGGATTAAAACCTGGGTGGACAACCCGGTCAACTAGCTGCAGGAAAGCTACGGGGTCCAAAACCCCTCTTCTTGGGTCATTTTGCTGGCGAAAGTATGTAAATGCAAATACTTAGGTACTACAATGGCATAAAGAGTCATACAACTCTAAAATTTGTCAGAGAGTATCTTGACACATAGGGGAAGGCGAGAAAAAAAGATTCTGTGGTTTGTTGCAACTTGATTTTAAGATATCACCCTCAACATCCCAAAAAAGACCAAAAAAACAACTGTTCGTCTGACAAATTCTCATGAAAATTATTATTTTTTAGCACTTTATGGAGGACATCTATACCTAATACATCTATAGAACATTTCTTTAATCCATAAGCTTCCATTTGAGTCCAAGATAGCCTTTCTATCTCAAAACCCCCACTTGCTGTGGCCAACGGTCTTCTCTCTCTATCTGTTCATTTTGGGGAGATCCCGGAATACAATGTATTCTAATGAGGCCAGTTAACATGGAGTTTTTCACTATAGGTGTTGCACTGTTTGGAGACAGCCTGTAGCTTTCCAGTAGCTAGTAGAAAGGCTAGCTTGGACTCAAATGGAAGCTTATGAACTAAAGAAATTTTCTATATATGTGTTAGGTATAGATGTCCTCCATAAAGTGCTGAAAAACAATAATTTTCATGAGAATTTGTCAGTTTTTTTGGTCTTTTTTGGGATGTTGAGGGTGATATCTTAAAATCAAGTTGCAACAAACCCCAGAATCTTTTTTTCTCGCCTTCCCCTATGTGTCAAGATACTCTCTGCCAAATTTTAGAGTTGTATGACTATTTATGCCATTGTAATACCTAAGTATTTGCATTTACATACTTTCGCCAGCAAAATGACCCAAAAAGAGGGGTTTTGGACCCCGTAGCTTTCCTGCAGCTAGTTGACCGGGTTGTCCACCCAGGTTTTAATCCTTGAAGGTCCTAGATATCATTTCTGGTGGACAACCTTTTACAACGCTCCGTGTCTGTTTTTTTTGCTTTGCCCCCTGGGTACTGTGATAATACCTCCGACAACATGGCAGAAAAATAAACAAACACAAACATTTGCCGGAGAAGCGCACAGAGACGTTTGCCACGGCGGGCGCCATCTTTCCCATGAATGTGCATTTCTCAAAAGGAGGAAAAGCAGTCGGACAGGGCATTTAAAGGCCGGACTGTCAAACACACACTTTGAACTTACTGTGCCGTCGCTGAAGGCGGCTACTTCCGCTGTTAGCAGCACTGAGCTCCCGCTGCTATGTAGCTGCTCCGGCTTCAGCTCCGTCTTCAACATCACACGGTACCGGTAAAATATGTACAATTTATGAATAGTGTAATAATGGACGATTTATCCATTGAAAAACGTCTGTTTTTAGCTAAAAGCTACATGCTAATGCGTCTGTTAGCTTCTCTGTAGTTTTTTTCCCCCCGAGCGCCACATGCAGTTGCCCGGTAACGCTGAGTGACGTATGACCTCTGACCTCCTCGACAAAATCACGTGTATCTATGGACAAAATCACGTTACGTTTCGAACTTTTATCAAAGACGGTTTGTAACTTTTATGGAGGAATGTACTACTTCTACGAAACTACTACAATGTCTATGAATATATCTTATTTTTTCAAAATTAAGCTGCTATGTCTTGGCACCATATGTATGTGGGCGAAGGTGTTTGAAAAAATATTTATAATGCCTGTACAGACGTATTTGGTTTTTTTTGCCTTTTTTTATTGCAAGGGCATTTGCACTATTTAGTCTAATTTGTTTTTAATACAAGTCATTTTATGTGCAAATTAACGTGTGCATATCTTTGTTCTTTTCTCATTTTTATGTCAGCTCTAAAACCTTGTTAAATGATATTGGACTAAGTCTCTAAAGTTAATTCTTGTGGTTTCGTTCACCGCTGCCTGCCACCATGTTTTATTCTGTCATGTTGTCTCCATCAAACTACAGAATGTGCGATCGGAGACGTTCTTGGTATGGTTAAAGCACAAACCTGCTTGTCTAGTTACCTATGGATGAATTGGATGCCAGACATGTTTGTATTCAGAAAAAGGAATTTATTTGAAATTATATAGGTTAAAAAAAAAACACAGTTGATGCAGATGTTTACTGACAATGCTGATGAAACACCTTGCTAGCATCTTTATTAAAGACCTTGATGAATAGCCATGATGACGGGGCGGTATTCTACCAGGCCTAAATGAACCCTGAGTTTGAATGTGGAATATAATCAATAAAGCAGCCTCTGGTGTCAGATTTTACCCTGGAACATATATGGGAACATGATGTGTATAAAACAGTGACAATATATTACACTACATACAACACTGTGCTTATTAATAAATACAAATGGAATGTTTTTTTCTATGTGTACTCAAGTACATTACAGAAGACTATGAAACAAACATTACATTAAGATGTTGCTACACAGTGCAAAATAAATCATTGTAAAAACAAATTTACAACAGCGAAAATTCTAATTAACCAGTAAAGATCCAGGGATTTTAATAATATGAGTTTTTAAAAAAGTAATATTCTCTGAAGATTTGGCGATAATAGTTTGAATTATCCCTGTGTAGATCCTCTATTAACACTGTCCACCAAGAGCTCAACCACCTAAGCCCTCCTTCTGTGCTCTTACTACTTCTGCACCATTTCACTCAGGTCATCCATTCATTCTAACCAGTACAGCAGTCCCCTGGACTGCATTGATAAAAAATGACCATTAATACCAACTGGCACAGATACTCTCAGGCATCAAACACAGTTCCAAGCAGCATTGGTAAAAGGAAGTGGAGGAGGAGGCGGCTCATTTTACAGCTGGGAACTTTTGCCTTTCCCCTCGTCACAGCTGGAGTCAGAACCCCTCCTCTTCTCGTTACTGTGATCATCAGAGTTCTTCCTGGTCATTTCCAAACTCTTCCTCTTCTTGTCTTCAGGCTCCAGCTGGGCAAACTGGGCTTCTATCTTAGCTGGGTCGATGTACGTGTAGAAATAGGCCATGATGGAGAAGATGAAGCACACCAACACCAGCAGGGAGGCGAAGAGGATGTACTCGGCCCACTGGAGAAAAGAAACACACACATTTGCACTGTTAATGTAGAGCTAGGCTCGAGCTAACTGAGCTAAGTCTTTTTCCCATAGTTAGTTAACTGAGAAGATCGATACCACTCTGATATCTGTTCATCAATTATGTAGCTGGAGCAAGGAGATGGTTAGCATAGCCGTAGAGCTGAAACCGTGAGCATGCCCTTTTAAATGTCATATTAACACTTCATGGGGCGTCACGTGGCGTAGTGGTTAGAGCCGGCGCCCCATGTATAGAGGCTCAGTCCTCGCTGCAGTCGGCCCTGGTTCGAATCCCGCGTCAGGCGCCATTTACTGCATGTCATTCCCCCCTCTCTGCCTCCCCGTTTCCTGTCTGACTCAACTGTACTATCATAAAGGCAAAAAAGCCCAAAAAATATACTTAAAAAAAAACAAAAAAAAAAACACTTCATAATCTTACACATCTGCGCTTGGCAGAGGTTCATAAAGGGACCTGGCGGTGTATTGTCTTGCAGGTATTAGCATATTCTGGCTCTGGACTTAAACTGCTTCTTAGCCACAAGGGGGCAGTGGAGACAAACTAACCCTATCACCAGCTGAATGGACATGGTTAACCTGTTCGCAAACATGCTGTCCTTTAAAGGAATATGCCGACTTTTTTTTTTCATGTCTTGCCTCACTCCCGTACCAAGGGAGATAGAGCCGTATCGCCGTAATTAGCTTAGCTCAAAACAAAAGCTGAAATTGTGTGTGTAGTGTAAGGCATCTTTAGCGGTCAAATGCCGGCAACAAAACAGAGAGTTCAAGCAAAGAGAGTTTTGGTTCAAGCTAGCTACATCGAGGGTAGGTTAGCTTCCTATTTCAAAGTAAAAGCACAAATTCTATAGTCATGGTTTTCTGTATGTAAAGAGCAACAGGTGTTTTATTTTGTGAAAGTAACTGGAAGGGCTAGCTTGAGTAGTGCTGAATTCGTCCAAACAAAATAGTAAACAACTGGTATTTAGACACAACTTTCTAACCTAAACATGTTTGAAATGTTGATAAAGTGATATATTTACAGAGTTTAGAGCTAAAATAAAATCAGCTTCTGACTGCTGATTTCAGCTCAGGTAGCAGGCAGGCTAACACTACCCATACACTCCCAGTGTTTGAGCTAAGCTTATTACAGGCGATACGGCTCTATCTCCCTTGTTACTGCACGCACAGTTGAAAGGATGGTGTCTATCTGCTGGTCATGGACTCGGAGTGAGGCAAGACACGAAAAAAAATGTTGGCGTATCCCTTTAAGTTGCATTACACAAAGCTGCAAACATTTGTCCTTACACAGCCTTAAATGTTGAACTTGACCAAGGCCAGTGAAGACGATACACATCTAGGCTAAATACAACCCACCCACCTGTTCGTCGAGTGTCGCAGCCTCGGCGATAATAAGCACGATGATGTTTCCTACGGCGACAGTCAACAGCCAACCAGCCTGTAGCACCGACTTCATGTTGCTAGGAGCCTGGAGAGGAAAAGGAACAACAGAACCACATTAGAGAAAAGTTAAGACAGACACAGAAGAGACTATGCCTACACATCTCTCCTGGCCTCGAGGAACTGACCGTCTTGCTAAACCTTTTTCCACCATGACCTACCTATCTCAGGGTGCTTTCACACCTGTTTAGTGCGCACCAAATGTTAAAATGATACATTGTTTCATTTTTCAATTAGTGCAGTTGCTTTCACAACTGCTTTTTGTCACTCGGGACCAAACTTTGAGTGTCATGTCTCCATGACTACTCTGGAAGCGCTGATTGATAAACTTTTAATGATAAAAAAAAAAAGCTTTCATGATGACTGAACAGCCGGTTAGTAGCTCTGGTCATTTATTTCTATATTTTTTGTATGTATAACTATTGGCAAACAATAGTTTTATCAGCCAGCTCAGTCCCGTTAGTTCTCCAAACCGAGACGAGACCACCTCCTCAACCCGCACTAGTTTTGGTGGCATTAGAGTGCCATGTGCTTTCACACTGACTCAAACCGGACCAAATTTAGTGCGCACTAACACTGCAGGTGTGAAAGAACCCTCAGTTTAAACAGTAAAAATGAATGGATGGATGGATGGATGGTTGTCTACCTGTGAGTAGGAGAACTCCAGGCCCGTGACAGAGAAGACCACCTCTCCTACAGTCATGAGGAAATACTGAGGGATCTGCCAGGCCATGTGGATGGTGTTGGGCTTGATATCCATCACTGATTGGAGGGTCTGTACGCACTAACAGGACAGATGTGCCACCTCAGTTAAAAAAAGTTGCATTCACGCAGAATTCTGACTTAAAAAAATCTATTTTGTGACTTACATCTGCTCCGAATTTAAACGTGGGTGGGATGATGACGGTGTAGGAGCTGCCGAAGCCCAGTTTCATTTTGTAGGGACAGGAGTTTTCAGCGTTAGCGGGATCCTTGATGAGGAACTCAGGTCTGACATCACAAGAACGGCACCGATCAGACACAAATCCTCCAGCATAACCATGTGATGTGTGGTGTTATAAAATCAAACACAGAACTCACTCTCCCTGTGGTATATCCATGTATTCTGACATGTCGTTCCGGACAATTTCCCCAGAGTTCTTGTCTCCAACTGTTACGTTCAAAACAGAGCTGTAGCCATTCAGAAATCTGAGGAGGAGAATTTAGCATTTGAAAATAATTAACACATGGAAGTAATTGAATTAATAAGCAATAAAATCCATGTTAATGTATCGATCCATCATGGCTTGTCCTATTGTCAAGCTATATTTTAGCCTGAACTATTAGCCTATTTGTGGGCACAGAGGAAGTAGAAATTTACAAAGTCACTTGAACGTCACTATTAGAAATAGAAAACAGCCAGTTGTAAAACTACCATGTTTGATTTTTTCGAAAGGTTCAAGGAAAATTAGCGACAACTGATCCTTAGATAATTACATAATATCACACAGATTTAAGCTACGATACAACGATGTAAAACCTACCTGATAGCATTAACGCCCTGTTCTGGTTTTGTCTTGATGTCTGTGAACTGAAGACAGGGATAATGGAAACACACAATTAACACTTTTTTTTAAACACACAATTATCACAATTACAGCCCAAATGAAGTCATGGCATCATGTGCTGTATGTGGTGGGTGTGGCTCACATTGATAAACCTGGGCTGGGCTGCGTCTTCGTCCTTAACGAAGACTAAGGTATTCCGTGAGCCGTCTAACAAACTGACATCCTCCTTGACAGTGTTGTTGACAGTCATCAGAAATGAGCCATCAAAGGTCACGTAATCCTCACTGGCCTGTGGGAGAGTAAAACATATATTTATATATATGTATATAAAATATGTACTCCAGTCGTTACCATACAGTATTTCAGTATGGAGATGAGGTCGTACCGTGTAAGGCTTCAAGGTGTAATTGTTGCTTGAAGTGTTGATAGGCAGGTCTTCATCCACCATGTTGATGAGCTTAACTTGGTTCTGAGTCTCTGATGGGAACTTGGGCAGGGTTTGCTAGAAAACAAATGGAGCTGTGTGTGAATACAGTCACATAAGGTCCTGTGTGTGTAGTTCTCAAACTTTTTTACATCGCAGACCCCTAAATTGACACAAGTTAGACCACGGACCACGGACGGATATATAATATTTCTTCTGAAACTGAAAAAAGTGGAACAATTTGGTTTAATTTCTAAAATAAATAAATAAAAATAATAATTTCTCAAAAAAAATTCTCAAATTAAAAATTCTAGAAAAAAGTAAGTAAAAGTAAAATTTCACACAAAAAAGTTGGGGACCTCCTTGAATCCTCTCAAGGACCCCTGGGGGTCCTCATACCCCACTTTGGGAACCATTGGCCTAAATGAGTGAGTTTTTAAAGTGTGTTCTTACATCAATCTGGAGCTGGATCAGACCGGCAGCCACAAAGGCAAGAGCAGCGAAGAGCATGCCTACAGTCATCCTCTTCAATGGACTGTAGAGAACACACAGTATAAAAATCAATGTATGTAGATGTACACAGTTTTTTTTGACTATAATATATATATAGTGAATCATTGAGAATTCATTTAGACTCACGTGAAGTTGAGTTTGCACTTGGAGATGAGTGGGTAGATCAAACTGTCCATGATTGGCACCATAACCAGGATCAAGATGGGGTTGACAGTCTGGTGGGAAGGAAGTGCAATTCTCTCTTTATCACTTCACACTGACAGTAGAATAAGAAATAAGAGTAAGTAATGAGAAAACAACAACAAAACAAGAGTCTCACCTGCATCTGGTCAGGCTGGATGATGAGGATTCCCTGCGGAGGAAGAGAAGTGACGGTGGGTTTTAAAACAGGTTCCTCAAAGAAGAAAATCCTGAGAAGAAAAAAAGAACTAAAAACAAAATACTCACAAAGTCACCGTCCATGGTGGTGGCCTGGAGGGTCCATCTAGAGCCCTGTGGAGGAGACACGTGTTATTGGCTCTGACTTTAAAGGCTGTAGTGTTTCTGCTGTAGTGTATAGTAATAGTGTATGCGGGAGCTGACCTGCTGGTCAAACAGAGCCCAGAACATGGGCAGTGGGAGGTAGAGGAACAGCACTTTCAGCACCATCTTCACCTGGGCTATCAGCAGTTTCTGGACCAGAACAGAGACAGTGATCAGGATCAGTGACCTTAGACTCATAATCTGAATTTGTTATTTGCTGCAAACAAATCTGCTGAATAATAAGAAGCGATCAAGATATGTAAATATTACTAAAATAAAAAAGTTGAATAAGAGATATATATATATATATATATATATATGTACAACAACAAATGTACAACTTACGTCATACTTATCCTCTGCCCAGTCCATCCAGTGCTCCCTTTGATTGTTTTTGCTGCTGTTCTTATAGCGGTTCTTGATGGCGAACTACGGGAAGCATAGAAGGACATATCCATGAGAATTTTGAGATACATATTTATCATCTGAGCTGTAAATAAAAGTTCAAATCCATGCTGAACATGTGAATCTTTTAGAGACCACTCACCCCAATGCATTTGCAGACTTTGACCATGATGTTGCCCTGAGGGGCGGTCTTCACGTACATGCCACTTCCAACAATGAACACAACTGCAGACAAACAAACACACATGGATATGAACATTTCACTATTTGCTGAAGGAAGCAGCTATGTAATCTTATATTCACTAATTCAAATCCCAAATGTTTATGTTGTACATGCGCTATTGCTGTGAAAAAGGCTGAAATAATTTGGCGATATGCACATTTATTTAGCATATAAATGTTCAAAATGGCTCAGGGTCGGGTCATGACCAGATGGCTCATTACAAGTCGGCCAATGATATTAAATGGTACACTTCCTGTCTCCTAAGTGGGCGTGGTCACCTGTGTGTGGATTTATAAAAGTTGCTAGTAGAGGAAAAGTGAGATATTTATAGTCATATTTAGCATTACGAAAATTAGTTAGCACATGCATTAGCAAACGTTTGTTGACGTTGCCTAGGAGATATGTGCCAAAACTCATTATCAGTTTCTCCTGATGTGTCCATCTGAAATTTGCCATTTATGGTTCCACCATCTTATAAACCATATTTTTAGTTTGAAAAAGGTTTTTTAATGATACATTGTAATGAATGGGTTTTTTTCTTTTCTTATTTTTACTATTTTTCTTTATTGACTGAAGGAGGAGGGGACCTTTAATGAAGTGTCTATTACAAAGTAGCACTTGACAGTCAATAGAGATAAGGGTTAGGGTTAGGTTAGGGGGTTAGGGTACCCCTAACCCCCTAACCTAACCCTATAAAAAGCATGTTCTTACTCAGAGCCACCACCATGAGAGCAGCAGGGACACCGAAGGCCAGAGGGTAGCACTTCTGCTGGGAGTGGATCCCACACTCCTGGGCTGAAAACACACACACACAGATATTTCATTTATTGACTGCTTTTATTTTGAGATATTTCATTTATTGACTGGTTTTATTTTGATAAGTGCCATATTTCCTCTGCTCTCCTCTTACCTCTGAGGATGGGGGTGATGACGGTGGACAGCAGACTGCCGGCGTTGATGGACAGGTAGAAGATGGAGAAGAAGGTGCTCCTCTGCTTCTCCTGTTGAGGGGGGTTGGGGGGGTCACACATCATGATACATTTTCTTTTTCCAAACTCTTACATAACACCTTATTTCAGCACAACAGTGAGAGATAATGTGCCAGCGGCCTTGAAAGCTGTAATAAACTCACTGAGACACATGTACCTAGAGATATTAGTTAATAAGCAACTAACAGTAATGAAGCAGAGATACAAGAAGTGCTGAGCACATGTAATTGATAGCTGAGTGAGGTGTCTGTACCTGCTGCCTGCACACGTGAGCAATAAAGAAGCACATTAATACCTGTGTCCTGTGTAAGGTGTAAGGAACTTCAAACTAAACACCTTCCATACATGCTTAACAAAATTATCTTTAACAGTGCAAGAAATTCAGGTTTTGATTAATTAATCAGTTAATCAATGTATTTATTATAGATAATAAATATATTTTTCGTAATTTATATGAAGAATTACATCCTTCTTAGCCTTAAAAATATTGGAAATGTATTTTACAAGTGTGAATTTTGAAAACTCTGCAATACAAAATAGACTGATTGAATGATTGTCACTTATTGGGTTATATTATATTATATTATATTATATTATACTACGATCTGTAATTTATTATCAGCTTACTAATGTAAACATTGTTTTTGTGCTTTTATATAAATATAAATATACACAAACAGACAGTATTGTCATGTATAACTTTGAGATATTGATAGGAGGTAAAATATTAATAGAAACTAAATTTGACTAAATGATGCTTTTGTTGTGTTGAATTATGTCATTTCATAAAAATCGTTCCTTTCAGAAGGCTGTTGTTATGATATGAAGTCAATCAGACCTTAACATGAAGATGTGTCATTCTTTGTGTGTGTGTGTGTGTCAGTGTGTGTGTGTGTCAGTGTGTGTCAGTGTGTGTGCTTGAGTGACGGCCAACCTGATGGTCTTCAAACTGGTCTCCACCAAAGGCAGCCACGCAGGGTTTGATGCCTCCTGTTCCCAGGGCGATCAGGATCAAACCCACCATGGACAGAGCTCTGGATAGACACACACACACACACACACACACACACAGAACGTCAGTGTCATCGGTCTGCGGCCGCTCACACGTCGCACTTGTTGTCGTGTCACGTCATTCAACTCACACGTGGAAGGTCATGTTGTCGGGGTTACCGTCCATGTTTGTGTCTGTGATGTCATGGATGGCGCTTATTGCCATGACGATCTGCCCCAGGGTGTAAACAATGGACAGGTAAACAATCGTCCTGAGGAGGAGGAGGAGGAGGAGGAGGAAGAGTTAAAGAGGCGTACACCAGGTTCAGATAGGGATAAGCAAAAACAACCCCTACACTGGTTTTAAAGTACAAGCACAGCAGACATGTATTACAGCACAATAAGAAAATGAGGTGTAATATCTGCAGGATGCAACACTCACTTGAACTTGCCGAGCCATGAATCAGCCACTATGGCTCCCAGGATGGGCGTCAGGTAGCACAGCGCCACGAAGGTGTGGTAGATGGTGGTGGCGAAGTCATCATCCCACCTCAGGAAGTACTTGAAGTACAGCACCAGCACGGCTGCAGGCATTTACACACACATACACTCAATTTTATATTCTATATAGGAAGTAAGTCACAATTTTTCTTTGTTGTTCCTCTTTTTTTACTTAATAGATTCATATTTTACATAAAAAAGTCAAGGTATACATATAGATCCATGAATTACATTCTACGTCTGGAGCAGCTGAAAAAATAAGATGCAACTGAAAAGGGAACAACAAAAAAAGAACTACGTGTGTCCATTATTAAATTACACTGTATACAGATCCAAGAGAAAAGAATACAAATAAGACAAATCTCAAGTATTCCCAACTGTGTCCCATCACGTCCACTTCTCCCATTTAGTCAAAAAGACGTTTTCCTTCCATGTGATGGACTGCGTTATGGACTACACTACATTTACATGTTATTGAATACTTGTACATTTTGGGACTTTAACTCCAGTAAAGCACCAGTTGTTTTAAAACATAATGAAAAACCACAGCAGCTGCAGCTGATAAATGAAGTGGAGAATCATAAAGTAACATCAAATCAATGGAAACACTTAAGTAAAGCACATGATCTAACTCACCTCTCATGCCATAGTAGGAGAAGCGCTCGCAGAACTCATTCACCACAATGAAAAAGATGCTAATTGGGTAGCCACAGACGGCCGCCTGGAGGAATGATGGGAAAATGTAAAGTTATTCCATCACTAATGGCCATTTAGAGGACATTTATGTGCAACATATACTGCATAATTAGAAATATTAGTTTCATTTTTCATATCTTTCTATCTGCAACTGTACAATAAATGTTGGACTTACACTTTTTGGCCTCCTCGTCTCGCCGTAGTCTGCAGAAACAGGTTGTTTTCAGTTAAACATCATATAAACACTGACAAAGAATATTCATCCAAGACTTGGCGAGAAAAGAAATCCCTGGACATGAAGAGTCCCAGTCCCTCGGTCCCCGTCCTCACCTGCCATGGCTGCTGTGTGTCCCGCTCTGACTGAATCCTTCACAAAAAAAACACAAGAGGCAGAGGAAGTAGTGACCCCGGTCTGTTCAGATCCAACACTTGAAGACTGAGCCCAGGCCCGGCCGGCCGGCTGCTTTTCTAACCTCCCATCAAACCCTCCTCCCACGCCCACTGATGCTGTGGACTCACCGTATCTCGTCCGGCACCTCCCATCATGCAAATAACCATTATTCCAACCCTGCCAGCACATTCTCCCAAGTGTGTGTGTGTGTGACAGTTACTTTACGACTCTGAGAACTCGGTGTAGCCGTGCAGATAAAGAGCACTGGTCTGGTCAGCTGTTAAACGTGACCACAGTCACAGTGTTTTTCTTATGTTTCCTCATTAGAAACATGTGATGAAGGTGGTTTGAGCTGACTGATTAAAAAAAAACACATGTAGGACCTTTGGTTCCTCTTTCATAAACACAGACAGAAGCAGTCAGACAGACAGAAGCAGTCTGTCATTAATGTTATGTCTGTCAGAGGCTGAAATGACAACATTCTAAATATATGTACATGTGAAGTGAAAAGGTTTGCAAATATATAATAAATACAGTATATGGAACCTATTGAAAATGGGAACAATTTAAATCTATGGTACTGACATAAATGTCCAGACCATGCAAATTTGTTTACACAAGTATTAATGTAATGTATTTATATTGTGTATATATATATACTTTTATATTTGTATATAATTGTATATCTGAATGTCTAACAATAAATCATATCATAGGAAGCAACTAAGATTCATTTGTTTGTTGTTTTTTGTTATGTTATAGATGAATATTTTACATTAGAAATGTCATAATCTCATTAAATGTAACATATACAATATATATACACATATATGAAAATATATTGATGTGGATCTTCCAGACATATCAACATAACAGTCATTAATTATCATTATTCCATATTTTACCATATAAAAACACATACGTGTGCAGAACTCACAGCGGATGCATGATGTTCAGGTCCCAGCTCTCTGAAACACTGACACAGTTTGGAGTGTGTGTACAGCAACCTAACCACACACAACAACGTGTGTGTGTGTGTGTGTGTGTGTGTGTGTGTGTGTGTGTGTGTGTGTGTGTGTGTGTGATATGAGGTGGGATTAGCTGGTCCTTTACATGACAGTGGGCACAGTGGGGGGGTTTCACTGGAGTCAGCATCCCGATGTCTCTCACTGGGAGCTCCATTCACTGTGACACTGACCAACACTCATCACACCACACACACACACACACACAGTGATCAGAGATACACACAGCAGGTTAGTCATCACAACTCATTAAGATTCATGTTAGATGTTAGTTATTTGTAAATATTCCTCATCATACTTACCAGAGTAGAACGACAACAGTGTCATCACATCCTTTGAAATATATCAATACAATATTAACAAGAGGAAGGTCAAATTAAACTTTAAAACCTTTCAAAAACTGTTTGAAATTGCCTGTAAATTATCACTGATTGGATAAGGAAATGAATCTCAGAAGCTGTAAACTGATATATCAAATCAAAGCATGGACGATGGTCTTATTACAGATTTTATTTATAGGTCTTAAACATATTTACATGAGCAGTTCATTAAGTAAAAATGTGTTTTTTTTTATTTTATTTGATCTCACAGATAATAAAAGGCATCTACATGACAGACAAAGAAACAAAGGGGGAGAATACAAATGGTCACACCCTTATCTTGCATTGCACAGTCGTCTTTCTAATGTCTTTGGCAAGAGTGGTTTCTGTGCAGTAGGTAGCCTTGGTAACAATAGAAAATATTGCACACGCTTTCTTTTTTTTCTCTTTTTTTTAAAATTCTCTTTACAGAAAATAGGTGAAAACATTGTGGTTGACTTGGCTTCAGACAGTTCTGACACACGTCTATTGGCCTAAAAAATAGAGCAACTAATTCTTTCAAATGTCCCCTGTGAGAGAAAAAGATAAACTCTGCACAGATAAATGCATCTGCTGTAACGAGGCCGATGGAGAAGTGGAGAAGAAAAAAAGAAATGTAAAAATACTGTGCATCGGTCGTTACAGCAGCGGCGTTTATCTGGAATAAAAACATCCTCTTACAAACAAGATGGAGTTAAAAATACATCAGGTCCAATGTAAATGTTTGTTTCGACCTGTGTTCAACATCCCTAAGACACCACAACACTGAAGATAATACCATGTTGTCAGGCTTACATAGGATCAAATGGCTTAAACCTGGTTCCACAGTCTCCATAGGAAACAAGAACAACGGGCCAACTGATGCCGGAGAGCGAACGCCACATGTTCTATATCGGAGGAACGACAGGAGATCAGAGACCGGAGGTGTTTGAGTCCTAAACGGTTCCTCTTGTAGTGTGAGCAGTCGTCAGAGGTGGAGGAGGCGTGAGACTCACGTGGAGGATGGTGATCAGAGCGAGCCGTGGGGGTTGGCACTGGCCGGTGTGCCGCTGATGGCGTTGAAGATGCCCATAGAGTCAGACAGGGCGCTCCTTGAACCGTCCTCCACCGGGTTTATCTGAAACACACGGTCAGTTAGGAAGGTTAGCTCGGGTTGGAATGAATACATGTAAATGGTAGGGAGTATATAGCAGATGAATTAGGGGAGGATTATTTTGTTCTATGTCATAGAATAAAGTTAAAGGGGAACTATGAAAGTCGATGCTTGTATTTTCATTACAGAGTGCATATTTTTACTGTTGTAAAAACGTACTACTAGCTAAGCTAAGCTAAGCTTAAGGCTTTCTGCCTTAAATGTTTTTAATTTATCACATAACCAAATATGATCAATGGTCACAATTATAGTTAAGCTATTTCTTGTTAAATTAAGTCAAACTAAGATAAGCAAAGTGAAGTTAAGTCAGCTAAGCTAAATTAAGCTAAGCTAAGCAAAGTTCAGTTGAATTAAGTCAGCTATTGGGGCAGTGTTTAGCTCAGTTGGTAGAGCACATTGACCCCATGTGTTAGAGGCATTTGAACTGAGTTACAGCTGCAGTCATGATTCAAACTTTGATCCTGACATTAATTTCTTTGCATCAAAGTCCTGTTCGGATTAAGGGGGCAGATGTCGGTCTGGCTGGTGTCAGAAAGCAACATGTGTCCATAGACCCCCATGTTAAAATCCTAAACATCCTAAATAAACATGATCAAAGCCTGGTGTCAGGACGTTTTTTGGTCTCAATCGATAGTTTCTACCCCCGCACACACTCTGAGGGGGGTGAATTTTTTTTTAATGCTACCGTTTTACTGTTATTAGGATAAGATTCTGGCCAATCAGGGCACAGAAACATTCAGCTACAGGTCGGGAGCGGCCCAGAGACAGGCTGCTTTGAGGCCAGTGGGCGGGTTCTCGGCCGGCCAATCCAACTTGGCGCTGTTCAGGCCGCCATATTTGAGTCACAAAAACGAGTGACGTCACAGATGCTACGTCCATTCTTTTTACAGTCTATGGTCGGACGGCCCTATTCTGCGTGTCATTCCTCACCATCTCTGCCTCCCATTTCCTGTCACACTCTCTACTGTCCTATCAAATAAAGGCATAACCCCCCCCAAAAAACAAAACAAAAATTAAGCCAGCTATTAACTAAACTAGGCAAAGTTTAGTTGAATTAAGTTAAGCTAAGCTAAACTAAGCTAAGCCAAGTTCAGTTAAATTAAGTTAAACTAAGCTAAACTAAGCTCCAAAATGTGTGCAAAGTGATGATGCAATGCCTGGTTTGTGTGTTTACAAAAAATACATGTGGGTGTGTACACCTTTAAACTTAGCAAGTTATAAGTGTGAACAAATATAATCATCTTCTTGGGTGGCTATTTTAGCGTGCGTATCAAAGCAACATGGAAAATTATTAATCAACTGTTACTGTTGTTGTGGAAATAAATACAAATTTATTCTATTGAACTGCTCAGCGTGCCCAATTGATTTAATTCAGTTAACTCTTTTGAACCCATCAGGAATAAATAAAGTTTTTTGAATTGAATAAGCTAAGCTAAGCAAAGTTCAGTTAAGTCAGCTAAGATAAAATACAATAAGCTAAGTTAGGTTAAGTTAAGTTAAGTTAAGCTAAGATAAGTTAAATTATTCAAGCATAACAAAACAACATATAACATAGGTTAACATCAACATGACATAACATGACATAGATAAGATAAGTAAAGCAGCGTTACCATCCGATCTGCTCAGGCCAGCACAGAGAGAGCAGGAGATAAGACATGTGGTTAGTGGATCGCAGCAGTGAACAGTTTTTTGAAGGTTAGATGACAAACACATTCAACATTAAGTTACACAACTGGAAACAATGAGGAATGAGCATGCAACATTTGCCCCTGACACCAAACAACATGTCACAGAATACAAAGTATATTATACGATATCTGGAGTTCCCACCTGTTCGTGCATGATGTTGGACAGCTCCCTGGTCTGGTCTCTGTAGTTGGCCTTCATCTCATCATGGTACTCCTGCTGGTCTTCTTTGATGAGCCGCTCATTCACCCCCAGCGCCTGACCACAGGCGTCCACAAACTGCCTACAGAGAGATACACACACAGTTTTAATACAACTCAAGTTGAAGGATTTAAGATTCTTTCAGTTTTGTTCAGTTTTATTTTATTAGTTTCAGTAGTAAATGTATAGTAGGTTTGGTTGGTTTAGATTCAAAAAGGTCAGAAAATGTTGTGCAGTAAAATCTTAACTGAACATTCAATGAACAACAGGCTACAACCACAACTATAAAAGCTGTGTAAATCAGTGTGTTCCTGTCATTAACAACAGCATATAAACTGTAGATAAGGACAGAAACATGGAAAGACAGGAACAGCAACAGTAATGTTGTGAATGTTTCAATAAGCTATATAAAAGTTTGTTTTATTTATATGTTTCCATTTCTAGTTGCTCACGATTTTGTCAGTTTTTGTTAGTCATTAGTTGTGTCCAGGCTTGATTGAGTCAGTACCTGAAAACCTCTTTGAGCTGTTTGACCTTGTTGTCAGGATACTTCTTGGCACTGCTGTCGTCCAGGAAGGCTCTGGCGTAGGCAAGAGGACCGGCATTTACCTGGAAAACCGTAGAGGTCAAAGTCATGCCACATCTGGATTAAGTAGAAGTCAGGCCCTGGCAAGACAGCCACAGTGGAGCCACGCCCATCTGGCCTTGTTGTGTGTACCTGAACGCTGATGCTGCCCTGCAGTTTGAGCTGCAGCCGGATCATGTCCACCTCGGAGGCCGAGCACAGCAGGCGCAGCTCGGCCACCTTGGAGCTCATCTCGTCGATGGCCACCTCGATGGGGCTCAGGTCCGTCTGGTGCTGGTACATCACCGCGATGCGCTTCTTCACGTACGGGAAACAGTGGGTGGCTGCAGAGAAACAGAGTGGAGACACGTGTGTTCATGTTTATGTTAAAAGCTCTGCTGAACTGAGGCCAAGTCACAATCAGTCAGCAGGATTGTTAATAAGACAAGGTCATAAAACTCTATCTGCTGACTCCTCAACCAGGAGGATGTTTTTGGTTTTTTAGGACCTACTGGTGAGGACGGTGCGTCGTTTACACTGCTCCTCCACTCCACCCTGCTTCTTGCCCGACACGGTGAACGGCGTCTCGAACACGAAGCGCCGGATGTTGTGGCTTTTCTCGAAGTCTGTCTTCCTGTCCTCCAGCTCCTTGTCGTCCAGGTATGGGGTGACGTGGGTCACCTGGATGTAGGCGTACTTGGAGTCCAGGTCCTTTGGGTTCACCTGGACAAATGTTTTGTCCAGAGTGTCAGTCTCACATTGATGTGAGTGTGATAGAGCTTCAGTGTGTAGCTGTTAACTTAGCATGAAGACTGACTGTTATATTTCCATTTAGCCGACAACAAGCTGTATATAATACTGCTGGCTATATGAATAGAATTTAACAAAATTGAACGCAATAGATTAGAATACAATTAAATAGAATGAACATAGTAGAATAGAACTGATCAGAATAGAACAGAACAGAATTGACTAGAATACAATTGAATTGAATTGAATTAAACAGAACAGAATATAATTGAATCGAATAGAACACAATAAAACAGAATTGAACATAATAGAATATAATTAAAGGTCCAGTGTGTAATATTTGTCAAGGTTTATTGGCAAAATCTGAATATACTACCAATGTTTGTATGTAATGGAAAATAAAGCATTGAATTGAATGGAATAGGATTTAATTTAAATAGAATAGAACATAATAGAATTAAATAGAATACCACAATAGAACAGAACTGAACAGAATAGAATGAACAGAACAGAATATACTATAATATAATTTAATTTATTTAAAGGTTGACTATGTAGGATTACCAGAACAATAACAGAACGTTAGACCGTTGCTAAGTAAAACGGGCCTCTGCTAGGGACTCCGTTCTGATCAGAGGACAGCAGAGGAGGAGAACGATGCAGGATTTACCTTATTTTTATTTTTTTTACCGTCATTAACAGCATAATAAATTACTTTTAGCCTGTTACAGGGAGAGTGGAGGCTCTCTGCCTTCCACACCGCTGCTGGAAACCAAACCTGCGCTCAGAGCCTCCGCTGTCGCTGCTCTCGTCAAGTTGAAAAAAAAAAAGCTCAGAGGCACCGGGAGTCGGCGACAGTAACGTGTTTATGACAGATAAGACTACACAAATACACCCATCCTAACGTGTAAATCCACCGTGATCCACCGATTGATTATTGAAAAGGCTTCGTTGAAAACAGACGCATACGACCAGGAGGAGGCAGGAAAACAGCTGATTAGTGCGCCACGTGTCGGCTACAGGCAGGTACGAATGTAAACAGAACGTTGATAAAAAGTCATTGTCGAGCCCGTCAACAGAAGCAATACTTTCATTCTGTACACCTCAAAACGCTCAGTGGATGTATTTTTTTTATTTAAATATAGCTTTTAATAAATATTCTACATATTCAACCTTTAATTTAATTTAATTTAATTTAATTTAATTTAATAAAATGAAATAGAATAGACAGATAGAGCTTAATTAAATAGAATAGAATAGAATAGAATAGAATAGAATAGAATAGAATAGAATAGAATAGAATAGGGTGAAGGTTGTTTTCAGACCTTCTTTATGGAACTCAGAGTGTGTGGTAAACACTAGTGTCAGTAGCAGGGAATGAGTGCATAATGTGTTTATCTCAGTTGGGAGTATTGTGATGTGTGAGCTGTTGGAGCTGAGACCGAGCTCCGTCCCTGACCTCTGCACTACAGACCTACTGTAACATGTTCTCAATCAGGCCCTTACATAACTCTGGGATACAAACACACACTGAGGCGTGGCCCCACCTTGCCAGAGTCCTGGATGATCTTGACGTTCTCCTGACCAAACTTGTCCGAGTACAGCTTCAGCAGCCGCTGGGAGATCTCCGACAGGGGGGTGAACTTGGGCTCCTTGTAGATGTACTCCTTTCCATCCTCATCCTCAAAGAAGCCCTGCAAAGGAGAGGAAGACCTGACTGTTACAGAGTTCACATCAACAACAGCATGAGAATAAAGAGAAGGTTGTGTCAGGGTGAGAAAACTTCTAGTAGCATGCATCGTTACGTCAAACATGCACAGCCTGTATAGCAGGCATGTCAAACATACGGCCCGCGGGCCGGATCCGGCCCGCCGGATGATTTCATCCGGCCCGGTATAAATTTCTGAGTAGGCCTATGTCAAAAAAAAAAAAAAAAAAAGCAAGTCTCTAGCTCATTTCTATCAAAAGTTAGGATTTTTTAAAAAGAAATACGCCAAAGCCCGAATACTCCCTCCAGCTGCTAGAGGGCAGCCCAGTGGACGAACTTAAATCCAAACTTGCGGTCTGATTTGAGCACATTAGCGCGATTTAGCGCATATGTCATTATGCGACCTGTCCGTGTGTGTGTGTGAGAGAGAGAGAGAGAGAGAGAGAGAGAGAGAGAGAGAGAGAGAGAGAGAGAGGGAGAGAGAGTCGCGGCCGGTACAGATGATAAACGCTGGATGCGCTGGTTGATAAGTTTAGTTTTTACTGAGGAGGAACTATGAAGAACTGTGCAGTAACATGAAGGTGTGTGGGGACTGTTATTTTGCCGTGGCGGTGCGGAAACCCTGATGTTGTCTTGTGAATGAACTGTAAACACGGAGCAGACGACGGGGTGAAAGTGCGCTACGTCACACTTCATTCGCATACAGCTGTTTCCATCCCATTCCAATCAACCAAAACCCGGCCATAGCGAGCGTATTTCAGATTGTGCTAATCAATGTATTTTAATTTGAATCACGGCGTTTCCATCATCATTTTACGATGCGATACAACTAGATGCATCTAAACAGCTGATGGAAACGCACCTATTGTTAAATGTGCTGCTACTCAGGATATTGATGCACTCGTGAAGGAAAAAAGATGCCAGGTTTCAGGAGCCAGCAGCAGCACTGCAGGAGTGCAGTGAGGGAGGGAGAAGGGGGAAAAGGGTGGATTTTGTTTGCACACATGAATAGACCACAAATTGAAAAATAAGATGAATATGGTTTCATATTAAAATACAATGTTGAAGTTGTATATAATTCTCAGCCACTGTAGGTCCAGCCTACAAAGTTGTTTGTTTGCACTGCTGTAACTTTTGCCTCAATAGGTCCAGCCTTATTGGTCTGTTTTGTTTTTTGATAAATGTGCATTTTCAAAGTATGTCAATTAAGGCAAAAATAATTTCTTCATAGCTCCCACTTTGTTTAGTGTGGTGAGTTGATTCAGTGGTTTAAAACTGTTTACTCAGCTGTATTTAATAAACCAATCATTTTATTTTGATCAATTCCATTGTTTGTGAATAAATGTGTTGTTAGAATAGATCCCTTGTTATCCGTAATCATAACATGTAGGTTACAAATGTAGGCTTGATGATAAAGCATAGTACTAAAAAACAAAGCTAAAGATTTGGAGTCGACATTTTGCCATTATTTTACTGGTCCGGCCCACATGAGATCAGAAGGTCTTGATCCGGCCCCAGACCCAAACTCAGTTTGACATGCCTGCTGTATAGGATGATATGACTACATATGTGTGGAAAAGTCCACAGACGGGTGTGTGGGTGGATACAGGTCAGGATAATCACTGAGTTGGAAGTGAGCAGGGGTCCAGAGGTAAATAAGTGACCAGGGTAAAGGTTCATGTGGAGGTTTTCATATGTAGGTCCACACACAGTGTCAGGGTGCTACGTCTCAGCAGACTGTTGCTTTGTGTTGCTACCAATCTGTGGAAAATGACGACTGACAATCGAAGCGATCTACGGCGACATTGTGATACTAGCTACACACACACACACACACACACACACACGCACACACAATAAACAGTTACAATACAAGGACGTGGAAAACACACCAGGCTGACTCACTTACCGCAGCCTTGGAGGGCGAAGAGGGAAAAAAAAGAGACATGTTTGTCAAAATGAGAGTTTTAGTGGGAGCAGGCTCACATGTACACACATGCATGAATTAATAAAGAGTTGGCATTAATTAGTTAGTTAAGTTTATTAACAAGCACCTTTCATATCAAATAATAAAAGACACAGTGCTAGTTGCACACAGACACCTTAGCACCAAAGGTTTTGGAGTCAGTGTATAAACATGACGATTTTGTACGTGCAAAGGAATTAAAGGCTCTAAAAGTAAGAACCGAGATCTTCTGAAAAGTGATGATGATGATGATGCTGATGATGCTGATGATAGCCAAAAGATGTGTGTTAACATGACATTTTAGACCTGTGTCTCTGTGTCCTCACCTGTCCGAAGAAGGCCACTCTGAAGAAAGTTCCCAGCAGCCTCTTGCCCGTGTGCATCACCTCCATCACTTTGGTGTAGGCGCGATGGAGGGTGTCGTACAGGTGTGTGAGTTTCTGTTCAGCAAAAATACAAAGACAAAATGTCAGTGATTTGTTCACGACAAACAATGACTCAGCACAAATTGTGGCAGGGATCCATCAGACGATAAGAACGCACTGAGACAAACATGTTGGTATCTAAGGCCTTATACATTAAAGCTCACAGTTTTAAATGGAAATGGTTTTATGTCTTCTTAAAGGGATAGTTCAACATTTTGGCACAGCAGTAGGTTTATTACCTTTAATTATGCATGTTGTTTTGAGATGATGTAAGCAGATGAAGCAAACACTCAAAACTACTTGCACTTTTGAAATCCCTCCACCCAGCAGCCATATCTGGAAAGTAGTTCCAGCTGCATTTGCCTCTAAAACAACTCTGTCTCATAATGTTACATTATTATCTCATAACGTGGTGAATGTACAGGTCACAGTTTCTCCACCAGAGCGTTGCGGAGTTGTTGGATTGTGTATTTGATGAGTTTGATGAGGGACAGGGGACCTGTACCGTTCACCTCCATTGTGTTCACTGTGCAGCTCACGTCTCTGCCCCGCTGATCTCAAAACAACATGCACCGATAATTAAAGGTAATGACCCTACTGCTGTGACTATAGGGATTATGGTAATAGGAAAATTTGCCAAAATGTTGAACTATCCCTTTAAACCAATCACAATGACTTCAGGTTTGAAGAGGGCAGCTGGTGGAGGTGCAGGTTACCTCGAAGTCTCTGCGCTGCTCATAGATGGGAATGATGAGCCTGTAGACGTCAGCGATGAGCTCGTAGCGCTCCGCCTTCCACAGGCCGTCAGCGCACTCCTCCAACAGCTCCATCAGCACCTCCTGAACAAACACGCACACAAATGAATGTCAACCACTTGGAAATAACCTTCCCCTCCTCCTCCTCCTCCTCACGGCTTGTAATATTTAATTTGTTGCAAAGAGGGACCTTTCTGCGCGTTCTTATTTGTCCTGGTGGGTCAAAGGGAGCTAAAGCTGAGCACGGTGTCCCTGCAGAGACAGCAGACGTGGGAGGAAATGGACGCATTATGTCCTTTATGTTTACTGGCGGATGACACTCGGTCCATCTCGTAAAGAGAGGCACTGCTCAGAGCAGATGGTCGGTAAAAGCACTTTCAATTTCCGACGGTTCTGTTGACCGACTCGTAAAACACTCAGACGTCCTCTCGCCCGTCACTTTGAATTTCACTGCAATTTCAGTTTATGAGAAGACCAGGACCTGGACATGGACCTGGACCTGGACCTGGTCTCAGGCCCCTTCTTGGTCAAGACATTACAGAGCTTTTGACCCTGAATCCTTGTCAAATTTCCCTTCTGCCAGCTCAGTGAAACAACACATGTACCAAGCCCTGAGGCAAAGTCTACAGTGTTTTCATTTGGTGCTCAGAGCAATTGATACGCTGCACAGAGATAAGACTGTCATTATGAGACACGTGATGCCGGGGGAGAACTTAAAAAAAACATCCTAAACGCTCGGTCAACACACAGCAGATACAGCGTACGGCATATGGCATCAAGAGGAGATTCAAACAGAAGGTCTGACCTCGTTGAAGTGAACGTCCTGCATCCCCACATCCTCCATCATGGCCGCCTCCTCGTCGATGTTGGGGGTGATGACGCGGAAAGCGGAGCATCCCTGTCTGAACATACCTGACACACAATACAGAGAGATACAGGGATTGTTTTTGGTCAATAAAAAAAATTCACATTTTTTCTGTCTTTGTCTTATATTCATTGATGCATTCTCCTAAATTCTAATCATGGTATGAAGGTAATGTAGGGGGGGCAATTAATAAATTATGTAATAACACAATGACGGTCAATTGTTGATACAGATTAGCATTATTTAGCATAATTAGCATAGCATGATTTAGTTCTAGTAATAGACAACACCTGCCACAAGTAAAGATTAAAAACAAATTAAAATCTGATGCCAATCTAAAATCTTATAAAAAAGGAAAAAACATCTTAACAGGGTATAGAGGCCTAGAGGCGCCACTTTGATGGTAAAGTTCTTAATGATGGGGGAAAAAAATCACTTTTAACTGAATATTTTCACATTTCATGACAAGAAATAAGTCATTTTTATTTTATCTTTTGAGTCATGCATTTTGCAGGGGAACCTTTATTTTGAAAATCTCCGACTGAACACTGAATAAAATTATGCTTAAGCCTGTGTTAACAACTGTACAGAGAAAAAACATACCGCTTATTATAATTAACATTGATAAGGCAAATGTTTCATCTACTTGCACATGTGCAACCAGTAAATTTGCTGTTTGTTTTTAACACTGGCGGGCAACTCAAATGATCCGGAATCTGTCATTATAGGTGGTAGAAGAATGTGTGAGGGATCATGAATTAAAAGGAAATGTGAAATTTCTGTTTGCACACAATTTTAAATGAGGGGCCTCTGTGCTCCAAGTAAAAAGTTCACCAACTCTTAAACACCTTAACCTGACAATGAACTGTTGAATCAGTATAAAAGAATAAAAGCCTTAGACAACAGAGTGTGAACACAGGAACCAGTGTGATAGGAGCAGAAACACCCTCGGAGGCTCTTATCTAGAGAATGCAGTGTTGGAGCTGTTTCTAACACGGATGAACCTTGGATCCGCTCAGGTGGCAGATGAAAGGGAGTGTGTGTTGAACGTGAACTAAGAAGTAGTCGCCTGCTCATCAGTCATTACTCAAACTTATCAACCTATTGCTACTCATTTAAAGTATATTGATTTATTGGTTCCAATAAAATTTGCATACTTCGCTTTGATAAGAGCATTCTTAACACATCCCATAAACCTTCTTCAGAACATTACACTTATTAAACAGTATTAAACAATCATTCCAGGATAAGCTTCTTTCTACTGGGGTTATTCTCACCACTGACTCATTATATGGCACCTGTAAAACAGGCTGGAGTTCAAAAGGTCAGTGATGATTTACTGCCAAGAGGAGCGCAGCATTACTCCTGCATCCTCCGCTCACCTTTTCTCCACAGGTACTCGGCCACCAGAGCAGCAACGTGCACGTAACACATGGCGGCCTGCGGGAGAAGCACACGGGTTAGCATGCAACACCTGCAGAGGATCTAACGTGGACTAGAGCTGGTGTTTGAATGAAAGGCAGAAACCTCCGAGAGGTCTCCGTTCTTGTTGTGGATGCGCGCCATGCTGTCCAGCCAGGTCTTGCGGAGCTCCGGCGTGCTGGTGTAGGACTTGGCCAGGCTGTACTGCAGGTCCACCAGCATCTCCGGGTCGTTCTCGTGCTCCTTCATCTGCTCCGTGGCCATCAGCACCGTCCTGATGCGCTTGGTCAGGTCTTTCACATCCGATGGGAACGCAGTGTGCTGCAAACACAGAGTACGTGTATGAAAAATTACTCCATGAGGGGTTTGAGTCAGGATAATGAAATAAAAAAGATTACTGAGGAGCAAGGCAGGATGGGTAATAAAGATACAGAGGAACATGGCTGACAGTAGGCCTTTTATTTCCAAGTCTTAAGGCCCTTTCACACCGGAGACGTATTTTTCGTGTGAATAATTTGCACGTCAATATTCTTTTTTCATCACGGGTCCTTTCACAATGCATCAACCAATCATGTAGCGTGAAAAGGAGGCACGTCAGAACACCATCAGCTGTTTCCCATAACAAACGTGGCGGCGGCAGCGGCGGCACAGTCTCGGGCCGGCTAGTCTCATGGATCTATTATCCATGTACAGTCTCACAGGAAAAAAGAATTTTTTTTTTTAAAAACAGCGTTTCACTGTCTTTGCTCTCATCTCTGCCAATGAGCCCTCCACCTGCCGTCTCTCTGGCGTATGGTCGCACCACACGTACACACACACACACACGCTTGGCCGCTAATGTAAACAATGTAAAAGGAGGAGGAGGGGGAGGAGGAGGGGTAAGTGGAAAGAGGAGAGGAGGAGGAAAAACATTTTCTGTCAGGACAGTGATCACATATTAATCAGTGATCAGACAGTGAGCTGCTGTGTTGAGTAAAGTTGGTAGCAAGACGACAGCAGCATAGTGAAGACGTGATGGATAATTAACAGATAAAAAACATGACGTGGAGGCGAAGAACCAGCCGTTGCAAATCGAAACTTTGGAATCTTATTGTCGCATCTGTCGCATATTCGTGTCGCCGCCGGTGTGAAAGGTTTTGGTGCGAAATATTCGCCGCCGAATATTTCTCAATTTCGTGTCGTTTATTCATTACCTCCGCGGTGTGAAAGGGCCTTTAGGTGGAAAACATATGAATAAAAGGGACATAATGTCATTTTAAGAGTTTGTTTCTTCGATATTGATTCATTCAGAGATACATTAAATAGTTTTAACACCTGTTTTGTTTGGTTATGAAAGAGATACGTTAGAGATCTCATCCTGTGTAATCGCACAGATCTTGCATTGAAATAAAAGATCAGTTTAGGGATTTTATGAATAATATTGGATCAATATGTATTGGAAAATCGTTCCAACAAATACCTCATCATACATCAAAATTCAGCATTGTTTCTGTATGATGCAGCTTAGTTGGTGAATGTGTTGTGGTTTATGCAGAAACATTCGTGTTTTTTGATTTATTGAATACTTTTACATTATATATTTGGTTAATAGTTTTCTTTTTTGCATCGTCATTGCAAGCTTGTCAGCATGCTCCATTCATGATGACTGCACTGAATCGACAGATTGATGGATGGTATGGATTGATGCTGAGTGTCAAAAGAAAGACAAGGGGTCAAAGGTCATGTGACAGAATCCACTCTTCACCTTGATGCTCTTGTCGCTGTTGGCACAGTTGTTGATGATGGACAGAGACTGCTGGAAGCGGGTCCCCCCGATGCCGATGACATCAGCGATCAGCTGACTGACGGCGATGACCACCTGGGGGAGTGGAGACGAAGAAGAACAAGAGGATCAACAGCAGGAAGGATTCGATACAGCGTCTCCGTCAGCGCTGCAACCTCTGACAAAATGTGGCTTATTGTATCAGTCTGTCAATGTGTCCTTTTGTTTTTGATATCTGCATAATGTCTGCTGCGGATCATAAGTCAGTTGAGTTGACGTGTATGTTTGTATTGTATTTGAGCAGCTTTTTTCAGTTAGTGTCTGTCTTTTATTCATCATTATTATTATTTGCTTTCTTCTTTTATTTCACCCTGGCGTATCTCCTTTGCTACATTGTGAACCTTTGTTTCATTTTTGATTCTTCTGTTGCTGTACTACTTGGTACCTGTTGACCTGTCTATAGAAATGAATACAATTAATAAATAAAATATTTAAAAATAAAAAAAAATCTGGAAAACTGTGATATTAACAGACACCAGGAGGAGAGGGTGTACCTGCAGGTGCGTGCGGACAAAAGACCTGCGGCCCGTGTAGTCAAAGTTACTCTTCATGAGGAAGTAGAGCAGATGGGCGGCGTCGCTGCGGATGGAGCTCAGCTTGGAGTTACAGCACTTGAGGATTTCGTAGCACAGGGAGGCACACATGTCGGCACGGCCGTCGAAGAAGGTGCAGGGGAACTGGAGGAGAGAGGAGGACGTCCCTCAGCTCAGGATTCATAAAGTGTGACTGAATAAGGAGACGTGTTTGAGGACAGGCGGCTTCACCTTGTAGATGAAGGTCCTCAGCGAGGTGAAGACCTGTTTGAGGGCGGCTTCGGACTGAGGGATCTGGAGGAAACACAAATGCACCTGGAACACTTTCTTCATCAGGGGGTTGTGGCCCAGGTCTGAGGTCAGCTGGGTCTGTGGACACAGGAGGACGTCAGCACCAAACAAAGCAGGACTCGGGCATGTTATCAGGGTTCCCACTCTTTTCCTCAAATCATTTTCCAGGACATTTCCAGCTGCTACAGTATGACATCACGCCAACACATCCTCCGCCCCATTCATGCTTTGGAGAAGTCTTTTCCACAGTTGTAGCTTATTTTCTACATTTACACTGCAACTTTACACAAAACTCTAAATCTTACCAAGAATATTTGTCTTATTTCTAGTCAAAACTAATCTCATTCTACTTAAAATAAGACTCATCACATTAAAAGCAGCTTGTTTTTAGACACTTTTTACTTCTTTCAAGCAGATTTTCACTTGAAATAAGTAGAAAAATCTGACAGTGGAGCAAGTTTTTCTTTCTTATTACAAACACACAAAAAACTTGCTTTCATTGGCAGATTTTTCTACTTATTTCAAGTGAAAATTTGTTTGAAACAAGTAAAATGATCTAAAAACAAGTTAATTTTTAGGTGATGAGTCTTATTTTAAGTGGAAAGAGATGAGTTTTAACTAGAAATGAGACAAATATTCTTGGAAAGACTTTGAGTTTTTGCAGTGGAACCAGTTTGTTTCTATGTTTATTCCTCTTTCCCAGAAGTCTGATTTAAAGATGTGCAGTCTACGGCTCCAACTTCTCTATGACATAATACCTTACATGCTCAGAAATTCAGACAATTTTTATCAATACTGGAAACACTCAGCAACTCCATGTCCATAGTTTTCTCACTAGGACTGGGAAATAAATCCTTGGTGAGGTCTGAAAAAGTCAAACTGAGCTCTGTCAGCTGGTGTCATCATGTGATAAATCATTTTCCAGGACAACTCAAAGCTTTTCCAGAACATTTGACTATTTTTCTCAATTTCATGTGTTTTCCATGACTGGAAAATTGGTCAACCATTTTCCGGTTTTCCAGGTTTTCCAGGATGCGTGGGAACCCTGGTTATGTGTTGTGGTAGCTGATACCTTGAATCCCATGATGAAGGTGCTGAGCGTGTCCAGCACGGTGAGGCAGACCTCGGTGGACACGTTGGCCTCCAGCAGACACTGGCTGGTCACATCTGCATCTGTGTGGGAGTACACTACACACGCAGCACAAGGTCAAGCAGTGAGATATAATTTTATTGGAGCAATAAATAGGACTTGGAGAGTGAGCACATGATCTACCTGTGTTTGATTGCTTCTGTGATAAGCTTATGTTTCTGCCAGGGACGTACTGTATTTACTGGCAGATTGAGTTGTGTGATTTTTACTGGCCGCCAACAGAGGTCAGCAAAACACATGCACACCAAGTCAGCTAATACTACCAGATAAAACCGGTTTGTTAATTTTAGGTTGAAGTGAGCTCTTATTTTGAAATCAGATCGTTAAGTTTATGGTAACACAGATTCTCAGATTCTCTCTCTTCTGATGGGCTCTGCAAACAGTTGTTAGAGAGAGAAGAGATGTAAAACCACATTAATGTATGGAGGAAAAGTATTGTTTGTTTGTTACCTCAATAAATTGAAAGTAATGTGTGTACATTTTAGTCATTAACATTAAAAATACACTATTTTTGGTAGTAAAATAAGAGTAAAAGATTAAAAAAAAAAAAAATCCAAAAAATTTAAACAGAAAAAATGGAATTAGGGAAAAAATAAAAACACACATTTACATTAGATTACATACAGTTACTAATTATTTGAGAAAGATGGCCACGCTGTGATAGCCCAGTGCACCTTTAAACAATTTAAAAAGTGAAAAAAATAAAGGTATAACATGGGATTCTTCAGAAACATCTTCCTCCTTAATTAGCAAACAAATCTGGTGCTTTAATTTATACAAGTTAATTTGTTTAGATGTTTGAAAATGTGCATCTGCTCAGTTACGGCATTATGTTGATACAAAAATGAAAAATGTAACGAAGACAAGCACACGCTTGATTGAACTGTTTATAAAAAGCTATAACTCAGAAACTATTGATGGAATTATCTCATGCCTGTATAAGAGTCTAATGGATTTGAAACCACATTCAACTTCATATATCAAAATAAAATGGGAGAATGAAGGAGGGATAAATATATCTGAAGAAGAATGGACGGCAATATGGAAGTATCAATGGACGTGTACCAGCTCACAAAAGTGGAGGGAATTCGGCTGGAAAAGCTTAATCAGGTACTTTATAACACCATCCCAGAAGTCTCACTATGATAACAATTCTCCTGTCTGCTGGAGGAACTGTGGAGATCAAAGTGCAAAGCACTACCATATTTTCTGGGACTGCTCTGTCTTAAGGGACTACTGGAGAGAAATACGCAACGCCCTACAGGACATCTTCAAATGTCAAATACCCTTTGAGAGTAAGACTATGTTTTTTGGACTCATACCTAAGGAATGGCCGAAAAGAGACAAACACTTAATGAATATATTGCTGGTGGCCTGCAAAAAGAATATCACCAGGAAATGGCTATCACCAGAGAGCCCAACCATAAATACATGGATGGATATCACAATGGACATTTATAAAATGGAAAAGATAACAGCTTTTGTTAATCACAAAATGGAGAAATTTACAGCATACTGGGAAAACTGGGTCAAATATGTCACGCCCCATAGGCCAGACTTTATTTTCACAAACAAGTAATAAGATGTACGGTAAAGATCACTCCCTACCAGTTCATAGTTCTTTTATATTTTTTTATTTATTTTTTTGCTTTAATTGTTGTTATGGTGGTAAGTTCTTTTTTCCTCATAACTTGTATAAAAGCCACTATATTAACTTGGCATTTAGGGCAGGCAACAGATGTGAGAAGTACGCTCATATGATGTATATGCTATGAATGTCTGTGTCTGAATGTCAATAAAAAGAATAAATTACAAAAAAAAAGAAGAAAATGTGCATCTGGATAGAATAACATATAATTTATATAACTAGCATATATAATAACATATAGCATAATAACAAAACATAGTAAAATAGGAGTCGTCAGTGACACTAAGAGGGAGGGGCTCACTGTTGTTGAAGGTGTGAGAGTTCTCCAGAGCACCCAGCTGCTGCAGGCGGGCGTGCAGGATCCCCGCCCTGTTACGAGACACAGGTAGAGTCAGAGACTTCCTGTCTGCAGCTACAGGCCCCGCCCCCTCCTGGCTCCTGTCGGAGGAGAGATGCAAGTCAGTAAAAGGTGCCACATGGACTTTTATTTGAAGTTTTAATAACAAGGAAATCTCACTTTACACCACTGGCACAAGAGAGCAAAGTTAATACACTGATGAATGAAAGGAGGACATCAAGAAATAAGCAGTGGATGAAAATACACCAGATTTGCTGAGACAAATGGAAGCATCATGCTTTTAATAAAGTGAAAGACAGTGAGCTCTTACCCATGCAAGAGGGGCCGGGGGCCGGGACATTAACCACAAAACAACTTGCCAGCAGCGTTAAAGGTGAGAGAATAAACCGAGAGCAAGGGGTTAAAAGCTTCAGTCAGAAGTTGTGTCGTTTGTAAGTCATATTATGGCATTGAAGATGAAATATTACGAGTTTTAATCCAAGTATGAACCCATAAGGTGTATTTCATGTACTCTACCTGGCGATGAATCTTTTCCCCATGTATCTGAACTGATGGAGGCAAACTCTGCAGGAGGAAACACAACCAGTGGAGCTGAGTGAGCCTTCAAAGCTGCAAATTAATGATGTTTCAAATACAGAGAGCTTCCTGTTTTCCCTCTATTTACCCTGGTTTGTACGGCTAAAATGATTGCCCCATTGTACTGAACTTCAATTGTTTCCAATTTTAGACATGAAGGTCAGGGAGTTGTCATCAGGGTCAGTTAAAGGCTACAAATACCCAATGAAAGACAATCTGGAGCTGCGTGATGAGCGTGGTACCTATGCGTGGTACTTGTGGACAGACACTCTGGATATATTGAGCTCTGCTGTTTCAATTAAGACTATTCTGTGGGTTTCTCAACTGTATGTATGTTGTAGTGGTTGTGTTTTCCACAGCTGATGGGAGATGGGAGAGATAACTTACTTAGGTTTAAAGTGTTATAATGAGTTGATGCCATACACTCATAAACTCTAGCTAAACACAAAATAAGATCTAGGTTAAAAGAATGTGTAGTCTGAATTGGTCACATCACGTCTTCCTGTGTGTTTCTTACTGTAGCTCATGCACATAATTCCTCTTCACACCAGAACTTGTATTTTTTTTACATTTCAGCTTGTGGCACAGATGAAACAAAGAAAATATGTCACAGGAGGCCACACAGTTATGAATTTTGCTAGCCAGTTTCCCCAGCTTCCGGTCTTTGGCTAAGCTAAGCTAACTTGTGGCTCCACATTCATATGTAGGAATACTCATTTTAACTTGACTTTCTTTTGCACTTTACACCATTTAAACAATGCTAGCAAGTATAATTTTGAATGTTGCTAACCAGTTGCCCTATCTTCCAGTCTTTGGCTAAGCTAGGCTAATTTCCATGTTTTCTCATAGATCCCATGATGATCCCATGATGCTGTGTAAAGCCCTTTGAGACAAACTGTTGGTAAAAAAAAAAATTGGCTATCCAAATAAATTGCCTGGGCTAACTTGTTGGTCCACATTTATAGTTTTTCTTTTTTTGCACTACACCATTTAAAAGATGCTAGCTGGTACAATTTTGAATTTTGCTAGCCAGCTGCCCCTGCAGTCTTCGAGGAAGCTAGTCGAAGCTACACTAACTTTTGGCTTCACATTCATACTTAATGCACATGTGTAATATTCATTTTTATGTGCTAGCTTAAAGTTTTGGTGTTTGTTTTTTGCACTTCACACCATTTAAATGGTGCAGTTAACTCAACACAAATGCTGATAATGACTATCAAGCAGAATCATACAGAGTCTAGTTCTGTACTTACTCTATTAATGTAAAGAAGTCCATTAGCTCTGAGGAAGCTGCTTTGTTCCAGTAAGCAAAAAGGGCCTCTGAATAATAGGAAAATAGTTAATAAAGATTAACTGTAGTTCTGTTGTTCATAGCAACATGAGTCAAAGTCAAGTAGAGCACACCGTCCTACCCTCTGACATGCTCTTGAGGATGTGCAGGAAGCACATGAGCAGGTTTTTGATCTCATCCCTGTCCAGTTTGTCGCAGCGCAGCACAGTGCTGCCCAGGGCTGACGCACACTGGTTCTGATGGGTTCAAAAGAAAGAAAGAGATAGAGAAACTTCTTACTTAGATGGCTGAGTCATGGAAGAAAAACAACGCTTCAAAGAGATAAAGAGAATCACTCAATCAAACTAAATGTCAGAGATGAGAAATGTCAAGAGGAGAAAAGTGCACAAGTCAGAGAGAAACATTCAGTTTTTCTTGCCGTGAGATAAAAACTTCAACTGGGAGGTTGGAAGAAATACAATCACAGCAACATTATAACATCTGAGGACACGAGTGAAGCGAGGTCGGCCCAACCTCTGCGTCAGTAAAAACACACTCCCTCATGTGGGACACTCAGAGGAGAGGAACGCCAGGAGGAGTTTTTGGACACATTGTACAGACGTGTGCGAACAACAGAGCGCTCTATGTTTTCATTCCGCTCTTCAAAATCTGCTCTCCTGAAACAAATCTGTACAATTCTGGCCAAAAAGCTGCAGGTGGAGAAGTCACAAAGGTCAAACTGAATACTTGTATGAGTATCGTTTCCCCGTGACTTCCATCCGTGCTCTGCTTGACGCTATCGCTGTCGCTGTCCTGCGGCAGGTCAGGCAGGGGGACGGAGAGGAGGGAGAAGTCCATGGTGACCCTCTTGGCAACGCAGCTGAGGGGCGGGGCTCGGTCCTCGGGGTCGGAGGGGAGGGGGGGCATGTTGACCGAGTGCCTCCGACTGAATCTCTCTTTTTGATGGATTTGGGAAGAAGGGGCGTGGGCTCTCTGGGTTAGGACGGGTGTGACGCCCATGGGTGCAGATTAGTATTAGTAATGTGTAATGCTTTTAATGCATCATAGAGAAATGCATGCAGTTTGTATGTAAATGAATATACATTGACAAAAACACATATATTCCTTCAATTCCATTGACCTACATATGACAGCAGCTGACCTTTTAAAGTGTGGTGTTATCATTAATATTGCAAATGAAAAGCTGTTAGTCATAGGATGGATGGATGGATGCAGGAAATGCATTTTAAACACCACCAATGTGCATGAGCCGAAGAAATGTTGGCAATATCACAATACTTCTCTACTACAATCAGAGCTCAAAAAAAGAAGTAAAAGTAAATTAAAATACAAGTTTTGACAATGTCCATATGTGATGCATGCATTGTACCTTCTCCAGGGAGTTGGTCTTGTCACTGCTCTTGTCCAGCAGGCTGTTTCCAGAGTCAGTGGAGACCAGGGAGCCTCTGGAGTCTGCGTGGTGGACTGAGCTGACATTGGGAGTGGAGCTGTGAGGCGACGCTGCCGAGACAAAAAGCAAAAAATACAAGTTTAAATCAGCCGAATAAAACCCTCTGGCTTAATTTGAATAGTTATGATTAAGTGTTTATGATAGATGAGGCAGGAAGGAGTCACCTGTTCCAGAGATGACCCCGAACACGTCTTTGTGCAGAGCATTTTCTATGCAGCTCCCGGGTTTCTGAGGAGTCACCATGGAGTTGGGCACCAGAGCGTCGTCCCTCGTGCTCTGGGATAAAAAAATTTAAAAAGCCTTTATTGTGAATATATATAATAGCATGCTTTCAGCTTAGGATAAAACACTAAATGTTGAGCTGTTATTAACCCGGCGCTTAATGTTTTTGGAGGGACAGCAAGTCCTGGCTGGGGATGGATGGTACAAGCTGGCGTTCCACCTCCCACCACTAGATGTCAGGCTTACGTTGATGTTGCTGAGGGTGGCTGATTCCTTGATGTCCAGTCTGTGGACGTTCTCCTGGAGCAGACCAAACATGGGGAGGTACAGGGTGGCGAGCCTGCACTGTTGGCTCTGGAACGACACACAGAGGGTGATGGTGATATTGATCGCAGAGTTGATGAGTCGTTTTAAAGTTTTGCTAAATTCAAAGTACGGTCATGAGGTGTGGGACTGACTTTTGCAGCGTAGCGGTCGTCGAACGTGTGTTTGATCATCAGCCCCTTGAGGACCTGGATGGCGATCTGCCGGATCTCCCGGAACTCCTGCAGAGCCCCGCCCACCTCCCTGAGCAGCAGCCCCACCAGGAAATGGTTTCGACAGAAATCATCAGTCAGGGAGTAGTCCAGCTGGAGATCTGCAGCAGGCATCAATCACAAGGAGATTACTCTCAAATTAAAGACATGAGCCCTGAGCAGGACAGGATGCAGAGAACAAGCTGAATATCAGCTGCATGAAACAAACACAAACTGTCATCTTTTTTTTTCTACCTTGGAACCTCTGGATTCTGCCTTTCCCAAAGGGCATGGGCAGATTGAGAGGAATATAATGCTCGTGGCTGCAGACAACTCGCAGGAACTCAAACTTGAACTCGTACAAAGTCTGGCAGGAATAAAAGAGAAAAGAATTTATTTATATATATATATATATATATATATATATATATATATATATATATATATATATATATATATATATATATATATATATATATATATACAAGGCTTAAATGTCTTGTTAAGCAACTGTTTAAAGGGATAGTTGAACATTTTGGCATTGCCATAATCCCTATAGTCACAGCAGTAGGTTCATTATCTTTAATTATCGGTGCATGTTGTTTTGAGATCAGTGGGGCAGAGACGTGAGCTGCTTAGTGAACACAGTGAAGGTGAATGGTACAGGTCGCCTGTCTCTCAAAATACATCAAATACACAATCCAACAACTCCACAACGCTCTGGTGGACAAGTTGTGACCTGCACATTCACAACGCTATGAGATAATAATGTAACATTACGAGACAGAGCTGTTTTAGAGGGAAATACATCAGGAACTACATTCCAGACATGGCTGCTGGGCGGAGTGATTTCAAAAGAGTAGTTCCAAGTATTTGCTTCATGTGTCGTAATGTTACATAATGATTATTTCATAGCGTGGTAAACCTACTTCTATGACTACAGGGATTATGGCAATAGGCTAATTTGCCAAAATGTCCCTTTAAGAAAAGGAAGCAGCTGAAGCTTTTAACCTTTGGGTCTCCAGGCACGAAGCAGTTCATGTAGTTGTTGATCTGCTTGAATACGAAGCCTCTGTCCATGAAAGTGAAGCAGCGCTGAGCGGAAAGGAAACAAAAACCAAACATTAAAATCAGCCTAAAAGGAAATTTTACAAACTTGAATCAAAGGCAGCGACAGGAGAGCCAAACCTTGACGAACACTGCCAGGCTGTGGTTGGCGTTGTGAGCCGCGTCCAGGTTGTCCTTGTATTTCTGGGTGATGTGCGGCATCAGCATGTTCACCAGAGTCTCCACGGCGTGGTAGAAGGAGGCAGAGAAACGCTGGTTCCTGGACAGCTGGAAGAAGAAGACAAGGAGGGAGACGATCTGAGCTCGGAGGGGAGGAGGTTAAAGAAAAGAAGAGGAGACTTGAAACACGACCCACCTTGACCTTTCCGCTCTCCATGAGATAATGAGCCATCGACTTCACCAGAGCTTCAAAGAAGAACCAGGAGTGCTGCAACACAAACAGTCAGTCAGTCCAAGGAAAACTACCAACTTAGAAAGTGTCAGAGTTTGACACTGCAGCTGGAGAATAAATAAGTTGTGTTTGTGTGTTTAGACTACCACTTTATTGTGGTTATATTATCCTCTAATGTCAACTTTTGTGCTGTAAAAAAGAACAAAAACTATCTACATCACTATAAATGGTCTGTGATGTTTTTTAGACATCTGGTTCAAATAAAAAGCATAAAAGCTTCAACTGTTACCTTGAGCAGCTTGTTGCTGGTCAGGAAGTCAGTGGACGGCTTGAGGATGGCTGTCATGGCTTTAGCCAGCTCTTCATGGACCGTCTTAACATTGGTGGAGGAGTACGGCTCTGGCTTAAAGACAAACTGAGAGAGAAAAGAAGGATGAAACAAAATCACATGTCATCCATATTTCTATGAAAACACGGTGTCATAACTAATTAAAGGTCTAATTCTAATAGAAAACAACTGCACCTTGACATAAGATCTCAGGTAGTGCTCCAGTCCCTCTTCATGACACTGAGCCACAACATGCACCATCACCCTGAGGAGGTAGATGATAATATGAAAATACGAAAAGGTAAAGAAAGGATGATGTAATGCTTCCAAATATGGAGAGAGAGCCTTTATTAACCTGACGTCTCATTTACATACAGCATGCACAGCTTCAAAGACCAGCAACAAACATTAATGAGTGTTCTAGACTTCCAGCTGCTTGTGCACGTGTGACTTGCCTGGTCACGTTGACGGCCACGTCCTCGTGTGTGGCTCTGGTGAGGACACAGAAGAGCTGGTTGAGGACGGTGGGCAGGAAGTTGACCATCACATGACCCTCCATGGCATGGAGACTCTGGTGAAGGGGGGACAGCAGGAGGGACGGAGACAAGCAGAGATATTGAATGGAAGTCAACGGTGCCCTTGAATGTGAGCTGAGGAGACTGTGTGTGACGGGGCATGAATACCAGGGTGTGTTCTGTTTTCCCTTGGGGCGCTGGGAATAAATAGAGTGTGTTGTATATGTGCATACCTTCAGGTATTTCACCAGCTCCCCCTCTGAGGCCTGTTCTGACATCTCCATGCTCTGACAGTGGTGGAAGAAGTTGTGCAAGTGCTGATCCTGCAGGAAACATACGTATTATTCTAATTACTTAGATTCATCAGATTAGATTAATGAACATAGTCTGATTATATGAATAGATGTATGTAAATACCTGAGTGTAAACTGTGGAAACAAGGTGGGTGGAGACTTTGAACAGAGGTTTTCCTCCATCCACCCATTTGATCTCTGAGGATGAATGCTGCAATAACAAATACAAATAGATTCACACTGTATTGTATTGTATCATATTGCCACATATGCAGAGGCTACAGCCCTGCTGTACTGTAGCTGGCCATGGTTCGAATCCTGCATCAGGTGGCCCTTTGCTGCCTGTCATTCCCCCTCTCTCTGCCTCCCCAGTCTCTCTCACCTGTCAATTAAAGGCAAAAAGCCCCAAAATATACTTTATATACAAAGAAGAACAGAAAAAGACAGGAAAAAAGAAAAAAGGAGGGGGATAAACAGAAAAGAAAAAAGAAAAACAAAAAAGGGGAAAAAATTGTTAAACATAGAATATAAAAATAAAGAAAAAATGTAAACTAAAAAAATAAATAAATAAAGAGAACATAAAAAAGAAAAAACTGAAAATATAAACAGAATATTAAAAAGAAAAAAAGGAAAAAAGAAAAATAAATAAAAAGACGGAAAAAGGAAATAGGAAAAAAATGTAAATAATTAAATAAATAGAACAGTAAATAGTAAATAAAAGGACAGAAAATAAACTGTTCTATTGATCTTTAGAGCTGTAATTCTCAAAACCAGTTCCGTTAAAAAATAAAAATAAACTAAATTCCTCACCTTGGAGACGCCGTCCTGGGAGCCCAGGTAGCCGGCAGGTAGGTTGGCAGCTACAGACAGCTGCTGCTCATTCATGATGACTCTGCCGTCCCTGAGCAGAGGCAGCCAGGCTGAACCCACTGAGGAGGAAGAGCAGCAGCAGCATGAAGATCAATGTCTACATACAGTATATCCATATCTATAAACCCTGTCAGAGGAGAGAGAGCTCCCACCTGGAGCCTCCACTTGGTCTTTCTTCTTGCTGTTGCTATCACAGCTGACATGGTAGAAGGTGAAGAGGAGGTGGTGTTTCTGGTGGAGCTGGGTCGGCAGCTCTATCTTGATCTGAAGTGAGACAGACACACAGTCATGGGGTTTGCTTTCTTTATACTGAGGAAGCTTCAGTTAGAAATGCCTGCAGAGGTTTTCCAACAGCATGAGCACCAGTGACAGACAGGTGCCTGCTGACTTCAACACACTAACACTGAATGTGCAGCATGAACACAGACTTCACCTCGTCGTAGAACTCAGGGTTCTGCTGGTGGTGCAGGATGGCTGCATACGCCTGCTTGGTGAACAGAGCTCCGCCTGGACGACCATAGATGCACTGCAGGAGACAATCAGACACATGGCATCAGAACGTTAATTAATGAATTAATTAAACCCTTAAAGGGATAGATCAACATTTTGGCAAATTGGCCAATTGCCATAATCCCTATAGTTTTAGGAGTAGGTTTGTTACCTTTAATTGTCGGTGCAAGCTGTTTTTAGAACGGCGGAGCAGAGCCGCAAGCTGCTCAGAGCTACACTCATGGGATTTCTTGGTTTCCCTCATCAAACTCATCAAATACACAATCCAACAACTCCACAACGCTCTGGTGGACAAGTTGTGACCTACACATTCAATGGGCCAATTTGCCAAAATGTTAAACTATTCCTTTAACACACAGTAAGTCTCTCTCAATGGCAACAGTTTCCTCCCAGTTGGACCTGCCTAGTTAGTTAGTAGACCTAAAAATGGAGTGATCCTTATCGGATTCCCAAAGCACCACAACGGTTGAGTCTCACATCAAAACTAACGAGTAGCAGTTTGAGTAAAACTGTGCTCAGATTCTTTCATCCATGACATAAATGCACCTTCAGGGGCTGAGCTTCATCCTCATCCGAGTCCTTGAACTCGATACAAACAGCGATATTCCTCGCCTGTAGCGAGGAGACAAAAGAGAAACAAGATGAGTAGAATATAATGAGGAAGCAGGAATGACATTTTCAACATGTCCATTAGTTTCCAAAAAAAAGAAAAAAGAGTGCAAAAAGACAATTCTCTCAGTGTATGGCTTTTTTAAAATTTAGTGTCAGCTTTTTTAGGTTATGTCTATTACCCAGAAACTGGAGGGTTGGGGGATGAGATGTTGGGGAGGGGTGAGTTTTCTTTTTTCAAGCAATTTGGAAATATGTGGGGGGAAAAAAATCCAAAAAGAATGATTGAGTACCTTAGCGAAGGACTTCTGCCCGTCGTACTTGAGGAGTTTGGGGTAGACGTACAGGTGGTTCTTGTAGATGGTGAAGGGCTGGGAACACTTGGCGATGCAGGGAACAAACTCCTCCACCTCCAGCAGGGCGCTGCCCGGCCCGTTGCCTTCCAAGCTCCTCACTGGAATGTAGGAGGAAGTGACGCAGTCTGAAGGCAGGAAGTGGGCGGAGTCACAAAGGGTTCAAGCTAAGGGCCTTATGATTATAAATAGACGGCGATTTTTGTAAACATGTGTTTATCTGAGTGTTTTTACTTGTTACATCCGGGGCCACGCTGTCGATGGTAACATCTAAGTTCCCTAAGAGCACTGGGAGTTTGGCCATTTTCTCTGGTCTGTTGGGAAAATACAGAGAGAGAAGGAAAAAGTGCATCAGACAAAGTCCAAGTGGCATGTTATAAAAGAGTCAGAGACGGAGAACGGACTTTCTGAAGTCTGTCAGCAGTTTGAACATGTCCTCGTCCGACAGCTTGCTGCTGTCCTGTCTGTACAGAGCCGAGAAACGAGCGCTTTTGTCCAAAGTTCCCGATGCGTCTTTGAAGACAGGCCTGCAGAGACAGAACAAAAAGTCAATGTTGTAATGTAAAACAGAAAGAGACACTTTCTTCTAACCAATCTCTTGGTACCTCGCAGCCCAAGCGAACGGCATCCTGTACTGTCCCAGTCTGCTACAGGCTGTCTTCGCATTCTTCAGCACCTTTTGAGCCATCTACACAAGAAAAGACAGAATTCATTCTACTATTAACCATGAAGGATGTGTTTTTTTCTGGGGCTGCCTAATTATACGATCCTACTGGATGTAGTGGAGGAAACTAAATTAATAGTAGGCTTTTGAGATACAACATGACGGCCCGTTACTGCAACAACAACTGCACACTGTTGCCAAGTCAGGTTGACATTTTCTTTACATTTGCTTCTCATATGGACGTGACAGCAGCGGATGTTACGGCGTGCACAGCTCACATCGGAGCCTGAATATCAGTAAATTCGAGTAAAAATACAGACTTCACTTATCCCGTGTGAATGCACCGAAAGAAACACAGACGTGGGGGGGTCATTTACAAATTACCAGACGTCCCCAGGTAATACGACAAACCTGCCTTGGTATTCTTTTGCTGTATGGTCCAGCTGCAATTGTGGTCTTCCTAACAAACATTTTTATTTGATTTATTTGATTATTTTGTGTATTTTTTATATGTATTTTGTATTCTACATGAGATACTATTGAATGTACAATTAGAATTGCTCTCCTTTGGGTGGGGTGGGACTGTGGGAGGGATAAAAAGAAAAAAGGGAAATAAATTAAAGTATGTGCTGTTGTCTGTGAAACTGCTGCCATAAAGAAAGTTAATTTTAAAAAAACTTGGTTGGATTGGATTTAAAATGGATTAACCCTTTCAATGCTCACTGTAGAGCTCTATGGGAAGGAAACCCTGCATCTGTCTCTTTATGTGATCACTGAGACTCTTTTTCTTTTGCCCATCTGTGCCTTTTTCTTATAGTTTTTTCTTTTCTTCATATACTGTAAAATAAATGACTCAATTAAAATAAAGATTAAAAAACTCCTGAGGGATGACAGCTGTGTATCCAGCTCTGCGGTCCTGTGTACCTTTGCAGAGTCGGAGCTCTTCATGTAGGGTTCGGTGCAGTGGGTGATCCCTCCCTGCAGGACCTTCTCCACCCTGGCCACCAGGAAGATCTCAGGGTGGGGGCAGGTGACGGAGAACACCCCTTGCCTGGGGTACTGCAGGGCCCCCTCAGGGAGCCCGCTGGCCAGCCTGCAGCCTGCCAGAGAACCGTCCCCCTTGCTGCCGTTGACCTGCGCCTCCTGCCCCGACGAAGTCATCTGTCGGACCAGAGGGTGGTTGAGGTCCACGTGGAAGTCGGCCGAGATCTTCCTGCTGTTCTGGACGTCGAACAGGGACAGGACCACGTAGAAGGGCTCCACCTTTGACGGGAGAGGAGACGAGGGGACGTGTGTTATGTGAGACAACGGATTCACTCTTTCCATTACACAAACCCATCTCTTTGTGTGTGTGTGTGTGTGTGTTTGTGTGTGCGTGGAGCTAAAAGCTGAGTGCTGAGTGGAGATGAGGAAACCAGCCTCAGATTGATGCTAATGCATGGTGGGAGGCCCAGGCCGGTTGCCATGGCAGCAGCAGTTCCCCTTTTTGCCAACGACAACGGGGTCGGACGAGGTCCAGCCAAGTGGGCCATCTGAACTGTCTGTGATCTTCTTAACTGATTTAAACCTCGCCCCGGTTTTGTTGGCTAAAGGGACATTTCCCAGAATTATGACGTGGGGCTTTTATCTGTCAGTAAAAATAGATCAATAAAGACGATTGTAACGTACGTTAGTGGTGGGGCCCTCCTCGTTCTCTGCCACGCAGCCCTGCAGGTTGAAGGACAGGTCGTTGCAGCTGACCAGGACCCGCTTCCCGAACTTCTCCTCAAACTGTCGCACGTCTGGTTCGATGCCGGAGAAGTCCAGTTTCTGTGGAAACGGGGAGATGATGTGACTGGGAGTTCAAACAATCATCACACAGACTGCGCAGGACTGTGGTGTGACCTTCATCACCTGTGTGTACGGGTCCAAGGTGAAGAGTTTCAGGCGAGCTTCACTCCTCATTTTGGACTCAATATCTCTGGCGGTCTGAGAAAAACAAAAACTGTAGTTCAAGATCAATGTGTAGTCAGAATTCAAAAAAGAACTCTAGCATATGAACAGTGTTGTGAAGGACAGAGAAGATCATCAGTGTGGCCAGAGAATAAAATGATAAATTCATATCAACCTTTGTTTTTGTAAAGTTCACCCCCCCGCCCCCCCCTGTACTCATAATCATATTCACCTTTTACCCTTAAAGCTGCATCACTTTATTTTTGGGCGCTGCCGTTTGGTGTTGGGCAGGGCTTTTATTTTGAAAACATCTGGGTAACACTTTTGACTTAAATCCATTAAAATACCAAACTGGAAATCAAATTTAAGGGCTGCTGCTCTGTGATTGGTCAAAATCTGTCACGGGTAGATTCTTTTAAGACGTCTGATCTTTTTTCACATCACTTCATTTACATTATCCTCAAGGTTATTGTGGAAGTTTTTGCCTAATACTGTCAAAAAAAAAGCTGCCTACCTAGCCTTTAAGCATTAGTTAAAGCGATATTCCGGCGTAAGTGTAAGCCATGGTTCGAGAGATCAATTTTACCCTTAAACTTCAGCAAAGACCGCACTATCGCCACACACGCATCACTTGTGTTGTTTCACCAATAGCAGGGTGCTGTCAAACATCTTTACCTGTTTTGGGCAGGGCTTTTATTTTGACAACATCTGGGTAACACTTTACAATAAACATTAGTTAAGTTAAATACTGAATTCATCATACATACTAATGAGTATTCATGCATTATAAATTAAGAATTCAGTATTTATTAATGCCATATGTAAGACTTTGTAAAGAAAAAAAAAAAGGTCAAACTTTCTAATAGAAAATGACTTTCCCTGTTTGCAGGAGCAGAATCTTTATGTTTTGATTATGATGTACTAATGTTGACTCTGCTGTCTCCCCATGTCATGTTATGTTATGTAATGTTATGTGTTTTGTGCCCAGTTGGCACATGTGTTATTAAGAGAAAATGAATAGAATGTTGTTGTTTTTTTATAAACAAACATTGCGATTATGAGCGATTCCCAGATGACACCTTGAGGTGTGTGTTTTCAGCCTGCCACGTCCCCCTGCTGCAGCCCTGCTGGTGTTGGCCTCATCTGGCCTCTACATTTGGAGCCCATACACAGTAAAGCAGATGTTTGCTTAGCAACAACAGGAAAATGTGGCGACCTGGACGCAAGAAAATACAGCTGTTTAGCTGCTGCGCTGGTTTACACCCTGTCCGAGGGGAGTCACGTGGAAACGCTCTCAGCACGGGGACGCACTGACACACACAGGGTGAGCTGCAGGTGCTCAACAATGTTTAAGAATGTTACTGGAGATGGAAAAAACAGGCTACCTGAAAGCCGTCCTGAAAACTTCCGGAGGAGAGGTCTGCTTTTCCATGTTCCTCATCTGTTGGAGAGATCAACATGAGATCTGTGCTTAAGCAATTACAGAAACACATAACGATGTGTTGGTCTCTGCACTTCGAGGAAAAAGGGAAGGAGAGCTACTGTCGATTGAGTTGCCTACTTGATGGAGAACAAACAGAAGAAGAGATGTGGACAAAGACGTGGAGGACGTGCAGGGACGTACCGTCATGGAGGTCTCCGTTCCTCTTCTCCTGCATGGCCTGTTCGAAGCTGCTGTGGAGGATCTTGTTGAGCGTGCCGATCCACTCCTCCATCTCGGCCTCACCGTCGGCAGCCAGCAGGAACGTGCTCTTGTCCTGCATCTTCAGCTCAAAGGCAAAGCGGCGCACTTTGCTGTTCTGTAGGAACACAAACACAAACATTGATTTACAAATTGATTTTGTTTGATTAATATGACAACATTCATCTGTGAGGTCCTTTACCTCAGTGTTTCTCAACCATGGGTACTCAGACCTACATTTTTATTGAGTGACTTTTACAGACATCTATCATTTCACTAAAAAAGTGATCGGAGTCATGGTTATTGCCTAAACTACAGAAGCTAATTGGAATAACACCCAATCCCATTAAACATTTTAATAAAAAGCCACATTCTGATGGTTTGGATTCACTCTCATTTGTCCTTCAATCATGACCCCTCTTAGTGTTTCAGTGGACAGTCTCCATTTATTTATTAATTGAGCTTTTATTGTGAAATATTGCACAGGAAAATGATGCAAAACTCACTAACCTGCAATGTTCAGTGTACAGTGACTTTTAAATCGTATATTTGCCTATACTGCAATTAAAAAATTTCTACTTCTGTCAAACTTTTTTGTCCTTCCACCTGACACCTGGTAGAGCAGGTAGAATATTCAGGGGGGCAAAGTGCCCCAAAAAGGTTTACCTGAACAACCCCCATGCATGAGTCAAGGAAGATGGTTCCTTTGGGTTCTTTGGAGGTGTTTTCATCTTTGTAGAAGTTGAGGTTGTAGGAGCCGTCACCCAGCTGAGCCAGATGGAAGTACCTTCTCTTGAAGGACTGCAGGGACGGAAACAGACAAGGTTGACTTCACATATGGCTTCTTCCATCTTCCAGTCCTTTCTAAAAATACCAGGAAGTGGAGATGGAGCATGGGAAAGCTCGGGGGTGACATGAGGAGCTATGTCACAGTTATGTTCTTGGTTAATTTTGTTTTCTTACATTCAAAGGGAAAAAGATGGATCCACATTTAAAGAATACAAGTTAACAAAACCTGATAATAAATAACTGCTTCTTGTTGATCATTTGTATTGGAGGCTGTGTTGCTTTTAGCTGCAGAATGAGAGAGGGGGGAGTCAAGCCGGCACTCACCCGCATAGTTACACTGATTGCACTGTTCATGTTGCCCTTGTACAGCCAGCCATGTTTGGACACTCCTCCCTTCTGAGATCCCAGGGAGGCCGAGTCCTGCAGGAGGGTAAACACAGGGCGGACGTTAATGTACGTGCTGGGAGATGGATGAGAATGACAAACATTTATATCCACGGTGTAAACTGTACTGTACTATACGTCTCCCTGGTCTGCATTAATGGTGAGAACATTTATACATTTAGCTTCGAGCTGAGAAGGATCCTCCTCATTAAGATCAACACCACTCTCCTTGAATCTCTGGGGATTTCAGCCGTGACGGTGTGTGTGTCCATTAAAGGTCACTGGCCTTCAGTTAAATCAATAAGCAAAGACAGTTAATGATCAGAAAGGGATCGTATGCCTTTAAAATGGTACTAATGTCACCAATAGCTGGAGGTTGGTTTGTAAAAGAGGACTGATGCTGTTGTTCAGTGAGGCCTAAAAGGCTCATCATATTAAAAATTAAAGGTCCCTACCTTAAAAAAATGCAAGTGGCCCTGCTAGTTTCCCAATAGAGTACTGATCTTAAAATAAAGTTGTTATCTTGAATTAGCCAAATAGTCAACCAATAAGTCATTAGTCAACCTAAATTTCATCGGCTGATTAGTCGCAGAAAAATACAAAACAAAACAAAAACATTTGGAGCTGTGTTTGGTCAAAATTAAGTCAAAACCTATACGACTGAACTTTGTATGAAAGGTTAGAGGGCTTTTAATTTGAAGGGCCAGATACAGGAAGTTCATAAGCTGTGTGATGTTGAAATAAACAGAATGTTCCGACACATTCAGAATTACAATCTGAAATCATTTGCCGGTGTCATTAACAGGCGGCTGATTTGATAGAAATTGATCATTTTAAGGCTCATTATTTATAATTCAGTCACTGAGGCTGTTACAAGTTCATAAGATGTTACAGTTATACGTGAAAATCAATGTTGTTCAGTCTCCTCTCCTCGCTGGTTGTTCTGACACGTCACAATTATTACTGCTTTGCCACAGAAGTCATTAACAGGCGGCTGGCTTCGTGCGTGAGCTTGTAAAAAATAATAGCCTATTTTAAAGGCTCATTATTACTGCTTTGTATTTCTCTATAATGGAGCAAACTGTTCTCAGCCCTGGAACTCAAATTGTCTTGTTGCTCCCCAATATAGTGTCATTATCCGCGACGATGAGTCAACTAATGGCCCTAAAAATGACGACTACTGGTCTGAAGTCAGTGGTGCAACTATTTCACACTCAGAGGGAGGAGACAGTTCAGGGTCGGTGGGTGTACCTCGTCTTTCTCCACGTCTTCATCCACCTCAAACACGTGAGCTGCCAGTTTCTCAGGTCGCAACACCTTACTGAGGGAAAAGACCATAATATTAACATCTGACAATGTACAAGTACACAGCTGATCTTTCCTCACTGTTTACTCTGTATTTGGATTTATTTTAAACTCTCTTTGCAGGTGGAGATTTCTCTCCCGCCATTAAAACCATAGAAAAGGAGAAAGTAGATTTAGTCTGTATGTTTACACAGATAAACTGCATCATAGCACACACTGGAAGTGGGTTTAAACCAAGTTTTGATGTAAAGGTTGTAAGGGAGGATGTTGAATTGATTAAGTGCCTCAGGTCTAAACATCTGCTGCACTTAAAATAATCAGTAGTGCATGTTGTGACAGCATGTTCATGGGTTCCTGCCTCTGATTTCTGGCTGTGGTGCATTTAAAAAAAGCTGATTTGACAACGTTCATGATATATGGCTCAAATATGAAAGCTATATTCTTGACTGTGTGGCTTTAAGCAATCCTTTTTAATTCATAAAAAGGACGTTTCAGAGTTTAATTCTAGACTCGTCTTGTCAAGAATGTTTCTCTCTTTTTGGATTTGGCAGAAAAGCAGCAGCTGCTCCTCTCGTGTGCATCTCAAACCCCGGGTGGACAGTTTGACCTCTGACCTTTACAAGAACCCCAGTTTGCCCCGGGGAACCACGAGCGTCAGCAGTGTCAAGGCCGAGGTCGGGGCGGAGGCCGGGGCTTGTGTAATTTTCATACAACAATGTTTTAAACATGACACACAACATCTGTAAAGAACATTCCTGTCCTGACGGAAAGTGGCTCAACCTCAGCAGGACTAATGCATTGTGGGATTTCCTTTAGGTTTTAATGACATCAATCGAAGGCTGGGCCCAGAATAGCCCTGCTTATCCTTGGTAGAAAAACATAGGAAGCTTTTCTATTGTTGTGGTGGATGAGCTCCAAGCCGCAGAGACACAGGTTTCCGTGTTTCGAAGGATCTGGCTAAAACATTCACTTTGGCTGTAAACAAAGGGCGGAGTCACTGTGCACACACACGGAGTTTACACTCTGAGGTGCATCTGAGCAATTGTGTAAAAGCTAGACAACACATATCTTTGGAAATATATAAGAAAACTCACATGACCTTGACTTCCAAGCTCATTTGTGTCTTTTTAAAGAGACAATACAGCTAAATAATAATAATACTATTCATGTTTGTTGTCATATGATGTCATTATTTCAGTTTGTTCAATAATCCATGATCAAACACTTGTACTTTATATGGATTTATGTTTATTTAATAGGAGGTTTGACTTGTCATTGTGAGATAGAGACTTCAAATGTAACTATCAACCAATCACTGATCAACACAGTATTTTTCTGAATGACTTAAAAGTGTGATTTCAACAATAGTGTAGCTGCTTTAATATTGTGTAGGTGTTTACTGGGAAAATAGGTGATATAGATAGTAACGTTTTGTTTTGTATAAAATGTGTATGTATGTGCAGCTTTACTGGGAACACTGCTTGAGAATGTCATTGCTAATCGTCATGGGAACAGCTCGGGGCCCCGTTAGGGAGGTTTCCTACTAAGATGTCAGTGCAAATCATCCATTGGTTGTTTAAGGGGGGAGGGAGCTGCATCTTGAGATACTGCAGGGTTAGGTTTGTCAGGATGTGATGATGGACAGTTTACACCTCAAACCACCTGTCAATACAGCCAACACACACACATTTCCTGTGCACTCACTTGGGGAGCTGACGGAAGTCTCCAGAATACTCCTCGTACTTGTAATTGACCACATGCCAGTCGGACTTGTAGGTTTTGATGCACTGCAGAGGCAGAAATCAAGGAAGAGGTGAGGAGTCATTTCAACAGGAGCAAATGTGCTCATGTACACAGTCCAGACACACACACACACACAGGCTCAGGTTTCTACACTTGGAAAAGACACAGTGAGTTTAATTTCCATCCAGAAGCTATTTTTATATGTAGAGATTTTCTTGGATGGATGTTTTCTGGACAAGACTTTACACCTTGATGTTGTTTTCAGATTTTAAATGCCAGCTGAGGCTCAGGAGATACAGTCATGTCAAAGATCCTCAAGATCCAACAAGTGACTTGATTCAATTTCTACATGATGTGTTTTATTGCAGTGCTTGCAGATGTGCTTTTAGATGCGCTCTTAAGCTCCTGAGTCTCTGCAGACCTCTGTCCATAGTGCAGTTGTCAGGCTGGATGCATTATCACTGCTGTAGAGGGGAAACATTATGGCTTCCCTTCTTGGCTTTTTTTTTTGGTTAAATGTATCACAATCAGCTTGGGTGGCACCGAGCCCAGGAGGAGGAAGTGTCTGAACATATAGAGGGAGGAACTGTCATGAAGACACACAGGACTAAGCCTTAAAGGGATATTCAACATTTTGGTAAATTCAGCAGTAGGTTCATTACCATTAATTATCGGTGCATGTTGTTTTGAGATTGGCAGGGCAGAGACGTGAGCTGGGGAACGGTACAGGCCCCAAAGTACACAAAGTTCAGAGTATTTGCTCCATGTGTCATAATGTTACACAATTATACATGCTTATTGCATAGGATGGTGAATATGCAGGTCACAACTTGTCCACCAGAGCGTTGTGGAGTTGTTGGATTGTGTATTTGATGAGCGGGCCTGTACCATTCACCTCTATTGTGTTCACGGAGCAGCTCACGTCTCTGCCCCGCTGATCTCAAAGCAACATGCACCAATTATTAAAGGTTATGAACCTACCCTTAAGACTATAGGGATTATGGCTATAGGCAAGTTTGCCAAAATGCTGCACTATCCCTTTAATGGTACGAGCCACTACAACAAGAGCAACCAAGGGAACCCTCCAAATCCAAACCAAACAGGCCTGGGGATTGGACAGGTCCATTCAGACGTTTCTTTTCCAACATCTAGTCAAGACGCTTCCAACATGTGACACAACCATAACACGGTGTGAAATATCCCAATATGTGTTCAGCACCTCTACGAATCCATAAAAAACACATGACGAGCGAGGCGAAGGGGGTTACTTGGAGGTGGACAAATAAATTCAGACACAGGACGTCCCATCTGTATGAGGACGCACTGCACCGCTGCACCGCTGCTCCAGATGTGGCTCTGATGTAATTCCTGGCCGGAGCCGTGGGGGACTATCCCCTATCAGCTCCATCGGGCCGCACCCCGGCCGGCCCCCCGGCACACAGCTCCTCTGAAACAACATGACGTGAGCGGCGGTGGCGGCGGAGGAGGAGGAGGAGTCCATCTGTGGCTGATACACTCTCAGGAAACACGTGAGGGCGGAGGACGCAAATGGAAGTTCACTTAAAGGCTAACAGCAACATTTATGACAGGCACCGGATCGGTTTCCTCCTCCGCTTTCTTATTCATGCAAGAGGTCAACAAACATTTTTCCTCTTCACTAACTTTCTCTGAAATCCAATCCAGCTGCTTTATCTATACACCATAACACACCTCAGATTGGATCTTTGGCTGCGTTTGCGGCCGAGCTCCGGTGTCTAATGAGCCTTTGGGGTGTCAGAGCCAGAGCATGTGTGTTTCTGTGCTTCAGAATAAGAGCGCAGGCCGAGGCCCAGGTGTGTGTGAGTTTTACCTCTTGGACGAACAGGGAGTCGGCTTCTTTCTCAGCAGTCTCCGGCACGGTGGAGAACAGGGTCCTGCCCTGGCGCCGCAAGGTGGAGATCTGAGGGGTCGAGAGAAGATGAAGAAAACACTGTGAGAAGTGATGGGTATAATTATTAATCAGCTGCTCTCAAACATCTTAACCCTGGTGGATTTCATAAGTTGACTGACACTATTTTAACTTATTTTTGGAGCTTATTGTACCTTTATTTTGACGGGACAGGAAATAAATACAGGACGTTTTCAACTTTGAGCATGATAAACCTATTGGATACTATCTAATAGTGAGAAGGAAACCAAATCGTTTTTAAATTTCAGATCATTTTTTTATTGAAGTTTTCTCAATTTAACAAAAGTGCAGTGCTGAATGGTCACTGCAGAGATATGAAATGAGTCTGCATGCACCAATGTACCCAAATAAACATGAATTGAATGGGTAGAAATTAAGATGGAGGGAGAAAAAATTAAATTAAAAAATTAACACAGTAGAAAAAACAAAGATCCAAAACATCATGGTGACAAACCATTGGTGGAGTCAGGTGACGAGATCTGAACAACCTTAAAGGTGTATCTACGGATTAATTGTGTCCATAAACATGTGTTTGTGTGCTTCCCGTCTGTTTTCCTGCATTTTACTACCAGTGAGAGGGAGTTGGATCCGTCACAAGCAGCTTGGACCAGTTCCTGTCCTATAAGGGAAGAAGTACTGATGACAGGAAGCAGCTCCTGATGAGACTGTGATGGTGTAGCAGCTCAAGAGGTTTTTGGTTTTGGTTCCTCCAATCATCTGCCAAGTGTTTTTTGAAATCACCTTTTCCAACCATTTCCAGATGGTTGTGTGTAACAGCCCATCTGGTCCATCAGGTTAGAGTTTTATGGGCGCTAGTACACTTCCAAAACATGAGTGACCTACAACTCAATGCTCAATTTGAATCCGTGCTCCAGGCGCAGGTGGAGCTCTGGAGCTGCTGCTGCTCATGCTGCACTGTTGAATGGGAACTTTTCCATTTTATCTTTTACAAGTGTGTTGTTCTACGCTTTAGTGTAGGGTTGGCATGTGCTTGACTTCCCAACAGTGGTGCAAGCCATCTGTGGGCTCACTGTGTGGATTTTCAGATCCGTTAACTGCCTCGATGATTAATTACGGCACAATATCTCACACTGAGATTCAAACATCACTAGAAGTAGTTTTTGTTCTTTCGAGTTGCTCAGTGGAACAAAAGACGACCGACCTATAGTGTGGAAAATCTTCCACAGCCTATCTTTTTCCCAGTCCTAATTCTTCTCCTTATTAGCCGGATAGAGCCAGAGAGCAGAGAGCGAGGATCCATAACTGGGGAGCAAAAAGCCACCTCGGGGCATCAGGACTGTCGGGCTGGCAAGCACTCTGAGCCGTTGGACGCTGCAGCCGCCGCTGCTCCCACTTCAGGCTCTGCTTTTCTACTCAAGCCACACAAAGATGAGTGGGACACAGTGGCACATTGACCTAGTTTTGTCATAAGTCTCCCATTCTTGCGCTGGAAAAATGTATACAGCCACTGAACCGCTGCCCTCGTTTGTCCACTTCACTCCCTGCAGCAGCGATCAAAGACGTGTCAGCAGCTCATCCTGTGTATGGAAAGGTCTTTCAGTGGGCCGTCTATAAATCTCTAGTGCTGGTGAGGAAAAGTTGGTCAATACCAGGCCAAGAATACTGAGGTTTGGACACAAAGGACTTGGGCTGCTTGAGATTTCATGCTTCTGTTGTAGCTGTGTGAAAGGAAACCAGGGTTTCCTTTTTTATCTCAAGTGTTGATCCGTGAGAAAAGAAGAGAAGAGAAGAGAAGAGAAGAGAAGAGAAGACAAGAGAAGAGAAGAGAAGAGAAGAGAAGACAAGAGAAGAGAACATGAGATGAGAGAAGTGAAGATTTCTGAGTGCTCAAATAAAATAGAACCAGTTTCTACCTCTGAGTCTGCATTTTTCCTAAACTCCTCCACACACCCAGCGCCTCCATCTGACCGAAGCGTATAGCTGTCAAAAAAGCCGTGACCGAGAACGTCTGGCTGCCAATTAACGGCATTCCTCTGCCGCTCATTAAGCAGAGCTCTGACGGCTCACACTGGGCCACAGGGGTCTGAGACACTGATGCCAGGGAGGGGATTACATGTCCTACCATGGACAGGAGGACAGAGATGTGTCTTCTTAAGGGTTAGGTTAGGGTTAGGGTTAATTCAAACTCTATCTGATGTGTATGTTTTCTATTCTATATGAAGGGATGAGATGATCAACAGCTCAACACCTCACCTCATGTTACCTCTGTTTTGTATGCACCCGTTATTAGCTATGTGTGTCCGTGTGTGAATCTGTGCAACACATGCCCCCTCCCTCACTCTCTCCTCAGTCCAGCCCAGTGATGTAAAACATATGGCAGGTTAGACAGATGGGGTTGGACCAGACACACCCACATATGCACACACAAACACACACACAGTCCTGGGGAGTCACTAATAGCTGTGCACTGTAGACGGCCTTGTAATGAAAACCACTCATCATCTACTGATTGTGAAATGGTCTGAAAACACTGTAGGCTGCTGCTTTCCCACCACATGCTCTACTCTGCTTGAACGTCAATACAATAGCTATAGTTCAGTCTGTCATTTCCTAAAACAGCTGGGCATTTGAGTTTTTTATCAAATACTACTCAAAGATGTGGAACTAGTGCATTTGTTAGAGACAAATTTAGCTACAGATTAATACACATTTAATGCTCGAGTGAATCTGCACAAACGGGGATTAATTCAAAATGAGGAACATCCAGTTCAACATGTGAACTCTCATTAATTGCTGGTTAAGGGAAATGTTGAGCATTACCAGGCTTGTCTTTTAAAGTTTGATTATTTTTTATATTCTTCTGTTCTGAAGACTTCAAGGAAGAGGAATGGCAAACATCTGAGCACGAGGCTCTTCATGTTTTCTCTCCCTCCCTCCAGCTCCAGCTGGGAGTGGACCTCGCTCAGACCCAGTTCTGCAGCAGCGCGGTGATGTAATGTTTAAACGCTCTTTGAACGCGAGCAACGGTTCCACGGAGCGTGTAAATGTTTGGGAGGCCGCGGGGCCAGCGATTACATGCAGCGCATTGTATCGCCAGTTTCACACATGGGTCGTCCGGCTCATGTCATAATTTGCGTATATGCAGATCAGCTGTGATTCCCTCGAAACAAGACACAACAACTACAGTGGAGCAGAACTGACACAGCTTGAGAGCATAAGAGGCTCCTCAAAGTCTTTCATATGTGTCACACAAGAAAGTTTTTGCTAAGTTTGTAGTAACTATTTGCTAGTGATTGACTCAGAACCTAACAATTCAATGCTTTACATAATTGCTACAAGCTAGAAATGCTACCAACAATTAGCATCTAGGGTGCAATGTAATTTCCTACTTGATATTTTAAACTCAAGATTGTTAAATGTGCTTTAAAGCAGAAGTCAGCGATCCGGTCGTTTTGGCTAATGCTGCGTTCCAGGCAGGCTTTTGAAACCGTAAGTTACAGCTTCAAGTCACGACTTACTTAGTAACCCGTAACTCATGTTTTTCCCAACCTGTTTCCTGTGAAAGTGCACTATAACGGCCTCTCGTAACTTCCGTAACTCGTAACATGAGTTACAGGTTGCCTTGAACGCACCATGAGTTAGCAGCCCCCGCCCTCGTCATGGATCTATTGGTCCTCGTCCCTACGTTACCACATTCACGCGCATCCCTTCATCCCGTTCTCTCTCCTCATTGGATAACGCTTGTATCCCACAAGGAAAGTTTTCTCCTTGGTTTACAGCAGAGCAGAGTGACTGAGAGACCTGTGTTTCGGCCCAAACACTCTATGGAAGTGATTGCTGACGGAAAATAGGACTATTTAGGACTTATATTAACAAAAACATTCCGCTGACTTCTGCTTTAATTATTATAGCTGTCAGCAATTATTAGTGCTAGTTAGCAGCTAACAATAGGCTACTGCTAAAGCTAAAGTTTGTAGTAACTATTTGCTAGTGACTGATTATGTTGAAACCTCATAGTTTCAAGCTATAAAAATTGCTACAAGCTAGAAATGCTACAAACAGTTAGCAGTGGCTACTTCATATTTCAAATTGAAGAGTTGTTAAGTGCTTTAATTATTAAATGCTATCAGCAATTAGTGCAGCTAATGCAGCTAGCAATTAGCAGCTAGCTGTTTACAGCTTGTTTCCACTGGTTTCAAATTGTTCTGGTGAAACTGAACAGGTAAACGGGGGTCAGGTGGTTAGAGAGTGCATCCCATGTTGGCATACTATGCCTCAAGTGCTGGTCACCAGTTCGACTCTGGACCGAAACAATCCTTTACGCATGTCATTCCTGTCTCACTGTCATATTAAATAAAGGCTAAAAAAAAAAAACACAACGCCCCAAAATTGGGAATGGACACAGCCTTCTTTTACAAAAATGGGGATGGACACAGCATTAATCAACCCCAAATGAAAGGTCAGTGTCTCTGAGATCAGGGGAGGCTGGCTCAATAACTCAGGTGATGTCTTACCTGGAAGTCGTCAGTGGGGAACTGCAGCATGTCCCGCAGGACGTCGCTGATGATCTGGGTCTTCCTCTGAACCAGCACATTCTCATAGTCCAGAGGCTCGATGATCTTCGGCTTCACCTAGAAGACAACATATTATGATAAAATCAGTCATTGTTGGGTACTTTATAACAAAGCTGGTGTCTCTCAGTTGTTTTTTTACGCATTAGCTGCACAAATGGGGGCAATCTTGGGTGTTCATTTTGTCTGGACAACAATTCGCCATTGTCCTTCCACGGAGCGACTGGCTGACAGCTACAGCAGCAGGAACTGGCACAGAGACGGAGATGAATGTGGGTTAAGAGAGAAGGAGACGCCAGACGAGAGTGGCGTGGGGGGTGGACGAGCGAGTACCAGTCACTGTGTCATGAGCTCACATGCTCAACCTGAGCTACATTGTAAACAGCAGTCCGTCCACATTTGAGACTCTTCGATACCCACTGCAAGAGGATACACACAGTCCAAACAAGAGCTTTCATTCCTGTGTAAATCCTTTCAACAGAGAGGGGCTGTGTGAGCTTTGATGCTTGATAGTAGTTAAGATATCTGAGACAAGATCTTGTAGAGATTATACATTCCACAGGGATTCCACCAACAGGCCTTCCCTCAGAAAGCCTGTCCGTAACATTAAAAAATAGATCTGATGCACATGTGCGACTGAAATAAAGCTCTTTGATTTATTTTAAGTTGGACCGAGACAGAGGTTTGGTTTTTATATTTAAAATCTGGACTTCGACCTGGTGCTACAGGACCATCATTACACTCATTAGGGTTCATCCTCTGTAGACCATGACCATACCAAATGTTCTGCTAATCCCTCAACTACATTTTAAGCTATTTCAACAGACAAGCAACATTTTTTAATCATCTGCTTAACGTATGTTGAGGAGATATTGAGAGATCTCCAAAGTCTGCGGGGTTCGCTTCTGAGGACCATGAATGTCTCATCATGTGCATAGCAATAAGTAAAAGATAAAGAACCCAAATGATGAGAATGATTATGATAAAGTCATCTATACTGCGGCTTTGCCCAACCAATACAAAAAATAAGAAAAATAGTATTTCTTTCTTGTTGTAGTCTTCTGGCCTGTGATCCAGACTATTTGGATTAGCCTCCTGGACCGGATCCAATCAACACATAACAAGCTGAGACCAATTACACGGATGTCTGACCGCAGGTTTGTATTTCGATTCGTCCCACCAACCCTCCTCCTCCTGATGATGATGATGATGCAATGAAATATCCCCTCATCTCTCTCAGCCTTTTCAGATGTATAAAGATCATCTGATAAGTAGAAAATCTAATTTTCAACATGATTCAGACAGAAGATAAGAACAAACAGCTGTGAACTGTGCGACTGGTGATTATCTCCCAGGAATACATTAGAAAGCATGTAAAGCTCTACAATCAAATACTGTTACCTAACTATGATTTACAATCTAGATTTGATCATCAAAATATAATGCAAGTGACAAATTCTGTGGTTTTCAACATCTTTAAAATGGAAATGATTAAAGGAAATATGGCTTCCTCACTGAACTGCTTGTGAACCTCTCATCTTTATCATTGCACTAACTCTGAAACCAACTTGTCAAAGTTCCTGACTGGAAGCTCTGAACAAAGACAGCCACAAAGTGCTCCGTCTCCTAAAAAAAGATCAACATCCAACCCCCTGGAGAGGTGTACCCTGAAGCTGCTGCTTCCCATTTCCGTCCAACTCTCTTTAGAAAAATCTTCAAAGCTGCTCTTGAAAGTGAATCTCAGAGATTAAAAAAAAGACAATCAGATCACATCTAGCTATTTAACAAAAAACTTTGATGAACTTCTGCAGCCCAGACTTACCACTGCCACCTGTGACCCAGCCTCCACCTCTGCCTCAATCTCAGCCAGGCTCTTGTACTGCTGTGGGGACTCTATCACCATCTCCCTTTTGGGGGCTTTGCCTGCCCGGCCTTGCATGTCGGCCTGTCCTGGATCTGGGTTAGGTCCTAAAAACCAGGTGTGTGTCTCACTGCACGCGTGCTGCCATAGTGTAAAAAGTTGCCTGCAGTGGTCTGTCTGCTCTGTGAGCGCTGCGCCGACGTCCAGCCAGATTCCCCTCTGTGCTAAATCACAATAGCCCAGCCTCCCTCTCTCTCCCTCTCTGCCCCTCCCACCCTCACAGCTGTGCAGCTGGATAGGCGTGTGTGTGTGTGTGTGTGTGTGTGTGTGTGTGTGTGTGTGTGTGTGTGTGTGTGTGTGTGTGTTTGTATGTACAGTATGTGATTTGTGAAAGCAGGAGCGGAGAAGAAACGGACCACTCCCCTGTTAAAAACTTGGAGGACGCCCAGAGATCATGTCGTTCTCTGCCTGCTCCACCTGCCTGTTGAGCCTGAGCTGCAAACATGAGGTGTTAGAAGACACACAAGGAGGAAAAATGTGTGTTTAGATTATAGCCTGCATATGTGTTGGCAATGGATTACTTAACATACTGTATATTAGTAGGTAGAAAGGAAGAACTACAGGGAAAAAAGAGGAGAATATGAAAAATCTGAGCAGTGATAAAATGTAACACTACAAAATAACAATATATAAACATGATATACACTATTTCTAAAAGATAATTGCTGTAATAATGAACCAACCACACACTGTTACTTAATACAGCATGTGTATCTCTGATCAATGAGAGCCTCAATGAGCAGTTGCTTTAAATAGTAAATGGACTGCACTCAGCTTTTACACCACTACACTCACTCAGCACCACATCTCTAAGACCATTGCATCCTGGGTAAGAATAAGCTTGCTATATTGTTGATAATAAGGACCATAATAGCAAGTCTGGACCTGCAGCTCTGCTATATGCAATATGTGTTAACCAGGCTAATACAGATTCTTACTGAAGAAATTGACATGATGAATTAAATTAGTTAAGTACTATAGCGTGAACTGGCACAACACTGATTATAGTCTCTAATTTACAGGTAAACAAGGAATAATTAATTTTACAGTGCACACTCTGCAACTACACTGTTATTACACTGTTAGACTATGACAGCAGTAATAGAATTAGCAGTAATTAGTTGGAACATATCTGCATAATTCAGCCTACATTATAATAACACAGATGTTAGTTTTCCTAACATATTTTCAATGCATTTCTTTGAAAGCATGAAATATTTTGTTGAATTTACAAAAAGCTAACCACAAGTAACGGTAATTAAGTTTGTTAGCAAGTTAAAGTTAAAGGGATAGTTTAACATTTTGGCAAATTCGCCTATTGCCGTTATCCCGATAGTCATCTAAGTACAGTATAGGTTCATTACCTTTTTTTTCTTTCTTTTTTTTAAAAATGTTTTTTGGCTTTTTATGCCTTTATTGATAGGACAGTAGAGAGTGTGACAGGAAATGGGAGGCAGAGATGGGGGGAATGACACGCAGTACAGGGCCGTCTGACGCGGGACTCGAACCGGGGCCACCTGCAGCGAGGACTACAGCCTCTGCACATGGGGCGGGTGCTCCACCAACTGAGCCAAACACCGCCCCAGGTTCATTACCTTTAATTATCGGTGCATGCATGTAGTTTTGAGATCAGCGGGGCAGAGACGTGAGCTGCTCAGTGAACACAATGGAGGTGAATGGTACTGTACGTCTCTGCCCCGCTGATCTCAAAACAACATGCACTGATAATTAAAGGTAATGACCCTACTGCTGTGACTATAGGGATTATGACAAGAGGAGAATTTGCCATAATGTTGAACTATCCCTTTAAAGTTATAACGCAATTATAGGCTACAGGTTGGAAAAGGAGGTTCAGGTTCTTCCGTGAGGTCAAGATAAGCGGTTAGGGTTCAATCTGATAATTGGATGGATCCTGTCTTGGACTTTAAATGGCGTTACAGTTGAAATGTAAAAATAGCCGCTAGCTGCCACAGTAACTGTATTCAGACACTCAATCTGTGTTGATAAAGTTCCACTCCCCACTGATATTTCGCTGGGCTTTGAACTGTCCCTGCGCCGTATCCGCTGCGGCGGGCACCCACAGCGGGGTCTGTTAAAACACACTTCCCCCTTTATCCGGCTCTCGCTCTCAACACACACACACACTCCTGCTGCTTCAGAGACACTTTGAGTCGGCCCTTGTTTCTCCATCCAGTCAGCTCCTTCTGAGAAGCATCTCTGGCCTTTAAAGTCGAACCAACAGAGGCGCCCCGAGGGTTGATTTTCAGAGTGTGTGTTTCAGGACGATGACATTTAAAGTTTCGAATGAGGAAGTATTATGGGTAAATTTATGCAAATCCTGCATTCTGAAGATTTGATTTTCTCTCGTAGCCTGCGTTACAAAAACTCCCACACCAAACTACTGTTTACAAAGCCACTGAGGCTTTCTGACTCAACGAGCATGATTAATAACTCATCCAATTATGTCTGTGGGTTGGGAAGTTACGGGGGGAGTGGGGGAGGGGCTGACATGTCACACAGGTCGGGATGACTTCAAAGCCCGTCGTCTCTCAGCATCATCGCTCGCAGCCAAATGAAGCACAGAGAGGGCGCGCGTGTGTGAGTTTCACTTTTTGTTCTTCTCTGATGTGTGAGGCACCGCACCTCATTTGCATAACTTGTTTTAACACCGCTGCCTTCAAAGGGACTCGCTGAAACGAACCATTCAGAGATATAACTTCATTAAAATTTAGACTGGATCGCTAAAAAGGACAAGGAAGTGGCAAAATAAGAGCATGACACTCTCCCTGTCCTCTCTCTGTCCTCAGCGACGGCGTCACCAGCTCAGCATGATAATCAGCCTCTTGTCAGAAGGCCGTCGCTGCTCTGAGGTCACCCCGCTTCGTTCGCCCACGTCTCCGGGAGCCGCTCGCACGCCATCACGCTTCCATCTCTGGTAGGGTGCCAAGCAGCGCCACGAGGATGCGTGAGTTTGTGTTTGTGAGTGTGAGTGCGTGCGTGTGCGGCGGCTGATGGGAGTGCAAATTAGTCCAGGCAGGGACCGTCTGCGTTTGACGTAAAAAGAGAAAAAATGCTGTCAGAGAGAAAGACGGAGGGATGAGTCTCACATCGCATGTCCTAATGAGTCCAAGCTGTGGGAAAACACAGCTTGGACTCATTAGGACATGAGATGTGAGACGTCCACACCCATCCCAAGAGGTGCACACACACACACACTGATATATATATATGTAGAGCATCACACAAGCCTGTGGAGAATTGCGTAAGGTTGACGTAATGTTTGGGAGCCGACCGTCGCCCTGGAGAGGGAAAGTGTCAGGGTGTTGCCTGACGTGCAAAAAATGAAACTCTCATCCTCCTACACACACATGCTACACACACAAGTTTGCAGTAATCACATGCAAGTTAGCTCCTCAACCCAAAAACCTGCTTATCTGTCACAAGCTATTGTCCCACACACAAACTAAAAAAAAAACACAGAATGTCCTTTAATCAAAGCTCAGATGAGGAGTCAGGCCTGCGGTCGAAGGTAGATTACTTTCCCTCCAGGTAGTACATGGAAAAACATATGGGACAAGTTAAATATGATACGGGGGAAGGGGAGTTTCCGAAGTCTCTATGATGTCAGAGCAGCTCGGAGGTGCTGAGAGTCCGGCTCAGAAACTACTGCAGAATCAGCTCCAGTGCAGAAAGATCCTGAATAGGATTAAACAGGAACTAAGAGTGGATATAAAGCATGACTTCACTCCCTGAGACTCAACCCATTCATCCGTCTATTTGACAGAGAGGGGATCTATAGTTCGCACTGGGCCAGAATACTGGAAATACATCGGACTGCAGAGAGTGCACAGAAAGCTAAATTAAAAATGCTGACCGGTGACTGAATGTTATCTGGCTGAACAGGTGAATGACACTGAAGGCTGTGGCCTCTCTTCTGATTGGCTTATCAAAGAAAAATATACAAGAATTCAGGGTAAAGCCAGCCAGGTTGGAAAGTGGGACCAGGTGGGCGGGGACTGATTCACAAAGTTCCTGGGCCTGCTTTATAATCACACAACACGACTCACTTAAAGGGATAGTTCAACATTTTTGGCAAATTGGCCCATTGCCAATTTGGAGTACGCTCGTTACCTTTAATTGTCGGTGCAAGCCATTTTTAGAACGGCAGAGCAGAGCCGTGAGCTGCTCAGAGCTACGCTACGGAGGCTCATGGGATTTCTTGGTTTCCATCATCAAACTCATCAAATACACAATCCAACAACTCCACAACGCTCTGGTGGACAAGTTGTGACCTGCACATTCACCACGCTATGAGATGATAACACAATGTTACCAGACAGAGTTGTTTTAGAGGGAAATACAGAGACTGTTGATGAAAAACTGTCCCAGAAGGCAACGTGCATCAGTGGTTTTGCATGAATTTACTTCGAAAACAACCCTGTGTATTTGATGAGTTTGATGAGGAAAATCATGAAATCCCATGAGCCTATAGCGTAGCTCTGAGCAGCTCACAGCTCTGCTCTGCCTTTCTAAAAATAGCTTGCACCGACAATTAAAGGTAACGAACCTACTGCTATGACTATAGGGGTTATGGCAATTGGCTAATTTGCCAAAAATGTTGAACTACCCCTTTAAAGTTTAACATTTGACACCTAGTTCGAGCAGACTTTAAAATGGGTGCACAGATGATAACAGCACTGCAGCAGTGGGGTGTGTGGATGTGTGTGGGTGTGTGTGTGTGTGGAGGGGGGGGGGGTATACACCCCTACTGGCAGAAGAGATCAAAGGACAATAATAACAGAACGGCACAGTCAGATGTCAGGATCTGCATCTGCAAGGCTCGGCCCTTCCTGGATGCTTCCTACATTTTCCAGCTTAAAAATCCCTATAATTTAGATTTTACTGGGGTTATATATTCTTCTGCAAATGTAATTGTTGGGAAAGGTTATAAGAGGCTAGCCACGGCTTTAATGGCAGCAGAGGAAACACAGCATCCAAATGTGATAATGGTTTAAAGTGAATGTCCTCCTTAACCCTCTCCATATTGATTGTCCATTAAATCTGTTCGATTTAACAAAGGGCAAGTTGCCGGCTAATGGAGCTAACTGGAGGAGAAGTAGCTTAATGTAGCTGCGCATAAATCCTAGTGTCAGACAACACGGCTGTGGAAAAAAAAAAATTCTCAAGACCTAGATTCGACTTTCCCCTTGCTCGCAGCCAAATGTGAAGCGTTTGATGTGCTTCAGCAGTAATTGTGCGAGCGGGGCGCTGAAACATACCCTCAACTTCGAACACGCAGCTCCTCGGGGGAGTCTATTAGGAAGATTATTAGCCAAAATTCTGCTGATGCGCGCAGTAACTCCTGTTCAATCTGACGACTTTCCACTCGCTATCTGTAAATTATTCAGATTTTTCCAGCTAGTTTCAAATCTCGCAAAAGAAGGGGGAAAAAAAGAAGTTACTGAGCAAATTCTTCAAGAAAAGAGAAGATGTTATGATCTAAAACACACTATTTGTGGGGATACACCCTCTTGAGACTGAAATATAACACTTTATATATGAAACTGATTGCAAAACAGTGGAAAAATGACCTCATGTGTAATAGCAAAGAGGTTTTACTCTGACCAGAGCAGTGGTTGGAATCCAGAGCTGAGATCCCCTCAGACTCAGAGTTTCCTCCTCCTCCTCCAGAGCCCCCAGCTCCATCGTCCCTTTAACGTAGCCACAGTTCCTCTCCAGGATGGAGCGCAGCCCCTCCAACAGAACCACGCTGGTGGTGCATCCCATAGTCGTTGCTCCTGAACGCTCACAGCAGCCACCATGCAGGATGAAACCACCTCACTTGTTTCTCAGACAGCCTTTAATTTCAGCTCCAACTTTGATCTCTACGCCCTGACCTCTTCTTCCACATCCAGGGGAAAGTCTTCAGTGACAGGTTTCGTCCCACATCGCTCCATCTGTGACACAGCCTTTATCTTTGGAGAAGCAGATCTGAGTCGCTGAGTCGTATCCTCCTGTGGGGAACGGAGGGATGAGCGGTGGAGCTGAGTCGCTCATTCACACGCAGCAGGGCGTTGACTCCTCTTCCTTCCTCTTTCCTTCTGCTGGGGGAGAAGGATGCTCTCTCCTCCTGCCTCCTCTCCACCGCTTCGTCTCGCAGCCTCCTTTTCCCTATCACTCACTCGTGCCTGTCACTTTCACTTCTCCTCCTCCCTCACTTTCTCCCTCCCTCTCCCTCGGAGCAGCCTCTCACTCTCGCGGCTCAGTCATTTCTCTGACTCTGCATGCTTTGTCAACACTAAAGGCATACTGTTGGCAACAAAGACGCACACACTGAGTCACCCACACCGACGGCTGCAGACAATGTTTCACTCTCTCCCTCCTTCCTCCTTCTCCTACTCCCGATGAAATTACAAGCGATGCAGTCATCTTTCTGATGTCATCTACATGCACTCCAAGATAAAAAGAAATACTTTAAAGTCTCTTTGACCCCTGTTGCAAGGACCACAGCCATTAACACTTCTGTGGTGGGACCCATCAAACATGATGCGTCATAGGACAACCAGGACGAAGCTGACAGCCCTCTGCAAATCATCTAATTAACGTCACAGTCTCCACACATCCTCTCCACAGGAGCTGAGGGATACAGGCTGTTTTATGTGAGGCTAATTTAAATGCATGCAAATAATTCCCTGGATTTTATTCTGGTTTTCTCAAGCAGCTGGTGTAAATATTTCATCAGACACAGACACGCTCACCTTCCTACCAAGTGTATAGCAGCAGAATGAGTAAAGAACTGGAGATATGTTGAGTGAAAATATGAAAATAAATTAGCCTAGTATCTGGGATTCTGAAAAGAGAATGAATAATATGAAACTTTTCTGTTTAAAAAGGTTTAAATTTGAAAGCACAAGCCAGAGTTTACGTAAGTACGGTAAGCTAGCAGGAGTGCAATTAGCATTTTGCATGTCATGTCATTTGTAAGCTTTTTGTGTATGTGAAACAAAGCTCTAAAACAAAAAGTAGGCCTTCTGTCATGACAACAAGTCAAGCTAAGTTAAATTAGGCTAATATAAGTCAAGATAACTGACGTGACCTCTGTACATGTGCATGTGTGGACAGACTAAGGAGGCTACCTCACCCTTGGTCTTGTATTTCGTCTTCTCCCTGAGCTCTCGTCGACAAGTAAAGGCCAATTCAGTCCCGTGCTCGGCTGTTCTCGTCTTCGCTTCCTCTAACAGCGTCTTTTTGGGGGGTTTCTTAGGTCTTTTAACCTCTGCCATGACGAATACACCGAGAGTATCGAGCTAGCTAGTTTCGCGGCAGATGCTCGCGAGGGAAAGCCGGACAGGTAACCATGGTCACGTGGTGGGTGTGGCCAGCAGCGGCTATGGCACATGGATGGCAGGGCTCGTTCTCCCTTTCAATGAAACTGCAAAATTATTTTAAAACTATATTTTTTTAAGGAAAAAATTGTTTCATTGTGTTGCTTAAACGGAAACATAACATTTAGATTACAGAACATGAATTACAATAGGATAGTGCTAATAGTTGTTGCTGTTAAATGTTAATTAGCACTTGACATCATTTGCGTCATCAGATGTCGCCTCTATTGAAATAAGCAAAAGTATATATTTTTTATGATTTATATGTTATTTCGTCTTTGAAAAGTTACACAAGCTTTAAAGTAAAGATAAAACTCTTTGTACAAAAGTATCTTCTCATGAAAAAGAAAAATATGTCGGCCTAGGTAACAGCTGAAAGCAATGTGACTAAAGCTAAAAATGCTGCTCTGTTTGACCACACTCCAGGAATTCTACTGGCCAAAATGGGCTACTGTAGATAGCCAATTTGTCAGTATTAAGTTTCATATCCAAGTCCAATATTTAATTTCCTCTTAGCCATTTGTCTATTAAATGCATTTTCCACTATGCCTCTATGCTCGATCTGTCTTTTTCTTTTCTTTTTTCTTTATTTTGCTGAAAACATCTGTCTGCTGCTGTTGGAAAAATGCTGACGAGAGCAGTGAGAATAAACCAGAACAGTAACATTGCTAAATATAAAACCAACACACTGAGGTGGTGAGAACTGAGAGGGAATGAACGACTGGTGTTTTCAGTGGGTTCATCATTGCAAGTGGGAAGAGTCACAAGAGACAGATTAAACAAAGTCTGAGAAGCCAAAATATCCAGAATAAACTGTCACTATGTTGCCCAAGCTCCAAAAACACTGGATTCTACTGTTCCCACAATGCATTTCAGTGTTGTTGTCTTTATAGTACGTTCCATTTTAAGTGGAAGGTCAGCATTTCCAAGTATCCAGTCTGTAATTTTAACTGGATTGTCCCCTGAAGTTGCATTTCTAACTTGGAAAGTTGGAAGAGGTTTACCATCCCTGACCTCAAAGTCCAATATGGCTGCAGTAATATACAGTTCAATCATTAGCACTCATTAGAACTCATTAGTGTTATTTCCTTTGACTCCTTTCAGACACTCAGCAGATGTTATGCTGCTGTGTCCATAGGTTGAATAGCACTGACTCCTTAGGATAACGGGGCATCATGTGTAAAATTGCTGGAGTTCCCCTTTTAGTCCGTTAACGAGTTTCTTTCATTGCAGTATTTTCAGGGCCCATTCAAAAAGCCTCTGCAGCCCTCTCTCTCTTATTTCATTACATTAAGGCCTGTCCTCAGAGGACACATTAATCTAATGAAATCCAGACTGCACCCCATTGTGCACCCAGTAACCTCCTCACACACAAATCTGCAAACTAAAGAGACGATGCACCAAACTCCAGAGTGATTTTATCAGAAACAAAAAAAATATATTTTATCAGTTTCCATGTGCAATATGGAAGATAAAATCACATGTGAATATAATGCTCTTCTCAGATGCTCATCTTTTAATCTACAAAACAGTCGATTACATCCTTCCTTGATCATAAATCGACTCCATAAACTTTACATGTTTTTGCTCTGGCAGCCTTGACTCAAAATGTGGAATTTTTATTTTTTAATATTGTGGTAAACCCTTTTACTGTCTTTTATTCTGAAAACAACAATTAAATATGAGTCTAGGGTTGGTTTCCTGGCAACAGCTGTTATTTTAGACTGTATTAAGATATAAACGAAGGACGTCTCTTCAACCAGATTAAACCAGACTCATGTGAAGATTTACAGGGCGAATGATTAAATGAAGCCTTACTTTCATGACTAATGAATGTGAAAGCACTAAGCCACAGCAAAATGTTGACAAAACAAAAGAGACAGAGCACAAACACACACAAAATAGATCTTCTCTCCACATCTCTGAGAAAGCAGTTGTTGAGATTGTTCCAGCAGGATGCATCACTGCTGCCTCCCACAGGCAGATGCTAAAACTGCAACAACAATGAAGCATGATGACTCATTGGAAAAAAAAGAAAGAAAAAAAGGCCTATAGCCTGGACTGTTCTTACCTCATCTTGTCTTATGAATGTTAGAAGCCCTCACACCGCTTCAGCATGAACTGGAGTAAACAGAAACGATGCCAAGCAAACTGCAAGCCCGCACAAAAGGCTAGGAACACGTAATCACATGAAAGCTTTGGACAGAGTTGTAATCCAGAGCCGTGGTAAAACACACAGCTCGGCCGCCAGGGTTTCTCTTGAGTGGTTTGATGTCAGGGCCATGGAAAAACGATCTATGGGATGTTTTGTACAACCGGCAATGAGGCTTCCTCTACTCTCACTTTTATTTTGGTCTGTGTAGTCATGAATGCAGACGGAAGGAATTTGTGTCGAGTGCCATTACATCGATTGAAATAAGTTTACTGCACATTTCCCATGAGAAAATGAAAAACAAAGACTGTTTATGAGCAGAAATGTAATGAGAATTTACTTTTTATTTGATTTCTGTGACCATGTTAATTTTCTAGTTAGCAATAAACGTGTTAGCATTCTCAGCTTACACCTCCACTAACAATGCTAATGCTAACATTCACAGAAACATATTCACTGCTTTAATTTAGGCTACTAGTAACATCGCTAATAATGTATTGAGTCAGTGTTAGCATTTTAAGTTCACGAGACTTTAATCTACCATGTTCACATTTTCTAGATTTCTAGCACCAGTTACTATGTCAAGTTTACAAACTTCCATTTACAATACCAGGGTATAACATTGCTACTTAGCACTGATATGACTCTAAATAATCTGGTTTCTCTGTAGGAAAATGAGTTTTTCTCAGATTTTAAGTGCAACAACCAGGCTAACAAGCAGGAAAATAGGAAAACTTTCTGGTTTTATAGAGGATCGGGAATAATTAGTCTATTTTTGAAATTTAAACACTGAACCCCAGAAGTTATGCAGATCAAAGCATGTCAGTCAGAGTTGGATATCTTTGGATGATTAGATTTTTGTGAAATTCTTGTTTTCTTAGACTCATCCTGAGCAAATTTGTGCCAATAGCTACTTTCATCAGGGGCATAAATTCAGGCCAGTGAATGTTGGTGAGGAATCTGGGTTAGGCTACATGTGATTTGCGTATCGAGCAGCTCATGAAAGGCCTGCAGGTACCCGGGCAGACTGGAACAGGATCCTTGTGTGCACTGATTAAAAGAGAGATATCTGGCCAGACTGGGGGTTTTGGCTCTTCACAGCTAACTAACCAGTGAAGTGAAAAACTGGCTCACTGTTGCTGCCTTTGTTTTTATCATTTCCTAACTAGGACACTGGTTAATTTGTTCCTTTTCTACCTATCTCTGCTTAAATTTCACATGGATGCATTCAAAATCAAAAGCACGAGTACAAATTCATATGAACATTTTCCACATGGAAGTCTAATGTCTATTTTTACACATGCAACAGAGCCGGATAAGCAATTGTGTCAATTGGGTCAGTTGGGAGGAAATTTTATGGTCACTGAACATTTTTGTCTGACAGAGCTGTCTGCACGGCTGTTTCAAAGAGAAACAGTTTTGTTCATCATGGTTATATTAAAGACACAGGCCTAATTTCAAATACATGAGGAAAACTGGCAGTCCACATGAAAGCCAGTTTAATCAAAAGAAGTGTGATGATGTCATGGTGATGAGGGGATGTCATCATCCTGGTGAGACTGATTTTTTAAAAGAGCAGATTTTGATATTTGCTCTACAGAAAGTCTAACAACTTATTATTAGGGCTACTATAAGAAATGTAGTTCTTACATTTTCAATAAACTACAAGTGGTTGAGTTACTGAATACAGGCTGTGTGCACTAAGCACTTTGATACTTCCATTGTGATAATATAGACCAGAGAGCGGCTTTATGATGGAAATCTCACATCATACAAGAGAGAACCTTTAAAGGGACAGTTCAACATTTTGGTAAATTGGCCCATTGTCATAATACCTATAGTCATAGGAATAGGTTTGTTACCTAAGCCAGGGGTTTTCAAAGTGTGAGGCGCGCCTCCCTTGGGGGGCGCCAGAGAGTTTGAGGGGAGGCGCGACATGAGAAAAAGAAAAAAAGAAAAACTGAAAACATTCAAACAAAACATGAGTTACATGTCACTTGCACATAGGGCTAAATGATTAATGTTTTTGCAGTAGCCAATAGTTTGTGATTATACTGCAATATGATCAAACATGATCTTGTAACACAGACTGTGATTATGCTCAGCAGCATCCGGGAGCCCGACGCGTTATAAACTGACGCTTGGTCAGAGCCCTTTCGCGCTGTGCACTGACGCCCAAGGTGCCGCAATGCAACCCCCTGTGCGGCGATATGACGCTCAGAGCGAGTGATCAGAGAGACTGTAGTGCAGGGAGAGCGGAGCTCAGCTGACCTCGGCTGGATGTAGCACTACTACGTCGGCTGCCGAACTATTCTGGTTAGAAGAAGAGCGTCAGGTGCTGCACAGCGTCAGGTAGCTATAACTTCATATGAGCCGGTGCCTCTCACAGTGACCAAGCTCAGATAAATACATTGGATCAGCAGAAGCACCGCGTGTCCCCGAGCAATATACCGCTTCTAAAAAAGAAAAAAAAAGCTGCACATCGTCGCGGCGGAGTTTTCCTCTTCTACAGCTGAACAGCTGATGTGGTCAAGACGAGGAGACCTGTCACAGTGTCACCTGTAGCTACATTTACAATATAAACTTCAACTTCAGACTCTCTGCTTCCCAGATGATCACACAGGGAGAGCATGAAGGTGCTTTTGTGATGAGTGTATTACAGAGTTCTATATCAATGTTTAGACTTATTCGTCAGTGCTATATGTTGTCATGATAATTAATATGCTGAGAAATAGGATAAATCAAATAAATCATACAAAAAAGAACAATTTATGTTTAATGAATCAAATATGGTTTTGGTAGTAACTGCTAATAAATAGACTATGTTTAATTCTTTTTTTTTTTTTTAGGGGGGGGGGGGCGCACAGCTGTTTATTTTTCATTAAGGGGGGCTCACTCTCTCACACTTTGAAAACCCCTGACCTAAGCTGTTTTTTAGAACGGTGGAGCAGAGCCAAAATGCTCTGGTGGACAAGTTGTGACCTGCACATTCACTACGCTATGAGATAATAACACAACGTTACGAGACGGAGTTGTTTTAGAGGCAAATACAGAGACTGTTGATGAAAAACTGTCCCTGAAGGCAACGTGCATCAGTGGTTTTGCATGAATTTACCTTGAAAACAACTTTGTCTTATAACGTTCAGTTCCACCGTTCTAAAAATATCCTGCACCAACAATCAAAGGTACCAAACCTCCTACAGTAAGACTATGGCAATGGGTCAATTTGCCAAATTGTTGAACTATCCCTTTAAGTTTATAAAACTATAAACATACAACTTACTCGTGGATATAAAGTTGTCGTTGTCTACTGAGCTGCTGGTAGATTCCTCCAGTACACAACAAAGGAACCTTAAAAACACTTGAGGTGTTGCAACAGGCTGAAATCTCAGACTCATACTTTGCTTGAATCAACACTGTAGGCCATGGTTGGAATTAAAAAAAAACAAGCACCAACTATGCAATTTAAAATGATGCCTCGCTTAAACAAGAACAGACTTCTTCATTTGCGAGCCTGTAGGCGGTACAGACTGAAGACAGCTCTATTTGGTGGATTTATTGGAGACTGGCATCGTGTCAGAATCATGTCATAAAGTAGGAATTTTGTATTTCAGCGACGCTGTGTTCTGTTATTCTTTAAGGACAAATACAGTTTGAGGCTCACATGCAGTGTAGACTCAATAAAGCCACATGGTCACCCTCAGGTATCAGGCTGAACTCACACCACACACCACACACCAGCTCCCGTATCATGACGCAGATATAGGTCAGCAGTGCTAAAGCATGTGCAAATCTGCAGATTATCTCTGCCAGGTTTTTTTTTATGGTCTAATCAGACCAAATCCTCCCGAGTGGAATTCACTCTAAAGTGGAGTTCCAGTATAAATGGGAGGAGGTATTAAGGTCTTATTATTATGCATATTATGAGCTTAAGTTGCATGCCAAAAGGAGTGGATGTCTATTTTAAAAGTAGGTTTGTGAAGGACCAAAATATAAAAAGACAAAAACAGGATGGGAGTGTTTGGATGCTTTAAGAAGAAAGGAAGTACACGGTAGATTTAAAAAAAAATGGACGCAGCAATTTCCAGCAGTTGGAAGCGATTATGAAAATAGCAGGGGGGCTGTTTTTATCGCGCTACTGTTGTTTACTGAGGTGCAGCTGAATCCCCGAGCCGCACCTGAACGCAGCTGATTTATCACATATGCAGGTTTTCATAATTGATGTTCCCCCTGGGTACTTAGTGTGACATCCAGTTAGAGAGGAGAAAGAGGGTGCGTTTAAAAATAGCCGGGACACTTACCATCATCTCATCCATTATTAAACAAGGCCCAGATATCTGATCCCATATCCATTATGCCACTCAACACACTGCGGGCTAAGGCAGAATTAATAGGCTACTATGACATAATTGCCACGTGTAGAGATGAAGATTAAGACTAAATAATGAATTGTCCTCCATGTAGGAGCACGTATGATCTGTACCTCATGGAATCATTTGCATTATTTCAGTCAAAACGACTCAAACAGGGGCGGAGTTTGAATATCTTTGATGTCCAGAATATATATTTGCTTTGACCATACCAGCATGTTCAGGGCCTTTGTATAGGGGAGAAAGGGGCCCAGCGCCCAGTGGGGCCCACAAAAAAACCCAGTAGTCTAATCTTTGTATGACTGAATTATTCTGCATAAGACCCTGACCAGTACTCATAGTAATGCTGCATTAGCATCAAAACAAAGTAGGCTAAATAAAAAATTATAATACACACGTAGTCTAAGAAAAAAAGTGGAAAAGTCAAAGGGTTCGGGGGGCCACTTTAGTATTCTTTCCGGGGAACCAGAATTCCTAGCAATGGCCCTGTATCAAATGGGCAAGGAGGGAAAACAGCTGCACCAGGGTACACAGGCAAAAATAGAGGCACAGGAGAAGCACATTTTTCAGATTGAGTTGTAGGCTATGTATATATTTTCATTTTGCTTAAAAATATCCATTCAGCACGCCACCAAGTTCACAGTGCACTCATCACTACTGAGAAACAGTTACATAATGAGCTTTGACAAGTCTGAGAAAAAAAAGTGATGTTGTCATGGCGATGTCATGTCATCTGTATCAGCCAGAGCTCAGAGACTCATTGGAGACCTAAACCAGAGGCGTCAGACAGATGTAAGCATTTACCAGACAGGAAGCATCTAACAAAGTTTGCTGTCTGTTGCATGATGGGAAATGTAGTTTAAAAGGTAAAAATGGTCCTAAAGACTGTCTGCTTCACTCAATCTACTTTGTTTCATCCACAAAAAAACAAAATGATGTGTGGGGTTGTGTAGGTAGGGAGTCTCCAAGTGTAGCATGGACAAACTCCCTCCAGGTGTCCTGGCAGCAACTCTTCCAGATTTCCATGGGTGTAAAGCTGGTGAGGGATCAACAGATCTCTTATCAGGAGTAAGAAAGGTAGGCTACTATTCAGTGACTGACTGAAGTGAAATGCAAAAAAGTAGGGCTATGTTTTGATCAGCTGTATATTGATTTTCCTGATTACAATATCTGAATCGAGTGCAACGTGTAGAGAAAGGCCGATCTGAGGCGAAAACCAGCTGCTGCACAGATTCACCTTACATCCAGATGAGTAAACTAATAAAAAAAACAGCTGGTTAAGGCAAGCAGAGCAAATAAAAGCTTCAACAACTCAACAAACTTAAGTATATTTGTGTAAAAGACACCAAACTGACTAACTGTAGGCTATAACTGATCTCTGTATAACAAGATCAGCAGGCGCATATGGGACCGTGGGGGGAGGCAGCCGCTGTAATTGGCATCAACAGCCATTAGTCGCAGAAAAATGGCATATTGATCAGCATTATGTAACAAGACACAGGCATGGGGGTCGGTCACAGACGACGGACTGAAGCCAAAACAGCAGAAGATCCAACACAATCCACCTGCAAGGACTAGGACTAACTTAGCTCTGGTCACCGATCAGCTGATTCAACCCCCCCCCCCTCCTATCTGGTTACAAGGACCAAGCCTGGTGGAGTCAGGTGACAGAGGTCTTTCTAGTCCCTTCCCTTTAGACTTGGTGTGTGTTGGTGTATATTTCAGTTACCTGGCAACCTCATTTGAGAAAGTTAGAACAATACACAACAGAGAAAATGTGTAGGCTATATGTGAGGGAATGGCTGAACTGTAGTGCCCTTGAGCAAGACATTCTATTTTGATCTATAAAATAGAATGAATGAAAACAACTGTATCCTATATCATATCATATCATATCATATCATATCATATCATATCATATCATATCATATCATATCATATCATATCATATCATATCATATCTATGGGTATGTGCATTCAGTCCTACCATCAGAACCGACGTCCTGACCGCCTCGGACACGCTCTGCCTCAGCTCCGCGGCGGTGCCCGGTTTGTTGAGCCCCCGGGTGAACTTCCTGGCCTCAGGTGGAGCAGCAGCAGCAGCAGAAGAAGAAGCCATGGTGGTGGAGCAGCAGCAGCCCACCTGTCATCAGACAGCACCGGCGACCAGCGGGGTAAAATGTCCCTCAAGCGGCGGATGAAATCCCCCTCTCCGAGCTTGGGGAGACGTGCGTGAATGCACCCTGACGCTGTTTTTTTTTTTTTACGCAGCCATTGCTTGTTGTTTGTTGAACTTCACACGGTCACGCAGCGGACACGGCCGTGGTGCGGTTCTCTCCTCTCTTCTCCTCGGTGCTCAGCGCTGAGCTCCGCGCTGAGCTCCGTCCCACCGGCGGCTGTCACGCCCCTCGTCCTCGGTGTGATAATAATAACGCCCCGCGGGACACGGGACCAACTCCATCCATCAGAGTAGAAGGAAGCCTGCAAACATGAAGGCATTGTTTGAAATATGGCGGAGACTTTTAACTGTAACCCTGTAGTGTCCAAACACTAGTTGTTGTTTTTTTCTTTCCATATTTTTTCCATAACATGTGTTAAAATATGAAATTCAACAATCACTCATGGAAGTGTTTGAGCTGCACTAAATACTGTCTGAAGGTTATATAACAACACACTGCACAGTTTTGCACCAGACACGCTCCACTTTAAATGCAACATTGCCACCTACTGGAATAATTATTGTTTACATCATATGAAAATGATCTTATGTCTATATTCTGGACTACAATGTGCAACTTCATGTGTACTTTCGGTTATTTTTATGGCACAACTTGATGACTTGAGCTAAAAATACACATAAATGAAGAAGAATAACTTTCCCCCTAAAATGCAGAAAAGCCACAAAATGATACTGTTTATACAATTAATATAGTTTTAAGGGAACTGTTAAGATGATGAATATAGTTAATTTAGTATTTAAATAACTGTTATATATATAGTTAATATGGTTTTTAAAGGAACTGTTAATATAATAGTTAATTTAGCATTTAAATGAATGGCTCATATCATAAATATAGTTAATGTAGTTTGTAAATGAACTGTTAATATCATATTGTAAATATAGGTTTTTAAAGTAACTGTTAATTTGATCAATATAGTCAATATAGTTTGGAAAAGAATATAGTTAAGAATATGATGAATATAGTTAATTTAGTATTTAAATGAATGGTTAATTTGATAAATATAGTAAATAGAGTTTTTAAAGGAACTGTTCATATAATAAATATTGTTAAAATAATTGCAAAAGGAACTGTAAATATGATAAATATAGTTTTTGAAGAAGCTGTTTTGGATTAACAGTAGAAAAGTGCAACATTATGTGACGTGTCCTTCAGAGACGTAGCCGACAATTATTTCATACATTTATTGAGATTTTTTTTCTTCCATATTGACTTGAAAATGTTTACAGAAACTGTACCGAGCATACGCATAGCAATGGAATCAAAGGCCGTGTCCATTGAATGCAAAAAACAGAACTCCATAAAAATGATGCAAATATCAATGCAATACACATACATGTTGTAGTAGTTGTTGTTTTTTTTATATCTCATACAAATTACAAATTACAAAAACATAAATGAGATCTTTTCATATGCCCTGAAGCAGCGCTGAAAATACAGAATGAGTACGATGAGATTTCAGCACGCCTGTACAGCGCGAGGCCCCGACAGTTTTTCAACGCGGAAGAAAACACGAAAACACGTGCACATTCACACACACATTCTCACACACACACACACACTCACCGGATCAGTCACACAACACAAAAGAAAAAAGGAGGAGACGACGAGAAGCAGAAATAATATCCAGCGTGCTTCGGAGGGGTTTGGTTGTGTTTTTTTTCTTTCAGATTTTTTCTTTATAGACTAGTTTTCTGATTTTCTGACAGTTCAAAGAGGAGAATCTGATCTGGGCTTGTTTCTTTTCTTTTTTTTAGTGTCTCTGTTTTTTTTCTGTTTCAGTCCCACACAGAAACAGTCCACAGTGAGGTCAGGTGATAGTGGTGCAGCCGCTGTAACAGATCCCTCCGAAGGTTTGATTCAAAGCAAGATTGTAGTGTTAAAAGAGCCCAGAGTCCGAGGTCGAGGCCGGTCCTGGTGTAGTTGTGCAAGCGGAGACGTTCCATGAAGACACACTCGTCCACAAGTCCACTGTGTTAGTGTTTGTGCCCCTTTAAGAGTCCAGAGAAGAAGAAAAAGAGGAGGATTGTCGTCCAGGTTCTCCTCTTGAGTCGGTGGCTGATAGTGTGTTGTCGTTGGATTGTTTTAAAAAAACGATTGTGACGATTCATAAGTGCAACAGAGATTAACATTAAAACAAGGAAAGTAATGGAGGTGATGAAAACATTGAAAGCATCTAAAAGCTACATCCTATTGCACAATTAAAAAAATATGATACAAGAACAAATGGATAGTCAAAAACAAAAAAAAAACTTTAAAAAAAGGTAAAGTTTGTTTTGTCTTTTAAGACGGTTAATTATTTTACAGAGCCGACTCTCGGGTTGCCTGATACAGCAAAGCAGGAGACAGAAACCGCTCAAAGTGTTGATTGTTTTTCATCGCCGCTTCGTTTTTTTTTTTCTCTTTCTTTAAGAACTTTAAGTTTATAGACCGCTCCTCGCCGGCGGTCGCAACAGACAGGGTTTCTAAACACTGATTTTCAATGGGTTCAAAGTGCACGTAGAAGAAGAAAAAGGAAATCCATTCAAAAACATTGCTATGCTCGTGAGACGTGACACCGACTGACGGAGGGAGGGTTTTATATATAAAAAACAAACAAACAAAAAAAAGAAATAATGGAGGAGAAGCAGATGAGAATGCTGCATAGCTGGATTCCATTTAAAGCAATGCCATCATCAGAAAACACACAGGAGCGAGACAGACCTAATAACTGTACACCATCAGTTTGTTCACCACACACTCCGTAGCTTCCTCTTGCTGATTGGGAGCAGAGAGCTCAGCTGTTTCTGTCCTCAGTCCTGTCCCCCTCCCCCGCCCCCTAGGGGGAGGAGGGGGGTTTCACACGTGCGTGTCGCTGGGCTCGGCCCCCCGCAGGTAGATGGCCGAGCTGGACTTGGGCCGGCTGGGGCCGTGGCCCTGGCCGCGGGACGAGCCGTTGTTGTTGACCTCGGGCCCCCGGGCGTCCGTGGAGATGACCCACGTGGTGGGCCGCCACTTCTTCAGGGAGTACGGCGTCTTCACGCGCTTCTTGATCTTGTCGCCGGTCGCCGGGGCGCCGTCCGGCAGCACCAAGCTGTCCCCTGGAAGACAGGAAGGACACATGTTACAACACCAGGGCCGTATAGGGGAGAAAGGTGAAGGTGGCCACAAAAAACCCCAGTAGTCTAATCTTTGTATGACTGAATTATTCTGCATAAGACTCTGACTAAAACTCATAGTAATGCTGCATTAGCATCAAAACAAAGTAGGCTAAATAAAAAATGATAATATGTACGTAGTCTAAGAAAAAAAGTGGAAAAGTCACTTTAGTACTCTTTCAGGGGGGCCAGACTTCCTAAAAATTGCTTTTTAAATTTTTTTTCCATGTTTTTAACTGTAGTACTTTGAGATTCTGTTTTATAAATTATTATTAACTCTTTGTGGCCCGCATTCACAGTCTACAACAAACTTCTGGACATTTTTATGTCCTATTGATACAAATAAAATTTTTTATAGGCAAAGCTGTAAATTAAACACTTTAATTACAATAATTGGATTTATCATTATCTAATTATTTCTTTGGCTGAAAACCCAGATTCCAGATTGTGGTTCTGTTTCTCTCTCCTTGTTGTTGTTTACACGTCTGCCTACACTTGTCTGCTAGATTTCATCTTGTTATGTTATTATGATCATTATGTATTATTGTTTATTGATAAGCTTACTTGTTCTTTTTCATATTATCAATTTTCACCATAATTTAATAAAAGGAGCAACCTGGCACTCAGTATAAAGTATCCATTAAAGATGAGCTACTAGAAAACAGCATGTCCTACATTTCCCATAATGCATCAGTGTGGAGTTACCTAGTGAGGCGAAGTCCTGCGTAGTGAAGGACAGGTCCAGGGAGTTGGGTCTCTCAGGCCGGCGGGTCCTGGGCTGTCTGAGCAGGGCCTCCCCCCTCATGGTGACCGGAGCCTCCGGCGCCGCCCCGGACCCCGACCCCGAGCTCTCCCCCGGCGGCCCACCCGCCGTTTCCCTGCTCCCTCCCTCGCTGTTCCCCTCCTCTTCCCCTCCGTCGCTCTCCCCTTCGCTCTCCCCCTCCCCCTGGCCGTGGCCCGTGTTGCTGTTGTTGTTGTTGGTGTTGGGCCGGGCCGAGCGCATGGCGGCCACGCCGGGGACGCTGTCCCTCGGGTCGGGCTGCTCGCGCTCCCGGCTCAGCAGCGGCTCGTGCTCGTCTGGACTGGCCGTGATGACGCCCAGGCTCAGTCGGCTGTCGTCCGACCTCAGCGCTCCGGACCCGTTCTGAGTTACCATGGATCCTCCGAAGCCCGTGGCTCCGCCCGCTGTCATCCCGGAGCCGGCGTGGCCGTTGGCGGCTCCGTTGACGCTACCGTTGACGTGCGCGTCCCGTAGAGCCGGTATGTTGTTGGTGCCGGCGCCGCGGTGAGCCTCGGCGGCCTGATTCGTCCCCGTCGCTGCGCCAATGTTCATCTTTGTCCCCTCCACCTGCCGCAGGTTGGACTTCCCCGAGCGTCCGAACTTGAACCTGAGCGAGGACGACGACGACTCCTTCTTGGCGGGCTTGGTGCGCAGCGGCAGGCTGGACGGCCTCTTGGGAAGGTTCTGCTGCTTGGGCAAGGGGAAGATGGCGGCGGGCATGGGGGCGGAGGCGTCGGACGCTCCCGAGGCCTCGCTGGCCATCTTGATGAGCGGGTAGAGCAGGCTGGAGCTGCCGGGGCTCAGCGGGTCTGGAGAGCAGAACTGCTTCTGCGAGTGCTCCATCAGGTTCTCATCCGAGCTCTCCTTCAGGTTCTTGTCCACCTCCTTGGGGTCCAGCTTGGTGGTCTCCAGGTCCTCCTGGGTCAGGTGGAGGCAGACGGGGACGGTGGCGCCCGCCGGCCCCTCCGACTCGGAGATGATGGTGGTGGTGGTCGTGGAGGCGGAGGGGCTGCCCCTCAGGGCCGTGCTGGTGCTGCTGCCCTCGGGACTGGGCAGCCGGGCATTGGCCTGCTGCTGCCGCTCCTGGTTGATGGAGTTCCTGTTCCTCTCCCCGGTCCCCGTCACGGTCCGGCCGCCCACCGAGCCCGTGGTGTCCTGCGCGTTCTTGGCCACGCCCTCGTGCTCTTCGATGTAGCTGGATGGATGGTCTGTGTATGGGCCAGACTTTGGCGTCATGCGATTCCTGATGGAGATCAAAAGTGGAGCATTAGGGATTTCATTCCCCAGGTTCTTACAGATAAGAGATTTATTATTAAAACACAAAGACTGGGTCAAAGTTATAAATATCAAGAAATAAACTATTGCCTTCTCTATCCGATTAGATTTTGTTTATTTTTATTCTATCTTTCTCTTAGTTTCCTTTATTGTGTCATAATTGTCATGTCCCTATAAGAACTACATTGTATTGAAAATGTGAGAAAACAGCAGATAATATGATGAATATGATTCTATATGTATGAGTTTGAATGAAAGTGAAGTTCAAAAAAGAAAGCTGAGTGTAAAGGACGACATGGGACACCAGCAGCAGTGGGAATGTGTGGTCACCTCTCGTTGTGCAGTGTGGTGGACATGGGGTTGAGGGTGGGACTGACGGACTTGGAGCGGTCCCAGATGAGCAGCAGCTCGGCCAGCCGCTCCTCGGCGCACTGGGCCGTGAGGCGGGCCTCGGCGTCCTGGTCCCAGCAGTCCTCCATGGTCTCCTTCAGAGAGCGCACCGCCTGCAAACACACAGACACACAGAAGAAATACTGAAACATTTTCACACGGACTGGTCCGTCCACATCCAATCTGTTCCTCAGGTCTGGGGAGTTTGGGTTTGAGCGTTCCTCTCACAGCGACCGACTGTGAAGTATTTCACTGTGTCATTTGCTGTGATTCATTTATTTTTTTCTCAACCTGCCTCGTCGTGGGAAAGAGTTGTTTTCCCACGACTTCCAAGGCTTCGGATGATCGGAGTTATTTTGCTTTTCCCGGATCTACAGAGCTGCGTAGGAGATGTTTGTGAGACACACGGATCATTTACCAAGCTATTCTCTTTCCAAGCTTCAGGGAACTTGGGCCGCTGCTTCTCCCTGGATACGAGGACCTGCATGTCCTCAAATGTTGGGTGGTTCCCTGCCTCCGCCTGAAAGGCCATCTGGTACTCTGGCACAGACTCTCCTGGAGGAAGAGCAGAGCAGGATGCGTCTTAGATATCAGCCACACAGCACAAGTATTGATTTATCTGCAGCTCTGACTCTGCTGCAGCTCTCCTCTGATAAATGTGGATTTAATTGCGATCTTCCTTCCCCGCGCGGTCTCGTTGTGTCTCACCGGGGAAGAGGTCCGTGCATCTCATGAAGGTCTCCCAGTACACCAGGCCCAGGGCGTACATGTCCACCTGCTTCAGCGCCGACTCGCAGTCCCTCAGGTTCACGGCGCCCTCCAGCACCTCGGGGGCCATGTAGCGGATTGTCCCCACCTGAGAGACAACAGGTGAGAAAAAAGAAGTAAAAATAAGATATTGATCAATAGAATATGTTAAATATAATCATTGTGTAAAAGGTTATTTTCCTCTTCTCCTGTCTTGACCCATAAGAAGATATATTTGTTGTTACAAGAACCAAAAAACATCTAAATCAGGTCAGAGCCAATCAGAAGAGAGGAGGAGCTATGAATCCCCTCTTCTAATTGGTTGACTGACAGCGAACAGATTGTAGCCTGTTATTGTAGCTTGGTTGAACTCATTAATATTAATGTGTTGAAATACTATATAAAATATCCAGTTATTGAACTTCCTTTTTCATTAATTTTTTTAATGTAACTGTAACAGCTTTTTGTCCTTGTTGTTTGTCTTATGGTATTAAAAAAAAAAAAAAATGCTATTATTACTTAAATACTGAAGATTACAAATATTTTAATTATCAAAATTTACATAAAATGGATGTGTTTTTAAATGTATTTTTTTTTAACTTTTTAACTATTGATTTGATGTCTGTACCTACCTTTCAAGGATTTAAGATGATGATGATGATGATGATGATGATTTCAGTCTCTAATATTACCATGTAGTTGGTATTGTGTTGTAAATAAAAGCTAAAACAACAACAACAACAACACCACACTGGCTAACGGCTCCTGGCGGCCTGTGTTTGGGGCATGGCGACTGTTGTGACATCACAAAGTTACAGAAGCCCTGACGGCTGGTTTTAAAGGCCATTTTCTGAAAACGGAAACTGAGCCTGAGTGTTTCTCTGTGGCCTGAGGCTCTGATCCTTTCACAGTGTTAATATAAAACCTAGACCTGCTTTATGATCAGAGAGCATATAAAAATCTATCTTTACACAACAGAGGTCCTTTAAGAGAGCTCATAAACATGATTTATCCTCCTAATGCTTTGCTTTTATAACATGTGGATATCAGTTCTCGGCCCTCCTCAACACTTGCCTCGCTTATAGCAGCGTTCTCCTCCTCCCCGTGACGCGCTGGCCTGTTTCCTGTCAGCTTCATGGACAGGCCGAAGTCGATGATGACACACGTCCCGTCGGCCTTGACCAGGATATTGCGGCTGTTCAGGTCACGGTGGGAAACGGCCGGCTTGTACACATCTGGGCGTGACAGACACACAAACACAGGACAAAAGGATCAGCCTGATTTATCTTTCATTCAGACTTTCAGCCTGTTCATCCCAAAAAATGTTCTTTTCCCTCGTTAGATCACACACGCTGCTTTTGTGGTATATGCTAATGAATGATAACATTTAGAAAATCCCCGTTATAGTTTCCATTCACCCTCATTACTCACTGTTCACTAAAGCGAGCTGCACAGCCAGCAGACACTCTAAACCCTCTAATCTAATCTACTACAATGGGATTACGACCATATCAGTGAGTGGCCTCTGCCTGCAGTGTTCTAGCTGTCCAGCAGGGGGAGCAGCGAGGCCGCCGCCCCCTTGGAAGTTGTGCCAGTCGCCATAGTTATGTGACTGATGTGCTGGGGAGGAGTGGGGGAGGATGTCCACTGTACCAAAGCCTGAGAGATTGTGCTGTTAGCAGACAGACTTGCAGAGAGGAGCGGGGAGCTGGAGGCCTGTGCTCCTGTTTATCTCCCGCTTGCACAAACAGAATAACCTATACTTTGTGAGTGAACGCTCCCTCTTCCTGACTTCTGAGCCCGTTTGATGTGTATCTGTGCTGATGAAAGGAAAGGAGGGGTTGCGTTCGCCGGCGACTGCTGAGGCCGAGGTTTAGTGAAGTGAAAAATACAAAACAGCGGAGGCTGCGCCGAGTTGTCTGACTGATTTAAACCCAGCCACGGGAATATTCACACGTCATCCCGATGCCTATCTCGCCTTCCCCTTCCTTCCCCCGACTTTGTCCCTCTCTTGTTTTTTTTTTTCTTTTTTTCTCTCAGGGAGGCTCTAGCTTCAGGCCGGGCTATAAATACCCTCGTTTGGGTGTGTGTGTTCGGCTGAAATGCGGGGACGTAAGGTGCTCCAAGCCAAACAGACCCACGTGGAGCTGCAGTGTGCAGACGGCTCAGCCAGGCAGTAAGACAGGATAGAGCGTGTAATACAAACACGCGCCGTTTAAAGCCTCTCTAAATAATCTGAGCTAATTGAGCCGACCAGACAGAAGCCGCCCCGTTTTCCATTTTCCGCCGATTCTTTTGTGCGGTTTGTGTTTTTAGGGACAGACGGAGTAAACTTTCCTCTCACCTCCTTTGAAGAGCTCCGTGTGCAGGTACGCCAGGCCGCGGGTCACTGAGTGAGCCAATCGGCAGCTGCTGACCCAGTCGTTGGTCTGGATGCTCAGGTAGCGGTTCAACGAGCCCTGAGGAGAGAAAGAGAGAGAGTGTCACTTTCAGCACCTGACAGAGGAGAGGAGAAACAGATGATGGAGGAGGGAAGATGTCAGCGGAGCAGAGGGATTACAGGAATGTTAATGTTAATAACAACTAGGGCTGCGAAATTCCAGGAATTTTCAAAGTTGGAAACTTTCCATGGTAATTAACAGGAATATATGGGAATAAACGGGAATAAATCCGAAATGTACAAAATTGAAGGTTGGCCCTTAAAGGGATAGTTCAACATTTTGTCAAATTGGCCCATTGCCATAATCCCTATAGTCATAGCAGTAGGTTTGTTACCTTTAATTGTCGGTGCAAGCTATTTTTAGAACGGCGGAGCAGAGCCGCAAGCTGCTCAGAGCTACGCTACGGAGGCTCATGGGATTTCTTGGTTTCCCTCATCAAACTCATCAAATACACAATCCAACAGTCTGCTATTCCTCAATCACATGCACACGGCACACTGCGTACTGCAGGGCTATTGAGGCCACGCCCCCTACATGCACTGTCTGTGTATTCCTCCATCACAAAATATTTACATTTATGTTTGGATATGATACAGTTTGTTTCAATTACCCCCAATTTCCAGTTAATTCCCATAATTACCATGGAAAGTTTCCAATTTGGAATATTACCAAAATTCCCCAGCTTATAGAATATTTTATCCACCACCCAATTAAGGTCTGATAGTTGAGGTGAATGATGATGATGATGAGGATGATGATGATAACATCTTGTGAGGAGTGAAGAAAAAAAATTAACCAGAAATCACATTAACTATTATTAATTTCCTTCCTTAATTATTTCCTTAACTATCCATTACTGGCCACACAAACAAAAACCGGAACACACACACACATACACACAAATACACACATGAGCACACACTTCATCTTTGCTCTCAAAATCAATCACAAGACAATTTGCACATCCGCTGCTAAAGAAAATTACATTAGATCTGTTCGTTTTCAATAAATTATATTATCATTTACTTGAATGCATTATGTGTCCCAGTCTCCTGGCCTGGCTTGCACCGCGTTCCCATGGCAATGTGTATTAGAGTAATGGCTGTGATGCATAATAGGCACCTTTCATGGGCCGGGGTTAGGGGGGGGTCAGCTGACTCGCAAATTACGGGGCTGGAGGCTCGGACAGAAAAACATATTCAGTCCTGAGGTACATCCGCATTAATATTGAAGAGCGACAGCTATGTTTTCCATCACTTCAGCAGATGTGTGTTAATCTGTCTGACGGGTGAAACGATTTTACTTTTCATTCATGACGACTCGGCTCTGGCTCTGTGCTGCGTTCAGGTCCGCAAACTCGCACTGGGATAAAAAAAAAGGCAACAAACCGATCGGCGAAAGATGGAGAAACTCATTTTGACTGTTAATCAATTTATCGACATGAGGATTTGTGTCAGATATCTCCAGGCCGTGGGCTACCCATCGGGCCTGTGCTGACAATATACAATTCATGTGTCACGGCTGGCAGCAGAATTACACTGGCAGCGTTGCGTGGCTTTGCATCATCCAACAAATCCCCAAACACACGGTCGCAAGCGTGTAAACACAGGCAGTAGTCAAGGCACAATGGCTGAGATGTGTCATTCAAGGGAGTGACACTTATGAAATTGCTGCTTTTCTAGCGAAGCACTGTGCATCACAGCGTTTTCCAAAGAACACAAAAGACAAACACTGACAAGCTTACGTGACTTTGTGAACTCAGCTGTTGAAAGGTATTGTCGCTTTGGTTGCACACTGTGAAGTTGTCATGCTACAAAAGACTCGTTTTCATGTTATTTGTGGTTGTTTTGTCATAAATATCCACTCAGTGCAGCTACAGTATGTTTCCTTTTTTTAAAATACCATTCACTCAGGTTCATATCACCCCCCAAGCACAACAGTTTCACAAAAATGCATGTTTTCTAACCCTAACCCTACGGTCAGCTGGAGAAGCTAATGCTAATGCTAACCTAGCATCTTCTGACTGCTGCTGTTTCATATTTTACTAGCCACAGGAAGTCCAATGTGTTGACAACACACATAAGACATATGGTCATAAGATAGTGGTGGTTTTGTGTTGTAACAAAGCAACATTTGCTAACTCCCTGCTAGCAAAGGAATTACTATTTTGTTTGCAAATGACACCATAGTAAGTAAGTAAACTTTATTTATAAAGCACCTTTCAAAAGATCTAAAATCACAAAGTGCTTTAAAGTCACAAACAGTAAAAGCTACGTTTCTATAGCGATACTAACATAGCAATACCAGCCATTGTTAGCCGTTCAATTAGCTCCACCTCCAATTCCTCAGCAAAGTAACAAACTATGCTAAAAGCTAATTCATGCTTTTATTACTAGCACGTTAGACTTCCAAAATAGTCAATAAAGACACAGATTTGAAGTCACCAAGCTGGAGCACCTTCATACATTCCTGTTTTTTTGTTATTTTTTAGATCTTATCAATCACAATAAGCCCTGAGATCCTCCAAAGCTGCTGGTCCTGAACACCACCAAAACAAAGGAGAACATCGTGGACGGTCTCCATCAATGAGGACGTATCATTTTACTCAAACTGTTGTTGTTCTATTCATTTTTTGTCTTGTGTTGATTTGTATCTGTTCAACTGCTGCCAAACTGAATTTCACTGTGGAACCACAAAGACAAATAAACTTCCTGATGTCCTTAAGTTGATCTTCTGGCTGCGCCCAAAGCCACAAACCTGCTTTTATTGAATTCTATCTTCTAAACCTTTCCCTTTTCTCATTTAAATAAATCTTATTTGTTTACAAGGGATGGTCTCGAGATGGCACACACACAAACCCCCACGCAGCTTCAGTACTCACATGAGGGTAGTAGTCCATGACGAGCAGGTACTCGGTGCGACCCTCCTGGCCCGTCCGCTCGTCGGCCGCCACAAAGTGAGCGATGTTGTCGTGCTCCAGCAGCGGCAGCCGGTAGATGGAGCACTCGTTTAAGAAGTTCTGCCGGTTGGCGGCGGTGAACACCTTCACGGCGACGGGCCGTTCGTCCAGAGAGCCGCAGTACACCGTGCCGTATCTGCCACGTCCGATCAGCTGGAAAAGGTTGGAGGACCAGACTATTAATAGATGTTCTTTGTACTTAAAAATAAAGTATTGGCTAGTTACAATCTTTGTGTTTGGGTTTGACAAGAACTTTTCTTGTCAGTATTTACACATGAAGAGGTGCACAAGTACAAATAAAGACGTCAAAGGAGGCTGAAGAGAGGTAGGAAATTACAGTTAATTAAAATTGCACTGAGTCAGGTCCAAATGAGTCCATTAGTCCAGAGCTCAGCATGCTATTAAGGTCCAAACACTTTCAAAGTCATCTGCACAGGTTGATTCAAACACTTACATCTGGGTACAAAAGAACTCGCTGGCTGTTTTGTCTGAAAGCACCAACCAACCAACCAACCCCCACCTCCCTCCTTCACTCCCTCGCCCTCTGCAATGAATTTGATGTGAAAGAGCGTGTGCCTGCGCTCGATAAGGCACAAGGACGGCGTTCTGAATTCAACTCCTGCCTGAAAAGATATCAGTCTCTCTGCGCTCGGCTCTGAAACGACGTCAGAGAGGAGAAAAGCCGCGGCTGCCGCTTTGTCACGTCCGGCCTCCGGGTCGGACGACCGTCTTGTCGGGAGGCTTCGTTTGCGACGCTCCATTTGCGCTGCAGGTTTTTAAAGGCATACCACGGAGCGTTTGATGCCTATCAGTGTATTCCTGCCTGCTACTGATTCCTTCATGTATACAGTCTGATAAGCAACTTGCAGGGACTTGAAAATGGCTCGAGACGGATAAGACGACTCAGTGTTTAGCTCTGATGCTGTCACTGATGTTATTGTTGTGCGCTAAAGCGACTAAAAGATAACACTTCTGCTGCGGAGGAATTACTTTGACGTTCATCGATGAAAATAGTTTGTACCTATTTTCATTGATGAATGTCAAAGTCTTAAGATAACCTCAAATGTGCAAGTATGTAAACACAATTTCTAATTCCTTTCCTTCTTTTTTCCTTATTTCTTCATAGCTCTGCTTCCATCTTCTTGCTTTTAGACGTTGGCTGGAGCAGAAGACATGAGTATTTTCTCCGGAAGTTTGGATTGACGTCCCGAGATTTCATAAACTCTGTATAAACGGTCATTTTAGTGTGTTTATGCCAGAGAAATAACAGCAAACAGCAGCAGATTTGTTTGTCTTCGGAGGGAAAATCAAGAAAACTAGGTGCAATGGCTCATTATCCAGTGGACTATTTGAGGAAAGTCATGAGTTATTTCACTTTGATGGCTGCAGAGATTTACTGTCCTGAGTCCTTGGAGACAGTGGGCGATTGTAGGCAGACGTCTTCAAGTGACAGAGTCAATTTGGTTGATTTTTTTTATGGGAAAAGTAGTGAAATACGATAAAAAGACAAATGTTCAAAGCAAAAACAAATTGAATATGGGGATAACGATCCAAAGTGGACTTTAAAACCCAACGGAAACTGAGCTAAAGCTTTCGGAACAAACCTTTCACACTTCCTTGAACATCCTTGAAAATCTGCGGTTTAGATCTTAAACATGCTGCGTGTGCGAGACAAGCCTAAAAATATCTCTGAACTTGAAGTGATCCGCGAGGAGAACTGGGAAGAAAATAGAAAAGACTTTGAGCTGGCAACAAAAAAAAAAGCACTCGCCGCTTGGATTTATGTTGCTGCGTTCAACTGGATGGATGAAACGCTCAGTTCGCGACGAAGATAACCAGGCATTCAAACACATCCATTTCTGACTGTAATATGCACACATCTCTGTTAAAGAGGAACACTAACAGTGATTGCTACTGTGGATAAATAAAATGGATCTCATATGACAGGAAAGATGCTGAAGTCTGATTTTAATATTCTTGACTGCTCTCATCTATTAAGTCTTTCTTTACATGCTGTATTAATGATTAAAGGAGACATATTCTGCCCCCTTTCCACAAATTAAAATAGTTCCCAGGTGCATATTAGCTAATATGCAAAATTAATTATTGCTTCTGAAGTAGAAACAGGAAGTAAAGTAAATTGAACATACAGTATATACGTACAGTATATATTTTAAAAAGTATTACGGCCTGTTTTGCAAATGTAGCATTGGATTTGAAGTGATGCTAACAAATATGCTAGCAAAGCAAATAGCTAGCAGTTAGTGGGTGTTTAGCTGGTGTGTGACTGAGAGTTGGACTCATATGTATTAACTGGTTTCACTATCCAGCTGTCAGCAATGAATGAATCAACACAAAGCTAGCAACATGCTAACCCATATTTCAGATAGTCAGCTATTCTCCAGATTTTCCAGGATATAAGTTGTGTTGTTATGGTTATATTTCCCAGATCTCTACAATGGAGGTGATTAAAGAGTCAGAATAGACGCAATTAGTGAGAAAAAGACCCAGATTGAGAAAAACAAAAACAAAAAAATGTATTTAGCTTGAGGATTTCATCAAATTAATTAGTTTGTGGTTACTCAAAACAGCACTTGAGGGAATTCCAGTGCGTTCTAACTATGGGACAAACTGCCATGTACAAGAAGTCAGATTTGTAATGACTAATTTCTTTTCTTTTTTTTCAAAGACAAGTCAAATTGTACTCGCATCATGACGTCTCCTGTGTCTTCTCATCCCCTCACCCTGCCTTCACCGTCACCGAGGCCCAATATCACCCAGACTCCGCTGACTTCCTATCACAATATGAGCCCCTCTGCTGCTGTATCAGCTTTCCCAGGATCCTGTAAGCAAAATCCTATTTTGGTGCACCCGGACCTGTCACTTAATGCTTCCCCGCCACGATCGGATGATAAAAGTCACATTGAAACGCCGAATGTAACCGTAAACCTCGATGTATTTCGGGTGTACCTTTTTTGCCTCTTTGCCTTTGGTTTCTCCTCCCTGACACTCTACACTCCCACGACGCAGCGATGATATGAGCAGTCATCCGCTAAGAACAGTATCAGACCACAGGATTTGCGGGAATAAATGATGAAGTGAGCTGTGCAGCTGAGAGGGATTTACTTTATGGAGGCTTTAATGCTATTTTCACATGAGCAAATACACATCAGCGCTATTACTACTGACAACTAAAGCAATGTGGAGCTGTTGTGGAAATCTTAATTAGTGCAATTGTTTAGTGGTGAGTGAAACTCAATAATTTGGTTCTGAACATGGTTTCCAAGCACGGCGACTGAAACTTTTTCAAGTTGCATCTCGTCTAGAAGCCGAGACAAAGAGGGAGAGGATACTGACCTCCAGCAGTTTGAGATTGTCTAGGTCCAGAGAGCTCTCAGAGCCGGCAGCCTCCATCATATTCAGGTTGTGAAGGCCTTGTTTTCCTCCTCCTGCAGACACAAAAACAACTTCATCATTCAGAATAAATCCCAAACATGAATAAGCACGCTGCATTGAACCAAAAGGTTATTTTCAAGGTGGATTTCTACCAACAACATTCAAACGTCCTCCTGCGCAACTCACCGTTCGTCATGCGGTACCCGAAGAAGGCCGCGACCGCCACCACGGCCATCACCGAGACTGTTGCCAGGGCGATGATCACGGTTTCTTCGTAGCGCAGCGTGCGAGGGTCTGCGAGGAGGGAAAACACAGCGACATCAAACTTCTGTCTTTACGCTAATGCTAATGCAGATGTGCTACACATCCTTTCATCCTTTTCATCTGAGTTTGGTTTTAACATGGAAACGATGCCACTGCAGAAGTAAATACATAATGAGAGCAGCTAAAAAATACATATTAATAATCAAATAGCATAAAACAGGCGCTGGAAACATTAGCTTGTTTTATTTTGACCACATACAGCTGATTTAAAAAGCTTATAAAAGACCTACATTATGATGTTTTTATGGTGATGCCTTGTTTTGTTTACATAATAAATTTAAAGACCTCATGACCCCAAAACTGTATTTTCCAGCTTTAATCCTGGATTGTTATTTGTCAAATATTCAGTGTTTTTTCTTCTTCCTGTGAAACGATTTCAGATGTTTGATGACTCATCCTGCACCTGAGGGCGGTCCTAACTTTACGTCCAATAAAAACAGTGTCTTGACTCTTGAAGTCCCTCAATCCGCGAATCATTCGTTCTTTCTGTTTTCAATTAGCAATCGAAAACCAAAAAATGAAAAAGTGACAGATTTATTTATTCTTATATTTTTAATTGACTGGTTTTTTATATTTCAATTTCAGGCTAGGATCAAAAATACGAAGTGGAAAAATGGGCCACAGGACTGAATTTGATTATGATATTTAATATGAAATATGAAAAACAATCGTTTTTGATTGCTAATTGAAAATAGAAAGAACGAATGATACACTGACCTACATGGATTTCCCTTCCCTGAAATATAATTCAATTCAAACACTTTATTTATCCCCGAGGGCAGTTGAAGAGCACAGTGAGTAGTTGAAGAGAAGAGAGCACACATAGACATAGACATAATAACTACAAGTATAAAGAATAAATCCTGCCAGTCACCGTCACAACCAGGAGGATGGTTATTCAACTGCAGCTCTGAAGGAAAGGGTTGTTTGATGTCAAAATAAAGTGTTAGAAATTTTCAAAATAAAGCAAAACGCTTCAACCGATACCAACTTTTGCAAGTTTTCTTGCTCATCCTGTCTTTAACCTGGGAGTGTACCCTGACTCCAGATACAGTCAGTTCCTTCCACAGCCCACATCAAATAACCTGCGCTGTCACTTTAAGGCTAAACTAACATAATTAAAAGGACTGTCTTTTTAAATGACAGGTCTGTTTGGACTTGTTAAGACTAGCACGGAGCCGCACAAAGTGTGGCGTTACATGGTTTTCCTTCGCAGGAGACGGATCAATTATTGTAACGTTTTAATGCACTTTGCAAAAAGATGGAGCACGCTGTGAATTGCATGACGGGAAAAGGAGGGAAAAAAAACATCAATTATGCCAAACAAGCGTGAAGCATGGACAACAGGCTGGGAGACGGTGCAGGGACCGGGGAGGAGGGAGGACAGAGACAGAGACAGAGGATGAGTGGGAAGTCAAAGGAGAACAGTGAATACAGCAGCAGGTCGCTGGGCCGGCTGCAGCTTGATTAATGAAACTGCATCTGCTGCTACTGTTAGAGACAAACACACACCTGCCCTGCTGTCATATACCGCTGCTCTACACACACACACACATACACACACACACACTGAAAGGCTGTCCGTTACATCAGTCCACACACACTGGCTCTGCTGCGAGTAACCAGCCTTATCAATAATCGATGGATTCAAGAGCCCGAGGCTGTCACACGCATGCAGGAAAGGAGGGGGGGGTGAAAGGGTTCCCCCCCGAAATGCCAAGGTCAACCAGTTCAGAATCAACAAAAGGGTGGGACAGGAAGCCATGTGACAAACACACACACTCACACAAACACACCAGTCCCAGGTGCAGAGTGTGTTTACACTATGAAGTAGTTGGTTTCCACTATCAACTACAATGAAGCAAATAACATCTAACATTGTGTGGCTTTAGAATACATCCCATATGGTTATTACTAGACCTTCAGGAAACACTGTGAACTGAAAACAAACATGGCTGCTGTTTGTTTACAGGACGATTCCACAGCTTCACCGCCACCAGCTCTAATAATATACAACTCAATAATATGTTATCTATTATAGTAGATGGTGTAAAGCTACTTCTGTTTAATATGTATATGGTTCCTAGTCGTTTCTTTTCATAGTATAGTTATGAATCCATACATGCTCACCCATCATTTCACATTTATACATACATTTTGTTATAATAATGCACTTCTATTGCTTTCTTTTTTGTTGTTGTTGTTGAATTGTTTTATGAATCTTTGCCCTTTTTTGGGAAGGTGTTGTGTACAGTATAAGCCAGTGGTTCCCAACCTTTTTTGGCTCGTGACCCCATTTTGACATCCCAAATTTCTGGCGACCCTACGATCATGTGCAGTCACGTGATCGCAGCCGTCATTCAATATGCGCCAGCTCAGATATTTTTATATGCTGCATTTTATTTGAACTCGATTTATATTCGAGAAAGTGAAAGTATAGAATACTATTGTTAATTTCAAAAAGAATAATAAATGTTTTTTTATTAATTACTTACTAGACATTTCTGGCAACCCCATTTGATGAACACTGGTGAACCCATATAGGGTTTATAACCTCTCCTGTGTGTACTATTCTTGTTTCATTTCAGTTTTTTCTAATAGTCCTTTTATGGCGCAAATAAACAAAAATAACCAGGATACTTTTCTCTTTCATATTTATTTCCCCCTTTTTCTTTTCTTTTTTTCAATCACAGGACAGTTAGATGGAGCAATATATTCTTATTCTACAAGTTTATATGTAATGGAACACTGTGGCATAATTGCCAGTAGCGGATCAATAACCTATTCTGATTGTGATCAAAGTGCAAACTGACACTCTTCAAAATAAATCTTGTATATATAATAAATCTTCTTCTTGCTACTTTAAATGCATCTGTGTATGACAGCTCTCTCCACTCCTGACACTCGATCCGAGTCTTACACCTATTAGAAAACCACTAATGTCGTCATGCAGAGATGGCTGGGAGCCGCGTGACTCAAACAACCACTTCCTGTCTCCCATGGAACCGGCGCTGCTGGATCTTTGTCGGGAATAAAGAATCCAAATCAAACACATATACGCCCCAGACGTGAACCTCGCTCATTAATCAAACCTTGATTAAGCTTGGTTTTGGTTTTATTTCCTGACTTTTTTTTTTTCTTCCCGTCTTTGTCTCTTTGTCATGTACAGTCAGCGACACGCCCGCAGACACACGGATTCACCAGACGCCTTGTAATCCGTGGAATGCGGAGCGGCAACATGGATGGCAGGGTGTTTATGTGTGTGGGCAGGAGAGATGATGAGCCGCCGCTCCCCCTCCCCCACTCAGAACTAAAAACTTAAGCAGGAAGAACAGTCAACAATGCATCCGTTGCCTCGCATGCACAGAACAACCCTGAGACCCAAACACAGAATTATCAGCCCGATTCCAAAGACTGAACATTTCTATCATCTTCCATCTCAGTGTTTCCCCTAGAATATGTTTTAGGCCCGGTGGTACCCACAGAAAAACCCTAAAAAGACGAGGCGCGTGGGGCACGCACCCCCAGTATTGAATATAAAAGGAGGCCCACATCAGGGTCCAATGTTGCCCCATCTAATGCTATTTCACATTATTTGATATATAGTAGCCTATATAGTAGCAGTTATGCCCTCCATGCCTGAACAGGTGAGCCACCTGATCACAGCTGAATCTTGAACTGAAGGGCCTTTCATGGCCAAAAACATAAACCTGGACAACATTTAACAGATAGCTGGCTCCATCAGATTTTGCATTCACATGCTGCAGTGGACAATTTAGCTTCAGTATCAAAAAAAAAAAAAAGATGAAAATGTTGGCCTTCTGAAAAGTAGACTAGCATCTATATGCTCTCAATACTTGGTTGGGGCCCAGACTTTTCCATGTTCTTCTAGTTTGAGACGCCCCTGTAAAACCCAAGGATGAGGGACATTGAAACAACAGTGACAGGGAAACAACCAGTCATCTAACAGCTGTGTCGTTTGGTTGAAGCACCGTCTCCACGTGTGTTTATTGACAACAAGGTTATAACCTGGACGCGTCAGCTCGTTGGTATGGCGTCTGCCCCGAGTCTGAAACACTCACAGCCACTCACAGCGGCGGCCATTCACCGTCTGAAACACTCTGTGAAATTGCAGATTAAATACGACGAGCTGCGAGCGACGTATAGCCTGTCTCACCTGGAGCACCCGCTGCAGCGACACAGTTCGATCCCACCTGACAGAGCCTTTGCTCCGCGTCAATCCCTCCTCTCACTCTCCCTCCCTCTTCCCCTGTCTCTCTCGCATGACGCGCATCTGGCGCCCGCAGGTTTTTTTTTGTCTTTTTTCCACGGCACCGTAGTTTACTTGCTATAAGCCTCAACATCCCATAATATGCTCACACACTCGCATAGGCAATGAAGCAGGTTAACTCACGTTGCAGAACAGCGCTGCACAGAGCCTCCTAAACAGAAATTATTATTGATTTCTGAATGAATGGATATATCGCTTATTTTTGCTATATTATATATGTTTTGGCCTGGCGGGGCTCTCGTTGTCCTGGCGGCCCGTACAATGGTAGGGGAAACACTGCATCTGTCTAAACTGAGTCACGGTTGTCAGCGCTCACAATGGATGGCAATCACGATGCTCAGATCGGAGCCTTGTAGCTGAATGATGAAGCAGAGGAGGAGGAGGTGGAGAGAAAAAGTAGCTGGATGGAAGCACTGACAGTTGCAAACATCCATTCATTCTTGTCTGCTGTTTTTTCCCCGACTGTGTGGGCCTGCGTTTGTTTTGTTTTTCTGTTTGTTATTAGAGGTTTTTCTTTAACTCATCCCCATGACTCACTCTCGCTCTGAAACGTTCGGATCCTCTCGCTGTAAAACTCAGAACTGCTCATCAGTTTATGTCTCTGATGAGGATAATAACAATAACACCATCATACAAGCAATGTTAATTCATTTCCTCATCCAAGAGATGATCATCCTGTCATTAAAGGGACAGTTCAACCTTTTGGCAAATTAGCCCATTGCCATAATCCCTATAGTCATAGCAGTGGGTTCATTACTTTTAATTGTCGGTGCAAGCTATTTTTAGAACGGGGGAGCAGAGCCATGAGCTGCCAGAGCTACGCCACCTCTTGGTTTCCCTCATCAAACTCATCAAATACACAATCCAACAACTACAAAGTGCTCTGGTGGACAAGTTGTGACCTGCACATTCACCACGCTATGAGATAATAACACAACGTTTCCAGACAGAGGTGTTTTAGAGGGAAATACAGAGACTGTTGATGAAAAACTGTCCCTGAAGATAACGTGCATCAGTGGTTTTGCACGAATTTACCTCAAAAACAACTCCATCTGATAACGTTCCATTAATATCGCATCGCCGTTCTAAAAATAGCTTGCAAATTCCAATTGCAAATCCCATGAGCCTCCGTAGCGTAGCTCTGAGCAGCTCGCAACTCTGCTCCGCCATTCTAAAAATAACTTGCACCGACAATTAAAGGTAATGAACCTGGCCCATTTGGCCCATTGCCATAATCCCTATAGTCATAGCAGTCTATGACTATAGGGATTATGGCAATGGGCCAATTTGCCAAAATGTTGAACTACCTCTTTAAGTGATTCCTCTCTGTGCTTTTATTTTGAAAAGCCCCAAAAAATGCATAAACAAAACGATAAGCTAATGGAACCTCAGGTCAGCTGGTTATAAATTGGTTATTTTAGGGGGAGATGAAAGTAAGGAAAGAGCTTTGATTGGATAGAAAAACAAAAAACGAGGGGTGTCCTTACAGGGCTGGGCGGTGGTGGGGCTGGGCGGGGGGAAGTCCTCGGTGAAGTTGACGTTGCACATGTTGCTCCCGCAGCAGCAGAAGTGGTACGTCCCGTTCTGGATCTGCGGTGGGAGGTTGGTCACCACGCAGCGGTCCACACGGCAACCCTGGTGGTCGCCAAGGTGAGTCCAGCAACCTGCGGGAAGGAGGAGGGCAGAGTCGGTGAGTGGGTTTTCCAGTGAAGGGTGGATGAACTCCTCAGAGTGTCATCCAGACCTACTTACACTGCTACTTCCTGCTTCTCCTCAAGAGCCTTACCCTTCCCAGTATTGTCCCTTTAATGGAGCTGAGAAAGCTACCGACGACCCGACAGACATGACTCACTCATATCAACAGGACGTTCACAGCAGCTGCAAGAATTTATGACTCTTTCCAGTAAAGCAATAGTGTGTGTATCTTCCTGTCCTTTATCAGTTAAAAAAAGTATTTTAAAAAAAAAAGAAAAGCCAATCAGGAGCTGTTTTTTCAGCCATTGTGATTAAGCTGTAAAAAAGGAAAGCTTTATTTTGACTACAGAGAAATCCCAAAGGCATTCAGGCTATAAAAAGGTCAGGAAACTTTAAAAAATGTTTCATTTGATGAACTCAAACTGACAAAAGATAATTATGATCATCCTCAAAGGGACAGTTTGTGGACATTTCGGTTCAGTTTCAGTTTAGTGTCATATACTTAAAGGTACTGTGTACGGTCAATGCAATGAAAAGCAGTGTGCCAGACTCTTTAACACTCATCACAATAAAAAACAATTCAAGAAATAAATAGTACTAAGATACTGGCCTTAAACCTCTGTTATTCCCCTGTTTCTACTCTTCTAAACATTGGTACAAAACAGTGTTTTGTTGCTGTGGTTATTATGCTAATGTGACAAAACAGGAAAAAGCTCAATAAACATATTTGAGGGGGGGCAAAAAAACATTCTTCCACTGGAGAAGCTGGAATTCTAAAAAAAAAAAAGTCTCACAGACAATAAATGGTGTTAAAATCTAATCTGTCACAACCACACAATGACAATTAAAAGCTTTGGAGCCGATGCAACAATCTGAGAGCAGCTGCATGTTTCAGTGAACCGTGCTGCGTTGTGTTGCAACTCATGCTCCAGACTGCAGACACACACACACACCTGGGGCGGTCAGGAACGGTTCATTTCTCCACCTGTGTGTGTCCAACTTTTACTGGATGTCACATTTTTTGGATGCGCTGCAAAGTGTGTGTGCGAGAGCACAGCCCCTCCCCTCTGACACACACACACACACACACACAAGGTCAGAGAGAGAAAGAGATGCATGGTGATGACAAGGAGCTGAGTGGTGAATGTGTCGACTTTGATGTTTATTTTTCTGGGAGCAGACACACAATGTCGGCTGGAGATGGAATCCTTGTTTTATGTTGATTATCCTGTATCCAACTTTCTTTGCCACTATATTTTCTTTTTCTTTTGCTTATTTGCGATCGTCTTTGTCTTTTTATCTATTCTTTGTCTTTTATATCATTCAATCTGCTCATGCACTGTTCAAATTCTTCTGATGTCCTCGAACACATCTTATCATACTTTGAGATGTATGATTCCGTTAACCCCTTCAGGGCTCTAGACTAACTTTCTCACCAGGAGCACAGTGACCCCCCCGACTTAAAATTTTAGGAACGCAAGCAGAAAATTTAGGGGTGCACACCATAAATCGACTTGTTAAGCAAATATTCACATTTCCTTATCATTCATGATCCTCACACACATTGGCCTGCCACCTGTAATGACAGGATTCTGGATTTGCTGAGTCGCTTCTTCCATGTTTCACCAATGTTAAAAAACAAACTGCAAAATTTAGTCTGGAGCCCTGCCCTTAACACCCACTGGCCCAATCACAGCCTGACAGGCCCATCATTGATTAAAAGTAACTTGACCCTCAGGCCAGTGGTTGTTAAAGGGTTAATTTCTTGTCTGATAAATGAAAAACTTGATTAAATAAAGCTGAAAAGAAAAGAAAATGTGATAAATCGCTCATCCTTAACTAGCATGTGCTATAGAAATAAAAAGTCTGATTGATTAATATTGGGGTCACTGGCCCTTTAAGTTCCCCAGAATGAGTGAAACCAGTATTTTCCATCCTACCTTGTTTGACCAGTCGCACTTCGCCCAGCGTTTTCTTCTCCCACAGGCCAAAACAGTGGCTGCCCTTGGCGCATTTGATGGTGGTGTTCTCTGGGGAGACCCGGCCTTCGCCCAGGGCCACGCGCTCCACGTCCCACTGCTGCTGCTGGTCTGTGAAGGCACACTCCCTCTCCTCGCCCTGCGCTGCTGTCAACACACACACACACAGGAGTTCAGAGCTCATTCGACAACGACACCGCACAAGCACTTTAAAAAAAAAAAAATCAACACATATTAACACATTATAATTTCATTGGGTACAAACATGAATGTTTTTTCTTGTTCTCCAGAGACAGACTGATGCTCACTGTCTGCCTGCAAAGTCTGCTGCCTCTCACCAACTAAATGATCAATAGGACTACCAATTTATACTGTAGCCTGGAGGACACAAACACACAGGGAGGCGCAGAGGAAAAGTGGGCATTAGGGTTGAAAACATAAAACAAAACTGCCACAAGAGCACCGCTACACCCACGTTAAAGAAAAGTGCCTTTATAGAAACTGTAGATGAACTTCAAGCGGTGTCAAATGCTGTTTTTATTCTCGTTGGCTCGACGTGCCCGTCTGGGAAATGAGAGCCGAGGCTAATGTCAGAGTGTGTGTTTGTGTACATGACCTGCATTGTGGGTAATTTCAGATAAGGGAAACATGATGTGCCGGTTTGTTTCCCTAACTCCCCGGCTCCTCCCTTTTCCTCCATCCCAGAAGGGGGGAGGGGAGGGGAAGGAGGAGGGTGTGGAGTCTGTTTTGGAGTGAGGGGAGGGGGGGGGGTGAGCTGCTGCTCTGTCCAAGGTCAAGTTAGCCTGTGTGGGCAGAGGGTGACGCGGTAGAGCGTTAGCGCTGCTGGGCTCGGCGCCAACTTTCCTCCTCTGCTCCCATCCAGCAGATAAAGCTATCAACCCCCGGCCTCCTGTGGGCCTCGGCTGCCCTCAACCTGCAGGCCCTCGCTGCCTACTGTTCTGTGAGACCGGCAGCAGAGAGGGAGTTCAAACCCAGGGTTAAAAACATGGAGGCGTTTTCATTTTTGATGAGTAAACGGAATATCAATGAGCTGGTGGCGGCCGGGGTCGGCGGTCCGACTGCTCCGCTTGTGTTTATTTCCAGTTAACGAGCTCGGGGTTAAAGTGACCGCTGAGGGAGTGATCATAGATATAATGTGATCAGATTCAATCAATAATACAGATGCTAAGCAGGTGGACATGGAAAAGCAGCCGTCTTCCAGACCTCAAAACTGAAGACTTTACCCAAAAACCAGAGCTACAGAGAGAAGATGAGCTCTGATGAAGCTACATCCACACTAATACTGATCATTTCATCTGAAGAAGTGAAAACATCCTCTGTCCAGACACCTCCACTTGAAAAACACACATTATATGACTGTGCATGGACACTGGGCAGGCCGGGGTAAACAGGAAGCAGGCTGTCTTCTCTGCAGGTGGCTGCTTAAGTTGCAGAAAATGCTAAAAAACAAGATACAGGAATAGCAAAACAAAAAAAACATGGAGGACCAGTCCTCCATGTTTTTCTACCAGTAACATGGCAGGACATGGACATGTGATTCTTCCAGGATGAACAGAGGAGCTATAATAACCCTTCAAGTGTACCTAGCCTGACATTACAGAAGTACAGGAGGCAGACACAGCAGAAAGTGTGAGTGCAGGGACAGGTGTGCGGTGACTTTGGAGAGAGAGAAAAAAACACACACGATGACACTGGTGTGTGCAGATATTTTGCATTCGATGCAGATGATCAGTAGCCTGATGCATCAGCCGCTTATTTCATTACATTTCATATAGCGTCTGAACACGAGCCATAGGGATTCGTTTGCTTCCGGGAGGCGGTTGCTTACATTTGCTTCAACTAATCGCTGCTGCTTGGTGGTCACGTGTGCTATACACCGGTGAAGCTCATAGGTTAGCTTGAGCGCTTGAGTTCAACGTCATCGCCTTCACTTACCCATCTGTTCGCTGATTGGTCCGTCCGCGCTGGTGGACGGAGCAAACCGAAACGCATTGCTAGTTACCTGACTATATGGTTGAGGCAAATTAAATTTGCCGGAACCAGTAGGCGGCGCTAGCCTGGCTAGATGATCAGGGGCAAACAGAAGCATATGGTGCAGCTGGACGGTCCACCTCACCTCTCACAGCTCAGACAAACACATCCAGCTCTGTTAAACTTCAGCGTTATAAATTGTTAGTGACTTTTTAAATTAAAATTATGAACCAGAGATACATTTTGAAGATGTCATCTGACTTGAGATACTGCTGATGTGAGATAACTGCCTGTGAACTTCCTCAAACTAAAGGTCAGTAATTACATTTAACAGCGTGTTTGTCTGCTCAGACATGAGCTACTAATGTTAGCACATCTGCGTAACTAGCTTACTTCATACAGTAAGTCATTATTAGCCCCGGAGCCTGTATAAATACCACATTACAGGTTAAGATAAACAGTAAACAAATAGCATCGCCACTGTGTGGGTTTTAACCACTGTGTGTGAGTGTGACAGCCAGTGATGATATGAATGTTAGCACAGAGCTAATAGTGCTTGTCAGACAACCGCTAAAGAGCTAAATTTGCCCATGCCTAATGTTTTGTTTTTCCTTATCACATTTACTAATTAGTCTGGTCTGTGCTGTTTTGTTATTACCTTTTACTAAGAAATGTCTGGGGATTTTTGCCTCCAGGACCTGTTAGCATTAGCCTCGAGCAGATAGCATGATATTATAGCTATTTCTGGGATTTAAACTTTTTTTTTAACCTTGGGTGCTACAGTGCTACAGTAACAACCAGATTCCCCGTGTGAGGGATGAATAAACAGTTTTATGTCTTATTTCATAAGGCGAGATATGCTACTTGTCTTAAATCAGTATCCCAGCACCAGCTCCGTAAATTATAACATGCTAACCACTTCAGGCTAATGCTAACAGGCCCTGGCGGTGTTTCAAAAATGAGATTTCTGGGTAAATTCTGACCTTGTCATCATTGTCAACTTTAATGTGACTATAATATAATCCTATGAGCTCATCCACCACTAATTTAGGTTTTCAACCTTAGCTATAGCATTGAGCTCAGGAGAAATTAGTGGACTTTCCCTGACGGCAAATGACTGAACAGCAGTCGGTTCTAACAAGGTCCAAGGACTAAACATGAAGCCTAACAATCTTCCCTGCTTTAAAGATGCTTTGTTTTCCAATGGCCAGACCAAACAATGGAGAGGCAGTGAGGGGTTAAAGAGAGGACATGAGTAGTAGAGGAGGAACTCCTTCAGAGAAAGGAGGAGAAACATAAAGAAACAATAGAAGGAAGTGCAGAGGCAGTGACAACACCCATGAACAGGACTGCGAGAACAAAAAATCCATAAGGCAGAGTATCTCCTGTCTTTCTCTGTACGCCCACATTAATTTTTAATATTTCTCTGCAATTCAAAGCTGTGGAATGAGAAACCCCATAATAATCCTCACTCTGCAATAGCCCTCCAGTGTTAAAAACAACACTGCAACAGCACATGAATAGATTTTCATTCACAAGTGTGATTGATTTTTTGTGCGCTGCATTGTCGCACAGAAAAAAAAGGCTGTAATAATAATCATCTTTGCAGCATTAACACAAAGCAAACGAGGAAAGGCCTCCATGTAAACACTTGGAAGTGTGTAGCCTACTACTATCAACCTACACATGCCGGCTTAGGTGGAGCGCAGTGCCAAGAACCGTGTCCACAATCCCCTAAACCCTCACCCTCCCCTCCCCCTTCCCTCCCAACCTCAACCCGTGACCGGTGTCTGACTGAAATAACATTATGACACAGTGACTGACGCGCAACACTGTTAAATAGTTTCATTGTGGCGGGGCGGCTGCACATAACAGGCCTGCATGAGATTAATGGAGAGCTCAGACTGATCACAGAGGACTTCCTTAATTCCCATTTCCTCCTGATTCTTAACAAAATAAAAAGGTTCTATTCTCCCTCTGAAATATATTTATTGGATTTAGTTAAATAAAAGAAATATAATAAAAACTCCTGCAGTCATTTCTCATTGGTTGATCTGCAGCGTCGCCTCGGCTACGGGTGCTTCTTGGACTCCCATTCTATTTGTGGTTGGACGCCAGTCTGTGTTTATCTCTGATTGGCCGTGGCAGGCTCTGTCCCGGGTTCTGCTCGCTGTGCGATCTTGGCTGCCGCTGCAGCGTTGGATTGTGGGTCAGAGTATGCAGGCAAGGCCAACGGAGTGAGAGAGAGAAGGAGAGTAAGAAAGAGGGAGAGAGAGAGAGAGAGGGTAGTCATATCAAAAGACTTTGGAGTAGTTTTCTGCTCGGAGCCTGCTCATTGGATGATGGCGGGCACTGCTGAGTGTTTACCCATGGCCCAGTTATTTGCTAATCCCCCCCAATTGGCCTTCAGTGCACCCTCCCGCCCACTCGGACTACCCCCTTCCCCTCAGCCTTGCTGCTTAAAAACAACAGCGATCTAATCTGGCTCTCTCCTTCCCCGGTGCCAAGGCCCACGGGAGCGCCGCAGCGCGCGGCAGTCTGAGACTTGATTAAAAGTCACCCAGTGCACTCGTATGTCGGCTGCTTTTCTCTCCACAACTGGTTCCGGGGTTTTTCACGTCCAGGATTACACAAAAAAAAAACACAAGAGGGGAGGGAGGGAGGAAAAAAAAAAAGCAGAGAAGGCTTTCTTGACTAACGGCTGAAACGTGCCGGACGCACCCGTGCACATCTTCCTCTGCAGCCACGGGTGCTCTCTCTCTGTGCAGCAGTCTATAATATAATATAAGAGAATGCACGCTCCTCTCTGGCTGATGTTTACCTCTGCAGACACGCACACCCCCGGGAGGCCGCTGCCAATACCGCGCCGTCACGCGTGCACGACAGACAGAAAGCGGGGCGCTATCAGTGCGCACGTGCATGATGCTTTTTTTTTTTCCTGCTGCTGTTTGGGTGCACGCTTGTTGCTGAGGTAGGATGGATGATGGGATTCCAGGGTATTTGCTGACACCCCCAATTTCCCAAGTCCCCTGGTTGAATTTAAAGATGTGGGAGGGAGGGGTGGGGGAGAGAGGGAGTGGGGTTTAATCTATCCCATCTGTTGCCCCAGGACAGCCCCCCCACCACCACCGCCACCACCCCCACCCCCCACCCTTCGCAAAAACACCACCATTCTGTCTGTGTCTGTCTGGGTCTGGTACAGTTATGCTAATCCTGGGGCTTATACTCCCCTCAAAGCTTAGAGGCCTCCATTATTATTGACCATGATGCATTTATACCCCCCCCCCCCCCCCCTCTTTACCTTAACTTTCCTGAATATGTGACGAAAACACAGATGACACAGTGACCACAGTGGTGTTTGTATCACACACAGAGAGGAGGAGGAGGAGGGAGGGAGGGGGTGGGGGTATAATCTCAGATTATTATGAACAAGCAAAAGTTTTGTTTCAGCCCGTGTCTGAGTTCAGCCTTTGTTCGTGACAACGCCACTTCCTGGTTGCGCACATCAAAGCTCGACGCACTGATTTTGCCTCCACATCCTCCCACTGCCCTGAGGCTGTGGTTGTCTGGTCTGACGGGGCTTCACCTGCTGCCACGGCGACGTAAACATGACACTATAGATGACAATAATGGACCATTATTGGAGGAAATTAGGAGTGTTTCTTTTTTTTAACTGCAAATCAAGATCAGTGAAGTTACCTTATGTGGTTCTTTCTTCCTCAAAAGTAATAATGTTTCAAAAAAAGGTGTAAAAAAACATTAAGTAAAAAAAAAGTGTTTATAAATGACTGAATGAATGCCCCCCCTACTCACTGTACCTTTAAAATAACAACATGAATATATGATTATACCTATGTATTATTTGAATAGCTTAGTACTGAATTAAGGGGATACTAGGCCAGTTGCTCACCTATACATTCATTCAGACATTATACTGGTGGAGTTACGAATACAATGACGGCTCAATGAGCATCTCTTGTGGACATGTACACAATCCATTTTTCCCAATAGTGCAAATATTTATCAGTCTGTAGATTTAACGAAAAAGTCATTCTTTCCATGTTTTGAATATTGTTCACAATATTGATCCAGTCAGACTCTGCTGGAGGTGTGCTGTGTAGCCAGCTTCCAGTTACAATTTTCTTACTGGCTGCTAATAATATTTTCAGAAGATATTTGTCTCGCCCCAATATATGGAGTGCAATATCACCCAGGTAGATTGTAGAAAAAGAGCTGTTAATTTCACCACCAAAAATGTTTTGTACTACTTGTAATCTTTTGCCAATATGGCCCCAAAATATATGAAAATGGTCCGCTAGTGGTTCACCACAGTTCCTCCAACAGTCCCCTGGCCATCTCCCCTGTTTGCACACATTTTAACTTAGGGGTTATGAAATATCTAACCAGATTCCACCAGCAGAAATCTCTCCAGAGACCAGAACTAGTGGAAGTTGACTGAACAGAACATATATTCAACCACTCTTCTTCTGTAATGACAGTTTGAGATTCTTTCTCCCATTTTAATCTAATCTTATCTGTTGAGTGTTTCTTATTAGATTGAATACGGGAGTACAATTTTGAAACAAGTTTCTTTTCTTTTTTTTCTTTTTTAAACATTTGAATGAATTAATTAACTAATAACAATAAAGATGAAGCAGCTAGGCTGATTCAATCAATAATATAATCTTATCACTTACACTGACTGATAAGTAACAAGTTGATCTCTACTGATTCTATATATGATGATAATATTGATAGAAGTTAACCCATGTAGCTCCTTCTGTATAATACATATATAACAAGGGCAGGCTGAGAAGAGGACCGTACATCCCAGGTCCCACCCTGAAACCATGGTTTCCTCTGCTCAGCTGTTTCCCCCTCTGGGATGTTTCTGTAGTTTCCTCCGCTCTCTGCTGATAACTCAGTGAAACTAGAACTGCATCCTTCTCTGCTGCTGCAGCTTCTGTCAGCCGCTGAGCACAGGAACATTAAGATTGAAATTGCGAGGTACACAGCAGGAAAATACAAAGACAAAACAATGTAAAAACAACTCCAGCTTTAGTTTCTGTCTCTGATATGAAAATGTGAAAATCCCGGTCCATACCCTGAGCAGCATTTATTGCCCGCTCTAGACTTATTGTCGCTGCTAGTCAAGGAGAACATTTCGTGTTAATCATAGGCTGTCACTCTGAGTTACCATCTCAAGGCTGCACCTTTTGTTTTCCGAAACATCCACTAATTTCTCTTTTGCTGAACCAGAAGGTCGACTGAACACTGTTCTATTGTTCCACGCTTCGCTTTTACCTCCACTCAGAACTCGAACCAAGGTACTAAGAGAAGCAGACATTGATTTTTCTCATCTAATGGAGTACAAGGCTAGCTGTATTAGAGACCAACTGCCCCCCCGCCCCCCCCTCGCCTTCCCTCCCTCCCTCCATTCATTGGTCTGCTTCTAGCTGCAGTCAGTGTCATCTCCCCCTCACGAAATAATGGATATCTCATGAAATATCTCACGACGTGGACTGAGTGCAAAACACTGAATAAAGGCACGTGCAGAGCTTCTGTGTGCTCTGGCCTCGACAACCACGTCCTTATACTGATGTCCAAATCCTGGCTCGCATCGTTTTATCGCTTCCATTTGTGCTTTTATGCACAAGCTCCATCACAGCTTCACAACTGCATTTTACCATGTTATTAACTACATCCGACTGTGTTTACACCCAGTGGGCTGCAGCAACCCATCCCAAAAATGCCATAATGCACATTCAGCAGTTCAGTCAGTGGCACACACACACACACACACACACGCTCAAACTACATTTTTAAATATCTTGCTTTTTCCTCAGTCGTGTGCCGTATGCTTTCAATGTCTTGCTTTCATTATACATATGTATCTCAGACATACTAGCCTTTTTTTTGTTTTTGTACAGATTAATAGATGTTCTGATTTATTATTAAAACAACATGAATGTGGTGTAAGCTCATGGCTTCATTTAAGAGCTGATGTGATTAAACCAATTCATACATTTGCAGAAAGACAATTATTTTAACAAGTGGTTAATCCTTAGAATTGACAGTGATTTAGTAATGAAGAGTAACCTAGCATTAGCATTTAGCATCCCTACGATGTTTAACAATGATTTAGAACTGATGCAGCAAAACTAGAGATGTCATTTTTCTTTTGTGTTAAAACATGGGAACTACATTACCCACAAACCCACAATATCCATCACATTTGACAGTGAGTCTTCTCTTTATACAACTTTCTTCACATAAATGATAGGAAACTGAAAATTAATCAGTATCGGAAAAGGCAGGGCCAGCTGGTTAGCATGCTAGCACGCTAGCTTCAGGTCATGATCACAACATGGATTGCTTTGGTTAACAGACAACTGTCAAAGCTAAGTCTGGCTGTAGCAGGAGCCAAACTTGCCCACCACATGAATTTGGTAGCAATCAAAGCTAGCAATTACACTCACAGGACTGAGCATGCATCTGTTATCTCAGGGCAGCAACTTCACTTTTTTTGCTGAGCTGCTGATGTGACCACAGAGCTGACAGCTTGAAGCCCCCACACACACACACACTCCCCCACCCCCCTCCCTTCAGCAGCCCCAGAGCGGCTGAAGAATTTGGGGCCTACAAGACAGAGCTTCGGGGTTTGGACAAGCACGGCAAATGAGCATTCCGCTTTATGCTATGGTATAATACTTGAGCTCTAATCCTCTTTGAACCCCCAAACCTCAGGCTTACCTGGGACAACAGTAAAAGCAGGACCTGAATGTGGGTTGTGGCATACATTCTGAGCCTGAATACGCTACATGTTTAGATGTTCCCCCAAATTCCTATAAAGTAAAGAAAAGCCCCCAAACTAATGGGCGCTACTTACGAACACCTGCGGTCACACCACAGGTAGTGTCTGCAGGCTTGTGCCACGCTTGGAACTGTTTCTACTCCAGATTTTGTAGCAGCAGGCACACACCCACACGATGATTAGTCACAGGGGACGAGGAGCGGAAAGACGACCCGAGCGCAGATGCAAACAGGTTAAAAGACACAACTGTTGGGGAGGAAGCTGGGCGGAATTTAAAAAATAAAATGTACGAAGGAAAAGAGGCAAGTTAAGGAAAAGAAGCGATGGGTTGGCGGGGGGGGCGGGGCGGTGATGTTGTCAGAGCTGAGCAAGAGAAAGCAAAGGCAAAGGTGCCGGGTCAGACGGATGACTAACATGCCCTTGCACACTATTAGGCCTTCTGCTTCCTCTTATCATCATCATCATTACAAGTATCATCCTAAGAAGAAGGCAATGGGTGCTCTGTTTGCATTCGCGCAGCAGTACATACATATATATATAGTATACTGTATATATAGAGAGAGTGGTTTGGTTCGACTCCTGTCTCTTTACAGTCATTACAAAGTCTGAGTCGGCCCTAATTAATTTTGCACAGTACAACTATTTGGATTTATTGGCTGTTTACATGGCAGGCATACATTTAAGCGTCCATTAATCGTCCCGGTATTGATTATTGAGTGAATACGTCAGTCCTCTGCCAGTCACCACAGTCGTTAAACCACTCTAGGGAACTACTAATTTAAATATTATGTCTCATAAAGGTGAGCTTATTAAGGCCATGATGATTCACTTTGTGAAATCTTTCAGGATGCATAACAGTTTTACATTACGCTCATCATTATGTTGGTTTCAATTGAAAGAGGAGACGCTCCATCTTACTTGAACACACCTCTTCCATAATTTCCATAAGGTCTGAAGTGAGATGTCTTTGTGTTTTATTATTATACAGCAGATCTAGGTTCTGTAATGATAATAATTCACAGTTGTCAGGACTTTTGTCATTTTGTGATGTCACAACTAAGCAGTCACAGCATTCAGCCATGTCAGACGCACCTGAACACACCACCCAGCCTTTGATGACTACCTGTTGTTGCTTAAGCTCCAGAATAAAGCCTGTAAAACTACAATGAGAGGGTTTTTGGTTCTTAAAACAACAAATACATCTTCTTCCAGATTACAAAATATAATTACATAAAAAAATACAAAACATGTAAGTTAAAGTAGCTCTGCCTTCTGAAAAATTCAGCGCTAACAATCGCAGCCTTTGTCGTTTCATTAAAGTTGTAATTCCAGAAAATATACTCATCCTACCGCTTGTACGTTAAATGCTAATTTAAATGCAAATGGTTGCAAATGGGGACACGTTCTCTCAGCTTTAAGCAATAAGCAGTCAGAGTATTCAAATTACACTCCACACTCACATATTTCCCTCTGCAACAACAGCAGTCATTATTCTAGGTTTCTGATAATAGCCTGTCTATGAATGTATGGAGGAGCCACAACAATAACACACTCGCAGGAATGATGATACATTATTAAGAGGTTGTTTATACACACATTACACCGGATGAGGAGTGCAGGATGTACAAGGAGACCACCTATTTTCTAGCAAACCATGTTGAACCTCTGTCACCTAAATTTCCTATCTTGTAAAATACCATGCCTGTCTTCCCACACATTCCAGCCCCCCCCTCCCTCACCCCCCCTCCTTGAATGCACCGTTCCTCCATCTCTGTGCAGCTTCTGCTACTATCTTATCTCGCTCAAGGTCTCACAGAAGCCTGGCTTCAGCCCAGAATCTTGAACAGGGGGCACAACTTGGCAGACAAGGACTGCGGTATGTTTGGCAGTGTTTTTCCAGGCCTTTGTACACAGAATGATTAAAAAGGAGCCAGAGGTGCATTTGCTTGCTCTGTTCAAGAGGCCATATCTGTGGAGGTTTACTTAGCTACAATGAGATGAGCTAGGCAGAAATTAAGCCAGGCAGACAGTAAGATGGAAGGAGAGATAAGAGACAGACAGACACAAACACAAGGAGTATTTGATGATATAATACAATTATAACTCATATTTCTTATAGACTTTGTGTATTAAATGGATAACTACACAGCCATGGAAACTTGATTAGAATAGAAAGCTGTCTGTATTTCAGTTGTTAGGGGTATACAGACAGTAGGGACCAAAAGGAAAGGATCAAATATGAATGACAAGCACATCTGGCTTTTTTTCTTCTTCTTTTTTTTTAAACAACAAATAACAATAAAATAAATCAATGTATCGATCGGGCACTTACCGGCCACAGAAGTCAGGAGGATGGTCAGGCAGAACCCAAATTTAGCGAGTGATTTCATGGTGATTCTGCTTCCAGCCATGACACTGTACATCGACTTTGGTGTTGAAACTGGAGCTCCACAGAGTCCTGTTGGATTTGTTCTGCTCCTCTGCCCCTTCTTTCTTTTTCTTATTCTTTTTTCTCCGGCCACCACTCGTTTTTATTTTCAGCCCGTTTTTTTCCTCACGTCAGCTCAATAACTTGAACTGCTGTCTCGGACATGGAACAACACATTGAGAATAGATGCTAAAGAATAAAAAATGTGAAAAATAACGATAATAAAAATAGGTTAATGTTGTTGTGTTTGCGTGACGACTAAAGTTACATTAACCGTGCTTTCGGCTCCGGGCAGAAGACGCGCAGACACGCCGAGCAGCTGACTTGTTTCACGGATACAACCACAGACCAACGTCCATATCTGCTACATGCTAACATGCTAAGGCGCTAGCTGCCCGGGGCGACTGTCTGCTGCTGGAAAACTTAGACAAACAGGATAGAAAAATGCGCAAAAATAACCGACCAAGGGGGCTATTTCCAGGAAAAACAGACCATTGTCGGTTGTGTAATTTAAACAACCGTCCTCCACTTGGACAACATTTATATACAGTTCCCAGCCAGTTAGCTCGGTTGTGTTGCTAGCCTCGCAGCTAGCCGCTGAGTTTTTCACGTCCCGTCATATTTCACGATCTCCGTCAGGGGGGTAACATTCACAAGTAATCCGCGCCTACAGTGGGCTTCTCGGGGAAGGCGGAGAGCATTGGTCCGGTGGTGGTGGTGGTAGACGATGGATGAAGAAGATGGGTTCGTTTCGGTCAGTTCCTCGGCGGTGTTAGTTTGGCATTGACGGCTCGGTGCTCCGCCGGGCGGTCAGACAGACAGGCAGGGCGGCTGGGAACGCCTCGTTTGCAGGCTTGTCTGGACCGCTCGTCTCCGGTATCAGGTTGCTGACTGTGGGTTGGTGTTGGTGTTGTGGGGGTGGGGGGTGGGGAGGACGGTCCTACACAGTCGGGAGGGAGGGAGGGGGTGTCTTAGCGCCGCTGTGCCGCAGACTGGAGATACAACACCCTGGAAAAATATGCTGCACTCAGACTCCTACCGCTCTGTGCTGCTGTGTAATTTGGATGTTTACATTTGCTGCCTTGCTCAGGGACCACGAGGTGCTGCCATAGGGCCACACACCGTAATCGTTTACATCATGGATAGTTCACTACAGCTCAGTCAGTTTGAACATTCACTGTAAAACAACACATTTAGTGCAAATAGACAAGGAACAATGGACAAGTAGTTAAAGGAAATATGATAATGAAGAGTTTATATACTAATAATGTAATAGTATGTTATTTCAACTATTCCTATTATTATTAGCCTAATAGTTGTAGCCTTGCAGCTGTATTTTTTTTTCTACAAATGGTTCAATTACTATCAAGTAGTTATAATTATTGTTAGCTTTGAAGCAGTGGCATATTTTTAATTATTATTATTGTTGATTTTACTAGGCTACTACCACTATCATTTGATAGTAGTAGCCGTATAGTAGTAGGCTACTGGCAGCATTAGTCTCCTTATAATAGCCTAGTTGTAGTCGTATTTTTGTAGGTCTTCAACTATTATTAACAGTAGTGGTAATATTATTATTAGCCTAGAAGTAAAAGTAGTAGTAGTAATAGTTGTAGGAATTATGTGCCATGCTTAAAGATAACAAAATAAATTCACAAAATGTTATGTTTTCCCATATTTTATACTGCTGTTAAACGCGTCACAGTCCAGTCGGTCATTCGTGTTACTTTGCTGCCACCGTGTGGTTAGGTGACGGCCACAGGAGGGAGACATTTCCTCTCCTCCTCTTGTTTACCTCACTCCGTCTGCTCCACGCGCCCTAGCAACTGCAGCATCAGCACGAGCAACGCAGCGTTGGTGACGCTACGTCACAGCGCTGCTCCAGCCGCGTCAAGTCAGACAGATGTAGCCAGGACGAGACCGGAAATGGACCGACACGCATTCAGAATAAAAATAGAGAATACCTATTTGAACGTTTTACAGTGATTCAAGGGATGATCAAAGTTTTACAAATGTCTGATTTCCCCAGCAACTTACCAAACTAAAACTTGAATTAATTTAATTCTGTCTTGGCTGTCTGATGTGGTGGTCAGTGGTGTGGGAGCTGGTAGAGGGAGCTGGTGGACAGGTTTGTAGGATGGTCTGGAAGAGACCGTCAACTTTAGGAGAGGAGAGGACAGCAGATGGTCAGCCCCCGTTCATTCTGGGAATGTCATCTGTAGTCTGCTGGGGGAGCAGCGTTGGAACCAGCGACACAAACAGACCAAACACACTCATCAGGGAGGCTGGCTCTGTTATTGGCTGCAACCAGAACACGTTTGGCTAGCTAGAAGTCACTCCTCCATAAGATAAGAAGTGATTAAAATGTGAGATCAGCACTTATCTGTAAATAATATCACTTACTGGACTGTACACAATAAAAAATCTATTTTATTATACTTTTTACAGATATATATATTTAAACATTTTTTACTAAATATGCAAAGTGAAACTATGACAAACACAGGTGAGACACATGAGGGAGGGAGGACAGGAAGACAAGGCACGGAAATTTAAAACTTAAACAGGAAATAGTAACCATAACATTTATGTGCATTTAATCAATAATATTACAACTAAATGAATGAATGAATGAATATTTTTATGTGGCCTATTCATTCATGAAATTAGGCTACTGGGTTGGGACAGGAAGGACAAGTAGGACAAGAATTGTAATAAAAGGTTTTAGACAGACAGACAGATAGAAGTTTAGTTTGACAGCAACAACTGAATGGATGCTCAAGGTCTGGATGATTATCACAGAAGTGAATCTTTGTGATTAAAGTTGAGACAGGTGAATGCAGGAGCTGGATGTGGTGCTCTTACCCCCAAGCCGAGGAGTCCAGGTCCTGGGCGCAGGTCCGAGAAAACAGATCCCCCAGTGACTCAGAAAGTCGATAATCCACCTTTCACTCTCCTCCTTTCTCTTTCTTCTACCAGAGGTTTCTTCACTCACTCAGCTCCTCTGCTTCCGCCTCATCTTCCTTTATCTCTGAGCGCTATGTGTGACTGCCTCCCTCTCTCTGGTCTTGGTTTGTGGTTCTCCAAATCCCCCTGCTGATGACTTTTCTGTGCTGGTTGACATTCAGCGTAAACAGATCGTCTTTCTGTCCATATCAACAGCCTAGTTTGGTTTCTATTAATCTGGCATTGTGGCTTTGGCATATAGATGTGTGTGTGTGTGTAATCAGACAAACCACCTGCCCTCACAGCCAACAGTTCTCACTGAGGAAGTAGCTGTGGTTAGAGTGAGTCAAACGGAGGGAGAGGGCGTTGTGATGTGTGTTTCTGAACAACAATATGCAGCAGTTGTGGTTTGGTGTGTGTAGCATGGGGTTAGAGAGATCAGCTCTGCTTTGCCAGGGCTCCCTGCAGGTCTGAGACCACCGTCACCTTTCAGTGTGTTGATCTGCTCCTTAAAGGATGGATGCAACTCTACACTTGACGCCAAAAGATCCTTAAAACTGACAGCTATGTGTTGGCTCGAACCCCAGACTCGGGTCGGAGTCACTAACCAGTCCTGGACATCCCCTTGGCCAAGTAGCCAGGGCACACCATCAACTGGAGGCATAGTGACAGGACCACCACTGTCACATCTCTCCCCCTCTTTTCACAAGCACGTCCTCGTGCTTCCGCGCAGGCTGCCACACATTAGGAATCCATGGACCCACCACTCGTGCTACATGGATCCTGCCAACAACGCCAGAATGTGGCAAGGTGTCGAACCCCAGACTCCCGGGTCGGAGTCATGCGCGCTAACCAGTCGGCCAAAGGGACATCCCCTTGGCCAAGTAGCCAGGGCACACCATCAACTGGAGGCATAGTGACAGGACCACCACTGTCACATCTGCTTGGCTCACACTCTCTACTACACTTTCTCTCTAATGTCTTTCTACTGGACAGCTGTTTGCCAGCTGTAGCCAGTTAGTCCTGCTGGTCAGGTGTGTGTTGCTCTGGTGGAGACGGGATCTTCTTGCAGCGGCTGCCGTGTACCCACGTTGCCCTTTCGGCGATCTTGACCGCTGTGTGGGTTACAAGGAGAACCTGGAATGGACCATTCCACCGCTTGGACTTCCAGTGTTTTCTTCTTAATCACCACAAAGTCTCCTGGTTTGATGTTGTGCAGAAGCTGTGATGCTGCGTTCAGAAGAGCGTCCTTCACCTGTTTTGATATTTGAGACAAAACAGAAGAGAGGCCTGTGCAATATTTCAACATGTCATCTTCACAAAGATTTGTTGAGGGTAGTGGTCTGGGTATTGGCCCTATACCTGGGCTAAGCTTCACCCGTGTTCTTTGTCTCATTCTCATGTACATTACCACCATGGGTAGGACTTTAGTCCAAGACAGACCTGTTTCCTCACAACATTATGTAAGTTTAGCTTTGAGAGTCCCGTTCTCTCTTTCAACAGCACCACCACTGGCTGGATGAGAAGCACAATGCTGTCTTACATCAATTCCCAGAAATTTGCCCCAGAAAAAGTTGTGTGATTGCTTCATTAACAAATGGAATAGGTGTGCGCACTGGTGAGTCATCACACAGAACAATCACGCCCGCTTTACATAAAGACTCAAAAACGGGTGTAATGCCTTCAACTGCCTCTTGTTTCAATGGATATTGTTGTTTGCATGGGCGAAAATCAGATTTGGGGGTGATCACCACTGGTTCAACATTGCTGATTAAACCTACATCATGTTTGTCGTTAGCCCATAGTGTTGTTGGAATGTCTTGTATAGCTGGAATGGCTGCAGCTTCAGTTTCAGACAGGAAAGTGTGTGATGAGCGTGAGAGAGAAACCACTTGTACAGACCTCAATGTACTTGTCACTGCATTGAATGATTTTCGAAATGCTTTGAGTTGTGGAGTCAAGTACGGTGGTGGGGGTGTCGTGGTTTGGGGCTGTGTGAGTGCTGCCGACACTGTGGAGCTACAACAGCAGAGCTTGACCCCCTCCCTTCAGGCAGTGCATGCCAGCGGAGGTTCCCTCTGTGAGCTGCAGCTCCACTGTGACGGCAGCACTCATGCAGCCCCAAACCACAGAGTGATGGACTTCATAATTTGTAATAAGTTTAAGTGGACAAAAGTTTCAGCAGTATTGGGGCTACATTATGGTGACGTTTCAAAACTGTAGCATCTACTGTTGGTTTGGTAGGAATTTTTTAAAAGTTTTTAAATGTAAACGCTTATTGTGCCCCCCCTTCCTAGGGGGGACACATGTCCTTGGAGTTGAGTAAATCTGGACTGGACTGGACCTTTGTGCAAAATTTGGTGAGTTTTCGCCCATGACTTCCTTGGAAGAAGGAAGAAGAAGAAGAATTCCTAGGAATACAATAGTGTCCTGCAGCACTAATAAGTTGTCATGTGGCCAAAGGGCGTCCACTTCTGTCTTTCTGTGACTCCTCTAGTCTCTCTGTGTCTCTGTCCAACCTACTGATGACACTCAGGATAGGCCTACTAATCATAAAAGGAAATTCATTTTTCTGTTAACTTAGCTGTAAGTAGCCCACAAAATATCCTCTGTGTCTCTCCGTACTGCAGTGCAGAGAGGAAATTATATTTTATGTAATCTTGAAAAAAAAAAATCTCTTTAAGGAAAACTTTTATTTTGAAAACGACAGCCGGAAGTTGTGTCCCTCCGCCTCCGTTGCTTCACACTGGTCCCTCTCCCGTCGTGTCAACCTCAGCTAGCCCAGCATCACCGCCTTCTTCTCTCTGTCCCTGCTCTATTTTGCCTCCCGCTGTTAAGTTTTCCGTCTTTTCCCCGACACATTACAAACCAGGTACAACCCGCATCCTCCTTTTTTGATTCATTCATATCTACACTCATCTTTCTCTTCGACCAGAAGGCGTTTTTTTTCTCTCTCTGCCCCCCTCCCCTCCCTCCTCCTCCCGGGTAGCTGCTTGCTTCAGCCGCGGTGCCGCATCAGCCGGGGAGAGAAAAACATCCATCCACGACGACGGCGAGGCAGGGCCCGAGCGCAGCGACGCCCATTTCGACCCCCGGAGCCGCCGTAGTGTCGCTTCTATGTCTGCCTGTTTATATTCTAGCAGGTTTCCCTCGCCTGTAGCCGCCGCTGCCCCCCCTCCGTCCCGCCTGGTACCACCGCCTCTTTAGCATCTTCCAGCAGCGGCGGACATCAACAGGGGCTGAGGTCCTTGAATGCAGCACACCTAGATCCGCTCTCTGCAGGTAAACATGCATTTCCTTATAAATATATATAGCCTATATATAACACTAGCACATGTTAAAACATCAGCTATAGGGGTGATGCTAATCTGTCACATGTATTAGCATGTAACATGTTTTGATAATGGTGATGATACGTGTGTATGCGTGTGTGTGTGCGCGCGTGAGAGGGGGTTCATACAGTACACTGCTTGTAAACACGTTTGGCCTACATTTACAGTACAGGCTCCACATGGATATCATTAATAATAGCGTATAATTGTTTAAAGCATAAATCACAGTAATTCATAATGTATGCAGCTGTATACCTGTATTACATCAGTCTGTTCATTTTTATATCCCATTAAACTCATATAAGCCAGTTTTGTTGAAATTATTCGCTGTATTCACTCTAATAGGCTAGATTGGAAATATTTCAGTTGTAAATTGAATATATTTGAGTTTTTGAGTGTTGGTTAGAAAAAAAATGGATTTATTCCATTTACACCTATTGCATATTATAGCCTATCGTTGTCAATTTGCTCTACATGATGTGACTGTACAGTACAATCTGACCACTTACCTTATTTATTTGATCTTATTGAACCTTTTTGTATTTTAATTAATTCTTCTTCTTATTATTAACATAATATTCAGTTGTTGTACCTGTTTTATGTGAGAGCAATGCAAACTGGAGTCAAATCCCTTGTATGTACACAACATACTTGGCCATTCTGATTCTGATTCTACATAAAAACATAAAAAATAATGAAATGAAATTCTGCAGGAGAAGGGGAACCCAAATAAGGGGCGAATACCTCCCAAAAAAAGAGGATAATACCAAAAATTCATCACATTTGGAAACTGGGATCACCAAATAATGAGTCTAGAAAATCCTGTGTTGAGAGGCTGCTGCCTCCGGTTCCCTCAGCAGATCTTGAACATAGGCTACTGGTTACATCAGCACAGACCTGAGGAGCTGCCAGCTGCAGCTCTGACCAGGTCAGGGATCAATAATGTGAATGGGTTGTGTGGATTGACAGTTAATGTACTATTACTACCAGTAGAGTAGAGTATAAAGAGTAGTATTCAGGAGCCAGACAGAAACAGGAAGCGCACCCGTCAAAATAAAGAGCTCCTCTGCATTTTTGCTCGCAGACAGCTGAGGAGGTGTGTGTGTGTGTGTGTGTGTGTGTGTGGGGAGGGGGGGTCCAAACCCATGTTTACTTCCTCCACAGCACACACACTCACTCACACACACATGTTAATGAAGATCAGTCGGCACCGTTCCCTAGCAACAGCGATGTGCGCTGGTCAAGGCCCCTGCCAAATTTAGCTCCAGGAGCGGCGCTGCCAGTCACTGCTGTGTGTGTGTCTGTCAATGTGTGTGTGTGTGTTTGTATGTACGCACACATGCTACGTGGGCAGTAAATGAGATTAGGCTGCTTTTCAGTTGCCATGGGAACACCCATCCTAAACAAAAGCATATGTCTTCTTGATCCTGCGTGATGCTTTACATCCAGTAATTGATTCTGTAGTTGTGTATGTGTGTGTGTGTGTCCTTTAGATGAATCCCTGCATATTAACATAATAGTATATTGCAGTTAAGTTACTATATAGTTGTATACAGTGACTCTCAGTGTGATTCATTGATGAAACTGGACAATTAGAGGGGTGATGATGTCATAAGGCTTTGATCATAGAAGACACAATGATATTTATGACTTGGTCTGATGATGATTAGTTTAACATTAGCTCATCTATCTATCTATCTATCTATCTATCTATCTATCTATCTATCTATCTATCTATCTATCTATCTATCTATCTATCTATCTATCTATCTATCTATCTATCTATCTATCTATCTATCTATCTATCTAAACCAACTCCAGAGCTTTTTGTTAAAAAAAGAGAATTTCTCATCAGAATTGGTTGAATTAAATGTTTATGTATAATAAATGTGAATTCCTTGGTATAGGAAACATATATTAATTATATATTGAATCATATTTGTCATGATGATCAAAACAGCAGCAGCAGATGAACTAAACTGGAATCAGAGCTTTTTGATTTGACCTGCGGGGGCCCATGGGTGGCCCCCTCAACGCCTCGTCTGAATAGGGTCAGTCGGGCAGAGGCCCCCCCACCCCCCCCAAACCGACCCCCCCCCCTCGGTGCCCTCAGTGCCCGCCCGCCACTATACCCCCCGTCACTTTAAGCTGCTCTAATGCCATTAACCAAGGGGTGTGTGTGGGTAGGGGGGGGGCATATCCGCTCTAACCAGCAAGGGACGGATTAAGATCAATCTGGCAGCACACACACATGCCTACACACACATCTAACCCTAGACAGACAGCAGAGAGCTGATCCTGCTGCTGCTGCTGGTTTGTTTACGTGTTGACAAACAAGTTGTTTACATCAGCAACAGGCCTCGCTCATCTTCACCTCTCTCTGTCTCCTCAGACTCAGTGGCCTTATCCCCCCTCCTCCCCCCCACCCCCCTCTCTGAGCTCCCCTGCTCTTCATTCTCGTCTGGGGCCCCCGCCATCGCGTCCAGCTGTGGCCCTCGCAGGGCGCGACTGCTGGCGCTCACCTGACAGGTCCCTGGCCTCAGGACGACAGCCAGCACCAACACGTCCCCTACATGAGGGACAAAGCCACGCAGGTCAGTCACACTTTTTTTTAATTTTTTTTAACCAAAATAAAAGCAGGTTGCCGGAAAAATCCTGTAAAATTAAAAACTTTCACAGATTTTTTTTTCATTAAAGGTCCAGTGTGTAAAATTAGACATATAGCATTCTGACTCTATTATTTATCTATTAAATAATTCTATTGTTAATTTATGAATGTGAAACTCTTGAAACGTGCTCTCTGATTGGCGGATTTTCCATCCCGTACAAACATGGCAGCACAAGATGGCGACACTCTTTAAACAAGACCCTTGCCATATGTTTATATAAAAGAAGAATTATAAGGCTATGAAAACCAAAAAGACGTAATTTTATAGCGATTATACACTTATACAAATCTATTCATTAGTATATTCAGATCTTGCTAATAAACTTTGACAAATATTACACACTGTCCCTTTAAATCACACAAGACAAGTCAAGATGCCCTCACAGTAATAGTTATATGCTTAATTTACATCCCTCCATTTTTAATTTTTACATAATGCCTGGTCTGTATGTCAATTTATTTATGGTTTTTGAGCAGGCTTTTCCTTTATTGTTTGTTCATCAATACGTGCTTTTCTTATTTCACTGCATTTTAATTTATCATTTGTTTGTCTATTTCTAATGGGAAAAAAAAACTGTTGTAAATATGCCAGATTTAGCACAATAGCTAATTTCCATCTGCAGTCTCATGGTCCACAAATAAAATGACAGTAAGACAAAAACGAAAGTATAATACGAATACAATACATCACAGAATGGTTTCATCAGTCGGAAGGAACAAAAGTGCATTTATCTTTTGTCCTGTTTTATATGTTAATATATATTTCTATAATTGATATTTCTTTACAGTATATTTTGGTGTTAGCACTTTTTTTGGATGTAAACTTAAAGGTCAGAATAACCACTAACAGACAGATAACTGCCTTCATTCATCCAGGTTTGGTTTTATTGCAACATTTTGCCTCCTGTTTCTACTGTGTGTGGTATTTAGCTCTGACCTGTGTGTGTGTGTGTGTTCAGACCCCCAGGGCCTGGGCAGATGAGAGGAGGAGGGGCTCTCACAAACGCTCGGCCTCCTGTGGGAGCACCGACCAGCTCAAGGAGGTCAGTGTTTAATCTTCATCCAGGGGCCCAAATAAACAACATGCTCCATTGTCTTCTACATGACCCTGTGTGTATGTTTGTGTGTGTCACTATTAATGCGCGTATGCGTGTGTATGTCTGCCTTACAGTGTGTGTCTCTCTGTGAACCTCTTCAGATTGCCAAATTGCGTCAGCAGCTCCAGCGCAGCAAACGCAGCAGCCGCCACCGGAGGGACAAAGACCGCAAGTCTCCCTTCAATGGCAGCCACACCATCATCCAGTCGCAGGTGATCAGCGTGTGTGTGTGTGTGTGTGAGGAACTAGGTTGGCTCCCTGATCTGGAGAGACGACGTCCCAGTTTTCCTCATATCTCTGTTCAAGGCTTTTAATTTGAAATGTAACAATGAGGAGTTTCCCTTTTTTGCTCCAAAGTGTGCTCAAGTGCAAAAAGTAATGATTTATTTGCACTTGTAAAAGAAAGATGAACCCCTAAAGACTACAAGTATGTCTTGTTATGGATCAACACATGTGTAATAACAACAGTTCCCAACATGAGATCATAAAGTGAGACCAGGAGGAGATGATGTAATCATGCAATTGAATGAGGTCGAAATAATAAAAAGGATTTATTATACAATTTTTTTAATTGTGCAGAGACAAACAATGTAAGAAACATGTGGTGACGACAAGAATAAAAGACAAACAAGACAAAACAAAAACATACAAGATGATGGAACTTCAAGACAATGCCATGCTGTGCTGACTGAGGGTCAGGCCGGGCTACAGTGCTACTACTACCACTGACAAAGATTATAATAATGATAATAATAATTGTAACATGATAAAAGTAATAAAACAAAAAGGGATAGTTCAACATTTCGGCAAATTGGCCCATAGTCATAGCAGTAGGTTTGTTACCTTTAATTGTCGGTTCAAGCTATCTTTAGAACGGCGGAGCAGAGCCGTGAGCTGCTCAGAGCTACGCTACGGAGGCTCATGGGATTTCTTGGTTTCCCTCATCAAACTCATCAAATACACAATCCAACAACTCCACAACGCTCTGGTGGACAAGTTGAGACCTGCACATGCAAAACCGCTGATGCGTGTTCCCGTCAGCGGCAGTTTTTCAGGAAGCAGTGTAGACAGACATTTGCCTTGAAAACAACTCCAACAATATTACTACTACTACTAATAATAATAAATAAAATACAGAAATACAAAGAAATAAAAACAAGTAAAGGCATAAAAAGTAAAAGATGAGAGCAGCTGACAATATGATAAGATGTGGGATAAAAGATGACATCACACAACAACTCATCTGTACAATGTGTGTGTGCTTCATGTGTGTGGCGTGCAGTCACCGATGCCCAAGACCATCCTGATCCCCATCCCCATCTCCAAGTCGTCGGCGCCGCGCTTCCGCAACAGTGTGGAGGGCCTCAACCAGGAGATCGAACGCATCATCATCCGAGACACCCCCGAGAAGGAGGAGACTATCGTTGTGAGTTCCAGTCGGGGTTGGTTAAACATGTGGATTAAACCCTCTGTGTGTTGTTATGGTGACCTCAATTGTGTGTGTGTGTGTGTGTGTGTGTGTGTGTGCAGCCACAGGATGTCCCAGATGGGCACCGCGCGCCCCCGCCCGTCCCCCCGCAGCGCAGCAGCAGCACCCGCAGCATCGACACGCAGACGCCCTCGGGGGGCGGACTGAGCGGTAACCATAGCAACTGCAGCAGCCGCCCCGACTCCATCTCGCCCTCCTACCTCACCGTGCTCAACGACGCGGGCGGGGGCAGCCCCTACGAGGACAAAGGTGGCAACGCACACACGCTGGCACACTTTTAGAGCACGTACGCTGCCTACACGCGCACACACGTCTTAATACATAATGTGTGTGTGTCCTCAGAGCTGGGCCCCTGCTCCCCGTTGCCAAAATACGCCGCCTCCCCCAGACCCAACAACAGCTACATGTTCAAGAGAGAACCTCCGGAGGGCTGCGAGAAGGTCAAAGTGTTCGAGGAGTCCCTGTGAGTGGACACAAACTGATGCTATTGCTACACAACACACAAGTAGAACATCATAACAATACAACTAAATAGGGTACAGGTAATACAATCATATCAAAACATGCAATAAAACAATAAAACGGTTGATGAATGGTATGATGTCATTTACGATGCAGTTGTAATGGAAAGAATCACTTTTTCAATGAGGCTTCAACAGTGTAAACTCAAAGACGTTTGGAAGCAATGGGAAAGGTCTATTTCCCTGAAAGTTTTTTTCTTTCTATATATATTAAAGGGATAGTTCAACATTTTGGCAAATTTGCCTATTGCAGTAATCCCTATAGTAATAGCAGTAGGCTCATTATCTTTCATTATCGGTGCATGTTGTTTTGAGATCGGGGGGGCAGAGACGTGAGCTGCTCAGTGTAGCCCCCTGTCCCTCATCAAACTCATCAAATACACAATCCAACAACTCTAAGCTATTGGGTGGACAAGTTGTGACCTACACATTCACCACGCTATGAAATAATAATCTAACATTACCAGACAGAGTTGTTTTAAAAGCAAATGCGCAGCCAGAACTACATTCCAGACATGGCTGCTGGGCGGAGTGATTTCAAAAGCGCAAATAGTTCTGAGTATTTGCTTCATGTGTCGTAATGTTATATAATTATACATGATTATTTCATAGTGTGGTGAGTGTGAAGGTCACAACTTGTCCACCACAGGTTTTTAGAATTGTTGGATTGTGTATTTGATGAGTTTGATGAGGGACAGGGGACCTGTACCATTCACTGAGCAGCTCACATCTCTGCCCTGCTGATCTCAAAACAACATGCACCGATAATTAAAGGTGATGAACCTACTGATATGACTATAGGGATTATGGCAATCTGAGAATTTGCCAAAATATTGAACTAACCCTTTAAAATGTACTTGATTAATTATCTGTTTTATCGTATTATTATAACAATTTTATTTTATAAAACACTTTGTAAGTCTGCAAGGAATCATCCTGCTGACAGTCAGAGTAGTGACTTATTACTGGTTTAACAGACAGGATAACCAATTTGGATGTTTGTTTGTTCTTAGAAATAAACTTAAAGTTTAAAAAAAAAGGGGAAAAAAAGCCCACTTCCTGTGATGTAATCCCGAGCTGTTTGTGTTTCCTCCAGGCCCAAACCTCTGCAGGAGATCCCTCCGTTCCTATGCCCCGACCGCAACAAGGTCAACTTCATCCCCAACAGCGGCTCCGCCTTCTGCCTTGTCAGCATCCTCAAGCCCTTACTCCCCGCCCCGGACCTCAGCTTCCGCCCCGGGGTGGGTTTGCGAAGTCTGTCCCCGTCCCTCGTGCCTCTGTCCACCCAGCCCTGCCTCCTGGAGGAGCCAGAGAGCTTCTGACCGGATGAGGCCTTGTAAATCACCACAAAACACCCCCCACCTCCTCCTCCTCCTCCATCAAACAAACAAACAAAAAAAAAAACAGCCACCCACGAGAATCGGAAAACATTGGAAACTAGGAAACAACCCGCTCCAAAAAATGCCTTCAGCATGCCAGCTAAGCTCTCTCTGATGTCCTTATCTTGTTGAAAAAGTGCTTCCCACTGCCTCTCCTCCTCAGACAACTACAAGGTGAGAGTTCTGCAGCCCTGTGCGGGCACCTGCAGCCGACATTTCATCGCTTTCTTCTACCTTCAGTGCTGGTTCTGGTCCTGGTTTTTTTGGGAGGAAAAAGGGTCAAAGGACGGACTTTTATTTCATCGTATAATACGCCTTTCCACGGACATATCTTTTTCTATCTGTAGTTATTTCTCTTGATAAAAAAATATGCCTTCCATTACGACGAAAAAAGAAAAAAAGAAAAAAAAAGGCCGCAGGTTTCCTCGGCGACCAAGAGATTGACCTTAGAGGCTCATTTTTGGTGCTGCCAGATATATCGTAGCAAAACCTGAAGGGTCGTGACGAGGAGAAGTTAAAAAAAAAAAAATGTGCCTGATATTTTCGACCGCTCAGTTTCCCCGAAAACCGGCGTCGCGCAAAGCTAGCGTTTGCGATTTTGTTTGTGCGATGGCGGTCCGTAGATACAGACAGAGGCAGGGCGGAGCTTCGAAAAAAACAACAAAAAAACAAAAAACAGGGTGGTACTAAGTCCAGACTGCCTTTGAGCCAAAATCCTGACATCAGCTTTATACGTCTATCAGCTGGAACGCAGTACGAGCTGACGCCTTTGTCGTACTATAACTGGTAGCAGTGAGCTCGCCCCCTGCTGGCTGCTCGGTGTATCTACGGGGAAACGCAGGCCAGGGCTATGATGTGTGCAGCGTGTTCAACCCGTGTCTGCTCACCCCCTCCTTCCCTAACACGCCAGCCTTTTTGCTCACGGTGTCCTTTTTTCTTTTTTTTTCCCCTTTTTTTTCCTTTCACTCCACCACCATCACAACCTTCTCTTCCTCCACTCCTCCTCCTTCTCTCTTTCTCCTCTTTTCCTCCCTCTCACTGTCACTGTAATGCTGATTTCCCCTTCTGTCTTGCTCAAACCGTGTTGTTGTGAAACGTGTCCGGAGGAGGCAGGACGGGCCTCCTCCGCCTCGCAGGGCCCGGGACATGGAGAGGTCGTCAACCCAAAATACTACGCCCGGTTGCTATGGCAATATGATGGGATGTTCAAATCAAAACAACCTGTTTTTTTCTCGTGCAACCCACAATTGCTTGAGTTCAGAAGCTGAGACGTGGACGTAGCTTCATCTAATGGGCAGCCTGTTTGTGCGACTGCTGCCATAGCGACCACAGTGTCTGTGTTGTTGATTGGCAGCCTCTCCATGCCCTAGCCCCACCCTCTTGTATATGTCATTACTACTTGACTGTGCCTGCTATGGTGGGAGAGGAATGTACTGGATTTGTAAATACAGAGGCACACTGTGTTTGTATTATCAGCTGACAAAGATATGTATCTGAATGAGTCAATAATTGTACCATATAATACCCCCCCACCCCCCCTCCTGTTCCTCTGCTGAGTACTGTGAATTACTATGTCTCATTATTGTGAATAATTATGTATTTATTTATCAGACAGGAGTGTAATTGGGTCTCCAGAGAATTTTAATCAAGAATAGATTACATCGTCCATCTCAGGTTGTAGTGACTAGGATACAAAAACAGATACTTACTTCTCAGTGCACACTAACAAGTCCACACTACTTTTAAGGGAGCAAAACAACAACAGCTGCTATTTCTTGTAGCCTCACACAGTGGAAATCCTGAATGATGTAAAACTGTAGCAGAGTAGAAGTAGATGAAGAAGAAGAAGTGTGGGTGTCATTTGTTCAGTGACCTGATTTGAATTAACGACAAGTTATGTAACAAAAAAAAAATGTATAAGAAACTTCAAGCAGTCAATCAATTTTTTCACTGTACTTTAAAAAAAAATGGTATAACTGACAACAAATGTAAACATATGAAATAATAAAAAAAAGAAGTTCAGTTTTATGTTTTGTAGCAAGGGCGCGGCCATCTTGGAGCATCACAACCTGTGACGTCACAGGGTTGGTTGGTCCCCACCAGACCACAACTGACGTAAACTCACAAGATTAATCAATATTTCTTATCTTAACTCCTGGTAACAGTCAGCCAAAAGGAATGCTGTGTTCGAGACAAATTGGAACTGTGGGTTTTCTGACCTCCTACTTGAAAAAGTGCCGCCTCACATGGGAGAAAAACCTCTAGTTGTAAGAACAATCTACACCCATGCAGAACTACACTGTAAAACACTGATTAAAATGCATTTTAAATTCTAAAATTAATTAAAACGTTATGATATACACTATATTTACTTACAATTTCAGATCACTCATTGATGTTGTGGACTTTTCGATTTTAAAATATTATGTTAAATGTTTTTTTATGCTTATTTTTTTTCAATAGTTTTTGTACCCTTTGTAATGTTTTAATGCCTTAGCTACGTGAAGCACTTTGAATGCAAAGTTTTCCCCAGTCCGCCACGTTGTTGTTTATTCTGGCGTGGAGCGTCTCGAACACTTTGAAGACAGAAATCGGAGTTTTCAACTGCGAGATTCCGAATTCCGAGTTGTCTCGAACGCAGCTTATAATAATCCACAGATGCTGTCCCCAGATGTTTCCATTACGTTCCTGCATATTTACAGATTCTGGCCTGGGGATTGCGTCACAACAACTGTGTGTCTGATTGGTCGGTATCCACTCTACCAACCCCGTAACATACACTTTGACGTTCTAAAAATGGCGACTCGCTAGCTAGAAATGGCGAAAAACAAAAAGGTCTCATATCTATGGTTTTAACAACTTGAAACATGAAGTCTATTTTTTAGCCACGGTGTTTTTTCTAACATGTTTTGACGCCAGCGTTGCCAAAACATGCACGTTTCATTTCCCCTTTAAAAAAAGGAGTGCTGTTCCAAAATGATACCAGATATCCACGTGCTGGAAAACAATCACACAACAGTCAGCGACATGTTCTTCTTTGTCGTTTTTAGAAATATGTTTACAAAAAAAAACAAAGTAGTTCAAAAGTGCAAATTCATATACGGTATGTCGATAAATCTGTATTTATTTTTTCCTTGAAGTGGATGAAGAACATTTTGGAACGAGGCTCTACACAAGAAAAGTCAACACAGTGATGATTTGTTTGCTTGTCCAGTTTATTGGAACCAGAACTGCCAAGTTTTCATCTGTTAAACTCCTCCAGTGAAATAAAAAGGCATAGTTGAATTAAATGAAGCGTTTGTGATTGACTTGAGAAATACATTCTTTTTTTCTTGTAAGTGTGTGAATCAACAGTAAAAAGTAAAATACATGAAGTGACAGAAATATTAATACAGTAGTTCATTATTCTTCCTCCATGTTGCATCAGAAACAAGAGAAATAAGCATAGACACTAATGTGTATAAAAAGTGTTTTGAGTTTGTTTTTTTTCCCCATAATGCACTCCAATCATCATACAGTCACAAATATAACTGAAGATTTGGTTGCAGTTGGGGCATGTAGCAGTTTTCACATCTTTTAAGTAGTCATTTTGCACTGAAACAATACAGAAAGAACATTCAAAAATGTCAGTCTTGGTAGTTCATTCCCCTTTAGAAACAATAATCAAATAATATATGGGAATTAAATGCACATTTCCTCGTCTGGTAAAATGAGAAAAACCACTTCATGAGATGGTAACAGCTCTCCAGTGTTGATTCATCCTTATATATCTGTGAGCAACACACAGAAGCTGAAAAATATTCATTATCTTACAACGTTACTTCATGGTGTTTCTTTATCTTAATCTTTATTTTTACAGTGTAGTGCAAAACAAACACATCCGGTTTTGCTGTGACATTGATATATTTGGAAATAAATACATTTCTCTCCAGTGTACAATCCGGTTATTAGTAGATTTGCAAGGACTTCAACAGCCCAACTACAGATAATATCATAAAATCCCTTTTGTCCTACTTTCAAACTAACAAAATAAATATTTCCCCACATCACACATTTAGTTTCTTGGCGTCGGACTTGCGGTTGTGAAATAAGAACCGCAGATGGGGACAGGGGGGAGGGGGGCGGGGGGTGATGATTTCAAACGCATCCTGTTTCCACTCACGCTGGAATGAAGTTAAACAGTCGGTAAAACGCTGCTGGCATCACAGAAGCTCTGATGTCCGGCTCGCGCTCCGTTGCTGGCTGCGGGGCTTTTATTGTGAAAGCCTCACAGCTGGATAGTTCCATGTCACAAAGTGAGATTAGTGTTATGAAGCTTACGTGGTAGTACTCCCTCGTATGTGACGATCGTGTGCTACTACACATCAACAACGGTACAGAGTAAATAGATATTCGCAATCTCCTGTCAGCAAACGGACGCACACGCCCACACAAAGCACACAATAGAAAAACAGAAGCACACAACATTCTCCACCTGACATGAGCTGCAGTAACACAACAGTGAGGGGGAACACACACACACGCTGCATCAGGTTTGCTGTGCGCACGTTGTTTAAAGGGATAGTTCAACATTTTGGCAAATTGGCCCATCACCATAACCCCTATAGTCATAGCAGTAGGTTCGTTACCTTTAATTGTCGGTGCAAGCTGTTTTTAGAACGGCGGAGCAGAGCTGTGAGCTGCGGAGGCTCATGGGATTTCTTGGTTGCCCTCATCAAATACACAATCCAACAACTCCACAACGCTCTGGTGGACAAGTTGTGACCTGCACATTCACCACGCTATGAGATAATAACACAACGTTGTTTTAGAGACTGATTGCTGAAAAACTGTCCCTGAAGGCAACACGCATCATCGGTTTTGCATGAATTTACCTTTTTAGCATTGTGGAGTTGTTGGATTGTGTATTTTATGAGTTTGATGAGGGAAACCAAGAAATCCCATGAGCCTCCGTAGCGTAGCTCTGAGCAGCTCACGGCTCTGGTCCGCCGTTCTAAAAATAGCTTGCACCACGAACCTACTGCTATGACTATAGGGATTATGGCAATGGGCCAATTTGCCAAAATGTTGGACTATCCCTTTAACAATCTGCTCCAATAATCCAGTGTAACACAAAAGTGATTGTTATGTTTCAAGTGTGGGACTGTACACACGAGTGCAGGTGCATGTGTGTGTATATAGTGTTAATGTGTTTTACTTGCAAAGTTGTTGACATCCAGATACTTGAAGAGACGTCATACACTGATGTCTCACACACACACACACACAAACACACACACAGATTCAGGCGTTGAGCAGCTCATCAGCAGAGCGTCCGATGGCGTCTGGGTTGGACAGAGGGTCCAGGTCTGCAAACAGGTTGAACCACGCAGACATGTCCTTGGATCCACTGGGAGCAGCTGCACACACACACACGTTTGTATGACTATTAATCAACTTTATTTTCCCAAAAACTGAGCTGTGAGACTTCCTGAACTTTGATAACTCACCATTGGCTGTTGAACCCGGAGCCGACTGAGCTGATTGGATCTGACCGGGAGGAGGCGGCTGAAGGGGCGGAGCTTGGAACATAGGTGGGGTTGACCAGCCTAAAGATAAATAGAACAGAATAGAATATCCTTTATTGTCATTGTCCAACAAAATTAAAGGACAGTTCCAGGCAAATTCAACTCATTTCAGGTCTAAAAGAAGGAATCTGAAGATTTTCTGTTTATGTCTCTTGTTTTGCGGTAGTTGTGTCTGTCCCTGCATCGCCACGGCAGCGATGAATGGGAGCGGATTGAAGTTCCACTGCTTAGGCTGTTTACGTCCCTCAAAGCCACATTGTTTTTCCACAGACAGCGTCAGATGGCGACTCAAACATGCTTCTGACTGCACATAAACACACTGAGCGAGACTCAGCAAGACTTCGAATTAGATCTTGTTTTACAAACATGTTGGCTTGCTTGAAGTAAACAAACTTCTCGGTGCATGTTTGAGTGACTATCTGATGCTGTCTGTGGAAAAAAATGCTCATCCTTTTATTGCTTTCCTAACCTAAAATGTTAGGAAAATACAGCCCAAAGTTGAATTTGCCCAGAATTGTCCTTTAAAATGCCAAACCAGTCGGTGCAACATTCAAGGTAAATAAAAAAAGACATAAAAAATACAGAGAATAAATATTGTTAATAATAAATAAAACAAACAACTGTATTCTTCTGTGCGTGGTGCAGTGAGTGTCCCTCCCTCCCTCCCTCCTTCCAGCAGAGGGCGGTGTGTCCTACCTGTGGCGCTCAGGCTGTGATCCAGCAGCTGGGAGGGCAGGAAGCCCGTGGGGCTGGGGGGGTCTGAAGGCAGGGGCGCTGCTGCTGCTGGTGCTGCTGCTGCTGCTGCCGCCCCGCTGCTGGTGGCCCCTGCGCCTGAGGGCTGGACCCTGGGGGGGTCGAACATCCCGAAGGCGTCCTGCCACTCTTTGCTGAACTCGTCGCTGGCTCCTGGACCCGGACTGAGGAGGTCTTTGAGGAAGGCCATGTCGCCCTTCTCGCTGTCCTCCTCCTCGGGTCTCAGAGCGCCACCTAGAAAGGGGGGGGGGGGGGGGAAGAGGAGTCAGCTGGTTGTTTAGGGGCTTGGAGCATCAGGTTAAGATCCAAGCAGCAACACAGAGCTCACAAAGGTTAAAGGGATAGTTCAACATTTTAGCAAATTTGCCTATCACCATAATCCCTATAGTCATAGCATAATTATCGGTGCATGTTGTTTTGAGTCTCAGTGGGGCAGAGACGTGAGCTGCTCAGTGAACACAATACTGTCCCTGTCCCTCATCAAACTCAAATCCACAACAACTCCACAACGCTCTGGTGGAGAAGCTGTGACCTGCACATTCACCACGCTATGAAATAATCATGTATAATGATGTAACATTACGACACATGAAGCAACTCCGCCTAGCAGCCGTGTCTGGAATGTAGTTCCGGCTGCATTTGCCTCTAAAACAATTCTGTCTCGTAATGCTACATTATTATTTCACAGTGTGGTGAATGTGCAGGTCACAACGTTGTGGAGTTTTTGTGGATTTGAGTTTGATGAGGGACAGGGAACCTGTACCATTCACCTCCATTGTGTTCACTGAGCAGCTCACGTCTCTGCCCTGCTGATCTCAAAACAACATGCACCGACAATTAAAGGTAATGATCCAACAGCTATGACTATAGGGATTATTAATAGGCGGAATTGCCAAAATGTTGAACTATCCCTTCATGTTTAACCATGAAAGAGAGAAAAAGAAAAGAGAAACATCTATTTTTTACTAAGAAGTAACAGTCCATCTTTCATTTTATGAGCAGTAGCAGAGAGAAGCCTCCCCCCAGACTGAACTCAGAGATGAAAAGGAAGCAGCAGAGGAGAAACGCCAGGATGGAACCAGAGAACCAGAGCTGAGAGCTGAGAGCTGGGGGGAGGGGGGTGGTGGGCTGGTTTACCAACGGCAGGCTGCTGTGACAGGCCGGGCTCGGTGCGGTCTCCACCCTGAGGAGGGGGCAGGAGCTGGGGGAGGTGTGTCGGGGCTGGGAGCTGGAGCTGTGACTGTGGCTGTGGCGGATCACAGGCCAGGAGCAGGAGGTCGTCAGAGTCCACCGACAGTCCTCTGAGGTCCCGCAGGGCCGAGGTGGGCGTGGCTTTGTCATGCACTGATGTCAGAATGTCAATCAGACTTGGAGCATGTGATACGATACGTGTTGGACAACTGTGTGGAATAATTTAGATCCTTCTTCCTGATCATAAACTGATACACATTACTGCGACCCATCTTTTATGCCTCTGTACTGGCTTTGTCCTGGAGTTGTAACTTTGGGGAACTGTTTTTTGTTGTAATCCCCACACTTACCGTGGTCGCTGACTTGGCTCTGTCCCTCACTGCTGGGGGCGGGATCTGGACAGGAACACAATACAAGTCACTAATGATCCATACAACTACACCGACTCATTCACAGGTGCAACAGGAACAGCATCACACCGTCTGGGTGTGTGTACCTGTGTGTGAGGCACTTGCTGATGGCTGGTCGTCATCCAAGGACACCAGACTGAAATAACATCAACACAACAGACCATTAAATTAAAACACAGTCGCACATGGATTTCTATGTGTGTCGGTGCTGGGTTCAATCACACTTCACCTGTCTGTGTTGCTCTTCTCCTTCTTCTCTACTTGTTTCTCTGCATCTGTTATCTGCTCCAGCGGATCCCTTAGGTCCTGAATGATGGAGAAGCACAAGCTGATTAATACCTGTGTGTGTGTGTGTGTGTTGCTGTGTGTGTCTCTTTTTGTTGTTGAGCCACCTTGAGTGTGGTGAACTGGTATGGGATGTGACCCTGGAAGGCCTGGTGGATCTCCAACATGGCGTGGGCCGTCTTCTCCCAGAACTGCAGCAGGGTGGTCTGCAAGGACACACACACACACAAACAGGTGGAAAGCTGCTAAGTTAAAGGGATAGTTCAACATTTTGGCAAATTGGCCCATTGCCATAATCCCTATAGTCATAGCAGTGGGTTCGTTACCTTTAATTGTCGGTGCAAGCTATTTTTAGAACGGTGGAGCAGAACCGTGAGCTGCTCAGAGCTACACTACAGAGGCTCATGGGATTCTTGGTTTCCCTCATCAAACTCATCAAATACACAATCCAACAACTCCACAACGCTCTGGTGGACAAGTTATGATCTGCAGAAATCCCATGAGCCTCCGTAGCGTAGCTCTGAGCAGCTCACGGCTCTGCTCCACCGTTCTAAAAATAGCTTGCATCGACAATTAAAGGTAACGAACCTACTGCTATAACTATAGGGATTATGGCAATGGGCTAATTTGCCAAAATCTTGAACTATCCCTTTAAATAAAAGCCTGTCCCATATAGACGCCTCTCTCTAATAGAAGCCGGGTCAGTTCGACAGGTGAAGTAAATAAAAGCTTCTACTGGAGAATTCACGGTAGCAAACTTCCCCCTCAACACACTGAGCTTTTGAACAGTGTGTGTGTGTGTGTGTGTGTGCGCGGTGGGACACACACCTGGTATGTACAGAGGGAGTGTGAGAGCATGTTGCAGCGGCTGGCTCCCAGCATGTCCACCTTCTGACACACGTCGTTCTTCAGCTTCTCAAACTGGCCCTTGGTCCCTCTGACCTGCGCCTGCACCTGAGGACAGAGACACACACACATAACGCTGTGTGAACAAAGAGTGTGTGTGTGTGTGTTAATCCACACCTTTAAAGCCCAGTGAGTGTGTGTTTACCTTGCGGAACTTCTCCAGCTGTTTGTATGTGTCTGGGTCCAGCTCCTGGGAGATGTCCTTCATCCAGAGCAGAGCTCCTCGGTACTCGGTGCGGGACTTCTCCATCCGAGTCACCGTCAGCAGCGTGTCGGCGATGGCCCGCCGCCGGAACGTCTCCACCTCCTGGTGCAGACGGTGCAGTGGGGGGCACAGCGCCATCCTGTGGAGAAAAATAGAAAACATCTGAATAATAATCAGAACTGTGTGTTTTGTTTTCTAATACTAAATGCTGCTGGACCTGAGGAACAGATTTCATTCCTACATGTTGTTAACATGTTGAATAATGTTACAAAGTGCTTTACATCAAGAGAAGCAGTTGTGTTCATACAACAATAGTGTTTTCCATAAAATAAAATGAAGAATGCCAGCAGTTATAAAAATAGAATAACAAAAGATGAGTAAACAGTACAAATAATAATAACAGTAATTTAAAAAAGCTAATTCTTAGAAAACCTTTCGATACAATTGAGTTTTACGAAGTAAAAGCTGAAACAGTTTGAGCTTTTAAATCACTTCCTAAAACTCACTTCAATGGAGAATAGTAATATATATAGTAAATGTTTATATAAAAGGTTATAATAAAGAGTTATAATATATAATCTAAATATAAAACAATAGTAATGCTAGTTAGCTAAAGCTAAGACAAATATTGGCACTTTTGTTTCTCAAAGTTGTAACAAAAGACAAAAACAGCAAAACAATAGTAATAAAAAAGCTGATTATTGCGTAGCCTTTAAATAAAACCTTTCTAGAAAAATTAGTATTCCTAACTGTCACGTTTATGGAGAATATCCTCAGTTGAAAACACTATATTTTTGTTCTGATCAGCATCCTGGGCCTTGCAGGTCTCGTCTCCACTGACCTCTGCTTGGCCGAGGTGCACAGGGCCTTGCTGGTGGCGTCCATCATGTTGCCGGCCTTGGTGCGGTCGTGTTCGGCCTGGAAGCGCAGGAACAGGCCCAGCTCGTTCTCCTCCTGAGACAGGCCTGTTACCGGGGAAACGCACGACAACAAATGAAAACCCGCTTCCGTTGCGGTGAATCTGTGTGAATCTCCTCTGTCGAGCTCTTTGACGGGGACTCACGTGAAATCCTGAGCTGGTACTTCTCGATCACCTTCAGCAGCTCTGTGCAGGTGGACTGGACCGAGCGGAAGAACTGGAGACACGCAAACGGGGAGTCAGAATTATTCAAACACACACACACACACACACTGATGCTACTGTGTGACACAAAGAGACGATGACAAAGCAGCAGCCTCTATCTGACTGAAGACTGAGGCTGAGTCCAGGGTGGAGGTGAGGTTACTGATTAACTCCAGAACAAACAGTCTCCGGCTTCAGTCCCACTCCCTGAGCAGAGGCCCAACATCTGGAGTCTGATCTGTGGCTACTGATCATTTAAAGGGATAGTTCAACATTTTGGCAAATTGGCCCATTGCCATAATCCCTATAGTCGTAGCAGTAGGTTTGTTACCTTTAATTGTCGGTGCAAGCTATTTTTAGAACGGCGGAGCAGAGCCGTGAGCTGCTCAGAGCTACGCTACGGAGGCTCAAGGGATTTCTTGGTTTCCCTCATCAAACTCATCAAATACACAATCCAACAACTCCACAACGCTCTGGTGGACAAGTTGTGACCTGCACATTCACCACGCTATGAGATAATAATACAACGTTACCAGACAGAGTTGTTTTAGAGGCAAATTCATGCAAAACCGCTGATGCACGTTGCCTTCAGGGACAGTTTTTCATCAACAGTCTCTGTATTTCCCTCTAAACAACTCTGTCTGGTAACGTTGTGTTATTATCTCATATTGTGGTGAATGTGCAGGTCACAAACCTGAAAAACTACAACTAAGACTAAGGACTAAATAAAAACTAGTCGATTCTTCCAAAATAAAAACTAAACTAAAACTGCTTCATCACTTGTTGAACTGACTAAAGCTAAACTGAAATGAAAAAGCAAACTGCAAAATTAAACAAAAATAAAAACTGCTGAAAATGTTAAAACCATAATAACCTTGGGCTGAGATGAAATATGAAAACCACCGAGGCAACGAGCAGATATAAATCACGTTAGCTGTGCGGTCGCTGCAACAAATCTAATTTGTCCTGCTGGTTTCAGAGGCTTCAGAGTCCACATGAAGTTTGCCGGGGAAACAATTTTCTTTCCGTCTTTCAGCACTTTCTCCCGTTCTCTGCCTCTAATGGTGTCTCTCTGGGGGCTGAGAGCGGGAGAACACTACAGGGCCTGATCTGGTTCCAGAGCAAACAACGGCCTCACAGTGAAACTCCACCACATCGCCTCACGTCTCATAGCCGCCGCTGGACACACATCCAAACTGTCCATCGTCCTTTGCTGCGCCGGTGAGACGTCTCTAATAATCAGACGGCAGGAGAGCAGCTCTACAAACAGTGGAGCTGTTAAGAGCCCCTTTGTATTAGCTGTGTAAACTTCCCACGATGCTGCACTTTATTTTTAGAAGCGTTCGCTGCAGAAACTGGGGTGTATGACTCAAACACTGACTGAATCCCATTAGAGCTTAAGCAGACCTCAAAAATACACAAAGAAAGGGTGTAAAATAAACCATTTATACCTATTTTTTGTCTTTAAACATAAAAAGCATTTTAAATAAGAGTTGCATCAGATCCATTTTTGAATTTCAGCGCTTGCTGAATGTGTTGCTTAAATAACCCAAGTCTGTTATCATGTGGCACCAATTACAGGTTATCTCAAGGCACTGTACATACAGATAAGGTCTAGACCTTCTTTTCCCACCGTCTGTCTGTGTTGTTCCAGACGGTCCTTGAACGCCTCCTACCTCCAGCTTGGCGTCCAGGTCGGCGTCCGACGCCACCACGTACTCGTCCTCCTTCTTCCCGGTGGCTTTGATGAGCACCTGCTTGGTCTTCCAGAACTTCTTCTGCATGCGGGCCATCACCGAGCTGTCCTCCCCCAGCAGGGCCCGGCCGCCGCTCAGCATGTCCCCTGCAAAACTGATCCCAGAGCAGCAGCGGCAGCAGCGCTCGGGTCAGCAGCTGATTTTTTTCTACCTGGCTGTGAAGTTATGCTTGTAGTAACAGTGTTTTAACGTGATAGAGGTCGGATGGGGCACGATGAGGGACAAAAGGAGGTACTACAATAAATGATGTCACTCATGTGCTGACTGGCTCATTAACCATTATTGTGTTTTTTTAAAGAGGTATTGCCAATTAATCCGTTTTTTCCTGCTCCACACTATCAATATTTAAAAATACACTACCAGTCGACCTCTAAATTTTCACTAATAGCATTGCTGTGTGTATGTAGTTAGCTATGTTATTCATACATACCCGTCCATCATGGGATATTTGCTTTTTTTTATCTGTTTGATAAGAAAAAAGAACAAGACAGAGAAAGAGAATGAGTTGTAGCAAAATGAATGCATGCATTTAATTTAAACAACTTTTTATTTTTATTCATTATTTCCTTTCCTTATCGTGTACTTCTATGCTACTGTTGTTGGTGAATTTCCCACACAGGGCCATTGTATAGGGGCCCAGCACCCAGTAGGGCCCACAAAAACCCCAGTGTTGTATGACTGAATTATTCTGCTTAGACCCTGACTAGTACTCATAGTAATGCTGCATTTAGCATCAAAACAAAGTAGGCTATATAAAAAATGATAATATGTAGTCAAAATAACAAATAAGTGGAAAAGTCAGGGGGGAGGGGCCCACTTTAGTATTCTTTCAGGGGGCCCAGAATTCCTAGCAACGGCCCTGTTCCCACAAGCGGGATCAATATCAGTCTTATAAACCATTAGAATTATATTTTCCTTGTTATGTTATTGTATTTTCCTTGAGTTCCCACACAGTGAGTGACATTCTTCTAATAAATAAAAGAAGATAAAATAAAATAAAAATGGCTCCTGGTTGTTCCTGTTGGCTCTTGCATTGATACAACTCATCACCAAACATGCAAACTGAGCTGACAGCTGTTCCCCCTCGGACCTATCCACTACACAGTGTTTCCACTGGTTTTCTGCTGCTGGACAAACACATACTCTCAGGAGCTAAAGGCTAAAACAGCTAATCTAATATGGTTGTTGGTGTTGGAGCAGGGATCAAACACCTGCGACTCAGAGCAGAGGAGGACGGAGGAGCCAGCTGGCTGCCGAGCAGGTGTTCACTTACAACTCACACAGGAGAAGAAAAAAAAAAGAAAGAAAAAAAAGCTAAGCGACATTCAGTCATTCATAAGCACTGTGGGATTAATTAATGACGCCGCATTAACATTTAAATAAAGGTAACAGGAGTCGAGAAAAGCTGCCAGAAAACGAAGAGGAGCTCGCTCTGTTAGCAGCACTTCAGCTACTAGCTGCTGTCGTGGACAAACCGTAACGTCTCCACCGGCCCAGTGGTAACACCGGCCCGGTTCGAGTCCCAGAGAGGACGTGTTTCATTAAAAAAAACATTCATTCTGCACCGACCTTGCTTCGAGTTGTGTCCGCCAGTTCGAGCATCTAGATCGGTTAGCCTCCTTTACCCGACAGCCATCATCATCATCCTCTTCATCTGAGTCACAGAAACAGGATATGCAAAGTGGCCGTGACGCCGTTTGGACACGCGGGGTCGCTGCTGCTTAGGTCACACTCAAAGATCGTCTATATGAGTGGTGCACTCGAATGAAAGTCTGCTATGCTGATAAAGAAAGCAGCATACCATACAAACATTAGTGTGTTCTGTTGGTAGTTTGAATTGAACTAAACAGGTCGACACCATTTAATTGGTTATAACGAAATATGTTCATGAAATTACGTGATGTTTGTTTGTTTTTTCCCCAATTTGCAGCACGTTTATGTCGTTGCACGCTGCAACTTATTGAGCTCTCAGGGACACCGTAGTCTGACATGACCATGCAGAGTGAGAGCTCTTCATTTAATCGGATCTCTGGTCAAACCTGTTTGAGGAGGAAAGAAGTCGACAGTTATTCACAAGACGTTTTTTTTTCTTTTCCTCCTTAACACGAGGAAGTTGCTCAGGTAAACCAGTCATAAAATGTTAAATAGGTTAGATTAGCGTGTTATAATATCAAAACATTAAATTAATGGAAATAATGATCAGTATTTTATTACTTACGTAGTTAATGAACTGGTTATCTGTCTTATCTATATTAAACAGTATGCTTTTCATTTTGTAGATTCAGAATGTGACATGTCTTATTTTCAGATGCTATATTTTACTATGACTAATACTGGGTCACATCTTTTCCATTGTCAGGTCCACATCCACAGGACTGTCATCATTTACGCAGAGAGCTGTAGGTTCATGCTGCACTGTTTCCACATGATTTCATTATTGTAGCATGAATAAGCAGCAGGTGCACAGTTGTTCTTTATGAAAAGCTTGGTGACGCTAAAAATACCGACAAATGCGTATGAAAACAAGTCCAAGAGACATTTTAAGGGACAAAATGAATTCATATATTTTTTGGTTACAGGAAAAGAAAGACAAGCCATTGGAAAATATGCATAAAAACTGAAGGGGGGGGGGGGGGGTGAAAAAAAAAGGACAGGAAAGAATATTGCAAATAAACTTTGTACAGTACAAAATTCAGAATCTAATTGTCACTGATGTGTGTGTGTGTGTGTGTCTCTGCAGTCCATGTGAATCCTGGTCTACGCCCCCACATCTGTCCGACAGGCCGAGTATCTGTAGGTGTACAGCTTGTTATCTGCCCCTCCACTCAACATCAGCTGGAAATAGAAAATAGACACAGACCACAGAGACAGGAAGTCAGACGGTGATTTTGCTTTATCGAGTGTTTGTGTGGAGTTGAGTGGGCCGACATGTCTCACCCCGCTTTCTGTCCAGTCCACGCAAAATACTTTGTCCTCGTGGGCTGCCACGTCGTACAGAGGAGCTTTAGGGCTGGAAGACAACACGGCAACAGTCACTGGACGCCTTTGACAAACATTTTAATAACAAGAAGCACAAACGTCCACCAAAACACGGTGAAAACTTCTGGATTCCACCTGAGTGTCGAAGCTGTTTCTGCATAGTCTGATCAACAGACGGTGTTTTATTTTGACAAAGACAGGAAGTTCATTCCAGACATGGGCAGACCGATGTGTGGAATGAACAGGACGTCCTGTATAAGTGATGTTTGACACTGTAGCTGCTGATAATTAACCGGCTTATTTTCTTTTTAGCTACATAGCTGTTCTGTCTAAAGAGTTTTATTTATTTTTAAATGTATTTAAATTTTCACTTTATATCATACTCTTGAACTGGTATACTATTTTGAGACGGGACTTCTCGTCTACTGCACATATTATACTAAATGGTCATTTGTACCTTATACAACCCCACTTCAAAAAAAAGCTGAACTATCCCTTTAATAACACTTATTTGGGGTACTAGAGTCTGAGAAAGGCGAATCATAGAAAATACCTGCTGTAAAAAAGATAAGAGATAGATACATAAATCCATCTGTGCTGTACAGACCTTCTTGTGTCCCACAGTTTGACAAGGTTGTCAAGGGAACCAGAGACCAGCTGGTGCTCGTGTGATGGCGCCCACTTGACGGCGGTGACCCAGCCAGTATGGGATGTCAGAGACAGCAGCACCAGTGACCCGTCTGGAGGAGAGAGGGAGGATTTATAGCTCATACGCTGTTCAAACATCGAATAAATTCATATCTCCACAAGACAAAGGTGTGTGTGTTTGTGTGTGGTGGGACCTTTGGTGCGAGGGTCCCACAGTCGGATGTGTCTGTCTGTGCTGCCTGAGGCCAGTCGTCGACACAGAGGTGAGTAGGAGATGCAGTTGAACACCTTACTGCCCGTCTGTAAAGAGGACAACACATATCAGCCTTTGATGACAAATGTACGTAATACTAATTTTGACCACAAGGGGGCGATGTGCTCCATGACTCCGGTGTAAATCTGAAATAACAGCCTTCCTATGTCCCACTAGTGGATTCTTTAGTTCTCCATGCACCAACCATATAAGTGCATATAAGCCAATTATGGAACATTACTCTTCTACATGTGGCTGTAGCCACCAAATCTTCAGAATCAGTTCATACTCAAATTTAGGTGAGTGTTTGAGTCGAATTTGAAGAAATTAGCCCAGGACTGTACTGAGATATCACATTCACAAGAACCAGACAGAGATGGGAGTACATGTAAAAAAAAAAAAAATCATTCATTTGAACAGAGTTGAACCAGTCTGCGTGTCTTGTCACAGTCTGCCTCACCAGTGTCGTCTTCATTCCTCCAGTCTCCACGTCCCACACACGGATGGTGTGGTCCCATGATGCACTGCAGACCTCCTCAGTGTCGCACCAGAGGACAGAGGACACGGCCTCGTTGTGTCCGGACAGCGTCATCAGGGGAGTCTGAAACACACACACACACAAACTGTGTTCAAACACTGAGTCTTAAAACAAGCCGTATAGACTAATGTAACTTTATGATGTCACAAAAGCAGTCACTGTCTTCAACTTCAGAATTTACAGGGAATCTGCCATGTTTTGTTGTTTTGTTTTTATTTTGCCTTCGTTACTTAACAGTCAATCACAAGAGAGAGTAAAATACAGTTAGGATATTTATACACTATGGACCTTTAACACTGTGCACTCACCCTGGTCAGGCCCAGCTGCTGAGTCTTCTGTTTCTTCCTGGGCCTGTCAGCAGGTTCCTCCACCTCGTCCGCCTCGTCCGTTGGCACGGCCGACCAGATTTTCAACATCTTGTCCCATGAGCCGCTGCAGAACTGAGACGGAGCAACACAACGAGTCGTCACGCACAGGAACTGAAACCTGCATTTGGGCTGGTGGTTTTCTATCCGCTCAGACTTTACCTTCGAGCCGGTGGGGTCCGTGGCGACCGTGTCCACGCTCCCCGTGTGTCCTCGACAGCAGTGTCTGGCTTTCACCTTGTTCCTCTCTGAGTTCCACTCCCACATCAGGACGGTTTGGTCCAGAGAGGCCGTGAGGAGCAGAGAGGTCAGACCCTCTGTAGAGACAACCAGAGAACTTAGAAAGGCTGTGATCATCGATAACAAGGTGACGGTTTACGATTTTGTCCTACTCACCTCTTTTAACCCAAGCTACGTCTTTGACTACATCTGTGTGACCCGCCACCGTCATCACAGCCTTTCCCTCCACAGACCAGATCCTGGCTGTCTTGTCATATGATCCTGTTAGGATCCTGCCCAAAAGCACAAGACCACGATATTCAGAATGAAACTACAACTGTGTCACAGTTCGATCATAATAACAATAACCACAGATCGACATCTTACCATTCAGAATCTGCATCAACGCAGCTGATCCAGTCATCGTGCATCATACACTCCTCGGGTTCTGGGGCTGTGATTCGCTCCACATACTCGATCTCAACCACATCTTCCTGAAACACGCAGACACACACACATATACACACTTCAGTTGTCTTGTGTCCTTTTACAAGTTGGTGTTATGATTCAAGCTAAAAGCCAAGATGCTCAGTCTAGGACGTACTGTTGATATGCCCTCTGTGTCGATATGGAAGGACAGTGACGACCGCAGGAACTGACCCCTAACCAGGAAGTCGAAGTCCACTTTGCTGTGGGATGCTGTGGAGACAAGAAATATAAAAAAATATGCACTGAGGTTGTGCGATCTAATGGCTTTTATGGAAAATATTCATTTAAAAAAATACAAAGATCTAAATGGAAATAACATATAATTAAACAAATGTTCAAACACTGTGTCCAGGAGTAGGAAAACTAGTTTTCAACATTTCTACAGAAAAGGATGCACAAAGTAAGAACACAGTTGGAGAACTACAAGGTAGTAAAAGTAACACAACTGTGGGGTTGTGGTGCTGTTTTAAATAAAGTTTACACAAAAAATACCATCTTTAGCCTGCAGTAGTTTGTTGATGATATTGCTGAGGTCCTCCACTTCAGATCCAGCTGGGATGGAGAATGGAACATCATCTACAACATACCTACACAGATATGAAGAACATATTTCATAGGTTAACTTTCCAAATTAGTTACAACACAGAATAATGAGCCACATTAACAAATACACGTGTTCGTAAGAAAGCAGTCTGACTGTTTACTGTTAGTTACAGCGAGCTAGCCAACATGCTAACCCTTCCTAGCTGCTGACGACTCTCCTCTTCTGTTAGTTTAAAGTTCAAAGCTCAAAACTCACTTTTTGTTCTCGGTGAAGAACCTCGCTTGTAACTGCGCCATTGTTGTTAGTTGTGTGTTTCTCTTGTGTAATAACGTCAGGTACGACTTGGCTCTGTAGCACCACTGCTGCTGCCTGTAGCGCAGTTATGCCATGTGGTACGGAGCAAGGCGCGACAATCGAACACAGATAAGATGATCGAAGCGCCAGCAGCGAGTCAGTGCTCCTCTAGTAATGCCTGAACAGATGACAGGGGTCGTGCCCATCGTGCCCGAAAACATTTCTACTGCTGCTTTTATCTGGATGAAACATGACATGGAAATACACACAACTTTATGACTGTAGTAACTGCACATGTTGCACATGTATGCATTTGTTAAACTTACATCATTTCAACTGTTGTCACAGAGTGAAATGTCGGGCATACCTTCTTTCCTGCACGTCATTCTCCTGTCTATCTCACTAAATTGTCTCTTTTATATATATATATATTTATGAGAATTTCAGCAGGTAAAGAGTGATTTGAATTGCAGTCTGTGAATGGTTCTGGCCAGCTGTGTTTCAGTTCTTTTCTCATTCATTTGACGTTCTCCAGTTTGACCACTAGATGGAGTGATAGCACCTTTAGCCAGAGCTATGAAGCTCTGTCTCCCACAACCAGTCCATGGCTGCCCCCCAGAAGCCTCGCCCTTCACATTATGAAATAAAGCAGGGCTAATTAGCTCGGGTGTCAAATCAATTTACGAGTTTGAGATACTGCCTTAATGATTTCCCAATCTTTGAATGTGTCTATAATAACTGTGTCTGTAGGTAACGTTAGGGATGCACAGCCTTGTTTTTACCGATAACCGACGCCATGCTGTGAGTGTCTGTGCCTTGTCCCGTGGCTGAGTTGCCGTTGCCGCGGTACAAACTCGATCCTCCATCCTGACGTCTTTTTTCTTTTCTTTTCCTGCCGTTATAAAAACCTACAGTCTATGTATAAAACACACACTACATCAGTAGGTGATAAACTGTTGTAGTAGGCTGACAACATCGCTAGCTAACACCGCTTTGACTACACTAAAGGTAACCATGACAACCGGTTCTTTCTACAGTCAGGTTGCGCACGCATCCTGATTTGTTGGTAAACAGCTAATCCCTCAGTTCCCACTATGACGTCACAGTTCGCTATGACGCGTTCTACTTTTATCTGTCCGAATGCCGTTTCGTCATACACGTGTGTGCTTTGAAGTTACAACTCTGACATCACAGCTCTTCTTTACAGTTCATTAAGTAGAGTTAGACACTTTCTCACGAGCCAACACAGAGAGAGATCTACAGAGACGTTTGCGAGTTAACTTTTCAAAGAAATACTCAAAACTTTCTGAAAATTACTCAGAACTTTCTTGAAATTACTCAAGACTTTCTAAACTACTGAAAGCTAAAGAAAACACCAACAATGGCGACAGTAGGCCAACAAGACTTTCCCTTCGTGGAAAATTCAGCCCAAGCTGTGGATTCAGCAGAGGAACTTGGAGAAATGCGTTGCAGCGATTTGGAGGTTCCCCTGATCTCCAAAGAGTTCTTCCTCCCCATCCTTGAACCGTACATGAACCAAATCACGCAGAAGGAATGGATGATTCTGTATGAGGGAAACATCACGGTCAAAATAATCAGCCTGCTGACTGACATGTGCAAAGAACTTGTAGTGGAGATGGGTGTTACGGTCCTGCATGTTGTGACACCTCAGGTCATCCAGTGGAAACTGTCCCAGGTTGATGAGGCTCGTGCCTGCAGCCTCAGCCTCAGCCCCAGCCCCATCGACACTACACCCTCATGCTCTGTCAGGAACTATGAGTGGTTGACAGACGAAGATATTGAAGCCGCCATCACAGATTCCTTTAGCCCCAGCTTTGCTGAACTGCTAGGAGTAAAACCTGACAAGATGCCCCAGTCTGAAAGACTGGTGAATTTATTTGCTTCCCAGGTAAGGCATAGAGTGAATGAGAGATTGGCTGAAATTGATTCATATGTAGGCCTATCTCCAGAACAGGTTCCAGCTCAGGCAGAAGATCCAGAACCAGGACAGCTTCCAGGTCAGGTAGAAGATCCTGCAGAACCAGAGGAGCTTCCACCTCAGCCACATCTGGATGACTCTACCACCAGGGACATGGTGTATCTGCTGGCACAGATACTGAAAAGTGCAACAGAAGTGCCAGCTGATGAGACGCCAGATGCCAGCTCTAAGACTTCACAAGAATCAGAGTTCCTTACCGACGAAGAATGTCCAGACAGCGACTGCTCAGTATGTCTGTATAAGAAGAGGAAGGCGGCTCAGGCCCACAGCCAGGCCCACAGCCAGGCCCACAGCCAGGCCCACGGCGAGGACGACAGTGAGGACGACGGCGAGGACGACGGCGAGGCCGACAGCGAGGCCGAAATCATCAGTGAACCAGTTGGGTTCAAAGCAAAGCCACAGAACAAACAGAAGCCAAAACGTCAGCACAGACAGCGTTCTCCCAGCCATGAAGATGAGCTGCTGCTGCGGGACAAGACGTTCCTCACAGTCTTCATCTCAAACCTGGTGGAGTGCATCACTGACTCCACCAACACGCTATTATTCAGTGTGGACATTGAAAGGATAGTGACACGTCTAGGAAAACGGATTCTGAGCAAACCAAGTCTCATACTCCCAGAGACTGTTGGAAAGATCCACATCCCAGTATTCAAGAAGCTTTGCCGCCAGTTTGGATCAGCACGGCTGCTCCAGAACGCCATGATGACCAAGGTCAATGCTTTTGATGAGGCTGTGGTGAAGACTTTAGAAGCTCAGCTGCAGAAGAGCACAGACGGCAGCAGCAGCTTTGTGAAAAAAGTTAGGAAATTCTTTGCCAAAAAACCCAGAAAGTGTGAGGTGACCTACGTAGAAGAATTCCACTATGACGACACCGATGACGAGAACGACAGACCGACAGAGACGCAGAGACGACCCGCCATCGTCAGGATGTTTTCCTCAGTAACCAATTTCCTGAGGAAGTCCTTTAACATGTGCATCAACGACAGCTCATAATACGCCAGTATTATTGATCGACTCTCTATTAACCTTGAAAAAAAAATTTTTTTTTCAAGATTAATACAAACTCTTACAAAGGATGTGCTCTTTAAAATACTACTTCATTACAAAGGTCCGCTGTGACAAGTCTGACAAAAAAAGAAGAAAAAAGAGATGAATACACAAAACATTTTAGGAATTGTTATATAAACTCATTGCAGCAGGAACAAATGATCTTTTAAATCTTTCGGTTCTGCAGGTCAGGGAGATAAACCTGTTGCTGCGGCTACTCCTCTGACCTGTAAGGGTTTTGTAAAGAGGGTGTTGGGGGTCACCCAGGATGGTCTTTAACTTACACCCCATCCTCCACTTAACCAGGTTCAGGTTCAGGGTTTATTCGTCACATACATAAAATGCAGTGAAATGTTGTCAGTCAGCTCTGTACAAAGTGGCATACATACAAACAAGATTGACACATAACAATTACAGCAGCAATTACAGACTGGTAAAACATACGCAGCAAACATAGCAAATCTCAAAAAACCTGAGTCTTCTTAAAAAGAAAAGCCTGCTTTGCGTCTTTTTGTACACATCATTAGTGTGTACGGACCAGTCCAGCCTGTCATCAAGGTGTACTCCGAGGTACTTGTATGACTGAACCCTCTCAATGTCCACCCCGTCCACAGTCACAGGCCGGAAGGATCTCTTGGACCTGCCAAAGTCAATAAGTCTGACGAAAAAAGAAAAGACTCTACTTTGTCCGGACTTGTCCTCCAAAGACTTTTGTAATGGAGTAGTTGAACCATCCCTGAACACGTCCTTTGTAAGAGCAAGCTCAGCACGGTGGACGTTCATGGCCTCACAGGGAGGTTGGTTTTCTCTAACCTTTCTGTGAGGACTTTACATGTCCTCCCCATGCTGACATTGGGTTTTCTCCGGGTGCTCCAGTTTTCCCCAAATAATAACAATTAAATAATTGGAAGAAAAAAAAGTTTCTCCAGAAAATGTGTAAAGTTAAATAGAGTTGTTTAACTGATGTTATGACTGTAATGTGGTTTTAATGACTGAAGATGCAAGGTGTTGATCCCTCATTGGGGAGCAACTGGCCTGAAATTGTGGCTCTGGTGCCAACGTGACGGGTCAGTTTCTTTAGATCATACATGATTTTTATATTGAAATACTTTAGATCTGTTGTGAATTAAAATGAATAGTTTAAGACAGACACAAATATGCTAAAATAAGAATACAGTTTAAATACCAAATCGAGTTTATATTTGTTTTCCAACAACATATATGGAGGCAACCATTCATTATGAACCAGCGACATCATAATCTGGGTAAATCCATGTAGAGTGGAGTGTGTTCGTGTCATATATTTGTCAAGGAAACGGTGGTATTTCAGCCTGACAAGAGGTCACTTAATTTATTCAGCAGTTCTGACAGAACTGTAGTGCTTCAATTCAAACAGTATCAATATGTTTGTGCAGCATACTGTATCATGAGGGAAAAGAACACTGAATATACAATTATGAAAAGAATTGACCTGTTTAAATGTCAGGGTGATCGCATCCCGATCTTTTCACATTAATCTTAATCAGCCGTCTGGGTTCCTCTGAAAGTTTCCATGTCAAATTCATGTTTCTAATATAAAACATAATGATGCCATCCATGCAGTATTTCCCACTAATTAACGAGAGTGTGAGTGGGCTGCCCAGGTGGGTCCCAGTCAGCTTTGGACGGGGGCTCCAAGATGGCTGAAGGTGGGTTTCACATGAGCCCTATCTAAAGCCCACTTGGGAAAACCAGGTTTCTGATTATGGGTCCACAAGGTAGTAACTGAGCTAACAAATTTATTTTGGGGCGTTCTTATTTCACAGTAAGCCCATACAGTAGCCTAATCAAGCTACAACAATGAAGACACAAGCAATACAATTAATTAAATTTTTATTTCATTAAATGAAAAAAAAACAAAAACATCCTTGTTCTTCACTCTGGGGTTATCTGTCTGGCCTGTCTTTTGCCTCCCCGGTCCCTCGCACCAATGAGCCACTTCGACACCGCCCTCTCTCCATCTTTGTGCGTGATCTGGCTGGTTTTTCTTCAAGCTTCCTGCAAGAAACAGAATACAACGGTCACTTACTTCATAGTGCCACCACAACTCTGAGCGAGGATTGTAAAGTCAACTATGTTAAAAGGGATACTTCACCCCAAAAATATCATTTTTACATCAATTAATTACTCACAACTAAAAATTATCATTAAAGTGCTATATACTGTATATCTTCAGGTTTATATATATATATACAAACAAATAACAACAAATAAATTCTCTGTTGGGCACGCTTGACCACCGTCTCAGTGTTGATGTCGAACCTCAGCTGAGAATCAAACATCATGCCCAGATATTTGGACGAGTTTACAACTTCAACATCCTCGCCGTGAATCCTGCTTGCTTTGGAGAAACAGGCCAACTGCCAAAGCAAGCAGGATTCACTGCGAGGATGTTGAAGTTGTAAACTCGTCCAAATATCTGGGCATGATGTTTGATTCTCAAGCGTGCCCAACAGAGAATTTATTTGTTCCGCAGGATAAATTCTTTTGGTGTCTCTAAAGTTATTCTTCACACTGTGTATTTAACATTTATTGAGAGCCTCCTCACCTTTTCCTTTATCTGCTGGTTCAACAATCTAACGGTAAAAGATAGGAAATGTTTGAACAGTATTGTTAAAGTGTGTTCCAACATTATTGGCATTAGGTTGTGTGATTTGAACTCTCTCTGGGAGAAACGTGTCTTACAAAGATCCAAAAGCATCATAAATCATGATCATGTTCTCAAAGATGAATTTGCACATATGCCGTCAGGTCGGCGCTATGCGCTGCCTCCCAGAAAGACCAACAGATATGCCAAGTCATTTGTTCCCTCGGCAGTCATGCTGTTAAACGCTGAGTTGACCATATGAACCCTCCTATTTGTCATGTATGGGGATGTATGTATATATATATATATACATATTCACAAGTACATATTTCTATTTTTTATTCTTTTTATTTATTTATTTATTTTTTCAATTATCTCATAGAATACATGTTTTTTACCTCATATTCTTGACATTGTATTTATCTTGTAAGATTGCACTTATCGTCATTGCCTCGTGGATTACGAGTTTTATCTGTTTTATCTATTTTATACTCTCGATACACGAGTTATATTATACATCCCATCACGCTTCCTTTGCTATGTGTGTTGGCTGTGTGTGATTGATTGATTGCATGTGTATGGTGGATTGTAGAAACTGAATTGCCCTGCGGGGATCAATAAAGTCTCCTGTACCTGTACCTGTATATACATACGTATATATATATATATACTGTATATGTATATCAGCGCAGACCTGAAAGTGGATGGAGGCGATGGAGGGTTCAGCGTAGACCTGAAGATGCATGTGAGAGGAGAATGTATGTGTGAGGGGAGAACATGTGTGGATTATGTCTTGTATGGTCCCTCAGCTTTGAGCTACATAAAACCTGTCCTTTCAGTGTCATCTGCGAAATTTCAAAGTGCCAGCATCCATTTAGTATCTACTATTTCATCATCCAGTCTGTCCTCCACAGCTACACCTCATCCTGGTGGCTTCAAATGTTTCACATGTCAAGACGCTGCAGACAACTATCAGTGCAACCGCTGGGCACCAGATGTGTAGCCTACTGTCCCAAAGGTTTGTCAGCTGCTATTGATGTGGATTTATGTAATCTGATTATTGATAACTGAGCTGAATACCAAACTCTACACAGTGTGTAAAATAATGTAGCATTTAAGGCCTGCTGTGCTCCCGCAGATACCAGACACTGTTACACACTCCACATGATGGATAACCACAGGGACAGTGTGTCTGTGACCAAGCGATGTGCCACCCTGGATGACTGTCGGTTTGGCTGCGCTGGCGTCACTGATAATGGCTATGAGAAGGTATGTGTGATGGTTTACGAATATAAACCTGGTACTCACCTGAGGACGGCTGTTCAACATTTAAATGTCACCACCAACCTTGTGGTTGAATGACAGGAACCTCATCCACCAGGCCATTCAAACACTTCTAGGACAGGTTGAGACTTTGGTGAATGTCAGATTTTTCAATGATGCTTAAAAAACAAACAACAAAAAACAAAACAGAAAAGGGAAGAAATGAGCCACAACAAGTAAGTAGAGGACTTTTTTGTGTGACTATTTTTTGGTGAAACCAAACAAAGTATAATGCCCATTCCAGTGAATTACAAAGTTGACTCTGCTGTGAAAAAAATGCAATGGGACAATTGCAGAGAGAGAGAGCACCCATAGGCTGCATTTAAAAATAGCCTATTTTAAATTATTCTCTAAGGCATTCTGAGACAAAAGACAAGTGTGGCTACAAACTGTTTACAAAATCATGAGTAGGCCTATAGAGTGTAATTTGTGGCTGTGGTGACAGTTTTAAGACAATAGTTCCAGTTGCTTACGCAATACACACCCATTATAAGAAAAAAAAAATCAGAAATAGTATATTGCAAAAAGTATGAATAGTTGAATAGAGAAAAGTCATTCCGGTAATGTCCAGAAAAGGATGTGAGAATTGTTGAAATAGCACAAAGCATAAGGACTAGTTAACCAAAAAAGGGAAGAAGAACTCGGAATAAGTATAAAGAAAATGGCTTGGCTTTCAGTATTCACACTAATAATTGTTTATTTATTTATTTATTTTTATCTCTTTATTTATTATTTTATTCTTTGCTGGACGGAAATCCCCTTCAAATCACGCATGCGCAGCGGGCGGAGCGTACGCAGGTCCTGACGGGAAGGTCTTTTTGTTTGGGCCGCTGACAGACTCGACACTTGGTTTGATTCCCCCTGGTTCACAACCGTTTTTTATCTGCATTAATTTCGGTGAGTATCCGCATTTTCCTCTTTCTCTCTACCCCCTCCCTCGTACCTTAACCGTCACGTAAAGACACTAAAGCCCCACATTAAGAGCTGTAAATGATGTTTTTTTCTACCCGGGATCGCTGCCATCATGGGCCACTGGAGGACGAATTTCGGTTTCCTCCGGTTCGGGGAGCTAGCGTTACCATTAGCCTCCTTATAGCTCAACACACGCACATTATTTCGATATTAACCCAAAATTTAAAGTGACATTTCGACGGCGTGTTGCATTTAAGGACGCATTATGTCTCCGTGGTGGTCTTTAAAGCGTAAACTAGAGTGGTTAATCGAGACGGCTCGCTAACCCGGCTAGTGGGCCCCGGCTAACTAAGCAGCGGAGGCTCGGCGCATGGTGAGGCCTGGAGTTAGCTCATGCTAACCTGTAATTAGCCGGCTGGAAAGAGTGATATCTCTCCCATCAGATTTAATCCACCATGTCATTTGAAAACATATTAACAGTTCATGAAATGCTTTTGCTTCAGCGTCTCGGCTGTTACAGCTGTTTTAAGTTTAAGTATATAATCTGGCTAATTAGACACCAGGTCCATTGTATCTATTGGCATTGTCTTTTGTTTGTTTTGTCTTCCTTAGATTTTCTATTGGAAACTAGAGGAACTATTTTCTCTAACATGTCACTTGTAATAAATGAAAGTCACCAGATTAACTATATTCAACGTGACACTACAGACAATCTACTGTGTTAAATCACAAGTTTTAATCACCTTTAAAACGATACAAAGCTTTCATTTTCTTCTTCTTAATGACTTTCTCTTGCTGTGACAGTAATAAAATATATGAACTTTATTGTGTCAAATTGCAGGCTTTTACATAAGATCACCCCTCAGACACAAGCAGGATTCTTTGATTAGTATCACACTTGTAAACAATTTTAATTGCATTTTTTCAGGTTTTATAAGGCTTGAGGTCTTAAATTTGGTTAACTGTGTACTAATTCTGTATAATTGCAAAATTAGGTCTGTTGAAACTTGGCCTGTTTGCTTGGAGATAACTACACTATAATCACTCCAACCTGAACAATAAAAGGTTTTATTTCTACTTTTTCCGAGCTTCAAAAAACCCAACAGCCTATTAATCAGCAACTGTTTTTATATAACTGTGTTAACTCATTTTCTAACATTTGCAGGCCAATTGTTCTATTTAATAGGAACTAGGTTCTTTATCAAATGCTATCATAATGTGAATAAACATATTTATTGCTGTTGTGTAAGATTATCTCACCCAGTGTACTGTTGCATCTTGTTGGCATTTTTCGCTCCCTCAGCTCTTGACATTGACGTGGATCCAACCCAAGCTACGCCCAAATAAAAGACACAATTTCAGGGAACACCGTGTGCCGCCTGCTCATGTGTCAACTTGTGATCTTGCAAGGGTTGAGTAAACATTAACCGTCTGTTTTTATCCATTTTCAGGGTGTCTTTTATGAATAATCAAAAGCAGCAAAAGCCAACGCTAACCGGCCAGCGTTTCAAAACGAGGAAAAGAGGTGAGTGCTCGTCACCGTTGGTTTTGTTTCCGCTTTTTGTACATTTAAGTGTATACAGATATCTGTTTGTCCTGAATTCAAACACTTAATTGTGTTTTTCTCTTTTTTTCTCTCCCAACAGATGAAAAGGAGAGATTTGACCCTACTCAGTTTCAAGAAAGTATCGTACAAGGCTTGAATCAAACTGGCACTGATTTGGAAGCGGTTGCGAAGTTCCTTGATGCCTCTGGCGCCAAGCTTGACTACCGCCGGTATGCAGAGACACTCTTTGACATCCTGGTGGCCGGTGGGATGCTGGGTGAGTTATTCACATGTGCACACTTTCACTGATGTCTGTGACTCTTGCATTGAGTAGCAGATCAAAGGCATGGATACAAATACACGTGATGCAGGCAGGAATTTGATGGATTTCTTATCTGGCCCCACAGCCCCAGGTGGGACTCTGTCTGACGACATGACCCGCACTGAGTTCTGCCTCTTCACGGCACAAGAAGACCTAGAGACAATGCAAGCATATGCTCAGGTAAATGCAGCTTCTGTATGTCCAATCGGAGCTCTGTCTCGTTTACTGTGTCAAATATCGTGACGGGACATGTTTTCTTCCTCCTCTCGCCAAAATAGGTTTTTAACAAGCTGATCAGGCGTTACAAGTACCTGGAGAAGGGTTTCGAAGAGGAGATCAAGAAGGTGAGTCTTTTTTTAAAAAACAGGAACAGGTGTTGAGTCCTCAGGTGTGTTATTTCTGAGGTTGGATTGTAACTTGTCGTTCAGGTTGGACGTGTTTTTCACATAGGGGGTGTGTGTCTCTGCATCTGCCACCTCAACGTACAGTTCCTCTGCTCCAACCGCAGCACAAACTACTACTTGACTCAATGGTTTCACAATGATAAAGCAGGTGCCGACTGTAAATTTATCACTGCTATGTGACATCCACAAATCACAAAACAACCTCCTAAAATTTCTAAATCGTAAAGAATAAACCTCAGTTAACATGGACGGACATGTTTCCAGCTGTTGTAGTTGATCATTATCAGCGTTATCCTGTGGGACAGTGAGGGAGCTGATAACATGTTGTAAAACGGTTAAATGTGACCACACCTTCAGGGATATAAACCGTTTGAATTCGCCTCCAGTCAAATCAGTTACAGAATTAAACTGTATTTTGCACCGAGAAGTTCCAATATCATTTTTTTCCCTCCTGATACAGATCCTGATAGTTGTGCTGTGGCCGATGTCAAGTACTGATACCAGTGTGTTATTAAAAAACAAAAGACGATGACGATGTTAATGCAGGTCACGTGATTCAGACAGAGCCTGGCGGTGTATACAGTCCATGTCCTGGGACGGGGTTTGTCCTGTATTTCTGTCCTGAATGCAGCTTCATCCCATCCCACTCTGCCTATGATCAGATAAAACTGGCTGCCATCGGTGGTTTGATTGCAGATGACAGTGGGATAATTCACTAATGACTCTGACTGTTGAGTGTTTCCTGCGGAGGACGGAGGCCTCTCCATTCACAAGGGAGCAGTGTTGTTTTTGGCAGGCATTTTAGATTTAGTCTTAGCCTTTTTGTCGAAAATACTAAATAGTTTTAGTCAATTTTAGTCATTTCTGTATGTGATAGTTTTAGTCGACAAAAACTCAACAAGGTTTTGGTCTAATTTAAGTTTAAAAAAAAAGAAGTAACAAATTAATTCAATCAATAAAGAAATGGTTTTACACAATGTGTCCACCCAATGGCTTATTTTCAAAGGTTTATGCATTAGCCTACACATGGAGCTGCACCGCGGTCACCGGAGCAGCTGATCACTACCTGCTGCGCTCTGATCACAAGCACCTGTCGCACCGCGGCTCGTCCCAGCAGCGTTGTTCTGCTGTTGACGGAGTCGTTGCTAAATTGTGTGAAGCTTAGAGTAATGACAATCCATAAAATGGAATTTAGAGGCGATCACAGCCCTATCACTAACATTTACGTCTGTTCTCATCTCGTCAACAAAAACTCACACACGTCTCGTCATGTTTTCGTCATCGGAGAGCCATGTTTGTCTCGTCACCATCTCCTTATCGTCATGAAAAAAAGGGGCGTCAACGAAAATATTTCGTCATTAACAAAAAATAACACTGGTATCAGGCTTTTCCAGTATTGGTATAACTCTAACCTGGCCACTAAATAAACCTGTGTTTGTGTTGTTGTCGTGCTTCTGTAGTTGCTGCTGTTTCTAAAAGGATTCACCGAGTCTGAGCGCAACAAGCTGGCCATGCTGACCGGTATCCTGCTGGCCAACGGCAACATATCAGCCTCCATCCTGAACAGCCTCTTCAACGAGAACCTTGTCAAAGAGGGTGAGGGGACACGTTTGGTCTCTAAAACGACAGAAATAAAAGGTGTCTGTTCTCCTGTAACCAACAATCCTCTGTCTGTGTTCAGGAGTATCTGCAGCCTTCGCCGTCAAGCTGTTCAAATCATGGATCAATGAGAGGGACATCAACTCTGTTGCTGGCAGTTTGCGCAAAGTCGGCATGGACAACAGGCTGATGGTGAGCGACTCTGATCCAGCAGCAGCATCACACACTGTTTTGCGTCTGATTTGTATGTGAACGAGTGGCCGACGTCTCCATCTCCACAGGAACTCTTTCCGGCCAACAAACGGAGCTGCGAGCATTTTTCTAAGTACTTCACCGACGCCGGGCTGAAGGAGCTGTCCGACTTCGCCCGAAACCAGCAATCCATTGGTGCCCGCAAGGAGCTGCAGAAGGAGCTACAGGAGATGATGGCCCGTGGAGACCCTCAGAAGGAGGTGAGACGGTTGAGCTTTCACCCAATACAAGTTATTAAAGTTTAGGTTTCCTGAACACCAACGGAGCTGCTGCAGATTATATAGAGTCATTATTGTTCTCAACCTCATTTTCGACACTTGTTTTTGTTGGTGGAGGTGAGAAGTTGAAGTCCGGGACTTTTTAAGCACCCGATGGGAAACTAATGGAGCAGCGTTTTATGTCCCGTGTCCCTGCAGATTATCGCCTTCACCAGGGAGGAGATGAAAAAGGCCAACCTGTCTGAGCAGGGCATGATCGGCATGATCTGGACCAGTGTGATGAGCTGCGTAGAGTGGAACAAAAAGGAAGAGCTGGTGACCGAACAAGCCATCAAACACTTGAAGGTACGAGGTCGAAATTTTAAAGGGATAGCTCAACATTTGCCAATTGTGATAATCCCTATAGTAACAGCAGTAGGTTAATTACATTTAATAATCGGTGCATCATGTTTTGAGATCAGCAGGGCAGAGATGTGAGCTGCTCAGTGAAGGTGAATGGTATAGGTCCCCTGCCTCTCATTAAATACACAATCCAACAACTCCACAACGCTCTGGTGGTCAAGTTCTGACCTGCACAATCACCACGCTATGAGATAATCATGTAACACTACGAGATGTTTTTTAGGCAAATGCGTAGCCAGAACTACATTCCAGACACGGCTGCTGGGCGGAGTGATTTACAAAAGCGCAAGTAGTTCTGAGTATTTGCTTCATGTGTCGTAATGTTACATACAGTGTGATGAATGTGCAGGTCACAATTAATGTTATTGAAGGAAATAAACATACTGCTATGACTATACGGATAATAGCAATGGGAGAATTTGCAAAAAATGTTGAACTATCCCTTTCATAGAACAGGAATTTTATGGACCTTAAACGGAGCCAGTTTCAACAGATGGATGAGATCAGCGCCGATGCTTGAACAAACACGTCTTCCTGTTTGAGCCGAGTTTGTCGTCTTTACGAGACGTTCTCTGCCAAACACAGAGGAACATTCAGCTCCTGTTGCTATAACTACAATCTCAATCTCTCTCTCCTCCAGCAATACAGCCCTCTGCTGAAATCCTTCACCTCCCAGGGCCTGTCCGAGCTCAGCCTGCTGCTGAAGATCCAGGAATACTGCTACGACAACATCCACTTCATGAAGGCCTTCCAGAAGATCGTGGTGCTCCTCTACAAAGGTTGGTGTGGCTGCCGGCGCCGGGGCGATGCCTCCACCGCATCAATGCCTAGTGCCCTGATGTGGACCACCCCACTGACAGTCTGTCTCGTTTTGTTTTAGGTTTATGAAAAGTCCGTTCACTTTTAACACTGAGAAGCCCGAGGTCATTTTTCCAACATTTCCTTGACCTTTAACTTTTGTTGTACGATTAATGCTTGGTGTCGCCTTCCGCCATTTTTATACCCGGCTGCAGCTTCTGATTGGTCCGCACCAAACTTGTAAACCATTGAGTAACAAGAGCAGCACTCCCCACCAAGCATCAGTTCACTTTGTTTTGTTTTTTTTGAAGATCCAATACAAACACATTGCACAGGCACATTTTTGTTTCAGCGATGTGTTGAACGTGACGCGTGCTGCTCGTCCTGCATGGCGCTGACTCCTCCTCTTCTCCCCCTTCCCCCCACCCTCCTCCCTCCACAGCGGACGTTCTGAGTGAAGAGGCCATACTGAAGTGGTACACCGAAGCCCACCTCGCCAAGGGGAAGAGCGTGTTCCTGGAGCAGATGAAAAAGTTCGTCGAGTGGCTGAAGAACGCTGAGGAAGGTAAAAACAAAAAAAACACAACTGCACACCTTCCTCCAGAACATAGTTTGACTTGTCAGAGCAGGTTAATGATTTCTCTGCTGCTCAGGCGTGTCGTAGCCGGAGAACAGGTGATGATGAAATCAGGCTGTCATTGTCAAATAGAAACTCAAAGCTAGATAGTTGTGATTATTCCTGATCAATCTGACATGGACTCATTAAAATGATGATATTTTGACAAACAGCAAAAAAAAACCTAAATATAGGCTACAGTTACTCATGGATTATTTATTTTATGTGATTGAATAAACTGCAAAAAAGATTCACTTTACACACACTTCGGTCGTTTTCTTTCTTGCATTTAAATGAATGTCAAATGAATATAATTAGGCTAAATTGATTTCATCACATGAATGAGCTCATTTTAGAAAATGAAAACTCTGAACTCAGAACCAGATGTAGGACTGATAGCAGTGATATTTTATTTATTACTCTTGAATTGGGTTGTTTTTCTTGATGAGTTTTTGGGTAAAATGTCAAAAAGGATAAAAAACCCTGTATATAGTTTCTATTGTAGAAGATTGAATTCATGTGAATATTCCAGCAGTTTCTTCTCAGTTGTCAGTCTTTATTTTCTGACTGTAGACACAATGGTTGCCTTCATTAACTCTTTGCACATTCTGTGTCATAAACTATAAATTGTCTTGTCTGTCTGTAACAACATCTATTGCACGTCTGTCCGTCCTGGGTGAGGGATCCCTCCTCTGTCGCTCACCCTGAGGTTTCTCCCATTTTTCCCTGTTAAAAGGGTTTTCTATGGAGTTTTTCCTCAGTCGATGTGAGGGTCTAAGGACAGAGGACGTTGTTACGATGTCATGTGAAACCCTTTGAGACAAACTGTTGGGGAAAACCAGGCTATACAAATAAAATTGCCTTGCCTTGCTCATTTATGTGTTATTTTGAATGTATTGGAGTTAGAATCTGGTGATATGGGTAAGAAAAAAAAACATAAATGAATTTCCCAAAGCTCAAGTTTGACACAAAATCAGTAAATACAGTTTCTGCTGGAAGTTATTCACTTTATGTGATTTTAGTTGAGTTGAATGTGACAGTTTTCTCTCTTGTCTCTACAGAGTCGGAGTCGGACGAGGAGGAAGCAGACTAAACACCTCCATCGCCAGATGAGCTTTTTCCTTTTTTTTCTTTCTTTTGTTTTTTTTTCTTTTTTTACAAGTAGCAGCAGGAGCAGTAGAATGTGTTTTTCCTTCTTTCTCTTCTACCTCCTGTTACTTCTTTATCCCCAAACACACACGCGTACACACTTAAACATTTAAACGTTATTTAAGCAAAACAAAGGGCTCAGTCCTTACTCGTAATGTTTGGTGTCGCGACCGACGGTGGAAGCAGAACGCTCCGGACCTTCCCACCTGATCTGATCTTTATCTCCTTGTCGTGAAGCCCTTCTGTAATCTGGACACTAAACATTCCATGTCATCTCGAACACCGCTGCTCGTATGAATCTGAACCAGAATTTGGTTAAAATTCAAGTTTGCCTTTTTGCCATGCGACTTCGGGGCTGTCAAAAACGTTGATGTAATTCAGCCAAAGTTTCCTTTTTCTTCTATATTATTATTTTTCCTCCCCTTTGTTTATTTTTTTTATTCGATTTCTTTTGCCCAGCTCACGTTTTGGCTCCTGTTCGGTCTTAAACCTTCTTTCTTGACTTTTGGGTAAACCTGTACCGCGTGTCGAGGTCGCTCTGGTCAGTCCGTCAGAAGACACGCACCCCTGTAAGATGCCTCGCCAGCTAACTGATTATTATTGGTTTCTACTTTCTTTAATCTGATATAAACCGATTGACTTTTTTATGAAATAAAGATTATTGAAATGGATCTGATTGTGTTGTTTTTGTCCGTTACAAGGCAGTGTGGCTACATGGAATCAAATGGGACTCAAGACTTGAAATTCCAGAGTTTATTATAATAATAAACCGTAAAGTTGTTGAGAATAGAGTGCATGATAACAGGAGCTTTCGCTTTCTATTAGGTTATTGAAATGAAATAAAACTCTTGCATTTGAAATGGTTTTCCCACATTAATATGAAGATGTGTGGGGAAACAGAAGAATAAAAAAAATATATTTAATTTAAAATTGAAATATACCGTATTGAATATCTGTGGGAAGTAACTTCAGCCAGGAAAAGAGTGATACAACAAAATAAAAGTCTCATGGAAAGACAAAAAATATCAAGAGACAATTGTTAATCATGAATTAAGTCAAAATCTTACTAAGTTCAAGTTGTAACATTCATATTTTTGGTTTTATTGTGGTTTTTAAATCACATTTTACTCTTTTTCTTGCATTACTTAACTTCCATACAGTTTGGCTTCATTATCCTTAGTTAGAAATATTAATTTATGGTAAATGTTGTCATCTCTCCCAGAGGAATAATATAAAAACATTAATGGACACAAGGACAACTAGAGATTCTCATTTTTCAGTTTATTGTACAAAAATACATTTCTCTTCAAGCAGCTTCTCTGTGTTTTTGACACAGTCATCAGGTATTCAAGTACATCTTCATACAGTCATGTTACACATTAGATTTAGAGGTAGGCCTTCATATCTAAAACACAGCTTTGAGGTAGCGTGCAACATTTCCCAGTGATAGTTTCCATCTGTTATTTTCTGTAGAATTCATCATCAAGGGTGTGAAAATGATTTGATTTGTGTATTTTCCTAAAAAAAAGTGCAAAAGGAAACCTCATGCACGCCGCATGCCGCGGGCGTCACACACTGATGTGTTTTTTTTAAAGTGATACAGAGATTGTGCAACAACGCAAAAGTAAACATTTCATCACACTGCAAATGTTTTTTTTTCTCTTATCTCCATAGTTCATCCGAACTTCAGGCCAAAAGCAAAACTTTTGACAAATAAAGAAACAGAGAAGAAGAGTCGAATCCCGTCAGACAAATTTCAACAAGTAACAAACGATTTCAAATCACCGTAGTTGGATTTTTTTCAGCTTATTCAGCCTCAATTTATGAAATTAAATGAACCATGTAATAATTTTTAGTCTAAAATAATAATGCAGGTGAAATATCCTTATAGCTTTCCCAGCCTGTGAGTCACCAACAGAAAAGTGACTGAAAAGGCTTTAAAACTCGAGCTGTCACAGAAATTCATTTGTGCAAAGTAGTGACGATGATTAATTAATATAATCATCTGTATAAAAACCGTCCAAACCGGGGTGTCAACTTCTACAATAAAACAAAGAAAAATCTTCCCCTGAGTTCATCTAAAGTTGCATAAATGTGTAAAATCCCTCTCCTAAATCGACCTGATGCAAAACCTGTTTATTCACATTCATTTGTTCATTTTCCGTCGCTTTCTTCCCCTTTTTCCTCCAATTTCTACGCTCACTTAGCAGATCCATCGTGCCAGCCTCAAAGAAATTACATCCGATCGTGTCTTTTCACGGACTTCGCAGTTGCATTGTTGCTAGAATTCTTTGAAATACAGAGTGACGCTTGAATGCACCGCAGAGGTCTGTGGATTAATTTGACAGAAATGTAAATGATTGCAAACGTCAGTGTTGTTGCAGCTCCTGCTCTTGGCCACTAGAGTTAGGAGATGAGTCATGGGCCTTTAAAGCGCAATTGCAATATTTCTTACAGCACTTGAAGGCAACATTAACACCACTGAAGTGACAGCAACCGCTGCAGCTGCAACAGCAACAGCTCTTCAGTTTCCTTCATGTGACTGAAGGCGACGAGGCTTTTTTATGAGTCAGACACACGGTGGGGGGGGGGGGGGGGGACTTGTACTATTCGAGGGACCAAAATAGCCCCCCCCCCCCTCCTTGTCAGGTGCAACTTTACACATTGGCTCAGGTTACAGCTCAACCAAAACACAGAGGTTCAGAAGCACACGAGCGTGAACAGAAAGTGCTTTTCAGTGTCAGTCGTGTCTGTGATTTCTAGACGAATCCAAAATAAATAAATATTTTCATATAAATATATACAAAGTCCTACAGGTGTCTTTGAACGCCACGCGTCTAACATGTAAACAACATCAGGGTGCATCATCCTCCTCGTCTGAGCAGCTTGGCCTCACACAGCAGCCGGGTGCTTCCCTCCGTCCCTGAGCTGTGGAAGCAAAGAAAGCTCATTTTAACACGGTTCAGTGAAAGCACCATGACTTGTAACCTATTGACACTAATGTTAAAATGTGAAGAAACTATACTAGAGAAAAAATCAATGCGCTAGAATAAGGAAAAAGACTCGAAATCAGGTTGATTTGTTACATTAAATCTCACCAGGCTCCCAATTTGTTTTGAGTCTCGAGTTTTACATTTAAAAGTAACGGTGACATAATATTACTGATCTTGGGCCAGTGTCTCGTCTCTATTTTTAACTGCAAAGTGTGGAGCCAAACACCTCCACCTACTATTAACACTTCTAATCCACTACTACACGCCTGTTCAGGAGAGGAAAGAGCGTTTACTGGCTAAAAACCAGCAGCATGGGTTAATATCAGTGATATTTATTTATAGTTTGAATAACTACAGCGCATTTTAAAGGTTTAATGAGCTCATTTTGAAATTAATATTTCACCTATGGCTTCTTTAAAGTTCAAATGTGTATTTATCTACTTGTGCATTATGTTTTATATTTATTTTGGAGCCTATGAGCTACATCCTTCGAATGAATTACAATATTATTCATCACTAATATTTATAGGCTACTTTAATAAGAGTGCGCCAGACTTTAACCTTAAGTAGCCTAGTTTTCTGAGTGAGAGGCCCACAGCCCGTGAAGGCACCACAGCATGTTGTCATCGTGTGTTGTCAATCACAGTGCAAACAGGTGCCACATCATCTCTGACCCTTGCAGCCTCAGCACTTGGAAACTTTATTTCCAATATATTGCGCGTGCATCTGCACAGGTGTCACCTTCTACCTTTGCGCGTGAAGGTCCTGGAGAGCGTGCGGGGGGACACTCACCAGCATGGGCATGGTACTGGGGGAAAAAGGGGACTTGACTACCCAGGGCCCGAGAATTGGCCCACTGCCATAATCCCTATAGTTTTAGGAGTAGATTTGTTACCTTTAATTGTTGGTGCAAGATACTTTTAGATTGGCGGACATATGATATGAGATAATAACAGAACGTTACGAGTTGTTTTCAAGGTAAATGCAAAGCCAGTATAGTGCCGAAAAGAGATTAATTGCCGAAAAACTGCCCCCGATGGAAACACGCTTTGTATAAATTTACCTAAAAAACAACTCTGCGCTTCCTGCACTGGCATGGATAGGGATCCACTGACATTACGAGTGTAAGGGGCCCAGAATTTGCTGCTACGCCCCTGCTCACCAGCTTCCTCTGGTTGCTGAGGCAGAAGGTGCAGATGGGCCGCAGCGAGGGCGCGCTCCCGGCTCCGGGGCCGTGCAGGATGCTCTGGTAGCGAAGACAGGGCTGTCCGTCCAGGCAGTCCTCCCCCAGCAGCAGCACGTTGGCCAGGTGGGAGATGTAGCTGGACGCCAGGCGCAGAGTCTCTATCTTGGAGAGCTTCCTGTCGGCCGGCTCGGTGGGAATGAGCGTGCGCAGCGCGGTGAACGCGGTGTTGACGCTGTGCGTCCTGTCCCGCTCCCGCGCGTTGGCCGCTTGTCTCTGCTTGCTCACACCGCAGAGACGCGCGTCTCCTCCGCTTCCTCCGCCGCGTCCGTCTCCTCCGCCGCCGCTGCTGCTCCTCCTCCGCCTTCTCCTCCGCCGGGAGCCACCGGACCGAGAGCCTCCACCGGTTGCCGCCTCCTTCCCCGCGGCCTCCCCGGTCTCCCTACGCGGGCTGCAGCCGCCGGTGGACTTCCCGTCGGAGCTGTCGCTGCTGGTGTCCAGGTCGTCCAGGTCGGAGGTGAAGCAGTCGGGCTGCGCGCCGCGCTCGCTGCCTGATGTGGACTTCATTCTGGCTCTGCTCGGTTCGGACTGGAGCTGCTGGGGCCGTGCGGGCGCGCGGCGGCTGCACATCACTTTATCCTGAGGGTGAAAATAGCACCGGGGGGCCGAGCAGCTGCCGCCGATCCGGTGACCGAAGGGGGTTTGCGCCCGCCCGGCCCCCGGCGGATCGACATACCATTAGTAATGAATGACGGCTGCTTTCTGGGTCGCCAGCCCAGGAAAAGGGAGGACAGGTGGAGCCTATGGGAGGGAGGGAGGGAGGGAGGGGGCACCTGTTGTGGTCTGGAGGATATGGGTTTAAATTAGGCTCGACCGATATGGGGCTTCCCTCTGGGCCGATACTGGAGGTTCAGATGGAAAGTTATCACAATATATAATCTATGTCTTTTCATTATGACTTATTAGGTGGAAAATGTGATATTTCTATCATTAAATATAAGGAAATCAGCCCCCCTCCTGACAATAAACCCACTAATGCATCACAGTGAAAAGCACATGCTGCAGTAAAAAGCACATGCTGCAGAATCACAACAGATGTGGACGTTGCAGAGTGTGTGACATGTTTACATGGCCATGAATTAAGGCTTTGTGCAAAACCCGCATGTTTGGGACTGAGGACAAATCCACCTGTGGCGGTGAAGAAGTTTCCTGCACTTTGTTGCTGAGGTTTGGAAACCATGCACGTCCAACTCGTTTGCCTATAACTATGCTCAGAGACCTGATGGACACCTGTTGTCTCCCTGGTCTCGTCCCCCCCTGCTAATAACCAGTGTTATGTCCCTGTGTCCCGCCTGCTGGCATCCAGGGTGGAGGATAGCTTTGCTGCCTTGGCCAGCGGCTCTGAGCCTCCACTGAGTGAACAGTCCAGGTGTGCCCACCCGGTCTGTCTGTACCCACCATGATGGACACATAACCCCCCCCCCCCCGCACCAACACCACCACCCTCCACCTTGACCAGTGCCATCTTTGGGAGTGGTTATAAATATCTGTGAACGGACGATGCCTCCTGTGTGTGTGTGTGTGTGTGTGTGTGTAGCCACGACCTTCAAGTTGTTTGGTGAGTTTCATTCACCAGAAGCGTGTAGTTGATTAAAACTGTCAATCAACTGACAGTTTTTACTCAGCATCACCTTCACCTCGAGCTCAGTTTGATCTGTTTCTGTGGATCTCTTTTTCTTGTTGTGGCCCCTGCTACCAGCAGAGGGCAGCAAACCCATTCTTTCTGTTCTTTGAAGTTGGTGGTTTGTTTTTTTCTTTCAAAATATTGACCTTTGGCAGAAGTGGAGTCTGTTTTTCCCCGATAAGCAGCCGACCCAAACAGAGGATATACAGCGGCTGCTTCAGGTCAAAGGTCCCCTGTTTGCCACAGGAGGATTTAGAGGGACATATTTAGCAGAGGTATCCTCCGCAGCGGTGGGAATAAAGACTGTGAGATGTGTTAAAGCGACATGCTCAGAGGGATGAGAGTGATAGAAACAAATATCAACAGAGCTCAGAGCTGGTTGCTCCTGCTGCGGCTCAACAAACTGTCCAGCTTCCTCCTAATCTGCTGTAAAAAGTCAAACGGCGCAGGCAGGAGTCCGGCTGAGGCTGGCAGGGAGGAATCCTAACTGATGCGGAGCTAATGTGGCCTCATTAATCCCTTAATCCTCATTTCCTCGTGGGCCCCTGTGGCCCCGACCCACTGGCTGCGAACTTGTCTGGCCCCTGCAGCAAAGTCAAATGCTTCTCCGCTGCAAGCAGAAAAAGACCTCATGAAACAACAAATGACAAACTGAAGCATCTTCACCAGCTCATATATGTTAGAGGAGTGTTTTAACATTGTGCGTTGAAATAAAATCTGTATTTTCCAGGTGAGCTCTCACATCCTGTGGTGACCATAATTGGAGGTCTTTGGGGAGCAAGGAATTATGGGAACAAGGAGATGGATGGGGATCTTCAACCCATTGAAAAGAGAGGTGAGGAACCATGGTGATTGTCATCTAGAGGTGCATTATGGGTAAAATGCAACCCAGGTTTGATTCTGCAGCATCTTGTTTCTTCCCTACAGGAGTCCCCCAAGGCGTCCTGCTGGGGCCCCTGTTCTTTTCAATATGCACCACCTCTGAGTCCGACCAATACCTTAATAGGATCTTTATTTATTTATTTTCTTACAAAACAACCAATAAACAATGCTTTAATAAGAAATAACACAGATTATACAGTGATTGAGATATATACAACAAGACAGATGCGACAGTATAAAACAACCAAATAAATAAATACTCGTATAGAGGTTTGAGTTTGTAGAGAGGAACCTGAATGTGGCGGCGTTTACAGTGAAAATGTAAAATGAGCTCCACTGATTTCTGTCCATGTCTCGTTAGCCTAGCTTAGCACAAAGACTGGAAGCAGGGGGAAACTGTTAGCCTTGTTTTCTGGAATGTTTTAAACCATTAAAAACAAACAGACATTGGTTTGTTAGCAAAAAGTCCTGTTTTTAAATAGGTGCTGTCAAGTTGTAAAAACATTATTTTTCCCTCCTGTTTCCAGTTTAAGTGGATCAGCCTTGAGTTTGATTGTGATTTCCAGTGGAGTGAGTATTGAGTTTTATTATTGCTGCTGCTCTGTGCTGATGTCTCTGGATCACCAGGAGCTGATCGGTGTTTGCTGGCTTTGAACGAATCTCACCCATGGGCGATAGGAAGCTGGAAGAGACAAGAATATGAAAATATTACAAAATAAAACATGACATCTTTTCTTTTTCTCTACAGAAACTCAACAGATTTCACTGCTGCAGCTAAAAAGTATTCAGTTTAACATCTGGAATCTCTGGTAAGTATTTATGTTTGCATAGTGAATTCACGCTGCATGTTTCTCAAGTTACTGCAAGCCTCACAGACCTGCACTCATGGATGCATTTTCAGGTGCTTCCAGTTTTCTCTATATTCACATCACCTGACTCACATGTGTGTGTGAATCTCAGACCAGCTGGAAATAAAATACGTCTTTCATATAAAAACGTCAGGAGTGAGGTTGAGAATCAGACAAGAATCCAGGAGAGGAGGGAAGACAGAGATTTTTTTATAGTTATAGAGGTTGTTGAAAAGTCAGAAACTCTGCTGTTTACGCGCCAAACTGTTTTTAACTTTGACAAATGAACCTCTGGTCCTTCTTACCCTCCTGGAGCAAAGAGAACCTGAGTATCCGCTCCGACAGGCGCAGACGTTCGGTTGGACACATCGACTCCCGTACAGACACTTCTGTTCACACAGAGCTGAGAAAGAAAAAACACTAAATCAGAAGCTGATGCAGGTTTCACCAAGACAAATATCAAAACAATAAATGATTAGAGCAGTGGTTCCCAACCTTTTTTGGCTCATGACCCCATTTTGACATCACAAATTTCTGGCGACCCCGCGATCACATGATTGCCGCCATCAATCAGGATGCGCCAGCTCAGATATTTTTATATGCTGCATTTAATTTGATTGATTCGATTTATATTAAAAAAGTGAAAGTATAGAATACACTTGTTTAAGATTGTGTGGTGTTTTTAATCATAATTTTAAAAAGAATAATAATTAGTTAAAGGGCCAACGAGGAGTTTCTATTCGGTTATAAAACAGTCTCACGTTAATGTGGATGAATCTACGCTACCCACGCTTGTTAATGGCTCCATTTTCGATCAATATATCGTTTTGTCTCTATCATTATTTTGTTATTATTAGTGGTGGCGGAAATGCTGGTCGAGCCGACCAGCGTTTCCTTACTTTCGGTTTCGCGGACGCAAATAAGAATAACGGCGATTCGGGCGGCGTTATGGTCGGAACTACGACGGTAACTGAACCTCTTTGAACCTCTGACTTTAATCCTTGATGAATGAAAACATGAGTCCGTCTTGTGCCGGTGGAGGAATTCTACGGTGCGCGCGGAGGCAGCGTGAAAACACTTCGCTTTTCCAAAACTCCTCGTTGTCCCTTTAAAAAGGTATCTTTATCAGTAATTTTTTTTAGGCGACTCCATTTGAACTCCAGGCGACCCCACGTGGAGTCCCGACCCCAAGTTTGAAAAACACTGAATTAGAGTAATTTCCAATAATTTGGTGTTACTGATACTCACGGATCTGACACAGCATGCCCTGCCAGCCCGGTGCACAGTGGCAGGTGTTGGGACCCACACACTCCCCTCCGTTCAGACACTTCTGCAAACAGCTGGCTGCAAATAACACAAAACATTGAACCTCAGATTCAGACCCAAGACGCCGACCCACCAGGAGGTCAAGGCTCCTTCAAAATAAAAGCTTCAGGTCTGAGCTGGGACAGATAACATTATCTGCGTTTAACCTCCTCTTCCTCAGCGTCAGTGGGTCGGCTTCATAAAACAGAGCAGACGCTGCAGCTGATGTTTCCCAGATGTGGAGCTGCGTCTGTCAGCAGAGCCCCCAGGGTTCAGACGGTGCCGCAGCAGACGCCTCCGCGTGGTGAGTCATGTATGTTCAGAGTTATTTTAATGAGTCAATAGAAGAACACTGATAAGTGATTGATGATCTGATTTCAGCTTCTGTTTTTTGCTGATTTATATATTTTGGTTTTTGTGCTGTCGATCAGACACAACTGTTTTGACACGATTCATTCAATCATAGTTTAAATCACCTTTTAAACACATTATTTTCTATTTGCAACCTATTTTCTTATCTGACAACTCACCTCCACCTGTGAGTTTGTTTTGGTTTATAATTTACAAACCAGTTTAGCTTTTGTGAGTGTAGTCAGACGTGCTAAAGCATCGAGGCCTGAGCGATGATGATGTTGTGAATGTAAAAACTCTCTCGTATCACGGCACTCACGTTTATCGCACCTCCTCCCCCGCCAACCCGACGGGCAATCGCAAACATCTGGGCCGACGCACCTGCCGCCGTTCATGCACATGGGCTCGCACACACCTGGAGGGAGGATGAGAGGAGGTATTGAAAGAACCGGTGAGAGAGGAAGGAATCGGAGGAACGAGGGAAGTCCAGACAGACGACAGAAACAACGAGGAGATAAAGGATGAGGTGGAGGACGGAGGACGACAGACTTTTCTCGCAGCGCCTCCCGGTGTATCCCTGAGGACAGGAGCAGATGTTGTTCCTCATACAGACGCCGCCGTTCTTACAGGGAGGAGTGCACACGGCTGCAAGAGGAGGAAAACGCAACGTCATGCTGAGTCCACACAAGCTCAGATTGACTGAGGTGAAGGTGCTGACTCACCGTTGTGACACTGAGCTCCGTAGAAACCGTGAGGACATTCACAGACGTTCGGCCGCGTGCACCAGCCCCCGTTCAGACAGACGGGGGAGCAGAGAGCTGGAGGAGAGAGAAGCATCAGCACACACACGCTATATGCACACCATATATATGTGACCAATGTTGTTCTGGCCTGCCCTCAGTGGGTTTCGAACCTGGGTCTGCTAACTGTTTCGCCAAGAGGTCAGTGACCACTTGGCAAGTGGGTTAGCACGTCTCTTATGGGCGGGTGAGTTTAAAGGGATAGTTCACCCAAATTTCAAATTTCACTCATTATCTACTCACCCTCATGTCGATTAAGAGCTGGGAGAATTATACTGCTCGTCTGTAATGTCCCTCTTGTATTGAAGCCCCGTCATGGGAAATTGTTCCGCCGGTCAGTGCAAATCACATGAGAATTGCACTGACACAGGAAGAGCAGTGAACAGTGAGACACTGGGAGCTCCCTCTACAAACAAGCTTAAAATATAGACTTTTTAAAGTTTTTTCGGGACAATTTCTCATGTGGGGGCTTCAATACAAGAGGGACATTACAGACGAGCAGTATGCGGGTATTTGGATGTTTTTTGGTGTGTCTTTGGACAAAGAAACCTGGTGTCCATTGACAACCATTATATGGACAAATAACTTAGAGAAGGAACGGAGAGCTCCGAAAATTCTCACAGCTCTTAGTCGACATGAGGGTGAGTAGATAATGAGTGAAATTTGAATTTTGGGTGAACTATCCCTTTAACTTCAGTACCGCTAACCACTACGCGCTGCCACTTCTCCTTACTGGTACTCGTGACTGTGGCCATACCCGCAGACCTGTGTTACATATACACACTGTCTACACACTTACCAGTCTCGCAGGACAGTCCGGTCCAGCCTGGAAGACACATGCACTCATCTGGAGACACACACTGGCCTCCGTTGTGACAGTGGTGGCTGCACACCACTGGAATAAAGAGAAAATAGTTGGATGTATTCGATTTCTGAAAGGAAAATCGCTCCGTGGATTCTAACAAAGAACCTCTGTTCATAAAATCCACAGAAATGACAGAATCCTCCTCCTCCTCTGTGTTGTAACTTAGAGGCTGTAAACTCACTGGTTTCACACCGAGGTCCAACAAACCCATAGGGACAGGAGCAGGTCTGCGGTCCCACACAGGTGCCTCCGTTTTCACACGGCGATCTGCACAGAGCTGCAGAGACCGGCGTCACTTATAAATTACACTTTATTTATAAGAATGTGACTGGAACAGCTGTGAAACTGGGAATCCAACCTTACCTTCCTGACACGTCTCTCCGTGGAAACCTCTGGGACACTGACACACACCTGGAGCGATGCAAACGCCACCGTTCATACACTGCGGGTCACAGATGGCTGAGAAGATGGGGATGGAAGAATCATGTGTGAAAATGTGAAAATGATAATAATATTAAACATGAGGAATGTGTTTGTTTACCTGTCTGACAGTCCAATCCAGTGTAGCCTGGTTTGCAGCGACAGGTGTTTGGTGCAGCACACACCATGTTCCTGCCACATGTGTGTCTACACACAGCTGGAAACACAATAAAGGATCTGTTTAAAGGGATAGTTCAGCATTTTGGCAAATTTGCAGAGTCATAGCAGTTGCTTCATTACCTTTAATTATCGGTGCATGTTGTTTTGAGATCCACAGGCTGACATGGCTGCTGGGTGGAGTGATTTCAAATGTCTGGAATGTAGTTCCAGCTACACATTTGCCTCTAAAACAACTGTCTCATAATATTACATTATTATCTCATAGTGTGGTGAATGTGCAGGTCGCAACTTGTCCACCAGAGCGTTTTGGAGTTGTTGGATTGTGTATTTGATGAGTTTGATGAGGGACAGGGGACCTGTACCATTCACCTCCATTGTGTTCGCTGAGCAGCTCACATCTCTGCCCCGCTGATCTCAAAACAACATGCACTGATAATTAAAGGTAATGAACCTACTGCTGTGACTATAGGGATTATGACAAAAGGCGAATTTGCTAAAATGTTGATCTATCCCTTTAAGTTCTGTATTAAATCTTTTACATTAAACAAGGGTTAAAGGGAAGCGGTCGTACCTCGACAGGTGCGCCCGTCACCGGTGTATCCCACAGGACACCTCCCACAGCTGAAGCCTCCGTCCACAGTGGGCTCACAGTGGACCCCGGGGAAGCACGGCAGGTCAGCGCAGGTCGTCGGTTGTCTGGCGGCCGTTGTGAGGCTCCTAGCGCCAGGTTGGGCGGAGGTGGCTCTCTGTAGCAGGGAGCTGTAGACCATCTTACCTGGGGTGGTGAAGCTCGACACCGGGAGCACCTGCAGCACCTCGGACCCGGGCTCGGCCTCGTCTCCGTCTGCTGAGAATTCGGACTCGGACAGTGAGTAGGACAGGGCGGTGAGGGCGGCGGTGAGAGGGAGGACGGGTCTGGGAGGAGTCCAGGGTTTGGCCTGGGTGGAGGCCAGGTGGTGGAGATGAGGCACGGTTGTCTGTTTGGACTTGATGGCTTCGTGAGGCTGAGTGGAGAGATGAGGAGGAGGAGGGGTCACCTTCAGAGGGGTGGTGCTGGTTTCAGACTGCTGGAAACAAGACGGGAGCTTTATTCACTTTTATTAAAAATGAAAATATCTTTCACACAGAGGATGCACGTTGGAGAACTGTCAGCCTCACCTTGGGGACGACCATCCCTCTGGAGGTGGTGAAGCTCAGTCTCTCGTGAGTCCTTGCATCTGATCTTGAGTTGGTACTTTGGTGGGCGATGGCCAGTCTGGAGGCCGTGACCGCCTCCCTCCTGCCCGTCCCACCCCCCCTGCCCGGTGCAGAGACCTGCCGCGGAGAGCTGTCCTGGTTGGCTCTGGTGACTGATGGCGACAGGTGTTTGATGCTGTGTCTGGAGGGCAGGTTGGGCAGGTGGAGCTGGGAGACTTTGCTGCCTCCTCCGTAAGGGGGTCGACTGGTCTTGCTCACTGTCTGCTGCTGAGGGAGGTGATTGGATGCTGAGGAGAGACAGGAGTCGGTATCAGTTCCTTTAATGTCCAGTCAGAGCTAAGTAGTTGCAACTGCATTCCCCATAACCAAAAAGAGAGCACATGCAATCCCTCCTCGGGTGAATAAAATGCTAAGAACGCCTGCAAAGAGATTCAAATGGTCCATGTCTGAAGTTTCATCTGCACAATCACTCTGTTCTGCTTTGTGTCTTTCCAGACAAACACGATCCACAGTAAAGGGATTTAACTTGGACTGAATCTGTCTCCTCTGAGCTGTTAGAGAAAATAACATGAAGCGGTCTTCTGTCAAAGCTTTCGGACGGCTGCCGACTTTAAAAAGCAAAGCACCAGAGGTGGTTACTACATCTTGGTCGCGCTGATTTATCTGTGGTAATAAACAACATTCCTTCCGACCAAGAGGAGCACATAAAGCAACATCAGGGAAACCAAAACATCATAAAAAATCAATATCAAAGATCTTTAAAGCGGAGCGCAATGTATGGAGGTGGTCTTAGAGGTTAATAAACGGAATCCCTTACCTGCCTTGGCATTCTTCATGCAGACGCGTCCATTGCCGTAAAGGCCAGGCGGACAGCGGCCACAGACGTAGCCGACATGCGGCGGCCGGCGGTTGATGCACTGGACCCCGGGGAAGCAGGGCCTGCTGGCGCACGTGGCCGACACGTTGACGGCCGGGAGCTGGACCGATCCTGGAGGAATCACAAGTCAATGAAAAGCTGCAGAACCTCAGAGGTTTTACGACTGTAACTTCTCACCCCTGTAAATCAGATCTAAAGGAGCAGAGTTGGTCCTGATAAATGGGAACGCTGGACTTACCCGACCCTGTTTTGCTGTTTCCTGTGGTGGGGGTCTTGACAATAGTGTTGCTGAGCTTGGGCTCAGGTTTGATCTGGTCCAGTGAAGCTCTTGAGATGTTCTGGATGGTGTTTGTGTGGATCCTGGTTGGACCGAGGTTGATCCCTTGAGTTTTCCTCAAAGTGTCCGTCTTAGTTAAGGAGATGCTTGATGCACTTGCTGTGATGCTCTTGTTTGTTTCAGCCCTAGTCAAATGTGGACTCTGGATAATTCCTGGAGTCCTCCTCCAGGTGGTGGTCTTAGCTTGCGATCGCCCGGGGTCAGCTCGTGGTACCGTCCTCCCCACCTCGGCCCTAATTTGTGGGGAGCTTCCACCTGAGGTCTTCTGGAAACTGTCTGTCTTTACTTTGGAAGGTTGCAGCAGAACATCTGGTACGCTGTAGACGGTCGTACCAGGAGCAGATGTGGGAGTGATGGTGGCCGGCCTGACGACTGCTGCACAAGGAGAGACACAGGTTATGTTTTGGATTAAGATGTGATGCCGTTATTGGATATTTTCTGGAAATACTTCCTGTTTGGGTCCAAGATCACCCACATAGACCCACAGCAAAAGAGTTGAAGCTGAGCCTGCGGGATATTTGATGGGAGGAAACCTGGACCGGTCAAAATGTTGCACAGCAGGAGACCAGACTTTGTCAACACTTTTAAAAACCACGAGTGTAGCAGGAAAAGCACAGACCGCAGACATGGCATCAAGTCAAACAATCCTGACGGTGGCGGTGCCAACGCAGGACGGAGGCCGATTACATCACTGTGAAACATACAAGGCTTGGACTCCCTCAGACAGAGCTATACAGTAGAAGTGAATCAGCATCCGGACATCGGAGATTTACGAAGCTCATGTGCAGCTCCCGACAGCTCCTGCCACAAAGTTGTGTATCTATTGCTCCAAACTGAGAAAGGAGGTCCCCTGGCTCGGGAAGATGAGAGGCAGGGAAGAAATCTAAAGGATCCAAAGCTCCATAAAAGTGACAAACAACATGTCAGGGGCTGTAATTCATCCTGTGTGTTTCGCTGTGGGCCAACTTTTCCATTAGGCGATATAAAGCCCTGCAGAGTACGCTGTGGTTAGATCTTTACTCTGCTTATGTCTACTGTCGACGCTCTTTGATTACTCAAAGGGCAACAATGCAATTGTTAGAAAGGTGCAACTCGACTCGACGTCTAAATCGTCACTGATGGACTCAGGATGATCTTTAAATCAGATTTGTTTTTGTCGTGCATCACAGATTTTAATTTTATTACACCTGTGGCACCAACAGAGTTTGTCCCTGAAACGACAGTGGATATAAACCTCACTCTATCAAATTAGTTTGATGTGTTTGATGGCAGAACGAATGTAGGATGACTCAGCTTTCATAAAACATATCGGAGCCTAGAAACAAAACTGTGTCTGCAACATATTGAAGCTCCGACTTCATCCAGTCACCTTGGACTGGCTTTAGAAGCATCGTTAAGTCTTCCGTTGGGTTGTGCAAACCAGTGTTTCGAGTGCGCTGACCCCAGTTAGCGGTCGCTGTGCTGCAAAGTGAGCGCGCAGTATCAGGTGCCATCAGACATCTGGTTTCCATTCAGCACAAGAAACCGTGTCCCCTGCTGAGCTGCAGCAGCAGCGGCAGCGGACACATTTTCCTTTGTATTTTGGGCCTTTCAGGAGAACAGAACCAGGTTCAGGTTTTCAGATTACATGCAAATAACCACGGAGAGCGCTGGAGCAGCATCACGGCTTCGGACGGGTGATGAATTGTGTGTTTATTTTATGATGTGAGGCCTTAAGAGCGGCTGCACAAGCTCAAAGTGCAGCAGCATCTGATCAGCTTATGTTATAGCCGCTAATGGGATCCAGGTTTGAAGGCAGGAGCTGGGGTGAATATATGAGTCTGTCATTAGACCTCTATTACTGTATGTATTAAATTGTTATTTTGGAACAATCTGGTGAGACTGTGAAGGTTTGGGTGGATGTAGCGAGATGATTTGTTCAAGTCTGACGTTTTACGATTCTGTGTTTTCATTTCATTCCCATGATGTTTTCATTCTGTCATGTGTTCTTTCAGATCAGATCTCACGACTGGACACCAGATTTGGCATATTGGCAGATTTGACTTCTCGTAAATTGAAACGCTTGGAGCGTTTCCACGGCGCCGTGTGCCAAGTGAGGAGCTAGGTTTCTGTGTCTGCTGCTGTTTAATGAGTTAACTCCACCATGGCGGATCTGTCCGCACACCTACCTGTGCATTTGGTCCCATTTCCCAGCATGCCTTTGGGGCAGGGGCCGCAGCCGTAGGAGCCGAAGCTATTGAAGCACTGGACACCTGGGAAACAGGGTTTCCTTTCACACTCATTGATGTCTTCCAGGCACGTTATACCTGCCAAAAACACACACATTCATAAGAAATTGATTCTATGATGATAAAACATGTGTTGTACTGATAAATCTGATAAATCCCTGCCTCCATCTGCACCTCTCACCTCTCAGACCTGCGGGACACTCGCATCTGAAGCCGCCAGCTGTGTTGACGCACCTCCCGACGCCACACGGTGCCGACAAACACTCATCCACGTCCTGGCCGCACAGCTCCCCCTGCCTCCCCTCTGGACACACACACAGGTATTTACCGCTGCCGGCCGGGAAGTTGACATCCGTCACACACGTGCCTCCGCTTTGACACCCACACGGCACCACTTCGATCTGTGAATCAAAGCCACACACCTCACAATCATTGCATCATCACTAGGGATGTCACGTTTATAGATTTTCAATTACTTAATTATTAGGGCCACGGGGAAAGCGCACACCGAGCACTGGTTTGCCTTCTCTGGTTGACAGAGATCTCACTCTTAGTTTTTCAATAGGGAGCGCTATACGTATTCAAACTGGAATTTAAAGGGTTGAAATCCTATTATTCCTTATTATTTGGTATTTTTGAGCAGAGTTGAAGTGGCTGAAGAGATTCATGCAAAAAAAAAGTAGAAAAAAATATTGATATATGATGATTTTATAGCCGTGCTTGTATCCTTGGCTGTTTCAGGCCCGAGGATAACGAATGGGGTAAAAAGTTGGCCTGGCTGTATAATAGACCTTTGAAAGCAAATGACATTAGATTTAAAAAAAAAAGAAGCAAAAATGGCCTAAAACGGCCCCAGGAGGACCAGAGGGTTAACTGTGGCGTTTAATACCGCGATTAATTGTGAGGACAGGCAATGGTGACATCCCTAACACCTGCTCCCTCTGTCTCTACCTCCACAGTGAAGGTGCTCTGGGCGTTGCACTCGTCGGACAGCGTGAAGCGGAACGAGCGTCTCGGCTGGTGCTCCGCCCCCTCCAGGCGCGCCGGGACCCTCCAGATGAGCAGCCCTGCCGGGGAGAGGACCGCCCCGCCTGGACCCTCCTCCAGCTGGAAGAGCAGCGCCGAGCCCTCCGGGTCGGACGCCGCGAACTGGAAGACGAAGTTCTCCCCGGCGAATGTGCGCAGGCCGCTCTGAGGCCGGTGGAAGGCCGGGGGCTCGTTGACTGGAGAGGGACAAGAAACAGGTGAAGAATATCCATCTGCCATTATTCCCTCTTTTCTATTTATTATTACATCTCCAGCTACAAGCCTTTTGTGTTTTGGTGACAGAATTTGCTTCCTGAACAACACAGCGCTCCAGGCTTTTCCTGGAAGAGTCATTGTAAACACACATGTCCAGAGCTGGACCCAGATTCCATCTTTTTCTATCCAACTGCAGCTCTCCAGATCACTTAACATCAGACACCACAGATGTTCGATAGGAAGAAAGTGGTGGTGATCCCAGCACACACTGATTAGATAGATTATCACTATTTATAAAACCTCTGGCAGTGCAGTGAGATGACTCCTCTTGCATCCAAGATAAACCAAGTCTTTTTTTCCAGAAAAAGCGTCTTTTTCTCGACTCACTCACTTTGATCTGTTGTGTTTTGTTTGGATTCATTGCACCGCAGAGCTATTACCGCTTCAGAGCTGTGGTTTGTTGTGTGTGAAGAATGATGATTGTCAGTCTGCGTTGCCGTGGAAATCTTAACATGCGATTTACCCCCTCTCCCCTTATTCTCTTTCTTTCTCAGAGCGGTTAAGTGACAGGTCAGGGCATGCTGGGAAACTTAAACCTCCGCTGCTTTGATCTGCTAATGGGGACAAACAGGACCACAGCTGGACGGCTACCGCGGTGATAGACGAGCTGGACCGCCTCTGTGCTAACGTGGTGAGATAAACGCTGCTGTTAGTTGTCATTAGAGGCTGTGAGCGGAACAGAAAAAAAAATAAAACACATCACCTCCTAAACAGTTGGGAAAAACTCCTGCACTGAGTCTTTGTACCTTGATTCACAGACCAGGTGAACTGGGAGGTGTCCGGGTCACAGAGCAGGCAGGGGCTGCTGGGATTGGAGTCTCCCTCTGCAAAACACATCCCGTCGATGTTGCACGTCCGCTCCTTGAACAGAAAGAAGAAGGTTTGTGTGTGTGTTTTATATATTTATAGCACGTGTATTTAAACTCGAGTTCAGCATTTTTCAGCATAATCCCTATTGTTTTAGGAGTAGGTTCATTACCTTTAATTGTCGGTGCAAGCAGTTTTTGGATCAGTGGGGCAGAGACATGAGCTGGAGGCACACAGTACTTTGCCTTTCCCTCATCAAACTCATCAAATACACAATCCAACAACTCCAAAACGCTCTTCTGGACAAGTTGTGACCTGCACGTTCACCACGCTATGAAATTATTATGTATAATTATGTAACATTACGACACATGAAGCAAATACTCGGAACTACTTGCGTTTCTGAAATCACTCCGCCCAGCAGCCATGTCTGGAATGTAGTTCCGGCTGCGCATTTGCCTCGAAACAACTCTCGTCATTATTATCTCATAGCGTGGCGAATGTGAAGGTCACAACTTGTCCACCAGAGCATTTTGGAGTTGTTGGATTGTGTATTTGATGAGTTTGACCTTTCACCTCCTTTGTGTTCACTGAGCAGCTCACGTCTCTGCCCCGCTGATCTCAAAACAACATGCACCGATAATTAAAGGTAATGAACTGCTATGACTATAGGGGTTATGGTGATAAGCGAATTTGCCAAAATGTTGAACTATCCCTTTAAACCTTGACATGTGGTCGCAGCAGAAATAACAACTATAAAACCCTGTGGAAATCAGCTCTGAACACATCGCCTCTACTCGACTTAATTCAATTTGGTTCAGCTTTGGCAACCACATAAAAATAAATATCTCGCCGTCCACAGCTGTTTGGACACGTGTGTGTGTTCCCATAAAAATCACTTCCAGTAACAACAGCACCCCCCCTCCCCCCTTCCTCCTCCTCCCTCTGTACCTGTTTTTTTAATGAACGTAAAGTTTTTAGTCAGATGCTGCGTGTGGGGAGGATGAGACGTCGCTCTGTCTCTGGTTTAAACATTGGACCTGACTCGGGACGCAGACAGTCGACCCCTAACAGAGCCAATAAAACACTTTTCCACTAAACACCCACCATTGGTTCCCAGAGTCCAGCTATACCACCTTAAATAGCTTTTTGTCCAACCAGAGTTTTAATCAACACATGGATTAAAAAAGAAGAGCACTGTTCACTTTTCTGCGTGAGTTACCTTTAACTTACAGAGTCCTGAGCGCGAGGCCTCGCAGACCTGGCAAACGCCGTCGTAGATGGTCAGCACCTTGGCCTGGCTGTACTGGGAGCCGTCGTTGGTCACCTGATGGAACAATGAGGACAAAGAAGAGGAGATGTTCAGCTTTCAACCGGCAAAAGACGCTTTAATTAGAGGTTATAAATATTTAATTAGAGGTTATGAAAGGAGGCTTCACCTTAATCTCCCAGCGAGCATACGGTTTGTCATCCATCATGAAGTCCTCCGTGTTGACGGCGGTGTTGCTCAGAGACGGGACGGCGCAGTCCAGAGCTCTGGAGCTGAGGAAGGTGGCTTTGGTTCGCTGTTTTTCCCCCACGACCCAATCCCCGTTCATGTGCTGTGGAGGGAGATCGATTAGGTTTAGAGGAAATATATTCTAAAATGAAAGGACATGTTCCTGCTCCTCACCTTCAGCCTGGTGGCGTGGCAGCTGAGGTCGGAGGAGTCGATGAAGCCGAGGCCGAAGACTCGAACGTTGCGGCAGTCGAAGGATCTGATGTCGCATAGTCCACCGTTCTCCAGATCTGTGATCTCCACCGGCTGGCCTGTCAGAGGAGAGAGTGTTAAAGGAATAGTTCAACATTTTGGCAAATTGGCCCATTGCCATAATCACTATAGTTGTAGCAGTAGGTTCGTTACCTTCAATTGTTGGTGCAAGCTATTTTTAGAACAGTGGAGCAGAGCTGCAAGCTGCTACCGAAGCTCATTATGGGATTTCTTGGTTTCCCTCATCAAACTCATCAAATACACAATCCAAAAACTCCAAAACACTCTGGTGGACAAGTTGTGACCTGCACATTCACCACGCTATGAGATAATAACACAACGTTGCCAGAGACTGTTGATGAAAAACTGTCCCTGAAGACAATGAGCATTAGCGGTTTTGCATGAATTTCCCTCTAAAACAACGTAACATTCTGTTATTATCTGATAGCGTGGTGAATGTGCAGGTCACAACTTGTCCACCAGAGCGTTGCGGAGTTGTTGGATTGTGTATTTGATGAGTTTGATAAGGGAAACCAAGAAATCCCATGAGCTCTGAGCAGCTCACAATTCTGCTCCGCCGTTCTAAAAATAGCTTGCACCGACAAATAAAGGTAACAAAGCTACTGCTATGACTATAGCAATTATGGCAATGAGCCAATTTGCCAAAATGTTGAACTATCCCTTTAATCAAGATTATTTATTTAATGATAATAATCAGACATAATGTGTTTGTACTCACTGATGGCCAGGCTGCAGTCGTAGAAGCTGTGGCCAGGGTAACACTGGCAGCCCCACTCTGTGCACTCCCCGTTCCCGTTGCAGAAGTTGGGGCAGCGCAGCGCCATCGTCACCTCCCCGGACGCTCCCGGAGGACCCGACACCTCCAGCGCCCTCTGGGTCCGGTTTTCCAGCAGTCGCCTCTCACACTCGTTCTCCAGGTACGGCAGCAGGGCCTCCTCCCAGCCCAGGTCGTCTTTGAGCTGCAGGTCCAGGATGCAGAGATCCACCGCCTCGTCCAGGCGCCGACCCAGCAGCCCCCGGCACACCGCGCCGACGGTGGAGTTGGCCAAAGCCATCTGGCACACCTCCAGGGCTTTGGCTGAGGTGAGGCCGCTCGGCGTGGGCCACCGGGGTTGCGCCTCCGGTCGGGTCTCTGCCAGGTGATCCTCTGGGAAGAAGTAAGCAAAATTCTCCAGATCGGCCTGACGGAGGCTTTGAGCAGCGAAGACGGGCTGAAATTCAAATGACGCCTGTCTCCTCTGCCTGTCAACGGAAAGCAGATGATCCTCCCGGAACTCGCCGTCCAGTTCAGGTTCGCCATCGCCCTCCGAGTCGTCCTCACGGCGGGACCGGGTGTGCCTCCTCTCCAGAGGGTGACTGTTAAAGGCAGACATATCCAGGATGCTCTCCTCCCTTTCTGGACTCTTGATGTATTCCACTGTCGTGTCCATGGAGGCGAACACAGATGTGTAATCCACATTGTCGTAGGAGATGCAGTCGGAGTGAGCGGAAGGATTGTACAGGTTCCTCATCCCCCGGCCAACGTGATGAGAAGTGCTGTATCCTTGCTGGCACTGACAGAAAGGCCTCCTGAGCTCCTGCGTCGTCCCAGGAGGCGTCCTGTCGAACAAACTCTCACCTGGAGCTATCCTACCATACACAAGAGATGGAAAAACCACTGAAACAAACAGCTTTGTAGAGACTTTACAGGGGTCATATAATGGAAATATCACTTTTTGAAGGCTCTTAAACACATATTTAGGTGTTTGTCTTGCCTTTCGGCCTCCAAAATGTGAGAATTGACAAAAAAAATCTGTAATTTTCAGGCTCCCTAGGTTGAAATCCATGGGATTTTACAAGCTGTTCCCTTAGTTGACATACAGTGATGTCACTAGCTTTCAAATTTGCATAACACCACCCCTACCTGGTACCAGTAGAAGGGGCGGGGCAAGCAGTAGTTAATTTGCATTTAAAGGGACAGACACTGAAACCAGCCGTTCTGAACAGGGCTGTTTAGAAATTCCCCTCTCTCTGCCTCCCCCTTTCCTGATCAAATAAAGGCAGCCCCAAAAAAATATATTTTGACATCCGTTCTGAACAGGGTTGTTTAGAAAGGATGAAAAGAGCTGATGTTTGATCCTTGGGGTATTTTGACCAAAGCATGTCTTTAAGACACCTGGGAATTATTTTAACTTGTGAAAAAGGGACTCAATATGTCTCCTTTAAGGTAAAGTTGGAATTTAAAGAAAACAAAGAGACTGACTTCCAGTCCTCAATGAAGCGATGCAGGTCATCAGAGCCGCCATCAGAGCTGTGGAAGTCATTGTTGCCGTTGCGGTCAAAGGTGCCGCAGAGGCCTTGCGTGTTGCCGTAGTCAACGCTGGGCGCCCGGACCGATAGGCTCATCCCCCAGTCACCAACATCGGCCCTGACAAAGGCCCCGGACGGAAAGATCAACTAGAAGAGGAGAAGTTATAAAAGTGTTCAACTTCAAACAGCAGAGCTGCAACATTTTGTGATGCTTCAAACAAATCTGCGGCAGTTTCAAAATGTTCGGATACCTACGGTGACCTTCTTCCCCTGGTGGGACTCCAGGACCCTGACCTGGCTGCCCTCCCTGTCGCCCAGGTTCTTCAGGGTGAGTTGCGGCCTGGTCTCCTGCGGCTGGCCGTTGCACATGTCAAAGACCGCGACCTCGTTCCCTTCTCGCACCGCCACGCCGCAGTTGCACGCAACGGCGTAGTGTCGGCTGCCGCAGTCCCACTGACGGGAGTGCACCTCGAAATCCCTGACGAGGCTCCGGTACAGGACGAAGGTGCCGGTCTGGTGGTTTTCATAACGTCTGCACGGGGAACATAACAGTTGAACATCACAGGAAGATGATATATGGAGTCTGAACGATCACTTAACAACCGATAAGGAGGGAATTTACCTGCCATCCAGGGTTATGACATGCGGGTCAGTCAGAGAGTAGCAGATGGAAGTGGGAACGTCCTGGACCGTGACCTGGGGGCAAAGGTGAAGAGAACAGAGATGAAGGCGCTCCCACCCTGTGACCCTGTGACCTTGGGCTTTGATGTATTCACCAAACACAGATGGGAGAACTCCTCATCAGAGACAGCATGTCTGCAGGGCTGACATCATGTCTTATATAACCTGTGTGGACGCAGCTAATGAGCAGTTAGAGCAGCGCTGCTCAAACATCATGTCAAACCATCACACAGGCACACTTCAGGCCCTCCCCTGCAACTTCATAAACTACTGCATAACTGTGTGTATATGTACACACAGCGAAGGAGACACCTGTACTTACTGAAGTCTTTCTAATAATCTCTAATTACAGTCAGATTTAAGTTATTATATCATTCTGATTGTTTGTTTTTGGTCCCTAGTGCCCTCATTCAAGAGCTGGAAGCTCCTCAAAGACTTGTTGGATGAGCTCAAGGAGTCCAGGACCCTAATATCAACAATCCATTCAGCAACATTACCTTTGGAGAGATGCTGGACCCCCAGAAACAACCTGTATCTAGAGTTATCTAAGAGTTCACATGAATGAGAAGAGACCAGTTATGAATGTTTGTCCCAGCAGCATCGCTTCGACTCACTTTCAGGGACGTTGGGACATAGCTCCTCCAGAGTCGCGGTGCGCTGGCTCCGGGCATCGCGCCGATCAGACTGGCGCGGTTCCCGTCACGGGTGAAGTCGGTGACGGCGGTGACGAAAAACGTGGCCCGGCCGCAGCTGCCTTCGCTGCAGGCGCTCGGCTGCAGCTCCACCTGGCAGGCGGACAGCGCCACGTTGGAGGCCTCGTGTCCCAGACTGTCTGTGGATGTCAACACGGTGGGTAAGTTAGTGTCAACGGACGGCACGCAGCTGCCTGCAGGACCGTGATGAAAGCTTTGATGTGATGATGCACAGGACAAGCATAGCACAGGGAATATAACAGGAAGGAGGACATTTAATTGGAAGGATGGAAACCTGACCTCTTTAATAATTTAAATAATGATGTTTTGGCTCTTCATGTGCTGGCTGTCTGTGCACTCATAAGAATTCAGTTTCTTTAATTTGTTCTTTGGCCATTACCTTGCCAATAATAGTCAAATAATGGGATATTATGTGATGTGTTTCAGGATTGATGATGGTGAAGTTATTATCACACCCACATCCACACAAGCCCCCCCACACAAAAATAATAAAAGCAAATAAACTGAATAAAATTAGAAGATGTCAAATAGAATAGAAAAAAATGCATAGGCCAAAACAAAAGGAAATAGACTCAATAAATAAGTGGATAATACAGCAGCACCAAATGATAACTCTTTAAAATAAAGATAAAAACTGGGATTAAGTAATCTAAAGTCAAATAAGTCAGTTAAGATAATAAAACAAGAAACAATTGTATTAAACTCACATTGGATTTAATTTAAATTTAATTAAAAGACATACTAAAAAGGTGGGTATTGAGTTTGTGTTTAAAAGTATCTAACATTACATGTGGCCCTCAGCTCTTGAGGTAAGCTGTTCCATAAACAGGGGCCACAGTAATGAAAAGATGGGTCAGCGTATATCTTTGTTCTAACTTTGGGGACTGTACTTCCTGAGGAGTGTTTTCTGACCTGGGTCGTGGACGCTCAGTGCCAGAGGAACTGCACACTGGTGGCCGTGGTCAGGGGTGAAGCAGGGGATGGGCACCGTGCTGTGAACGGTCACCTCATGCTCCTTCGTGTTCTCCGCTATGTGGAGCAAGTCTGGAGAGAACTGAGGGGGAGAAAAGTAAAGAGTTGGTGGTGGTGGGGCACTCTTTTCATCCTGGAGTTAAAACATCGCACAAGAGTGTTTACCTTCAGTCCAGCGTAGAAACTCTCACTTTCCTTCGGAGGAGATCTGTTGCTGCTGGAGTTAGCTCTGACGGTCGACACGCTGCAGGAAAACTGCAAGGAAAGAAAAATGTCGTTTTTAACCAATCAGAGCCATTCCTCAAAACATGACATGAGTCTAAAGCTAACAGAGATACCACACCAACTTTTGTGCAGAGCTGTGCAGCGACTTCTTTGTGTAATTGCGGAACAAAAACCTTTTTATCTCCAGAACATCACATGCTCTGCTCTGCTTTTGCTTATATTTCCACATGAACCGGCGTGTTAAATTCCTACAGTGTGTGATTATTGGTCGGGAGAAAGACTAACAACGTACAGTTGACACTGTATTTGCGATTTATCAAAACATCTCCCCGTGCAGCTCGCAGTGCAGCGGCGCTCCTCTGATCCTCGGCTCGGAGAGCGCTAACATTTTACTCACTCTCTGGGTAAGAGAGGGGAGAGAAAAAAAAGGAGATGATCTTTGACCTGACTCAGCTGCAGTATCAACATGTGTTAAAGTCAGGGGCCCCGTGAGCGAGCCCAGCCCTCTGCAACATGTTCCAGACACAACTAATACAAGCCTGGTGTCCAAATATGGCCGCGCAGTGGGCCACAGCTGTACGAGCAAGAGAGAGTGACATCAGCTCTGTTTCAACATCTAATAACTCAGATTCATGGCAGCAAATGATTTCTGCAGGAAATGAGAGTCGTCAGCAGGTTCGGTTTGGTGGCTGAGCAGCAGAGGAGAGGTCGGATCGTAAATATTGTTCCCTCCAGTGAAGCGTGCTCCTTGCAACAGCTGGATTTGTACTTCCTGGTTCCTCTGATGCATTTCCCCTTCTGTCAAAGAGACGGTGACGGTCCTGACCTCAAACATCATGCGCTGACAAAAGCCACCTGATCAGCTGGTGTGCACCGTCTCACATCTATGTTGTGTCCTTGAGTGGGAGCAGCAAAACAATGTAGGACATCACAAGAAATGGCGTCAATACGTGTGCATGTGTCCATGTAAAAATAACTTCCCTAGAATTTACTACAAGGATCTGAATGGAGGGTCTAAATGGGAAGCACGTGGAGCGAGGCTTCTCCAACCTGCAACTGATTTAACTCCCCCGCCCTCCTCTTGCCTTGTCTTAACGGGATGTGACACACGTTGCCTCTCGGCTTTTGCTTTGTGAGGCAAAAAGAGGGTCAGTGTGATCCATGGCTTACGCTGCCCGCTTGAGGGGTCAAACGCTCCACATGTGCTCTGTCAGCGCGCCGTCTGGCAGGAATTACCGTTTCCCCGAGCCTGAAGTGAACGCCATCCATCTCCACCAGAGAGTAGGGCTTCAGCGTGGATTCCTGCCTGACTTCGGCCTTCATGCTGTGGCCGATGTGTCGGGCCCACACCACCTGGAAGCCCAGCGGGTGGCTCCACGGCGGTGGGACGAAGGAGCATCGGAGGTGGACGCTGTGGCCGATCAGCTCCGGGGTGATGACCGGCCGGGAGGGGAGGGCCGGGATGGCAGCTGAGAACACAAAGTTGCGAGCTTTACATGAATGATGTGGTTCAGTGGATGTTAAAGGTGCAAAATAAACAGCATGGTCTCACCTTTGCATTGGCCGTTGACCTCCACTTCGCCTGGGGGGCAAAGCCTTGGTCCCAATTCAGGGGCAGCTACAACATGACAAACGTTTCTTCAATATTAGGCTGAAAGAACATCATCTATCTAGCTCCACCACCTCATTCCATCTTTATGCAACAGCGACTCACCCTTAGCGCAGTATCCCATGCAGCCCTGCGTGGGCTGCAGGTGGTAGACCATGAAGTCGCCACAGTTCCTCACCGTGATGGGGATGCGGAAGAGGCAGCAGTCTTTGGCGCTGCCGTGGAAGAACTGCCATGTGGCGCAGGCCGAGAGCTGGCGGAGCTCGCCGGGCCGCGGCAGGGAGGCGTCCCTCAGGGACAGCCACACTGGAGCCTGGGTGCCACAGCGGTTCATCTGCAGAGGTGGGAGGGCGTAGATAGAAACAGTCATTACCTGCAGGGAGGGGGGTTATTATACCCTCCAGCTGGGCTGAAGGTGCTCATTATACCTGCTGGGTGCTGGATGTCTGTACGGGCAGAGGATGTTTGATGCTGTTTCTGTGAGGTGATGTCAGATGGACTCATTTTGAGGAACAACACCACTTCTCTGGCAGAACTCACCTCGATGCAGGTGGTGGGCATCTCTGCCGGTTTGTTGTTGATCCTGAACCTGTACCAGCCCGGTGACAGAGAGTGGTCGCAGATCAGGTCCTGGATGGCGGTGTTCTGGATCTCTGTAGAGTCGAAGTCCACGCTCCGGTAGGGATTGCGCAGAATCTGGTGGCCTCCTGGTTGACACTCTGGAGCTGAGGGTGAGAGAAGAGGAAGATCAATGAAACCAAGACAATGTGCAAAAGTTAAAATGTGTAAAACAGCCTTTCTTTTCCCTTATTTGCTGCTTTTCTGCACACAGCTATTGAGCAGATGTTCTCTGTTTTGCATGAAGACATTGAGCGTCAGTGTGTGACCCCACTGTGACCCACTTAAGTGATTTCCCACTTCTGGAGAGCTTTTATCTTCCTGGATGCTCTCCTTTCGCTTAACAATCCACATTTCCAACTAAAACAGTTTAATGGAGAGGAAATGAAAACTGAGGAACCTCAGGTCATGATTGCATCACGTCTTGACAGTGTCCTGCTGTGAGCAGGACAGACAAAACAAAAGCAACTCAGTTTGTCTTGGGAAACAGATAAAGGTCTGATGTCCTTGGATTAATGAACTGTGGGGAAAAGACCTCATTTAAACTAAATGTGAAAGTTCATACTTGACCTCAGGAAGTATTAAATATGGACTTTTTCCAGTGCTATCCTCCATGTCATGGTCTTTCTCAAGGCTTGAGGCTTAGTGATATTTCTTGTTGTTTCACCCCAAAGAAGATGGATGGACCACATCTGATGGAGATGAAAGACCTCTAGGATCCAACAGGAGCTCCAACAAGAAATGTTTTGACGCATCAACATGGACAATAAGGGGTTGCAGCAGGAAAAGAGCGTGTGGCTGCTCTTTAAAGTGTCGATCGGCGTTAAGGAGGCGAGTTGGAAAGATCATTCCGCCCCCAGAGGTTATCTAAATTGCTAAGAATAACAGACATTCCTTTGAGCCTCTCACCTCTCTAAACTCGCCCCGGGGAGGGCAAAGCCAATGGCGCATGAGAGCTGGGGGGGGGGCTGGTGAAGCAAACCGGTGGAAACTACTTGAGCAGAACATGCAGTTTTCCACACTGACACATTCTGAAAAGCTCCACCACGTCTGCGAAGCGAAATGGGTCAAAGTCATCAACGGGGGCGGCCGAACAAAGAGGTACGAGTTGTTCTTTGACATTGTCGAGTCAAGTCAAGGAAAACAAACACCGAGGGTATTTAGGATGTCTCCAGTCCGTCAAAGCCTTGAATGGACTGGGTGTAGTTACTGCCAGTGATCCCGAGCCTAAACAAGGTCTTACAGGCCGGTCTTCACCTAGACAGCCCTTTGAAAACAAATGCTGTTGTTTACATGGTGGCCTGTCTGCGTGTACACCTCGTCTGGAAGCTCCTCTGACGAGGCTGGAGGTCACAGGTTGTCCAAACAGCCAGCTTTTCACGGAGGAGGACTGGGACTCCGGCTGCCGGCTAAACTGTCCCAATAGGCGGCTTAATGAGTTTACAGAGCCCCGGGGGAGGAGGGGGCGGGTGACCTAATGAAGCGGCCCCTGGGTGGAGGGAGATCCCACTGAGAAGGAGGCCCTCGGCGGCCCAGATGTGCAGAGACTCAGTAGGAGGGGGGGCTGTGCTGGTTCTCAGGAAAGAAGATTAATTTGGGAGAGCGTGGTGTTAACATAACTGAGGTTACAGGTCTTTTTCCCAGAGGGGCCGTCACTCAGCGGTGGAAACAGACGAGGTCGTCGGCCTCGGAGTGACAACAGACAACTCCTTTGTTTGAACTCGCTACATGAAGTTGCACATACAGTAATGCCTCGTCAGAGTCCAGATCGTTCTGACTTGGCTGTCCTGATCTGACAGTGAAGACTGAGGAAAACTGAAGACTCAGTTTACAGTGTGTCCATGACAGGTCGACAAAACAGCAACAACCAGTAAAACTGTGTCAAAGGAGGCAGATGACAGATAAAAGAGCATGGTCGTATGAATTTTTAAAGATGGGGAGGTCTGGTCCTGAAGCTGCTGATGGCTGATCTTTGAAGACCAAACTTCATCTTTGATTCACATTAAATGTTTCTGATCTGACAGTGGTATGTTGATGGTTATTTTACATACTAGTAAAGTTTGCAACTTTTTATTGCAAGGTCAAAGGAGTTTAACTGCCAGAGGAAGAATTTATAGGACTTTTCTCAACAACTATTATCTTATTTTTGTAATAATCTGATTGAAAAGCATCTCCTGGAGCTAAAGGGGGGGTGAGGACCCGGACCCCCAGCATTTAGCTTTACTACAGCCTGCCTTAAAGTTTACGACCGTGTGCTTTGATCTGTTGTTGTACGTCCTGGAGACAAAGACGTGGGCGCAATAGAGAAGACAGGGTGGCAACTACTGCGTGGTATGATCTAATGAGAACAAGCCTCAGTTTTCAAATGAGCTCTTTTATCTCACCAAAGTTTGGAGTTTTTGTTGCACTACAACCATAAAGGTTTTTTGTGCAGTGTTTTTTTTATTTTTACAATCCTCCTTCAGATTTACGACCACACATGCCATGACAGCAGTGACAGAGAGCATGATGGGAGAGGGACTCTGACCAAACAACGCAGAGACAGTGTGTTGTGTCTGTCGTCTGATCTTGTTTTAATTACAGCTGCTCTTCATGAGGTTTCTGTTGTTTTTATTTCTCTCCTCGCTGCTTTGTCAACTCATTGCACACTGTAATAGAGTTCAGTTCTTCATCTGCACGCTTGTCCTGCTTAATAACCCCCAGAGACAATGTGCTGACTGCTGCAGGAGATAATGAACCTGGACAGACAGTTGGCTGAACTAACTTTGTCTGTCTCCCTTGTGTCTCATGAAGTCCATCTCACTGACTGTGGACCTGCTGAGTGATGGGAATGCAGCAGCTCAGGCCAACTCGCCCAGCTCTTCTCAGTCTGCTGCAGTGCACAGGTAACATGTCCCCACTTCTTAGGAATAAGACTTAGAAAAGTTCTCTGGTTGTTTTAAACATCTGCTTCTACTTTAAACTCCTCTGGGTCACGAGGATGAGGAGCACTTTTTTTTTTTTTTTAAATCTAAGCGGTGAAACCAGCAGCTGGACTCCACTTGGAAACAGTTAGGACATGATTCAGGTTGGTCTTCTCCGTAATTTGAGCCATAAACTTTAACATGCGACCTACCGTGCTGCGCGAGCGCTTCCAGTTGCAGCAGCCACAGCAGCGCGACGCGTAAATATCCGTGGAGCGGGAGGCGCACCGAACCGTGTGCGCAACGGGCCATCGCTGCGGCTCCGGGGCGAAGTGATGCAACAGCAGGGCTCAGCCTCAGTCTCCCGGTCCCATTGACTCCGAGTCTGGAGAAACGAAAGCGTGAAAGTGGCGCAAGTTCTCTTTAGATACTAGAGGAAGAGGCTGGAGGCTGCGGCTCTCTCCGGTGCGCAGGGCGCGGGATGACTGAAGAGAGGAGGGGAGGGAGGAGGGAACCAAGATCCGAGGAGTCCTGTTCCTGTAGGTGGGTCCAGCAAATCACATCAGAGACGGATCCATCCGGACTGTCAGGAACCGCAGCACTGATCTGCGTGTGCACGCGGGAGTCGAATAAAAATGTAACGTCAAAATAAAAGCACCGCCACTGAACTTTAGTCATTATGTAGAGGAATGAAATAATGAAAGCCTGCTGCAGCTTTATGATTGGAAATAAAATGTCAGAAAAAGAAATTATAAGAGTTTAATGTTAGAAAGCAAAAGGTCTACAATAATAAACATTCCCCATCCGATATTGGCTCACATCTGATGAAGACCTAATTCAGTGTCTCAAAAATGTTAATATTACAAAATACCAATTTAAAAAAAAAAAGAATTTTTAAATATGGAAATGTTGGCCTTCTGAAAAGTATGTCCATCAATATATGCACTCAATAGGTTGGGACTATTTGGCTTGAACCACCACTGGAAATTGACTTTTCCATGATATTTAATTAATTGTGATGCACTTGTACAGTATGTCTCTATATCCAGGAAGATGTTGCCATATGGAAAGAAAGGGGACACTTATGTTTTGAATTTATACATAAAACAATATGTGCTCACACATGTTGTTCTTATCAATTTTAAACATAAGCTATGTGTATGTGTTTTATATTTACAAACATGATATTAACACAGGTCAGTGGGACCTGGAATGGAGTATATAACATCCATGTGCATACATGGGATATTTTTAATGACTCCATATATGTTATTTAGAGATTATTCATATGTATAAATAATGACATGCATGACATAAGTATCGATGTAGCCTATATTAGTTTAGATAAGCTATGTATATACAGTATATATGTTTGTAATTATTACATTTATGTATGGGTTTAATCTTATATGGGGGAGTAGGTCCTCATAGCTGATTCACAACACAAATAATTTGATATTTCAGACAAAGTGTAGCTCTATAGACTTAATTACATTTAAAAATGTTTTACAATTACATAATTACTAGTCCAGAGACAGGACGGCCCCTGTAAACACCAACCACTGCAGAGGCTGTAATGTGCTCACTCACTTCATTACCTCCTCAGGAGACTGGAAACAGTTTGTAGCCGAAATGGTTTCACTGCGGGGGGGCAGCGAGAGCCTGCAGAGCTGGAACAGAGGAGGTCGGCCTCAACGCTGTGGAGTAAATATCAGGTGCTGGAGGCTTCACAGAGGAAGAGAAATACCTTTCCACTAAATAAGAGACCTGAGAGCAGCAGCAGGTGTTCAGAGCTCGTCCTCTCATTCACATCCACCAGCGCTCTGTGAGAACGGCTCACATCACATGTCTCACTCAAACATACTGAGGCCTTCAGTTTAAAGTTAGATTTTGGTCTTAATTAGTCATGGAAGCTGAAGAAGAAGACAGGAAATGGGAGGGAGATTAATTGAACCACAAAGTAAAAGCTCGATTTAACTTGAATACACACAGACCTGTCAGTTTGAACCATCCTTTTTTCTACTGTTAATTCCAGTTTTAGATTTTCAGATTAGGTATCACACTACTCTCTAGTTCTAGCTTGAAGCCAGTTCATGTTAACTTCTTTCTAAGCCGGAAGTGTATCACATTAAAAGCCTGATCTGAACAGGTAGGCTACTAAAAAGAAAAGAGGTTAAGAGGATGAACGGTCAATAAAATGAGAAAAGGGAAGTTTTCCACACACGGTCGCTCAGAAAAATGCTGTCAGTCTCTTCCATAGGCCATGTGTAATATTATATCATGTTAAACATCAAATATCTGCACTATCTGGATCAGCTTTTACATTTTTGCTTGTGTGAGTTTGTCCTGCTCTGTCTGTGCCTCATCATCCACTTCACCGTCCTCTGGAGCAGAGGCTCTCTGATGAAGCATCTTTTCAGGAGAGAAAACATTACCCCCCCTACCCCATCCCTCCCTGCTTTGATGTTTGTGCCCTGAGAAACGACAAGGGGTGGTGTTGGGGGGTTTGGGGAGGGTGGGTTGAGGTTTCAGTCCTGCCTCCCTGAGCGCTTCCAGATGTCGCACATCCTCTTTTTACTGTGAGAAAACCAAGGGAGGAACAAGCGAGGGGCATGTCGGCAACTCCAATGCCCCCCTTGCCCCCCACCAAACATCTTGCGACCATATTGTTTCTGCACTCTTAAAAAGCATGAGTCGTTTTTTACACGTCTGCGAGCTCCGTTTTCAAAACACCAACTTGTTCTTCCTGCAAACATGTCTCTTTCTCAGCTCATACAGTGAAAGATGTTTTCATTACATGAATTGGAAAATGTCTCTAATATGTGTTGTCTTATAGGGAAGTAAAACTTATTGCTGGGTGCTTTGTTTGTTTCTAATAATTTGCAGCTCATGTGATAAAACACAAATGTTTTTCCATTAATCATAATGACCTGAAAATGATCTTTCAGCATCTATAAACTTGGAGGGCAGGCCGGGGGGAGGACAGAGGTCAGCCCGCATGACCTGGAGGGCGTTTCCATCTCTGTAATTGTTCCTGAAGGTCATGTCTGAGGTGAGATGTTGTCTTTGTGAGGCCCTAGGAGCCGGTTTATCAGCAGCATATGGACACGTTGTGTTCAGGAGCAGCTATATAAAGCATGCAGTCAAAACACACTGAGGTCAAGTTACACCTCCATACTGTACATCACAATACAATGTGACCTCTAAACCCCCCAGTGCTGGTTTTCTCACTCTGTCAACCTTGATTACGGAACATGTCCCAAACAACATGGTGTCACTGATTCAGAGTCGGTTTGACTGTAGGCTGTGTGTTTTTGTTCAGGTCCCAGCTCAGTTTGATCCAGCGAGGATGGAAAATAGCAGGAGCTAATGTGATGGAAGTAAAACTGACGGCTTGTTGAGCTGCTAGGAGATAAATAATGAGACAGAAGAAGGAGAAGAAGAGGAAGGATGGTAAGAAGATGAACACCACCTTCTAATAATAACACAATAAGTTGTCAAAGTGAAAATTTCTGATTCTCTGTAGCCTACTGACCCTAAACAAAAACAAATGTTCTTTATAATGTCGAAAATAATATTTATTCAATGACTTATGGCATAAAATTATATTTATCGTTTTATTTGTATGTTGAGTTAATATAATACATCCATGGTTGAGCCTTGCTCTAACGAGATTTCAACAGCGCAAAGGTCCTGCTCCATCCCGTGGGCCTGCTCCACCTGGCGGTTCCTGCTCCATCCAGAGGCCCTGCTCCATCTTTCTTTCTTTTTTTTTTTTTTCTGTGTGTCATTGTCGTATAAGCTACTGGACTAATTTGAATTTCCCTCCTTGGGATGAATAAAGTATTCTCTACTCTACTCTACTCTACACTATACTAAAACTAGTTCCGTCTAAATACTTTGTTCGGGACTTTTTGCCCGGTGTATCACTCCGCGCACCAGGTGTCCGCTGATTAGCGTTTAATCGACGCATATAGTGTAGCGGCTTATCTTAGCTTGTACTTGATGAAAACAAAGTTTACACTGAAAATATGAAAATAAGAAGAAAAACCGTGAGGATTAAATCATGTATGGTCGTCAGAGGAGGAAATAATCCTGGAAGCTGCGGCGCTCACTGGAGGTAATACCCAGGGGGCAAAGTCCCATTTTTTTGGAAAACCGACACGGAGCGTTGTAAAAGGTTGTCCACCAGAAATGATATCTAGGACCTTCAAGGATTAAAACCTGGGTGGACAAGGACTAGCTGCAGGAAAGCTACGGGGTCCAAAACCCCCCTTCTTGGGTCATTTTGCTGGCGAAAGTATGTAAATGCAAATACTTAGGTACTACAATGGCATAAAGAGTCATACAACTATAACATTTGGCAGAGAGTATCTTGACACATAGGGGAAGGCAAGAAAAAAAGATTCTGGGGTTTACTGCAACTTGATTTTAAGATATCACCCTCAACATCCCAAAAAAGACCAAAAAAAGTACTGTTCGCCTGACAAATTCTCATGGAAATTATTATTTTTCAGCACTTTATGGAGGACATCTATACCTAACATTTATATAGAAAATTACTTTAATTCATAAGCTTCCATTTGAGTCCAAGATAGCCTTTCTATCTCAAAACCCTCACTTGCTGTGGCCAACGGTCTTCTCTCTCTATCTGTTCACTTTGGGGAGATCCCGGAATACCATGTATTCTAATGGGCCAGTTAACATGGAGTTTTTCACAATAGGTGTTGCATTGTTTGGAGACAGCCTGTAGCTTTCCAGTAGCTAGTAGAAAGGCTAGCTTGGACTCAAATTGAACCTTATGAACTAAAGAAAGTTTCTATATACATGATGTTCTCCATAAAGTGCTGAAAAATAATAATTTCCATGAGAATTTGTCAGGCGGACAGTACTTTTTTTGGTCTTTTTTGGGATGTTGAGGGTGATATCTTAAAATCAAGTTGCAGTAAACCCCAGAATCTTTTTTTCTTGCCTTCCCCTATGTGTCAAGATACTCTCTGCCAAATTTTATAGTTGTATGACTATATATGCCATTGTAATACCCAAATATTTGCATTTACATACTTTCGCCAGCAAAATGACCCAAAAAGAGGGGTTTTGGACCCCGTAGCTTTCCTGCAGCTCGTTGACCGGGTTGTCCACCCAGGTTTTAATCCTTGAAGGTCCTAGATATCATTTCTGGTGGCCAACCTTTTACAACGCTCCGTGTCTGTTTTTTTGCTTTGCCCCCTGGGTATAAGTGAGAATAACGTTTAAACAAAGTAACGTTGTTCGCTTAGCAACAGCGCGGCTACGGAACTAGTCGTATCCGGGTCGCATCGTCAAGTAACGTTAAATGAAAAAATATGTAAACCAACAAGTTACCCTGTTGCTTATGGCTATTGAATAAATAATGTAGAAATATTCAAGCATCATGCTACTGTTTACACAACACAGTGCTGCTATCTAGTGGTAGGTTGAAGGCAGTGACAGCCAGGAGAGAGGAAGTAGTTCCTACAACATGTAGCTACTGTATTCATTCAGCGCTTTAGTCGTGGGAATAGGAAGAACTGGGAAACACTACTGACGAACTAGTTTGAGTACAAACAGTAGTAGAAGAACTTATCTGAACCTCTTCATGGATGAACCAGACCAGAGACAGTGAGTCCTGAGTGTGTTGGTGTTCACGCTGTCTTGTTTGGATTCTGTCACTTCAAAGTGAAAGTATGCGATCACATGAGTTGTCTGGTCAGATATGCAAAACTCCGCTAATTGCAGGAATTAGTCGGGTCCCTGAAGAGTTAAGCTCAAGGACAGTAGTAAAGGTCTGGTTGTATGTGTGTGTGAACTTTGTGAGGTCAGTTCATTGGTTTAATGATTAACTATCTGCACGCAGGTTAAAGAGCATCTTCAGAGCAGAGGCTTCTCTCAGTGTGACTGCAGAGAGGAAGCTCCACTACACAACTGTGAGTAACAGCTCTTACTTTCTGTATTTTAATATTAGACTAATAGGATCTGTTTTGTTTGAAGGAAGATTTATTATTAACAAGATGTTTAAACATCTAAAGCTTTTGGATATGATGCCTTTCATTTTGTTTATGCCTTTAATGTGCACATAGTTATGTAACGACAAAGTGTGTTGTGTTAAACCGCTTTGTCTGGTTTGTAACAGCAGGACTCGTAGAGAAATAAACAGTATTTATTGAGGGTTAATGAAGTGTTTCTGGTTGCACAGTTACACAGCGATGGATCCATTCATCAGTTCGACCCCGAGAGAAACTCTGGAGCGGGTTTCAGCCTTGCTGGGCTGCAGTCCGACCTCTGCAGAGGTGGCTTCGTACCTGGACAAACAGGACAAGCTGAGACACCTCCGAGAAAACTTTCTGGTGCCTAAAATAGCCGAGCTGCCTCCCTGTGAGTAGAAGACGCCACATGATTAAAGATAGACATGATTTTTTAAATATTCAGTGTTTTGACAGTGTGAAAATGTGGTGCCTCCCTCTGTGATGCTCCTGTAGCCGACCTCTCTCTGGTTGACGGCAGCAAGGACTGCATCTACCTGGTGGGGAACTCTCTGGGCCTTCAGCCCAAGATGACGAGGAAATATCTGGAAGAGGAGCTGGACAAATGGGCCAAGACGTACGTACACTCCTGCGTCTCCACATGAAGCTCCAGGTGTTTTTACAGCATAGAAATAACCTGTTTTTGCAGGGGGGTCCACGGCCACACAGAGGGCTCTCGACCCTGGGCCTGGGCTGAAAACAACATAGAGGAACTCATGGCTAACGTTGTTGGTAAGAGCTGCTCTTCAGTATTGTTATTGTTGTATCACTGACGTTCATGTTCTGCTGTGGTATTAGTGAGAACAACGTGTTTATATGTGATTTAGCTTGTTACGGTTACTGCACTTTTGTGTCCTGGTCTGTTTTGTAGAGTCCAAAGTCCAAGTCTTTAAAACAGATGTGTGATAATATCATGGTCTTGTCCTGTTTGTCGTGTTGAGCTGTGGTCAATAATTTGTGTCTGACAGGAGCTAAAGCTGAAGAGGTGGCTCTGATGAACGGCCTGACAGTCAACTTACACCTTCTACTGGTGAGAACCTGTCTGCTCTTTCTATTGGACGATATGACGTAGGTATTGGTTTGTTGACTGTTTGGTCTTCCCAAGTTAGAACTGATCCAATTTCCTTTCACACTTAATTTTTGAATTATATAATGTGTCATTACATAAGGTGTTTATTGTATTTAGATATAATTTTGAAGCATTTTAAGTAGGGTTGCAAAATTCCGTGAATTTTCAAAGTTGGAAACTTTCCATGGGAATTTATGGGAATGAACGGGAATATATGGGAATAAACAGGAATAAATAAGAAATTTACAAAATTGACGGTTGGCCCTTAACAGGGACCTTAAATATAGTTGGAGAAAATATATTGTAGCATAATCTTGGCTAAAACAACCAGATTTAATGCAAGTGCACTTGAATAACTATGCTATTCCATGCACACTGCTTACTGCAGGGCTATTGGGCCACGCCCCCTACATAAACTGTGCATTCCTCCATCACATGCACAGATGATTTCTTGAACCCTGGAGGCCACACTTTTGAGCCCAAAGCACAATAGGAGAGCTCCTTTCATTTAAAGGGACAACCAGGAGTTTTTGAAAGCAAAGTGTTTTCACACTACATTTCCCATGAGCCTCCGCGTGCACCGTGAAATTCTTGGACCGGCGCAAGACGGACGAAAATGAAAACATTTGCCAAGAATGTTTTCATTGATCAAGAATGAAAGTCTGAGGTTGGAAGACGATCAGATATCGTCGTAGTTCCGACCATAAACAGCGATTCGGCTGCGTTATTCCCATGACCCATCGGGCAGCATCTGCAAATCCAAAACTAGGAAATGCTGGGCGACCCGACCACTAATAATAATAACAAAATAACAATAAAGACAAAATGATATATTTATCAAAAATGGAGCCGTTAACAAGTGGTAATGTAGATTCATCCACATTAGACTTTTTTATAACCTTTAACATTTTGAATGGGATTTTTATTTTATTATAATTTTTTGGGGGGGATTATTCTACTCAACATTCATGTTTTTGTTGTTCAGTAAAAGAAGTGATGTTTTTTAATTGTATTATTTTGCATGGACAAAACATTTGCATATGACAAAACTAAATACTTACATATATATGTTTGGATATGATACAGCTTGTTTGAATTACCCCCAATTTCTAGTTAATTCCCATAAATTCCCATTATTCCCTTGGACAGTTTGGAATATTTCTAAAATTCCCCAGCTTAAGTTTCTGGAAAATTTCCCAGAAATTTTCCGCCCCTTTGCAACCCTAATTTCAGAGTCAGTCAGAGAACATATTGATGGATTACTGGTGTCGTTCAGGGTTTAGTGGTGATACTGTCTTTCAGTAGCCAGACTTATTGTCCCATTGTGGGTCAGATGTTTCCCAGGGAGACCATAGATGCAATGAATCTGAATGAGACACCCCAAAATTCAATGTGGTGCTTGCATTACACCAGGGGTCGGCAACCTGTAGCATTAAAAGAGCCATTTAGGCCCTTTCTCACTATATTAAAACTCGGAGCCACAAAACTAACTTTGGCTTAGATAGGCAGAGAATACCCTGCAGCAGGGTACAGCAGCCAACCATCAACCTGAATATTAAACACAAATACATGAGGTCAGGGTTTTCAAAATAACATCTCTATTTGTCTCACCTGGTTAATGTGTTTTTTGCCCCTGAACTTCAATCAGGGTTGGAAGATTCACTTTGATTTTCACGATTGCGAGCTCTCATCTGTGAGATGGAGCGATGTTTACTTTTGATGTAGTTCATGGCGGGAAAAACCTGACATGCATGCATATTTTGATCGACAAAATATTAAATAAAGTTTTATTTTAATGTCACAATAGCACCTCAATGTACAAAGAAATAACTATTACAACAAAAAAAATTAAATGGCCATTATTTATTTATTTTCCCAAAACGAGCTCCCCCCCTCTCTAAACCACGGGAGCCACAGCCGAGGGATGAAAGAGCCGCAGGTTGCCGACCCCTACATTAGACTATGACTGAATTCATTACTGACTGTTGTGATGTCTTTCTGCAGCTCTCCTTCTACAAACCCACAGCAACTCGCCACAAAATCCTCCTGGAGGACAAGGCCTTTCCCTCAGACCATGTGAGCCAGTCCACAAATAACAGCAGTTGTAGTTCTGCTCTGGTTTCTACATGTTGATTCTTGCAGATGATTCAGCCGTTGTGTGACTTCCTTCAAGTCTAATATTCTCTTGTATCTGTCTTCAGTATGCTGTTGAGTCTCAGATCAGGCTACGAGGGTTTGACCCTGAGCAGAGCATGTTGTGTCTGTCTCCCAGACCGGTGAGTCCCAACAAGTTCATGCTGCACAGCAACAGTCACTTCACTACAGTTAAATATCATTTTAAAAATGGGATGCTTCCTGCTCAGGGAGAAGACACTCTGAGGACAGAGGACATCCTGGACGTGATTGAGAAGGAGGGCGACTCCATTGCTGTGGTGATGTTCAGTGGAGTGCAGTATTACACTGGCCAGCTGTTCAACATGGCTGCCATCACTGAGGCTGGTCACAGGAAGGTACGACTCACATGAAGGAGACACAGTAACTGACAGGCTGTGAATACAACTAATAACCCTGTGTGTGTGTGTGTTTGTCAGGGCTGTTACGTGGGGTTCGACTGTGCTCACGCTGCAGGAAACGCAGAGTTGAAGTTACATGACTGGGGAGTGGACTTCGCCTGCTGGTGCTCCTACAAGGTCAGCTGACCTCACCTCCTCTCTGCACGTCTTTTTAATATATTTTATTGATTTCACAAAAACAAACAACAAACCATACAGCACAGACACCAAACTGCCAAACAGAAATGCACTAATTCACATACGTGAACTGCAAATCATACAACATACATAAATTTACATGGGGACTTTACTGAGAAAAGTAGAAGAGAGAGAAAATAAAAGTATTCTATTACTTATTGATGAGGCAAAATGTGGTCGCCCTTTCTGCAGCAGGTCTACAAGGTCACCAGGAAGGTACTTCAGGAAAGGTTGCCAGACACTATAAAACAAGTCGTCATTGCCCTTTAATGTGGCATTGAAGTCTTCTATAGGAAAAACCTTGAATATTTCCTTGCACCACTGTGTGACTGATGGGGGTTTGTCTTTAATCCACACCTTCTGTAGAGTATATTCAGAAGAAATAAGATAGGCTCCAGCTTTACTGTTTTGTGAAAGATTGAGCTGAGTTCCTTAGCGATCTTTTTCCAATATCTGACTATCAAGGGACACAGCCAAATACAGGGATAGTATGTCCCTACCTCTTTTTTACACTTCCAACATAAGGGGGAGATCTGGGCATTTACTTTGTTTAGAAGGTGAGGGGTGCTGCTCATGTTTGGTGACTGTGACCACATGAGTGTCTCTGTCTCGGTCTGTGTCAGTATCTCAACTCAGGTGCTGGTGGTCTGGCTGCAGCGTTTGTCCATGAGAAACATCAACACACCATCAGACCAGCGTGAGAACTCAGTGTTATCAACATGAGTTATTATCAGTTGGAAGGTGTCCATGCTTCTAAAACCAGTGTATGTCTCTGTCTCTGTCCCTCAGGTTGGTGGGATGGTGGGGCCATGATCTGAAAACACGCTTCCAGATGAATAACAGTAAGGAAAACACTTTAATTGTTCTGTCTCCTGTCCTTTGTGATGTGTTTGCTGCCATCTAGTGTTACATCTCTGGTACTTGTGGCCTCAGTGTTGGAGCTGCAGCCCGGTGTGAGCGGTTTCAGACTGTCCAACCAGCCCGTCCTGCTGGTCTGCCCCCTGCAGGCCAGCTTAGAGGTACTGCAGTCTGATTGTTCACCTTGACATTTCTATGGGTTCTGAATCAGTAAGTAATGAATGAATGAATTGTTCTGGCAGATCTTCAACCTGACCAGCATGCAGGCGTTACGCAGGAAGTCCCTCCTGCTGACCGGTTACCTAGAGTACCTGATTCAGCATTACTACGCCGAGGACCCCGCCCAGCCCCACAAGCCCCACGTTCATGTCATCACACCCTCCGACCCCCAGCAGAGAGGCTGCCAGCTGTCACTCTCCTTCTCGGTCCCCATCAGGACGGTGTTCCAGGAGCTGGAGAAGAGGGGCGTTGCTGTGAGTAGAGACACCGTGTGGACTGTGGAGTGGTAGGAGTTGATAAGATCAGTGTGGTGATGTTGTGTTGTTGTCTCTGTGCGGCAGTGCGACATGAGGGAGCCCAGCGTGCTGCGAATCGCTCCGGTGCCGCTCTACAACACCTTCAGTGATGTTCACCGGTTCATAGAAGCTCTGGGACTGGCCCTCGCCGCCGGCAACAACCAGTGAGAACTGTTCACTCATGGTGGTCTTCACGTGGTTGGTGTGTGTGTTGAATAAAGGTTCTGGGCTTCACTTGGTGGTGGTGTGTGTTGTCTGTTCATATATACAGCGGGGAAAATAAGTATTGAACACGTCAACATTTCTCTCAGAAAATATATTCCTAATCGAGCTATTGACATGAAATTTTCACCAGATGTCGGCATGAACCCAAGTAATGCACACATATAAAGAAATCCAAACATTAATGTCCATAAATTAAGTTATGTGTAATAAAGTGAAATGACACAGGGAATAAGTATTGAACACATGAGGAAAAGGAGGGGCAAAAAGGTTTGGAAAGCCAAGAAAGCAGCTGGAGTTTGTCACTATTTAGAAAGTTAACCTGTCCCCTATCAGTGCAGACTAATAACAGATGGTTTAGTCCTGATTGATGCCTTTTAAAAAGGTTTCTCACCACCAAGGTGTCGGACAAGAAGCACTGCATGATGGGTAATAGCAAAGAGCTGTCTAAAGACCTATGCAACTTTGTTATTGCAAAACACATTGGAGGCATTGGTTACAGGTGCATTTCTAAACTTCTGAAAGTTCCAGAGCACCACTGGGGCCTCATCCAGAAGTTGAAAGAACACGGCACCGCCATGGCCTTCATGTCTTGCATGTGTGTGTGGGTGGAGGCCATGGCGGTTGAGTGCATTACTTACCTGCTGATTCCAGGTCTTTCTGAAGCTCTCCACCAGTGGTCCTGGTCTGTTGGAGAACCCTCCTGATTATTGTTTTGACTCCTCTGTCTGAAATCTTGCGAGGAGCACCTGGCTGTGGCTGGTTTATGGCGATGTCGTGTTCTTTCAACTTCTGGATGACGGCCCCAGTGGTGCTCTGGAACTTTCAGAAGTTTAGAAATGCACCTGTAACCAATGCCTCCAGTGTGTTTTGCAATAATAAGGTTGCGTAGGTCTTCAGAAAGCTCTTAGACAGCTCTTTGCTATTACCCATCATGCAGTGCTTCTTGTCCAACACACAAGTTACAAATAGTCATTCTGCACTGGAGCGTCAGGGAATGTGACTTTGCTCAAACACCAGGCATCTTACATCTCTTCTATCTTTGTCTCTTTTGTAGGTTTTCAACCCTGAGCTGACTGGCTAGCATGTGCGTCTACTTCCACCTCTACTTGGTAAGAAACACTCAAAGCATACTGTTGAATACACACAGCAATCTTTATTTACTTCCACAAGACACATAGTCACCCAGTTACCTCCATCTTGTTCAGTCTGAAAGACAAAGGACACATTCAACATGAGTTGCAGGTGGAAGCGTCAGGGAATGCGACTTTGCTCAAACACCAGGCATCTTACATCTTTTACTCCAGGTTTTTGTTCATTTGATAGTGTTTGTTTCACTCTATCTTTGTCTCTTTTGCTGGTTTTTAGCCCTGAGCTGACTGGCTGTGCTTCTACTTTCACCTCTACTTGGTAAGGAGGCTTGAGTGTTCCACACATACACACAGCACTCTTTTACTTACTTCCACAAGACACATACCCCCCATCTTGTTCAGTCTGAAAGACAAAGGACACATTCAGCATGAACTGCAGGTAGTCCTGCTAACACTGCTTGTCCATGTTCTCTCTTTCAGAGGCTGCTGTCCACCATTGAGTCCAGAAGAACTTCACCACCTGGTTCAAAGAAGACATTGAAGACTCAACAATGTTAATTGTGTGGAAATGCTTGTCAGCCAAGATCCATCCCTGGTTTGTGCCATGTGTGTCACTGGGTAAGTCAGCCATCTTGTGGACCGGGCCATGTGGCTGCAGGTGTTTGTTTCAACCAAGAGAACTTTTGACTAAGTCAAGTCTGGTGTACTGCTGCTTGGTTGGAACAAACACCTGCAGCCACATGGCCTGGTCTACAAGATGGCTGACTTACCCAGTGACGCACAAGGCACAAACCAGGGATGGGATCGACAATGTAAAGTTTTTGTAAATGAAAATAAAACCTAATTAAACATTTTGTATCTTTCATATAAACCTTCTTTATTTGTGACTAATGGTGGTTTGTTTTTCTGGAGTTCACCTCATTAAAGTGATAGTTCACCCTAGAATGAAGTTTCACTCTAGAATGAAGTTTCACTCATTATCTACTCACCCTCATGTCGACTAAGGGCTGGAGCTGGAAGCAGTTTCAGAGTCCTCCGTCCCCTCTCTGAGTTACAGGGGGTCTCGGCGTAGCAGTGCATTTCAATGTAACGGTTGCAAAGGGACACCAGAGGTCTTCGTAAAAAAAAACACACCAAAAAATATCCAAATACCTCCATGCGGTTTGTATAAAATGTCTGTCTTGTACTGAAGCCCGCAGATGCGGAATTGTCCCGAAAAAAATTAAATAAGTCCATATTTCAAGCTTGTTTGCAGCGGAAGCTCCTCTTCCTGGTCCGCCCAAGTCTCGGGAGATCTGCGACGTTGACGCAGATCTCGGGACAATTCCACATCTGCGGGCTTCAGTACAAGACAGACATTTTATACAAACCGCATGGAGGTATTTGGATGTTTTTTGGTGTGTTTTTTTTTTTACGAAGACCTCTGGTGTCCCTTTGCAACCTTTGAAATGCACTGCTACACCGAGACCCCCTGTAACTCAGAGAAGGGACGGAGGACTCTGAAACTTCTTCCAGCCCTTAGTCGACATGAGGGTGAGTAGATAATGAAACTTAATGAAACGAAACTTCATTCTAGGGTGAACTATCACTTTAATATATAGGTTTGTATATGGCCTTTGTAACTGTAAATACTAAAGCTATGGTCAATAACACATGTGTTAAAAAGTTTTGTATCTTTTATATATTAACAATTTATTGCATCTTGCCTTATTGCTTGACTGTCACAGACTCATTTACTCAAGATGTCTCCTTTGACACTCCAACGAGGTGATGTCCTCCAGGAGGCCATGGAGCACAGATCTTACATCTTTATTCAGGTTTGGTTTTTATTTTGTACTTATTCTCATTTACAAGCAACTTTACATTGGATCAAGGTTAAACAATGTTGTAAATACAACAAACAATTGTTTGTAAATAAAAATAAGTAGGCTACAAAATAAAAACCAAACCTGAAGTAAAGACATAAGATCTGTGCTCCATGGCCTCCTGGAGGACGTCACCTCGTCAAATTGAGTCTGTGACAGTCAAATACAACCAATAAATTGTTTATAAAAGATACAAAACTTTAAATTTAAAAACACATGTATTGTTGACCATAGCTTCAGTATGTACAGTTACAATCGGTCATATATACTAATGAGGTGAAACCCAGAAAAACAAACTAGCATTAATCACAAATAAAGAAATGCTCTTACTGCTGTGCAGACAGTCAGCTCCTCCCGCTTCATCTTCAGTGTGATGTTCACAAACACCTCTGACTCTCCACCTGGGACAACACATACACAAAAAACATTTAGTCACACTCATCCTGACATTTAGAAATGTTTGGCCTGCAACAGTTCAGCTACAAATCACACTTACTGTGTTTTATCCAGAAACATTGAGGTGGCTCACTCCTGGTTTCAGCTGCTGATTTGGCGCCATCTGCTGGTCAAAGCACAGAAATACACCAGGTTAGTTTTAAATGACAGAAAAGAAAACAAAGAGAAGTGAGGTCTATTAAGAGATGTATGACAGTGGAAAAGTACAAGACACGTATAAGCAAAGTGTAGCCTGAATAAGATACTCCTGAGACTGGATCGCAGGAGGACAGCTAGATTGACATTTAATATTACAGTAGGTACATGTAGAAATACACTGCCCGGCCAAAAAAAGAGGTCATAGCCATACACTCTAATATTTCGTTGGACCGCCTTTAGCTTTGATTACGGCACGCATTCGCTGTGGCATTGTTTCGATAAGCTTCTGCAATGTCACAAGATTTATTTCCATCCAGTGTTGCATTAATTTTTCATCAGAGTGCGGGAGACCTTCTGACATTTTATCATAACATTATTTGAATGATGAATGTATATTCTCTATTTTTTTTATTATTAGGCCCGAGCGGCGAGTAGCACTCGCCCGAGAGGCTATTGAAATCGCGCTGTTTATTATTCTTTTATATTAAAATTCTACCCCGTATTCTGTGCATATGTTGAGCAGCTCCTGAAACCCAGCACTAGAGGGGGAAATGATTGCCAGATCATCCGCATACATAAGATGATTAACAATAGTATTTCCAATCACACAGCCTGTTTTACAACTTCTCAACTGGTCTGATAGTGCATCCATATACACATTAAATAGGCAGGGGGAAAGTAAGCCGCCCTGACGGACTCCATTACTCACCCCAAATGGAGCAGAGACCACATTCCCCCATTTTATTTGCATGCACTGATTGTCATACCAAAAAACCAGAGCAAGACGTTCCGAAAAAAAATCAATAGCTCCACTGTTATACAGTACAGAGACTCCAAAATCACCACACACACCAAGGGACTCCCCATGGTCATACTACAACAGCAAGTGGCGGAAAAATGTGCATTTTTGTAATTTTGGTGATTTCTTATTGGAATTAATCATTAAAAACCTCCAATATTGATCAATAGCTCCACTGTTATACAGTACAGAGACTCAAAAATCACCACACAGACTAAGGGACTCCCCATGGTCATACTACAACAGCTGTTTTGGGAAAATGTGCATTTTTATAATTTTGGTAATTTTTTATTGGAATTAATCATTAAAAACCTCCAATATTGATCAATAGCTCCACTGTTATACAGTACAGAGACTCCAAAATCACCACACACACCAAGGGACTCCCCATGGTCATACTACAACAGCTGTTTTGGAAAAATGTGCATTTTTATAATTTTGGTGATTTTTTATTGGAATTAATCATTAAAAACCTCCAATATTGATCAATAGCTCCACTGTTATACAGTACAGAGACTCAAAAATCACCACACAGACTAAGGGACTCCCCATGGTCATACTACAACAGCTGTTTTGGGAAAATGTGCATTTTTATAATTTTGGTAATTTTTTATTGGAATTAATCATTAAAAACCTCCAATATTGATCAATAGCTCCACTGTTATACAGTACAGAGACTCAAAAATCACCACACACACCAAGGGACTCCCCATTGTCATACTACAACAGCTGTTTTGGGAAAATGTGCATCTTTATAATTTTGGTAATTTTTTATTGGAATTAATCATTAAAAACCTCCAATATTGATCAATAGCTCCACTGTTATACAGTACAGAGACTCCAAAATCACCACAGACACTAAGGGACTCCCCATGGTCATACTACAACAGCTGTTTTGGAAAAATTAGCATTTTTATAATTTTGGTGATTTTTTTATTGGTATTAATCATTAAAAACCTCCAATATTGATCAATAGCTCCACTGTTATACAGTACAGAGACTCAAAAATCACCACACACACCAAGGGACTCCTTGTGGTCATACTACAACAGCTGTTTTGGAAAAATGTGCTTTTTTATAATTTTGGTGATTTTTTATTGGAATTAATCATTAATATCTTCCAATATTGATCAATAGCTCCACTGTTATACAGTACAGAGACTCCAAAATCACCACAGACACTAAGGGACTCCCCATGGTCATACTACAACAGCTGTTTTGGAAAAAAATTGCATTTTTATAATTTTGGTAATTTTTTATTGGAATTAATCATTAATATCTTGCAATATTGATCAATAGCTCCACTGTTATACAGTACAGAGACTCCAAAATCACCACACACACCAAGGGACTCCTCATGGTCATACTACAACAGCTGTTTTGGAAAAATGCGCCTTTTAATAATTTTGGTGATTTTCTAATCATTAAAAATCTCCAATATTGGTCAATAGCTCCACTGTTATACAGTACAGAGACTCCAAAATCACCACACACACCAAGGGACTCCCCATGGTCATACTACAACAGCAAGTGGCGTGCACAGACTTTTTGAAGGGCAGGGGCGAAAAGGAAAAAAAGGGCACATAATAGCGCCTCCTCGTCACTGAAAAGAGCACTTCAGCACGCGTTTTGTCTTCCCTGGGGGAACTTTAGCACATGTCTTGGCACCTACTGTAGATGTGGCTCCTGGAGGGCACTTTCAGGGCTGCCAAGTTTCAGAAAATGACAAGTGAGACATGGTGCGTTTGGCCAGCGACCACAGGCCGGCGGCGAAAAAAATGTGGCCTTTTTTAACGTTGATTTCCCCAGTTTTAATATTGATACCTTAAAGCAGAAGTCGGCAGAATGTTTTTGTACAAGTTTTTAATGATTCATTCCAATAGAAAATCACCAAAATTATTTGGTACATTTTCCAAAAAACTTGTTGTAGTATGACCACGAGGAGTCCCTTGGTGTGTGTGGTGATTTTGGAGTCTCTGTACTGTATAACAGTGGAGCTATTGATCAATATTGCAAGATATTAATGATTAATTCCAATAAAAAAATCACCAAAATTATAAAACAGCACATTTTTCCAAAACAGCTGTTGTAGTATAACCATGGGGAGTCCCTTAGTGTCTGTGGTGATTTTGGAGTCTCTGTAGGCTACTGTATAACAGTGGAACTATTGATCAATATTGCAAGATATTAATGATTAATTCCAATAAAAAATTACCAAAATTATAAAGATGCACATTTTCCCAAAACAGCTGTTGTAGTATGACCATGGGGAGTCCCTTAGTGTGTGCGGTGATTTTGGAGTCTCTGTGCTGTATAACAGTGGAACTATTGATCAATATTGGAAGATATTAATGATTAATTCCAATAAAAAAATCACCAAAATTATAAAAAAGCACATTTTTCCAAAACAGCTACCATGAGGAGTCCCTTGGTGTGTGTGGTGATTTTGGAGTCTCTGTACTGTATAACAGTGGAGCTATTGATCAATATTGCAAGATATTAATGATTAATTCCAATAAAAAATCACCAAAATTATTAAAAAAAAGCACATTTTTCCAAAACAGCTGTTGTAGTATGACCATGAGGAGTCCCTTGGTGTGTGTGGTGATTTTGGAGTCTGTGTACTGTATAACAGTGGAGCTATTGACCAATATTGGAGGTTTTTAATGATTAGAAAATCACCAAAATTATTAAAAGGCGCATTTTTCCAAAACAGCTGTTGTAGTATGACCATGGGGAGTCCCTTAGTGTGTGTGGTGATTTTGGAGTCTCTGTGCTGTATAACAGTGGAGCTATTGATCAATATTGGAAGATATTAATGATTAGGCTAATTCCAATAAAAAATCACCAAAATTATTAAAAGGCACATTTTTTCCAAAAGACCTGTTGTAGTATGCCCACGAGGAGTCCCTTGGTGTGTGTGGTGATTTTGGAGTCTCTGTAGCCTACCGTATAACAGTGGAGCTATTGATTAATATTGGAGGTTTTTAATGATTAATTCCAATAAAAAATTACCAAAATTATAAAAATGCACATTTTTCCAAAACAGCTGTTGTAGTATGACCATGGGGAGTCCCTTAGTATGTGTGGTGATTTTGGAGTCTCTGTACTGTATAACAGTGGAACTATTGATCAATATTGGAAGATATTAATGATTAATTCCAATAAAAAATCACCAAAATTATTAAAAGGCACATTTTTTCCAAAAAACCTGTTGTAGTATGACCACGAGGAGTCCCTTGGTGTGTGTGGTGATTTTGGAGTCTCTGTACTGTATAACAGTGGAGCTATTGATCAATATTTCAAGATATTAATGATTAATTCCAATAAAAAATCACCAAAATTATAAAAATGCAAATTTTTCCAAAAAAACCTGTTGTAGTATGACCACAAGGAGTCCCTTGGTGTGTGTGGTGATTTTTGAGTCTCTGTAGGGGAGACCGGGGTCAATTGTAACAGGGGTCAATTGTAACATTTTAAATTGCACCAATCAGAAATGAGATACAACCATGAAATTCATTATGCACTTGTGTTTTGATGTTCCCTTTCTGCCTACCAAAGGAAAAACTTATATCTCATGCATTTCTGATTTTATCTGACAAGACTCATTTTTGAGGTATGAAAATGAAAAATTTCATCATCGGTATTTTTCTCATTCCTTCTTAACCTTTAATGTCTAATAATTGAAACACATCTAGTTTTGTTGACAATTTTGTTGGCTATCATTTGCTATATTTGTCATATGTTAACTTTGTTGTTTGTTGCCAGCAGGCAGCTTTGTAGCCTACTGTATAACAGTGGAACTATTGATCAATATTGCAAGATATTAATGATAAATTCCAATAAAAAAATCACCAAAATTATAAAATTGCAATTTTTTCCAAAACAGCTGTTGTAGTATGACCATGGGGAGTCCCTTAGTGTCTGTGGTGATTTTGGAGTCTCTGTACTATAACAGTGGGGCTATTGATCAATATTGGAGGTTTTTAATGATTACCTAATTCCAATAAAAAATTACCAAAATTATAAAGATGCACATTTTCCCAAAACAGCTGTTGTAGTATGAACATGGGGAGTCCCTTGGTGTGTGTGGTGATTTTGGAGTCTCTGTACTGTAGGTGGAGCTATTGATTTTTTTTCGAAGCGTCTTGCTCCTGTATTGCAATTTGCAGACGGTCCCTGCGCACTCGCCCGGCTACCGGCTGCGCATAGAGATCAATGTTTTCCGTCCAGCTCGGAGAACGGCTCGTTTTCGTAAAAAAATCGGGTTTTGATTCTTGTAGCTAGTAGCCTAGTCTGTGCTATTATGATGTGAAAGATCATTTGCGTTTGAACAACGTTTCGTCTCAGAGTTATTGATCCCGGAAGTCCGAATCTGTGAATATCTTTCCAACTTTACTTAACTCCCCGCGAGGTGCATGAAGTTCTCGGCGAGCATGCAGAACAGGTTCAGTGCTTCAAAAGCTTCAGTTTCACCACCACTACATCCAGCTCTTTACAACACTCTAGTTCACACATTTACATTGGTCATAAACTGAGCTAAACAGACACACAACTGAAAGCAGACACTGCTACAGTGTGGACACGGAGCGGCTTACGGTATAGCCTCTCTTTCTACGTGGTCACGTCTCTGTAGCTACTCGACCAACTATTCCTTTCATTTGTGAAAGTTTTATCGCACTTACAGTTAGTTTGAGCGAAGTACGGTAGACTCCGGTGGTCGGTTGTCTGCTTACTCCCATGAGCAATGCTTCTTTAACCGGAAGTGGTTGGAGGGTGGAGGAGGACCGACCGGTAGCTGTGTGGACCAGGACCGATCACATGGATAAAAACAGGATGAACTGGAACAGAAACAAATAGCCTACAAAGTATCCCTGCTGGTGTTTAATACAGTAGGCTAATAATACAATAGGACAGAACCCAACATGCTTTATTTCAAGAAGAAGTTGTATCAGTTCCGTGTGTAGTCACTTGGAATAACTTCTAATTCAGTAAACAACCTTGACTGGAAGAAGAATTTACCAGCTAGATATATGATAAATAATACAATAAAATAAGTATCGTTCAAAGTAATCCACACATCCATAGCCAGAATGAGATCCACCACACCAGCATTGGATCTGAGATGAGATGTGTTGGAAGTCGTACGGCTGCACAACAAAAAGACTTCAACAAGACTCATAAGCTGTGTCCCAATTCAGGGGCTGCATCCTTCGAAGGATGCAGACCCTGAATTGGGACACAGCTATACTGTAGCACAGCACCACATACAAACCATGCACAAAGCAAAAGCAGCACATTGACTCGAACTCACAGTTCCACATCCATTATCATGAACAATTCCACTGCACCCTCTACCACCTCCGAGTCTGCACATGTGGACTTTGTACTGCAGAGTGATTGAATGTTGAGCTGAAGACATGTTTTCTCATGAAGATGAATAAGTGAATAATTGTGACAGTCTCCTTCATTGACATTGGTTGGTTTTGAAGCAGGATGATGATGATGATGAAAATTGTGCATGGTCTTGATCTAGCGACCACGGCATTGACAGGCAAGGAGTATAACCATTGCACCACGACTAGATGATACAAAAAAACAAAAAAAACAAACTGGGAGTGCTGATTGTGAGAGGATCCTGGTGCTCAGGGACCAACAGACCCCTCAACCTTTTCCAGCATCATGAGAACAAACTAGTTTGACTCCTTGTCCGCCTAGAGATCTACTATAGAGATAGAGCCTATCTCAGTAACACAATGAAACACAGAAGAATTAAGAAATTTAACAACACCCTTTCTTGTAATTGGCGATTGGAATTTGTATCTAGGGCTGTCCTGTGTGTGTGGAGTCAGTAGCAGGTCCACACAGCTGGGTAATCAACTTTTTAAAAAAAACTTTAGTAACACTTATGTACATAATACTGTTGTACCAGGGGAAGGGCAAGTATAAATATATAAAGAGTAAATGATTACCATTTACAAATAAATGCACTGATATAAAGTAAACAGGCTCCAGTAGATCTTCACCATCTCCTCACCTGTAGATATACATAAACACATGTTTTGTTACAATTGGCTGATCATATATAAACCTACTCAATACACACATGGCTAGCATACACACATCAATGACATCCCAAAGGGAACCCCAGAAAAACAAACCAGCGTTACCGATGTGGCAAGGTGAAGAGGTCCTGGGCAGGGATTGAACCCACACTTCCCGGTTAGAGTCACGTGCGCTTGCCAGTCAGCCAAAGGAACATCCCCTTGGCCAAGTAGCCAGGGCACATGATCAATTGGAGGCATAGTGATAGGAACCTCAACTGTTGCACTGACAAATAAAAAAATGTCAGACAGTCAGTCAGCTTCTCCTGCTTCATCTTCAGTGTGATGTTCACAACACCTCTGACTCTCCACCTGGGACAACACATGCACAAAAACATTTGGTCACACTCATCCTGACATTTAGAAATGTTTAGCCTACATTGTGTTTTCTCCAGAAACATTGAGGTGGTCACTCCTGCTCCAGCTGCTGATTTGGCGCCATCTGCTGGTCAAAGTTTAGAAATACACCTGGTTAGTTTTAAATGACAGAAACCTGCAACAACATTAATAAAGTTAAACACTTCCTTATTCTAATTCTCACACTGACATTTACATTTATGTCAAATAAACCTCTGGAAACTCACTTGTCTTTTGTCAGTGAACTGGGCTCTGTGGTGGACTGTTGTGTGTCTCTTAGGATAAACAAGACTAAGGCTTCATAGTATCATCAAACATACCTGTATGACCTGTGTTTTGTTCACAGATCAGCACCATGCATGCATTCCTTTAACACCTCATTAATGTGTAGTCGTGTGTGTGTGTATATGACCAGCGCAGTGACAATCCGCTGGTCATAGTGGATTTGACATCGTCAGAGCAGCTACAAAGAAACTCAAGTGTTGTTGACTAGATAATAACCGGCGTGTTGTTTACCGTATGGAGGAGGGGTTTCCTGACGCGATGACGGTCGACGCTGAAGGTCGTCTGTGGGTCAACTGTTACGTCGGAGGACGAGTCATCAACATCGACCCCGCTACTGGTTAGTTACTGGTTAAACTGGTAAGTTACAGGTTAAACTGGTTAGCTACTGGTTAAACTGGTTGGCTACTGGTTAGTTACAGGTTAAACTGGTTAACTACTGGTTAGTTACTTGTTAAACTGGTTAGTTACTGGTTAAACTGGTTAGTTACAGGTTAAACTGGTTAGCTACTGGTTAAACTGGTTGGCTACTGGCTAGTTACAGGTTAAACTGGTTAACTACTGGTTAGTTACTTGTTAAACTGGTTAGTTACTGGTTAAACTGGTTAGTTACTGGTTAAACTAGTTAGCTACTGGTTAAACTGGTTAACTAGTGGTTAGTTACTGGTTAAACTGGTTAGTTACTGGTTAAACTAGTTAGTTACTGGTTAAACTGGTTAATTACTGGTTAAACTAGTTCACTGGTTAAACTGGTTGACATTGTTACTGGGTTGATGATGTTAGTTCTGGTTAAACCAGGTGCTGTCATGTCACTGAGCTGACAGCGTGATGGTGATGATGTCATCAGTCCTCAAGTGTGCGCCTGGCGACCGTCTCCCTCCCAGTGAAGAACATCACTTCCTGTTGTTTTGGTGGTCCGGACTACGCTGACCTCTACGTGACCTCGGGCAGTGTGGGCCTCAGCCAATCAGAGCACAGCGAGCAGCCGCTCGCCGGACACATGTTCAGGGTGAGTCTGCGTGAAGGTTTATGGTTCACCTGGAACACAACCTGTGGTCAGTGTCAGTCACAGCTGTGTGTGTGTGTCTGTCTGCAGGTGACAGGCCTCGGGGTCAAAGGTCGACCTTCAAACTGTTTCTCTGGGTGACGATCTTCCAGCCAATCACAGCGCGGATCCCCGGCAGGAAGTGAGGGCTGTCAGCCAATCAGAAACATGGACATTCACGAGTCAATGAGATTCAACCAAACTCATGAATATGTAAAAACCAATAAAAAAAGATGAATGTCTCCATGGCAACGACTGATGGTTTGATTGGCACCAGACTTTTATTGTGAAATACTTCCAGGAAACAAAGTGTGCTGTCGTCAGACATCGGACGTCGTGCGGCGCCGAGGTGAGACGCTGGGGATTGTGGGTAATGTATTAAAACAACAGAGCGTCATGTGACAGGGTGCGTTTAATTCTCACACCAGGAGCAGAAACACCGGCAACAAACACGAACAGGACGAGCTACGGAGTCTAGAAAACATATGTACACATAGAAAAGTTTGTGCTGCTTCACATCTTTGACGGGGGGGGGGCAGGACGCCAGGTGTGTCCCTCCGTCCTGCTTTGTGCATTTTGTCCCAGCAGGGGACGGACGTTGCCCAAACAAACAGGGGCAGTGATGACATCATCAGGTGACTGATGATGTCATCACCTTCTCCATCTCTTCAGGTTCTGTCCTCGTTTGGGCAGATTTAACTTCGTCAGGTGACGCTGTGTGTTAGCCTGTTAGCATGTTAACCTGTTAGCTCGCACCACGACACAGCAGAACCTGTCAGACATCGACAGGTGGCGTCCAGGTGGCGTCCGGGTGTGTCCTGACCAGAGCCTCAGCAGCAGACATCTCATTTCTTCATGTTGGAGGTGAGTTCTCCGTGTGTCGTTGCTACAGCGCCCAGCTTACAGGCTAACTACATAACCAGCTAACGGGTTAAACTGATAACCGGCTAACTAGATAATCAGCTAATGGGTTAGCCAGGTAACCAGCTAACCGGTGAACAGCAGCGGTTCAGTGGCAGCGGTTTGTGATGAACAGAGTCTGGCGTTAACACTGGATGCTAACACTTGATGCTAACACTGTTAAGGTGTCCAGACTCGGCCTCTGCTGATTGGTTGAGTAGAACACAGTAGAACACAATGTGGTGAAGTGGAACCCTGTACAAGAACCAGTTAACGACACGACTGAGGGAACCCAGAACCACCACAGACCTGCTGACCCAGAACCAGAACCAGAACCAGTTCATGTGTCACAGCGCCTCCTTCAGGTGAACCAGGACCAGGTGAGACCACCTGGGGGTCAGGGGTCAGAGGTCGGTGGTGTCTGGGCTCCTCGTTCGTACAAACAGATAAAAACAACAAATCATGACGTCGACAGTTCACATCGATCGATCAGAAATGTTCAAAGTGCTGATTGGTCCCATTGATTAAAAGTGGGCGTGGCCAGTTGAAGACGCTCGCCGACCTCAGTAGTGCTCCTCGCTGTGGGCGGGGTCGCAGAAGAAGCGAGAGCTGCGTTTGGCCGATCGGGCCGTGAAGGGGACGGTCTTCAGCGCTGCAGGTAAAACCAGAGGAGACAGCCAATCAGACGACAGAGGGGAACACGTGGCGTGATCAGAGTGCCTGAACGCGGCGCCTACCTGTGATGATGTCCTCGATGGCACCGTCCTTCCCCTCGTAAACATGGCGACTGTCTTTCCCTTGTTTTCGTCTCAGCTCGGTGATGAGTTCCTGCTGCTGCCGCTTCCCCCTGTGGGATGGAGACTGGGGGGGGGGGGTGGGGGGGCGGGTTGAGAGGTCAGGGCTGATGTGACTCTCGCCCGTGAACATCGAGCGTGAGCGGCTCTTACCTTGGTCGCCTCCTCCTCCTCCTGCTGCTCCTCCTGCTCCAGCTTTTCCAGCAGCATCTGCTCCTGGCGCCGCCTCTGCTCGTTCTCCTCCTCCGCCAGCTGCACACAGGAAACACAACACACGGTTGCTGTGGGCGGAGCTTCAGCCCAGGGGGTGGGGACTGAGGCCGTGGCGTTCTGTTAAACTCACCCTGTATGCTTTAATGAAGCGAACGAAGATGGGGAAGAAGACGGAGGGCGGCATCGTCTTGGAGCTCTCGCCGAAGAACTTGACTACGTCCTCGAAGGCGTCCTGAAGGACATGCGGCCGGTTAGCACGTTAGCATGTTAGCTGGTCAGTGTATTGATGACCTGTGTGTGCGTGCGCTCACCTGTGCGATGCGTGCGTCCTCCTGCAGCTTGCTGAGGCGGGACTCATGTCTGCTGATGAAGTCTTTGAGCGTGGCGTTGTGCTGCACGCTGAACTCCCGCCAGGTGAGTTCCATGCCGCGCTGCAGGTCCTTCACGTCGCACAGCACATTCTCCAGGCTCACTGCACAGAGAGGACAGGCTCTGATTGGCTGACAGGACAGACGGTGCTGTGCTGCGCTCTGATTGGCTGACAGCCTCACCTGCCGCGGCCTTGTCGACGTAGTGCAGCTCATTGTAGAACGGAGACACGACGGGATATTTGTCTCTCACCACATTGGCGATGTAGTGAAGCAGCGTCTGTTTCCTGTCGGTCGACTTCGTCTCCAGGAGCTAGACACATGGACACACACGTCAGGACAGGTGTGTGTGTGTGTGTGTGTGTATGTGTGTGTGTCTGTGTGTGTTACCAGGTCCAGACTCTGAAGCTTGAACCCGTACACCGCTCCTCTCTTGCTGCTGTTCATGTAGTTCCCCAGAGCCAAGATGATCTACGACACAGGCAGTTACATCATCGCTCATGTTCGATGACATCACAGAAACAGATGACATCACAGACACACGCGTCTCTCTCACCTCCAGGATCTTCTTCAGCTTCTGAGACGACTTTATCGAAACCGAGGCGGCGATCATGGCGTGAAGTTGCTACGAGGAAGAAGACAGAGACAGGTCAGAGTCCACACATCTGACCGTCCACATCTGTCTGTCTACATTTGTCTGTCCACATCTGTCTGTCTCTTCCTGTCTGTTCACATCTGTCTGTCTCTTCCTGTCTGTCCACATCTGTCTGTCTCTTCCTGTCCGTCCACACCTGTCTGTCTACATTTGTCTGTCCACATCTGTCTGTCCAGCTGTGTGTCTTACCGGGGTCAACATCTGGATGTTGTCAGTGAAGTTTCCCATGAAGGTCATGATGGACATGCGCTGGCTGAGTCTCTCGATGCGACTGAACTGCATCATGAAGCGGTCCTCGTCGCTCAGCGCCTCCAGAGGTTTCCTGTCCCTCTCGTATTGCCGTAGCATCTTCACCTCCGCCTCCGTCGGCAGGAAACGCATCAGACACTCCACGAAGTCGACTCTGACGGTCCGCAGGTCGAAGCTGCAGCGACCACAGGACGGTCAGTGACATCATCAAACAATTCACCAATAGGTTTCCTTCGTCACTGGAAACGTGCATGTAACCCTATGTCGTCATGGAAACGTCTCAAATATCTAAAACAGTTTTACGCTGATGAGGTGGTTTGTCCTCCATTGACGCTTACGTCCATCTTCCTTTAAAGTGAAGTATCGCGGGACAAGAACTTAAAGGAATTATGGGATATCGCGAGACAGAGTTACGGCTCATTCTCAAAACAACTTTCAATGGAAACAGAAACTGGACTTTTTAGAAAACCTGAGATACAGAAGAGTCTCTGATCAATGCTGTTGCAGTGAGACACACCTGGACACACCTGTCTGCTGTTCGCTACCAGCTGCTGTAACCTGCTCTGATTGGCTGACAGAACATGTAACTGTTGAACCATGACCTACGCGTGGATGGCTCTGCAGATGACCTCTGACCCCTGGCCGGCCTTCCTCAGCGTGATGGCCAGGTTCTTCGCTCTATTCGCCTCCAGCAGAGAAACTTTAGATGCCGTTTTCTGTGGAAGTTTCTGTCGAGACAAAGTCAAGTCCACGGCCGGACCCTGAGCCTTCGTCTTGAAGAGCTCCTCGAACTCCTCCACGTCCAGGTCCTGAGAGACAGACAGGTGGTCAGACAGACAGACAGGTGATCAGAAAGACAGACAGGTGTGTGTGTGTGTGTGTATGTGTCACCTGCAGGATGGACTCGTCATCGATGTCGTTGAAAACTGTCCCGTTGATCTGACTTGGCTTCAGAGCGACCCAGTTCAACACCGGCATCCGGAACTTGGTCTGGATCGGCTTCTTGATCTTCACCGCTGGGTGAGACGGGTGAGACAGGTCAGACAGGTGAGACGGGTGACACTGAGACAGGTGAGACAGAGACAGGTGAGACGGGTGAGACAGAGACAGGTGAGACGGGTGACGCAGATACAGGTGAGACAGAGACAGGTGAGACGGGTGAGACAGGTGAGACAGAGACAGGTGAGATGGGTGAGACAGAGACAGGTGAGACAACAGATGTGTGAGCAGACAGACAGATGTTGAACTTACAGAACAGCTTGAGCGCCCCCTCTGTCAGCAAAGAGAAACAACAACAGATCAATACGTTAAATTCAGACTGTGATTGGCTGAGTGACAGCTGACAGCTGATTGGCTGAGTGACTGACCTGCGAGTCCAGAGTTGAAGATGACGGTTGGCGAGCCACCGCAGCCGGGGAGGGGCGGGGCCACCGGGGGCGGAGGGGGGGGCATCGGGACGGAGGAGGACAGTTCACTGGTCCGACAGGGAGGGGGAGGGGGAGGGGGAGGAGGAGGAGGAGCAGGGGGGGGAGGGGCAGGGTACGGCCCATTGGACACTGGAAAGAAGAAGAAGAAGAAGAACAGGAAGTGATGTTATCTGTCACCTAGCAACCAGGTGCGTGTTGGAGCTGGAACTCACCTGAGCCTGGCATCGGCGGTGGAGGGGGTGGAGGGGGGGGTGCGGGCAGCGTCATGCTGTGATAGGCCAGAGTCTCTGGGCTGCAGAGAGAGAGGGGGCGTGGTCACAGTGAGACGTTGTAAAACGTTTTCTACAGAGCGGCGGCGTCTTCGGTCTGCGGTCTTACCTGGGGGAGAGGTTGGGACAGGGAGGAGGGGAGGGGGAGGCGTAGTCAGCCACCCCCCCATCCCCCTCCCCTCTCTGCGGCTGCGGCGCTCCGGGCCCTCCGGCTTGTTGTGCCTCCTGCGCCTGGCGCTCCAGGCGGCTCTGGCGCCGGATGGTCTGGTCCTTCTCACGGACGATGCGCCGCAGCGTGTGCACCTGCGTGTTGGCGCTGGCGTACACGTCCTGCTCAGGGGACAGGGACGGTTCTCATCATGTGGTCAAACAGCATCATCATACAACACTGTCTGTCTCCATGGTAACTGACCCGGAGTTGGTCCAGCTCCTTGTTGGTTTGCATCAGCTGCTTCTCCAGCTCCACGATCTTCAGCATCGCCTCGTTCTCCACGTCCAGCAGACGCTCCGACATCTGAGGACAGGTGAGACGGGTCAGTCAAACATCTGTCTCCACATCTGTCTGTCACCGTCCAGCCGTCTGTCTCACCGTGCTCAGGTTCTCCTCCAGCTCCTCCACTCGCTCCAGAGCTGCCGTCTTGGTCTCGGCGTCCTCCAGCAGCGTCCCCACGTCAAACACGTTGTCCAGATACGCCTGGATCTGCACCTGCAGCCGGTCGCTCTCTGTGTGCTTCAGCCGCTGGAGGAGACAGAGGGATTATTGAACAGAAGTCATAGCTGAGAGCTGATCATGTGACCATGACACCGCTGCCTCTGTGATTGGCTGAGAGCTGATCATGTGTTACCTCCAGGTGGTCATCCAGGTTGAGTTTGGTGAAGTCATACTGCAGGTGAACTCTGAAGTTCATGTCCTCCACCGAGTGAACCACGATGTTGATGAACTGCATACAGGCCACCTGCCACCGTCACCATAGCAACAGACCGTTAACAACCATGACTGATTTGATAATGTAACATGTGATGTCACATTCTTCATATTAATGTGCGAATGACTGGAGGAAGTGACATCATCATCTCACCAAGAAGTCGATGTTGTCGTCTTCGTTCTTAAAATGTTCCATCAACTTCTCAAAGCGCATCGACTCTGAACACACCTGAAACACACCAACCAACCAATCAATCAATCAATCAATCCATCAACCAACCAACCAATCCATCAGCCAACCAACCAACCAACCAATCCATCAACCAACCAACCAATCCATCAGCCAACCAACCAACCAACCAATCCATCAACCAACCAACCAATCCATCAGCCAACCAACCAACCAACCAATCCATCAACCAACCAACCAATCCATCAGCCAACCAACCAACCAACCAATCCATCAACCAACCAACCAATCCATCAGCCAACCAACCAACCAACCAATCCATCAACCAACCAACCAATCCATCAGCCAACCAACCAACCAACCAATCCATCAACCAACCAACCAATCCATCAGCCAACCAACCAACCAACCAATCCATCAACCAACCAACCAACCAACCAACCAACCAACCAACCAATCCATCAGCCAGCCAGCCAACCAACCAACCAACCAACCAACCAACCAACCAACCACTGAATCAATCCATCACCCAATCAATCAATCCATCCATCAACCAACCAATCAATCCATCAGCCAACCAACCAACCAACCAACCAACCAACCACCGAATCAATCCATCAACCAACCAACCAATCCATCAGCCAGCCAGCCAACCAACCAACCAACCAACCAACCAACCAACCAATCAATCCAATGAAAAGGTTTAATGTAGTTTACAGTTTTGAAGTTGTCGAAGGCTGACAGGATGATCTCGTGTCCTCCTCTGACCAGACATACGGCCGCCAGCAGTTCCAGCACCAGAGCCTTGGTCCTGGGGGTTGGAGGAGGGGAGGGGGGGGTGTTACAGCTGTGCTGCATCTGTTACATCCATTCTGAGTCTCTGTTGTGTGTCTGTTTGTGTCTCTGTTGTGTCTCTGTTTGTATCCCTGTGTCTCTTTTGTGTCCCTGTTTGTGTCCCTGTGCAGCACTGACCTGGGGTTCCTGTTGTTCAGGCTCAGGGCGATTTCATTGACGGCGTGAGGATGTGACATCACCATGTTGAAGCCGTACTGAGGAACACAGAGGTTAGAGGTCAGAGGTCAGACGTGTGTGGACATAACGGTCGTTGTGTAGCTGTGTGTGTCTCACCTGGTAGTTCATGATGGCTCTCAGACACATGACGCAAACATGGACGTCGTCTTTCTTGCAGACGAGTCGCGAGTTCTTCAGAGTTCGACGACTCGGCAGCGTGTTGGAGCGAGTGACCAGCGCCGAGCTGCACGGAGACACAGAGACAGGTGAGCTGTGAGAGACCGCCGTCCAGACACACTGTCCTCATGTGTCTGTTGTATGTCTGTTGTGTCTTTACCTGATGGAGTGTCGAGCTGCTCGCGGGACAGAAGACGATGGAGAGGGGAGGCTGCAGTCGCCATGGAGATCTTCAATGGACCGACTCCAGGGAGAGTCGATGGATGAGGCGTCACCTCCTCCTTCTGACTGCTCTCCATCAAACCTGAGTGACACATACATACACACACACACGATCAGACTGGCTCCTGGAGGAACTCACCGTGACCTCTAACCTCTGACAAACTTACGTGACGGCGTATTGAGCGAAGGAAAGATACTCGACCAAAACATCCAGACCTCGATTCTCCTCATTCAGGAACTCTCTGACCCATCTGCAGACAGACAGGTGAGAGACAGACGGGTTAAAGACAGACAGACAGACAGACAGACAGACAGACAGACAGACAGGTGAGAGAGACAGATAGACAGCCGATTTAAAGACAGACAGACAGACAAGAGACAGACAGACAGACGAGTTAAAGACAGACAGACAGACAGGTGAGAGACAGACAGACAGACAGACAGACGAGTTAAAGACAGACAGACAGACCCGATGTGGTTTGTACGAAGAGAAATCTCCAGTTCTCTGAGCATCTGAGTCGACTCCTGAACTCTTCTTCTGAACTTCTGCAGAGAGAGAGAGGAGGATCTGAGAAAATGTTGAACTGCCCCTTTAACCTCAGACAGACAGAGACAGGAAGTAGAACTCCATTTCCTAGCATACCTTGCGTGTGACGGCTGGGTCCAGGAAGCCTCGGAGCTTCTGGATGTAGGTGTGAGGAGGGTTCTTCACCTGGAACCGCTCCTGCATCAAACACAAACACGCACAGGTGAAGCCCCGCCCACCTCAGGTGAAGCCCCGCCCACTTGACCTGAACTCTGATGACATCACCAACCTGATCACAGATCAGCTCCCACTTCTTCTCGTTGTCATAGGAACGTAGCAGACGCACCTTGTCCGGAGGCAGGTTCATGGAGTTCTGAGGAGCAGAGACGGGAACGTAAGACTGATTCTACAGATCCATGTTATTATGGGATGTCTGGTCATTCCACAGCGTCCATATTGGATCCAGGTCTCTGACTGGGACATCTAGATGGTCATGATGTCATGATGATGTCATGCTGCTGTGCAGGGACGTTTTTACACCAAATGAATAAAAACATTTCAAAATCAAAGAAAAATCAAATCTTAGTTTCATCCATTCATTCGAGGGTTAACTCCACCTGTCACTGTGAACCAATCAGAAACAGGCTGAGTGGTGATTAACTTCCACCTGAACTCAGAGCAGCCAATAGAAAATAGGAGGAGGAGGAGGAAGAGGAAGAAGTCGTCAAGGCGGTGTTAGTATAGCCCGTTTTTACCACCAGTTTCTCTCGAAGGCCTTTACATCCCATCATAACAACATCCTCTGTCCTTAGACCCTTAGACCCTCACATGCACTGAGAAAAACTCCATAGAAAACCCTTTAACAGGGAAAACCAGGAGAAAGCTCAGGGTGAGCAACAGAGGAGGATCATCACCCAGGACAGAAACGAGAAGAATTACAGACAAGAAAACAGTTTCTAACAGAGGATGTGAGAAACATGGAGATGTTGACAACAGCTGGGGGGGCAGATGGACCAGGACCAGGTGTAGACCTGGACCAGGTGTAGACCAGGAGAAGAGCAGGCAGCTGAATGGAGAACTGGACCAGGCTCAGAGTCCACATCAGACCAGAACGTCAAGTAGATTCATGCAGTCAGTTGTGCATCAGTGTGTGTGTGTGTGTGTGTCTGTATGTGTGTCTGTCTGTATCTGTTTGTGTGTGTGTGTCTGTATCTGTTTATGTGTGTGTGTCTGTATGTGTATGTGTGTTCAGTGTGTGTTTATGTGTGTGTGTCTGCCTGTATCTGTTAATGTGTGTGTGTATGTGTGTGTGTTCAGTGTGTGTGTGTGTGTGTGTGTGTGTGTGTCCTCACCAGTGCGATGGAGAACCTCTCCTCCAGCTCGGCGGCGTCCGGCATCGGGAGTCGAACCGGTGCCGCTCTGGACCGGATGACGGCCAGCTGCGTCTCCATGCTCTCTGCGTTGCCCATCACACACACACACACACTCACACTCAGCTAACACACACTCGGCGAGCAGGGAACACACCCACTACAACAACACACTCAGACACACGGCGGCGGCGGCGGCGGCTGGAACATGTGGTCGGCCATGACGGGGCGAGAGACGGGCGGTCGAGCTGCAGCAGGCCTCCCTCTCCCTCTCTCTCTCTCTCTCTCTCTGTCTCTTTGTCTCTCGTCCGTTTCCTCCGTCGCCGATGGTGACGATGAAGACGATGCTGAGGAGGAAGAGGAAGATGCTGCTGCTCCAGATGAAGCTTCGCTCTGCGGCCGCGGTGTGTGTGTGTGTAGATGAGAGATGTGTGTGTGTCGGTGTGTGTAGATGTGAGACGTGTGTGTGTGTGAGCGTGTGTGTGTTAATCCTCCCCTCTCTCACTCTCTCTCTCGTTCGCCCTCTTTGTCTCTCTCTCTCCAGCTGCAGTCTTTGTCTACCTCACTCGCCCCTCCCTCCTCCTCTCTCTCTCTCTCCTCCTCAGACAATGAACCTTCTGCCGCCGCTTGCCCCTCCCCCCACAGCCCCTCCTCCCCTTCGCTCCCCCAACCCCCCCTCTCCCATTCTCACACACACACACGCACTGACACACACTGAGGGGGCGGAGCCACGAGGCAACTGAGGCTGTCACATCATCTCTGGTAACCACAGTAACCACAGTAACCACAGTAATCCATAATAATAATAATAATAATAATAATAATAATAATAATAATAATAATAATGTGACATAATGAAGGAAAGGAACATGTTTGATCAATGATCAACTCTGTTTAATCACTTTACAACCCTTTGATTTTATTAATTCATTTCTAAAAGTAGCAGATTGTTAAGCAACTGTTATTATTTTTATTATCAGTATTATTATTATTATTATTATTATTATTATTATTATTATCATCATCACCATTATCATCATGATCAGTATTATTATTATCATGATCAGTATTATTATTATTATTATTATTATTATTATTATTAGGGCCACGGGGCCATCACACTGGACCAGTTACTATTATTATGTGGATTTTTTCTTATCTTTACTCCTCTTTTGGACACAATTTCGATTCGCTACAAATTATATATCAAAATGTGCGTTTTCATCGGGATCGCTGTGCTGTTACTTTTCTTAACAGTTTACGAATTTTTCGCGACGTAAGTCTAATAGAGAATGAATGGGAGGAGGTCAAAAAACAAACAAATCATCAGACTTTTCATACTGCCTACTGTTGTCTACTGCTCAGACATACATACTCACCTAGAGACTTCATTTAAACTTTAAAGGGACAACGAGGAGTTTTGGAAAAGCGAAGGGTTTTCACACTACCTCCGCGCGCACCGTAGAATTCTTCCACCTCGCGCAAGACGGACTCATGTTTTCATTCATCAAGGATTAAAGTCAGAGGTTCAGTTACCGTCGTAGTTCCGACCATAACGCCGCTATAATCGCCGTTATTCTCATTTGCGTCTGTGAAACCGAAAGTAAGGAAACGCTGGTCGGCTCGACCAGCATTTCCGCCACCACTAATAATAAGAAAATAACGATAGACAGAAAACGATATATTGATCGAAAATGGAACGATTAACAAGTGCGGGTAGCGTAGATTCATCCACATTAACGTGAGACTGTTTTATAACCGAATAGAAACTCCTCGTTGGCCCTTTAAACAGTAGACACAAGTCTTCTGTATTGGTGTATTATTCCATGTTATCAGGGGTGGAAAGAGTACCAAAAAAATCTACTCAAGTAAAAGTACAGTTACCTTGATGAAAATGTACTCAAGTAAAAGTAAAAGTACTGGTGTAAAAATCTACTCAAGTAAAAGTAAAAAGTAGCTCACTTAAAATTTACTCAAAGTAAAAGTTACTTCGTTACTTTTTTTTTTTTGAGGGGGGGGTGAGGGGGTATAATGGCCAGAGAACGGCCTAACGTTCTCCATGCTTGTCTCTGTGTTCCAAACTTGTCTCTTCTCCATCGATACATTGGTCTCCATCATCTTTTAGCTCCTGTGGAACCAACTTGATTCTGACCTTCAGACACTGCATCTGTCCAGAGCCAATCAGATTGACAGTTACTGGCACTAAGGTTGTCACTATCATGATCATGATACTAAAATTTTCAACTCAATATCGATATTAAAGGGATAGTTCAATGGTGTCAATGGTGCTCACTTTTCTTTGTCCAAAAAGACACACCAAAACACATCCAAATACCTCCATACTGCTCGTCTGTAATGTCCCTCTTGTATTGAAGCCCCGACTTGCTTGGTAACCTTGTCTTTAATCATTAACGTCACTTTTTAACCACTAGCTGTGGCTAATGGCGATGATGCACTAACTCCAGGTGTGGCATTGAAGGGACAAAGAGAGAAGCGGCAGCACAGCAGCGTAGTACTTTTGACAACCCACACAGACGCAGTGCAAGCTCATACCTATATATTATTTACTTTGTAACTAAAGCTCTTTAAAATGTAACTAAGTAAATTTCTTTCAACAATATGTACTCAAGTAAAAGTAAAAGTACTGACTTTAAAACCTACTCAAAAAAGTACAAATACACAAAAAAGCTACTTAGTTACAGTAACTTGAGTAAAAGTAACTAGTTACTTTCCACCCCTGCATGTTATGACAGGTCATAGTTTTTGATCAATCTCTTTTTTTTTTTTTTCCTTTTTTCCCAATAAGAATTTTTATTATGAATATTTAAAACTTAAAACAACAAACAGATCCCACACAAATACTGGACAGACTTGGACTCAAAAATAAATAAATAATAAAGGGGAAGAAATAACTACAAATCAGTTCATGAGATTATTATAAACAATGTCCCAGTGGTCATCCAGTTTTTGGTCAAAGTCTTTTAGCAGGCATGCTGCCCTTTCCATATTCAAGAGATCCAAGAATTCTCTCAACCATGACTCTCTGGTGAAACATCCCGGCTTGCAGACTTTTCAGTTCATAAGAATAAGTCTTTTGATGGCAAGACAGCCCAGAGTCCAGAGCCGGTGTTTCTGATCAATCTCTGATCAATGACCATGATATTATAGATTATAATGGGTGTGTATCCACAAGTTTCTTTAGAACGCTATGGGCAAAACCGGAAGCCAGTTTTTCCGGTTTGGTGGAATTGTACGTTTACGTTTCCAAGGTTTTCAGTCGTTGTCATAGTTGCGGTAAACGCATGGATCTATTAACGCTGGCTTTTAACACGGATGTCAATTTGTGTGATATCCACTGTTAAAAGCTGGTGTGATGATACATGCGTTTTACAGATTTTCATTTAAGGAAAAAAAAAGAAGAAATACATGCATTTACCGCGACTACCGAAACCATGGAAACGTAAATATAAATTCCACCGGAAGAGCAAAACCGGCAAAACAGGCACGTTTTTTGATGTTCGGAAAAAGGTGGATTGCACGGAATGTTCGTGTCAGAGTGCGTGACGTCATCAGTCAGAGTGGGAGAAAGCCCAGAAAACCCCCAGATTTTTTCTATTTCCACACAATTTACACTCTACACACACGATTTTTTCCTAATTTGTAGACAAACTTGTTCTGTCTCCCACCATGTGTTCAAAATATCAGAGAGACTTACAGAATTTGAATTATCAGCCTGTGAGTGCGGCCACGTCTGTCTCTGCTCCTCATTGACTCCAATACAAAGATTTTCTGACAGAAGCAGAACGGACCGATGTATTAAAACTGCCAGCGTCTCCAAAATATTTACTGTAGAAACACCAAATCGTACCAGAATTTTCAGGAAGTCCTTCGAGCACTGTTGATCCGTGTTTTGTTCTGATAGGAGCTACCGTTTTGTCACAGGAAGCCTAAATGCGAGACCAGTGCAGAGGCAGAAAATCGCTCTTTTTCTCTACGTTTCTGTCTGCCTCAGCCTGGGGGGCCCCTATCGTCATGGCAACCAGCTCAAGTTGTCGTGGTAACCTCTGAGCCTCAGGCCAGAGCTCGTTAACTTCATAAACAATCCACCTGGAGCCACACACACACCCTAGACTTGTAGTCAAGACCGCCTAATCCAAGTCCAAGACCAAGACCAGTTCAGCTCGAGACCGAGATCAAGACCAAAAAAAAAAAAATCTAGTTACACCATATTTTGCTATAGGGTTCAGCTGCTTGTATTATTTCAACTACAGGCACAACAATAGAGACAGTGCATGTCTTGTGTGTGAACTCACTAATGTTTTCATCAACTGGCTGTGATGAACTGTGTGGCAATTGCATATTTCTACACTATTAGAGGATTGACGGACTGACTATTAACTAGTCCCAAAGTCATCTAACAAAAATTCTAATGAATTGAAAATGTTACTGATTTAAATTGTAGAACTAGGCCTACTTTACTTAATTTATAGATGAAATGTGACATATTATCAACTTGCAATGGCATTATTTCCCAGTAGCCAAATTACACTGTATAATATCAGCATCACTGAAATGGCAGAGGTCTAATGCTTAACTCATTCACTACCAGAGTTTTTGTACAGACAGTGCCAGCACTTTTGAGGATTTGGCCTGTACTACTATTCTATTGGTGGGGTGGTGGGTCTCTGACTGTAGCGGGGACTGAGTGACTGCCGCTGAGTGCTTTGGCATGGGGGGTAGACAAACGCCTCTCGTTGAAGACAGCGGCGATAACGTCCTTTCACGTCTGAGTCTCCAAACCATAAATGTTTGTAACAACCCCAGCAAAACGTAGCTAGATTTGTCGCTAGTCGCTTTTAACAATAAAGTCGCCAAGACAGGTTGGAAATCACCACGGTTGCACGGCCGTTTGGTCCGTTCATGTCCAGTGGACAGAGCGTAAGCTGCAGTCTGCTCCTGTCTGCTCCTGGGCTCGAGAGTGCGTGATCACATGGCGAGCAGTAACGCATCTGTGTCACAAATGCATGTGATTGATAGCACTTGAAGTTGGCATATAAATATTGATTAAAAAAAACAAACAGCGTGCCTGCCTGAATTTTAAATCCCGTTGAGACCGCTCCGCCAGTCCCAGACATTGCGAGACCGAGAGACCTGAGACCGAGAGACCCGAGACCGAGACCGAAGACGGCCGAGGCCGTGACAAGACCAAGACCACAAAAAAGTGGTCTCGAGACCAAGACCAGTCTTGAGAACTACCGGCAAAACCGGCCGTAGCTCCCGTGGCCCTTTCAAAATTTCTCAGAAGAAATTTTCTAGTTATTATTATTATTATCATGGCCACGGGGCTTCACACTGACCTCTGGTCAGTAACTATTATTTTCTTCTTTTTTCATCTTCCAGACTGATTTTGATTTGTGGCTGATTTCTGTGAAATGCTCCTTTAACTCCACTGCAGCTTTAAACTGAGTTTCAGCTCTGAGTCTCTGCAGCGCGCATCATCCCCCCACTCCCCCCATCCCCCTCTAACCCCCCCCCTTCCTTCAGTCTGCGTCACGGAGACACAGAGACAGAGAGACAGAGACAGAGAGACAGGTGGAGACAGAGAGACGGAGACAGCTGGAGACAGACAGGTGGAGACGCTGCAGCCGCTCGTCTCTGTTTCTCTAAATGATGATTTTTTTTTTTTACTTTAATGATTTGACGCTGTAGCGCGAGGACACACACACAGACACAGACACACACACACACACGGCTCTTCCTCCTCCTCCTCCTGCGCTGCAGCAGAGAGGCTCGTGCTGCTCGGTCCGGTTGTCGTCATGGGAACGGTGCTGTCTCTGTCTCCGGGCTCGCGGAAAGCCGCGGCTCGTGGGCCGGAGCTGGCGGTGCAGAAGCCGGTGGAGGCTGGCGAGGAGGAGGAGGAGGAGGAGGAGGAAGGCTTAGCGTCAGAGAAGAAGAAGAAGAAGAAGAAGAAACGCCACCCGGTGCTGCTGCACGCGCTCAGCTGGAAGAAACGCCTCGTGGCAGCGCGAGCCAAGAGGAAGGGCGGGAAGAAGGTGAAGCCGGTGCCCGAGTCCGAGTCCGGGCCGCTGCAGCGGGACAAGGAGAACAACGACGGCCGCAACCGACCCAACGGTAACCCTAGCAACGGCCGCCACCAACCGAACCCGAACCCGAAGACCGGGCAGAGACACGGACCGATTCCCGTCCCCGTCCCCACCGTCCCTGAGCGACTCGACCCGGTTCTGTCGCCGCGGAGAGTCGTGGTGCAGGTTGGTCACAGCAGCACATAGAGTATATAGAATCAGTCTATATACACACACACTATATACTGGGCATATATATATATATGCAGTATATAGTGTATATAGATGTATGTACTATCTATCTATCTATCTATCTATCTATCTATCTATCTATCTATCTATCTATCTATAGGGTTAGTCGTGGTGCAGGTCGGTCACTCAGCAGCCGCATCGAGCTCTGATCGGTTCTGATCGATTAGAGACAAGGAATATATATATATATATACACACACACACACACACACACACACACACACACAGTATATATATAGTATAGTATAGACTGATTGGATGTTCATTGGACACGTGATCAGTTTGATCCAAAATTAATCTTAATCCAGAAGAAACTGAAGTTCAGAGATCAAACTGTTCCACAGTGTCCTCGTCTCCTTGTCTCTATGTCCTTGTCTCCTCATCCTTGTCTCCTCGTCTCTATGTCTTCATCTCCTTATCCTTGTCTCCTTGTCCCTGTGTCTTCATATTGTGTCTCCTTGTTTGTGTCCTCATCTTTGTCTCGTCTCCTCATCCTTGTCTCCTCGTCTCTATGTCCTCATGTCCTCGTCTCCTTGTCCCTGTGTCTTCATGCTTGTGTCCTCATCCTTGTCTCCTTGTCTTTGTCTCTTCATTGTGGTCTCCTTGTTTGTGTCTCTTAATCCTTGTCTCCTCATCTCGTTTATGTCTCCTCATCCTTGTCTCCTTGTCTCTGTGTGTCCTTCTCATCTCCTTTTCTCCTCGTCTGTCCCCCTGCAGGCGTCCACAGGCGAGCTCCTCCGATGTCTTTCTGACTTCCTGTGTCGTCGCTGTGTGAAGGTGAAGGAGCTGTCGTCCAATCAGATCGTCCTGTGGTTCAGAAATGTCGACCGAGCTCTGCTGGTCCAAGGCTGGCAGGTACTGGAGTAGTACTACTGTAGTACTGTAGTAGTAGTAGTAGTAGTAGTGTTTATGTAGTAGTACTACTGTAGAAGTACTAGTAGTATCTCTGTCTGTCTCCAGGACCAGTGCTTCCTGAGCCCGGTCTGCCTGGTCTTCGTCTACCTGCTGTGTCGTAGTAGTAGTAGTAGTAGTTGTATTCCTGTAGTACTGTAGTAGTAGTACTGTAGTACTGTAGTAGTACTAGTATCTCTGTCTCTCCCTAGGACCAGTGCTTCCTGAGCCCGGCCAGCCTGGTCTTCGTCTACCTGCTGTGTCGCGAGGCCGTGGACGAGGACACGTGTTCGGAGGCAGAGCTCCACGCCATCTTCCTCACCTGTCTCTACCTGGCCTACTCGTATCTAGGCAACGAGATCTCTTACCCACTCAAGCCTTTCCTGGTGGAGTCCAGCCGCGATGCATTCTGGGAGAGAGCGCTGGAGCTGATCGAGCGTCTGAGTGACGACATGCTGCGGATCAACGCTGACCCACACTTCTTCACCGAAGTGTTTCAGGATCTGAAGAACCAGGGGGGGGCAGGGGGGGCAAGGGAGAGGGAGAAGGAGAGACAGAGGGAGAGAGAGAGGGAGGAGGAGGAGAAGAGAAGAGAGAAGGAGAAGGAGGAGAAGGAGGAGAAGGACAAAGAGAACGATGAAGGAAACAGGATTGTTGATCTGGATCGTTAAGAGAGAGAGAGGATCTCAGTGTTTGTCAATGAGACTCGCCCGGCGGCCGTCGACCTCCGAGGTCTGAATGTAAACTGGCTGCCCTGTTACCGTGGTGACCGAGACTCTGGCTGCCCCGTTACCGTGGTGACAGAGACTCTGGACCTCCGACACTCGCTCACTTTAACTGCATGCTGTCAATCAAAACCAACGTCATCTTCTGATTGTATCATTGTGGATGTAGACAAGTTACCATGGCAACCTTATATCCAACCCCCCGCCTTATTTTGTGTCAACACGTTGGTGAGAGCTTCATGACATCATCAACATCTGGAGACGTCCAACAGTCTCCTCTGGGGTTGGGCTCTGAGAACCAGATGGAACCGGTTCCATCAGAACTGTTGATGAGTTTGAATCCGGTTCATTGGCGCTGAGCGCCACAAAAACAAGGAAGAAGAAGTAAAGATCCGCCCACAACGCGCGGCATGCGGCCGGTCAAACACCAACGCAGATAGATTTCCTTTGTTTTTTCTAGCGCGTCAAACCGTGTTTCTGCAGAGCGGCGTCTATTGTCAGAGCGACGGTGGAATAAATGTAAATAAACAGAATAAACGGAGCTTCAGTCAGAGGACGTTGTTGTTTCAGTCGGGAACCGGAGCCCAACCCTCGTCTCCCCGTCTCCTCCTGGTGGACGTCTCCTCTGCTCTACAAAGGCAAAGTGCAGTATCTGTAAAAATGCCAAATTGAGAAAAACAGCTTTTTGTGTTTTTCATTGTCAGGTTTAAACATCAAATGATGAAACAAGTCAATAATTAATTAGATAAAGGTGGACTGAATTAAATGTGTTTTGTAGTTTGTCTTTCTGACCATTTTATGGCAGATATAGCATGTTGCCTTGGTTTCACTCCAATGGAATTTGGATGAACAGCAAAATAAAAATCTCTGGAAATTTGAGCAGTAACACCATCAAATTCTACCAGACTGAAGAGAATCTGCCACACTTTGATTGGTCAAAAAAAGAGAAAAGGAAAAAAAAAATGCAGATACTGCACTTTGCCTGTAGGGCAGTCCTCCACCTGGTGGACGTTCATGGTAACACATCCAGTTCCTTCACTGATTGATATTTGCTCTGATTGATTCATTCTGAGTCTGACTGATTGTTGCTGAGACGCCGAGGGAAATCATGTGATCAATAATGTTTTTGATCAGTGAGTGGAAGCAGCAGCCACAATGGAGGACCGACCCGAACCCACAATGGAGGACGGAGGTCATGTGGTCATGTGACCTGTTGAATGTAAAAACCAGGTCCAATGATTTGTGTCAATTGTTTTGATCTGGAAATCAAATCACAAAGTTGACGAGTCCAGAACCGGAGTCTGTCGCCTCGGTTCTGTTTGGTTCCATTATGTTCCATTATGTTCTGTTTGGTTCTGTTAGAACATACTGGAACCGAACAGAACTGGAGTCTGTTGCCTCGGTTCTGTTTTATTCTGTTCTGTTCCATCACAGTTTGTTTGTTGAGGTTCAATCGGCGTCTGAGTGTTTGGACCATCACAATATTAAAATGTAGAATCTGAGATATTTAGTGAGAACAGCTTTTAAAAGGGTTAGAGGTCAAAGGTCAGAGGTTGTGATTGGCTGATGATGAACCTGTTTCTTCTCTCGTGACCAAAGGAAATAAAACTGGTTAAAGGTTAAAGGTCACGGCCCAGGGTTCATGATGTCATCGTCACTGAGTCGAGGTGGTTTCATAAGTTATTTTATTTAATAAAACACTGAAGAAGTTTGAACTACGACCTGGAATGTGTTACAGCAGGTGTGTGTGTGTGTCACTGCGGTGAGTCATCTCTGCTCTGGTTTTGTGAATGGTGGACACACTGGTCACATGATGCAGATCCTCTTGCTACTGATTGGTCTGAATTTGCTGCAGAGAGAAGAGACGGGGGAAGAGGAGGAGGAGGTGTTTCACACAGACGAAGGTGATGAGGAAGAACTCAGAGTGAAACAAAGATGCAGAGATGAAACATGTTTGTCTCATGCAGGACGTTAACTTGTCCAAGTGATATCATCAAACAACCTCAGAGGTTTTTAAACTGTAGCAAAGTTTCACTTTTATTGTAATTAGCTAATGAGCACCATGTTAAATGGAGGTGAATCCAGAAGTAACATTGTTCCTTACAGAGACTTCAAATGATCGCAGGTTTGATCTCCATATTGAGCTAAAGCTGCTGTTAAGTTAACCAAACAGAACACACATGTTAAGTGGAATAATATTTGTTTTTAAGTTGAACTCTAATATAATCTAATAAAAATAATTTCATTATTATTATTATTATTATTATTATTATTATTATTATTTTTTACTTTATTCAGATAAAAGGGTATTGAGTTTACGTCATATGACGTGTGATGTATTTCTGGTTCAGAAAAGCCCGGGAGTTGGTTGGTTTGAATTTCTATTAGTCGAATCAAACAGCAGTCACTTCCCATTGGTTAGAGAAAATAAGCTCCGCCCCCGTACAGATGAACGTCTTCAGAGAAGCGTGCGTTGCAGAGACACACATCAAAGTGACGGTTTGAAGCCGCTCAGGTGAGTTTGTTGCTAACCACCATTAAACTCCACAGAAGAAGAAGAGTGGAGTTTGTGCTAAGCTAATGTTTATAAATGGTAAATGGACCATTTATAAATGGTAAACAGATAGCTTACTAATGTTTAATTATCATTTATAAACAGCATATAGACCAATTATACACGGTAAATAGATCATGTTTAACCATCATTTATAATTGGCAAATAGGTAGTTTATGTAAGTTAATACGTAATTTACCATTAACAAACAATTAAAGGGACAACGAGGAGTTTTGGAGAAGCGAAGTGTTTTCACGCTGCCTCCGCGCGCACCGTAGAATTCCTCCACCGGCGCAAGACGGACTCATGTTTTCATTCATCAAGGATTAAAGTCAGAGGTTCAAAGAGGTTCAGTTACCGTCGTAGTTCCAACCATAACGCCGCCCGAATCGCCATTATTCTCATTTGCGTCCGCGAAACCGAAAGCAATAAGTGCTGGTCGGCTCGACCAGCATTTCCGCCACCACTAATAATAACAAAATAATGATAGAGACAAAACGATATATTGATCGAAAATGGAGCCATTAACAAGTGCGGGTAGCGTAGATTCATCCACATTAACGTGAGACTGTTTTATAACCGAATAGAAACTCCTCGTTGGCCCTTTAAAGTAATGTTTATTAATTATTAATGGACTACTTATTACATGTTTATATAGGGTTTAAATGTTGGTTGTAAAACATCTATAAAGATTAAAATGTGTATCAGTGGCACTTTGTAAATGGTTAATAATTGGTTTATAAACCACCTAAACATTACTTAGATGGTTATTGTAAAGTTGCAGTGTTTGTAATACTTTGTAAAAGAGTAACAATTGGTTTATAAACCACCTATAATGCAGGGATGAATGTTGGTGAATAATAGGCATTAGAATCACCATCCTCCTCAAGAGAAGCATTCCTGATTATCTGCTGAAAGTGAATCTGTAGTGTTGTGGTTCCAACGTCATTCTGTAATGTAGGGCTGACCCGATTATCATGCTTCGAGGCCGTACATTCGATTTAAATCGAAGCTTCGACGGCTGCCGGCTGCCAGAGCTGGGGGGGGGGTGTAAGGGTTCATCTGGGGAAAAAAATGTTTAAGTCCATATTTTTTAATATAATTTGCTTTAAATGTTTGCTTGTGTGTTTTTCTTTAATATTTAGAATATAAAAAAGAAAAATTAAAATGAACAAATGTGTGTAGCACAAGGACAGTGGCTGCAGAAGCTGCTGTTTGCACCGCGGTAAAGTGAGCCGCCGTTTGCGAGATAGTGGTAAAGTGAGCTGCTGTTTGATTTTCGTTGCGCGCGCGCGCTATAGTAAATACGGTAGGCATGGTTCTCGAGCAAAGGGAAGGTCCTGAAAGATACATAAAGCCTATGTGCTGAGAATGGTGGAGGAAAATCTTTTCCAAGATGAATCAACTTTTTAGTCATATTTCACTGCCGTAATTGGGAGAAATATCACCTTTCATCAACATTTTATTCATTTATTTATTTTACTTTACTGTACAAATGTGGAGAAAGATTAATTTAAAATGACCCTTATAACAAAACTCAGTTACAGTATGCTGACCTTTGACCTTGAGTCACATCAATTCCATTATAAGTGTGTTCCTCATTTCTTTTGCATACTGTTCCTGACATCTCACACTACTTCTGGTATACTTCTGGTGGCATTTTACTGTAAAAATTTGGAGGAAAATAACCTTAAAGTCACCCATATAAAAAAAACCCAGTTACAGTATGCTGACCTTTGACCGTACGTCAAATCAATTCCTACATAGGTGTGTTCCTCATTTCTTTTGCATATTGTTCCTGGGGTCTCACCCTACTTCTGGTATCATTTTGGTGGCATTTTACTGTAGAAATTTGGAGAAAAATAAGTTTAAAGTCACCCATATAACAAAACCCAGTTACTGTATGCTGACCTTTGACCTTACATAACATCAATTCCTTCGTAAGTGTGATCCTCATTTCTTTTGCATGTTGTTCCTGGGGTCTCACTCTACTTCTGGTATCATTTTGGTGGCATTTTACTGTAGAAATTTGGAGAAAAATCATTTAAAAAATCCCACCCATAATGACTCAACCCCATTCACAGTATGCTGAACTTTGACCTTATGTCACATCAATTCCTTTATAGGTGTGTTCCTCATTTCTATTGCATATTGTTCCTGGGGTCTCACTCTGCTTCTTATATCATTTTGATGGCATTTTACTGTAGAAATTTGGAGAAAAATAACTTTAAATTCACCCATATAACAAAACCCAGTTACAGTATGCTGACCTTTGACCTTACATAACATCAATTCCTTTATAGGTGTGTTCCTCATTTCTTTTGCATGTTGTTCCTGTGGTCTCACTCGACTTCTGGTATCATTTTGGCGGCATTTTACTGTAGAAATTTTGAGAAAAATAACTTTAAAAATCCAAACTATGATGACTCAACCACATTTACTGTATGCTGACCTTTGACCTTACGTCAAATCAATTCCTTTATAGGTGTGTTCTTCATTTCTTTTGCAAATTGTTCCTGGGGTCTCACTCTACTTCTGGTATCATTTTGGCGGCATTTTACTGTAGAAATTTGGAGAAAGATAACCTTAAAGTCACCAATATAACAAAACCCAGTTACAGTATGCTGACCTTTGACCTTACATAACATAAATTCCTTCGTAGGTGTGTTCCTCATTTCTTTTGCATGTTGTTCCTGGGGTCTCACTCTACTTCTGGTATCATTTTACTGTAGAGATTTGGAGAAAAATAACCTTAAAGTCAGCTGTAGACCAAAACCAAGTTACAGTATGCTGACCTTTGACCTTAAGTCACATCAGTTCCTGTATAGGTGTGTTCCTCATTTCTTTTGCATGTTGTTCCTGGGGTCTCACTCTACGTCTGGTATCATTTTGGTGGCATTTTACTGTTTTTTTCATATTGGTTGGATGTTTCTTTCATGGTCTCCCCTGTTGGTCAAAGGATCAGCGTACTGTAACTGAGTTTTGTTATAGGGATGACTTTATGGTTATTTTTCTCCAATTTTCCACAGTAAAATGCCACCAAAATGATACCAGAAATAGAGTGAGACCACAGGAACAACATGCAAAAGAAATGAGAAACACACCTATGAAGTAATTGATGTGACATAAGGTCAAAGGTCAGCATACTGTAACTGAATTTTGTTATATTGGTGGCTTTAAGGTTATTTTTCTCCAAATTTCTACAGTAAAATGCCACCAAAATGATACCAGAAGTAGAGTGAGACCACAGGAACAACATGCAAAAGAAATGAGAAACACACCTATGTAGGAATTGATTTAACATAAGGTCAAAGGTCAGCGTACTGTTACTGCGTTTTGTTATATGGGTGACTTTAAGGTTATTTTTCTCCAAATTTCTACAGTAAAATGCCATCAAAATGATACGAGAAGTAGAGTGAGACCCCAGGAACAACATGCAAAAGAAATGAGCAACACACCTATGAAGGAATTGATGTGACTTAAGGTCAAAGGTCAGCGTACTGTAACAGAGTTTTGTTATAGGGGTGACTTTAAACTCATTTTTCTCCAAATTTCTACAGTAAAATGCCACCAAAATGATACCAGAAGTAGAGTGAGACCCCAGGAACAATATGCAAAAGAAATGAGGAACACACCTATGTAGGAATTGATTTGACATAGGGTCAAAGGTCAGCGTACTGTAACAGAGTTTTGTTATATGGGTGACTTTAAGGTTATTTTTCTCCAAATTTCTACAGTAAAATGCCATCAAAATGATATGAGAAGTAGAGTGAGATGCCAGGAACAGTATGCAAAAGGAATGAGGATCACACCTATGAAGCAATTGATGTTATGTAAGGTCAAAGGTCAGCATACTGTAACTGGGTTTTGTTATATGGGTGAATTTAAAGTTATTTTTCTCCAAATTTCTACAGTAAAATTCTACCAAAATGGTACCAGAGGTAGAGTGACACCCCAGGAACAACATGCAAAAGAGATGAGGAACACACCTATAAAGGAATTGATGTGACATAAGGTCAAAGGTCAGCACACTGTAACTGGATTTTGTTATATTGGTGACTTTAAGGTTATTTTTCTCCAAATTTCTACAGTAAAATTCCACCAAAATGATACCAGAAGTAGAGTGAGACCCCAGGAACAACATGCAAAAGAAATGAGGAACACACCTACGAAGGAATTTATGTTATGTAAGGTCAAAGGTCAGCATACAGTAACTGGGTTTTGTCATATGGGTGACTTTAAACTTATTTTTCTCCAAATTTCTACAGTAAAATGCCACCAAAATGATACCAGAAGTAGGGTGAGACCCCAGGAACAATATGCAAAAGAAATGAGGAACACACCTATAAAGGAATTGATGTGACATAAGGTCAAATGTCAGCACACTGAATGTATTTTATTACAGGGGTTATTTTTAATTAATTTTTCTCAAAATTTCTACAGTAAAATAAATACATAAATAAAATGTCGATGAAAGGTGATTTATCTCCCCCTTATGTCAGTGAAATATAACTAAAACGTTGATTCATCTTGGAAGTTATTCTCCAGTAAAAGCACATAGGCTTTATGTATCTTTCAGGACCTCCGCTTTGCTCGAGAACCGTGCCTACCGTATTTACCATAGCGCGAGCGCAACGAAAGTCAAACAGCGGCATACTTTACCACTATCTCGCAAACGGCGGCTCACGCGGTCTGTTAGCCTGCCGGTCGCACGGGGGGCAGCTTCTCGTGCTCTCTCCGCGCCGGTCAAATGCGAATCCACAGGTCTGTCTCTAGCTCTGTATTAATGTGTCTCATGTGCAGACGCAACTGACAAGTATTTATAGATGGACAAGCAACAGCTAAATTAATCATCCGTTAATTACCGGTACTTTATTTTGAAAACTGACCCGATTCTCTCACCTTTTCTGTGCCCGACTTCCCGTCTGGTACAACCTGGTCTATCCAGCTTGACAGACGGAGCTCGCGGCTCGCGTAAATACAGACACCATCAGAACCTGCCTCTGCTCCAGCTCATAGACGCTCCAGCTGCGCTACGGTTTCACAGGCAGTGCGTCCTGGCCGTTTCACGAGCGATCAGTTTTCCTACTATCACATTTATTTTTACCGGTAGATATGTGAATCGGGTGCGAGCGTGCGCATGGGAGAGAAAGTGGGGAGACACCGGGCGTGCACCGGCAAAACTGAAACGGTTCAGTTAGAAATGAAAAGAGGAGAATCATAGAATACAGTCCAGTAGCCTCCTCAGGACGGGAGGGAGAGAGGGAGGTGGATCAGGTAAGAACTGTCACTGCTGCACCTAAGCAGGTGTGCAGATGCAGCAGTGACAGTGCTTTCACGTGTAAAGATTTTATATTAGGTTACACTAAGGTAACTGCCGCCGCCGCCCCCGCTCCGCACCTTCCCAAAAAAAAAAAAAAAAAAAAAAAAAATCGATCACAGACTTCATGATCGATTACCATGGCCAACGAACGAAGCTTCGAAACTTCGATTTTTTTGGGGCAGCCCTACTGTAATGGATAATCATGTTATTAGTGTATCAGTAGGTGCTTGGTTGAGAGAAGTGTAGTATAAAATGTAAATTAACTTTTGTAAAAGTAACAAAGGGATTAATTTGGGCAAGTATATTTAATTGTCATTTCCTTTAAAGCCCCAGTATGCAGGGCTCCAGACTAACTTTTTTGACCATCGTCCCGAAATATATTTTGAACCGTCCTGAAGTGAATGTATGTCGCCCAATGTCCCAATAATTTACTTTGGCTTTGTCAACCCCCCCTGCCACCCCCTGGACAGTCTGATGGGGGCCGGATAGCAATTTGAACACATTAGTGCAATTTAGTGCATATGTTTATTTCCGCCACAACATGACGAGAGAGAGAGGCACAGCCGCCACAGACTCGTTCGTTCATTAATGGGAAATGCTGATTGATAAGTTTCGTTTTTACGCATTATTTCAAGGGATGCACGATAACTATTTTTTAGTAACTAATAACGATAAACAATAACATACGTGGAGATAAGAAAGACTAGTGAGGATCTAACATAGCTACTATATCATGACATAAATACTATAAACAAAACCAAATATAGTTTTTTGACTCTTTGCACTCCTCTGAAAAATGTCAGAGCAAATCTACTTACAGACGTTATTTGGATAAACTGACAACATATTGGGAATCTAAACTGTCACTTTCTCACATGAAAAAATATTAAAATGTAAGAAAGTGACGTTATTTCTCTACTTGCTGCTCATATAACCAAGTAGTATCTGCCTACCGCGCTGGTAACAAGCTGTGGAAAGCCAAGCCACCGAGGACGCGCATGCAGCGTCATTTGACGTTACATCCGCAGGACAGCGCGGGAAATTCGGACCCAGAATTGCAGCGCATTTTGCAGCACACAGCCTGTTCAAGGCAATGGCGAGATACGCGAGAGGGCTCATTCTTTTGGGTTTTGAACGCTTCATGTCCCATTATTATTAAAAAACTTAAAACACATGTCTATTTTTTCATAAATCTTGCCTCATGATCCTTTAAGATATTCTATTAGCCAGCCTTTCAAACATTTGGTCAAATATATCAAACTTGTTGATATCTCAAATGAACATCTATTTAAATATGGTGCAATACTTATTGATATAAAAACGTGTCAATCACACCCCCCCCCCATTATTCATCTGATTATCTGTGCTGCTGCAAGCGGACAACTTCTTTCAGCGGTGACTGTATGTAAAAGTGAAATGCAGACGACGTGTGAAGGATCTTCTTCTCTGCCCCACTGTTGTACCTCTTAAGGAGATCTGTTTTGATGGCATTCTTCACGTCACAGATCAGTGGTTGGTCTCCAATAGTGTCTGAGATGCTCTGGAGGAGTTGAGCATATAGTGGTGCAATGAGGCTGACTGTAGGATTGCTCTCCTCTGACTCCTTCACTGGTTTTAATGTCTTCACTGCTTCCTCCACATTAGCCAGATCTGCTCTGCTGAGAGTGACGATGTCACCTTCTTCTACATTGAGGGCAGGCGACAGCAGGGTGGCATGCACTGCAGCTTGCAGTTGCAAAAACCTCTCCATCATGTCGTGAGCACTATTCCACCTGGTGGCAACGTCAGTTATCAGTTTCAGTGGACGTGTCAGTTTAAGAACAACTCGCTGGTTTTCTTCAAACAGGTGCTTTGCCTTTGTGCTACAGTGGAAGTATGCCGAGATACGGCGGACTCTGGCCAGCAGCCTCGAGACCGTCGGCAACTTCAGCGCCCGCTGCGCCACGAGATTCAACGTATGCGCAAAGCATTTAACATGTGGGAATTTCCCAATTTTAGCAGCACTTAAGATATTAGCGGCGTTGTCCATCACCAACACAACACTTTTATCAGTTAGCTGCCATTCTTCCACAGCATCCAAGAGTAGCCTCGCCATATGAGCACCAGTGTGGCTCTCGTAAACTGCTCTTGTCTGGAGCACATGCGACACAATTTGCCAGTCCTCGCTGATATAATGTGCCGTGATGGTTACATAGGACTCTGTTGCGACTGAAGTCCAGGCATCAGTTGTAACTGCTACACGACTGGCTTTACACATGCATCCCATTACCTTTGCTTTGGTTTCTTTATGCAGTGCGGGAAGCGCAGAATCAGTGAAGGTAGCTCTTGTTGGTAGCTTATACCGGGGCTCAATTGTTTTAAGCATGTGGCGAAAACCCGCGTTCTCCACAACAGAATAGGGTCGTAGATCCTTCGCTATGAAGCATGCCACCGATCGTGTAATCCTCTTTGCTCTCTCGGAGTTGTGTGGCAACGTTGACATTAGCAACTCATCAATTCTTGGCTGGGATGTGTCAACTTCTTGTGTTGTTGTTGTTGTTGTTGAAGCAGACCTGCAAACTCCGGAGAGTAAAAAAGGTGACAAGGTCCAAAATGCCAAACCAATGTAGGGGGGTCCGGGGGCATCCCCCACCGGTAGAAAATTTTTGTGATTTTAATATGGCAAATTATGCTTTTTGGAGTGTTTTGACACTAGAATTTCTGTGTGAAAGTAGATACATGGCTCATGCTAGGCACATAGTATATCTATCCATCCCAATTGACCCTTCGCGGACTCCGCCCTAAAACCGCTATTGACCAATCATACGTTAGCAACCGTCACCTGACCCATAACCATAGGCCTGGCAAGCTTCATTACATTTCCTGGGACGAAAAACAAAACGTTTGTAGAGAAGGATATTGTTATTGTTGCTGCTACTGCTGCTACAGCGGCGGAGAAAAAAAAACTGCAGCAGAAGCCGTATGTGGTTCACAATCGCCCAAAAACTTGCAGTTTGACAACCAGTGAGATGACGTAAATCTTCGTGGTGGGTTGATAGACGGTAAAGTTACCAGCCCTACTTCTGCTCTGTACGTTGTCCAGTCGTGTCGTTGAACATATGTTTTATCCTCCGGCGCGAAATTTGCTGATATTTCCTTTGAAATCGATATCAAACATTGCCAGGAGCATGGCTCGGAGTGAAAGCTTGCCCGGCATGGCAACAGTAACCAAGGGGGGCGGGGCTTACGCGAAGGGCAAATTACAATCCCAGACATAGGTTATCCCAGATTCCCAGTTAAACAGAGAGCAAATCTCTTAAAAGACAGCTTTGAGAGAATAAGTGGGCTACATGTTTACAAGTTTGAGTAAGTACTGTACATACAGTATTGTATGTACAGTAGCCTGGGGGTTGAAAATCACAGCACATGAAAGGAGTGTGTTTCTCTTCTATAATACCATACACATTCTACATCACGTCTGGCACAGGCAGAACTTTAATTCTGGGTGGGCCAGTACAAAATCTGATGGGCCATCTTTTCTCAGGACAGTGCATTTTATCCAGTGCACATCACTGTTAACCATTTTATTGCACAACTTTGTTTTTGTTGTAACTTATTCTTGACCAACACAATATTTGATACACAGGTGAAATGATCTAGTAGGCCTAACCAATCACACAGCTCCATGTTGTCCCTGTGTGATGTTCAGGGACAGGTCAGGACTGTCTGAGGACAGAGAGCTTTGAGGTTGAAGTCTTATAAAAATGAAATGCACCCGTGACAAGTCTGTAGCTACACCTTGACCACATGTCAGCTGATCAGCTGCAGTAGAGGAAACTCAGCTGTTCTGCACCGCAACGAGTGTTGTTTTTTTTAAATTTAAATTAAGCTCCGGTAGCGACCGGCTAAAATACGGGAGGATATTGTGAACCAGCGCGGATCCGGTGTCTTTATCAAAGCGTCACTGTGCTGTTTGAGCTGCGTTCATGAGGTTAGAGGCTACCCACCTCTGCCTACGCGCCTTCGCCTTTCAAACGGCGACACAGCACCGGCGGTAGAAGCAGATCCATGCAGCTGTAGACTATGTGGCGAACGAGCATGAAAAAACAAGCACGCCAAATGTACAGCGCGCCGCGTGCGTAACGCGTGTGTTTGATCTGAGTGCACACAGGCGCGCGCTTTATCCAAGGCTTGTTTCAAAATAGTCCGACATGTTTATCACTCCCCTGCCGGTGTTATGCCGAGAACTGCATGCCCGCAGAGAAATGCATGCACGTCGCGGAAGCGCACAGCTGAAGGGAAACTACCGTAAGGATTTCAGAAGGCGTGGAACACGCGTGTTTTAAGCGTGGGATTTCAGATAGTTCGGCTAAAACAATATTTTTGAATGTGGAAAAAGAATGTGGGGTGTCATCCACACTGTCAAGGTCGATCAAATAAAGTAAGCTGGTGCTGGAAAGACCCTTTGATTCCTATCATTCTTTGATTTGAAGTCTCACATGGAACTGATTGCTGCTGCTGAATAATGCTATTTATGCCTCACTAACATTAAATGTATGAAATGAACACTGTTAAGCCAAAACTGCCTAAAATATGAGCTGGTAAATAACATGTGATTCAAAGATATCCAGCCATAAAGTTACAGGGTGGATGCATTATTCGGCAGAGCTGTACAGTGAGCTACCGAAAAGTGCATGCACCTGTTTTTCTTTTACTTGTACCAGGTTTAAAAACCATCTCCGGGTTGACTTTGAATAAATAAAATAAAACGTGATCTAGCGATTTAGTGGTAATCTAGTGTTACTTTAGTGGTCAAAAAACTATATCACTCCTCACTCCTTCCACAGACAAAGGAATCACATACAGAACCAGCTGGCCTCACTCCATAATCAAGGGAGGAGGGTCGCTGCATGACAAGGAGGAGGGTCTAACTATAGAAAACATTTAGAAATAAAAGTGTAAATAATAATAGATCTAAATAGGCTCCAACAGACACCTTTTTCGATGAGACGGGACCTCGGGACCTTAAGCAAGGCCGTGCCAGTGGATCTCAGACAGCATTCAGGCTCTTAATGGTAGCGGGTCACAGATATAGGCAGGAGCCTGACTAGAGTTTTAAGTAGTTAATTTATATTTGTGACTGGATAAAGTGTCATCATCCCAGCTGGTGACAATTTGGAAGTGTATGTGCATATAGTGAGGGTCTACTCTAAAGAAATCTCCAGGGCTGTACACTGTACAGCACAGAACACTGTGTGTAATATGGGCTTCCCATAGAAAGGAATGTATGGTCTATGTTTATGTTACTGTGAATTTAAGGCTGAGCCCCACCTGAGAAAGGAGATGCACTTCTCGGCAGCTCACTGTACAGCTCTGCCGAATAATGCATCCACCCTGTAACTTTATGGCTGGATATCTTTGAATCACATGGTTTTTACCAGCTCATATTTAAGCTGTTTTGGCTTAACAGTGTGAATTTCATACATGTGCTACTCTTCTAGCCTGGAAAAACAGGGGCATGCACTTCTAGGCAGCTCACTGTACAGCTCTGCCGAATAATGCATCCACCCTGTAACTTTATGGCTGGATATCTTTGAATCACATGTTATTTACCAGCTCATATTTTAGGCTGTTTTGGCTTAACAGTGTGCATTTCATACATTTAATGTTAGTGAGGCATAAATAGCATTATTCAGCAGCAGCAATCAGTTCCGCGGAATAATGCATGTGAGACTTCAAATCAAAGAATGATAGGAATCAAAGGGTCTTTCCAGCACCAGCTTATTTTATTTCGACCTTGACAGTGTGGATGACACCCCACATTCTTTTTCCACATTCAAAAATATTGTTTTAGCCGAACTATCTGAAATCCCACGCTTAAAACACGCGTGTTCCACGCCTTCTGAAATCCTGACGGTAGTTTCCCTTCAGCTGTGCGCGCTCCCGCGACGTGCATGCATTTCTCGGCGGGCATGCAGTTCTCGGCATAACACCGGCCGACCACCCGACCCCCCCCCCCCCTTTTGAAAAACTCCCCGGTTCTGCACAATTCACGTGAATGACCCAGTTGACCAGAAAAACGGCGATTATAGCCGAAAGGCGACTAGTTTGCAGGTATGTGAAGCCAACTCAGGATGCCAACGATCAACATGGTTCGTGAAGTTAGTTGTATTGCCAACGTGCTTGATTTTAGTGTGGCAGGTTTTACATACCGCATAAGTCTTGTCTAGTTTCCCATTAACTTCGTAGAATCCGATATGTGCCCAGATGTCCGCTTTCCAAGCTTGGGTGCGTTTTTAATTACCCATCTTCACAACTGTATTGTCCACTCGAGGCCAAAACAAACAGCGACATAATCGATTACGGCACGTTGCCGCATCGATGCTGAATCGTGCATGCCCCGCATTGTGATGCATAGCCGAATCGATTATTGTTGACACCCCTATAAATCAGGCTATGAATGATATATCAACAATCTCCTCTGTAAAAACCTTCAGAATATAGAAAGGGATCAAACTGGAAGGTTTGGTGTCTGTAAGTGCTGCTGAAGTGGAGATTTCTAGCTCAGAGTCTGAAAAACTCATTTTGAGAAAACGGCCTTTAAAGACTTGTATGCAAAATTCCATGTAAATCGTACTTTTATGATTGGTTGCGGATACGGAGGAATTTTGGAGTCGACATAATTGTTCAGGAGAGAGAGCTTTACAATGATACCTGTCATGACATGGGTCAGACAACAGGCACATCACAGTACGTCACATAGCATGTTAACTTTTGGTGAATTTAGGAGAAATCTATCAACAAAAAAGACAAAATGAAGTAAAAATAACCACCTTAATGTGGATTTTCTACTATTTTCTCTAATCGCTCCAAATCATTTATGTTTTCTAAATGAACCTCCAGTAACCTACAACTCCAGGTAAATTACAATGCGATACAAGTCCTGGTTTGTGTCGAAATTTTGTTGGATCCCGGCAGCAAACAAAGTTTGTAATGGAGAACGCCGACCTCGCCGCACTCATGAGAACAATAGTGCGTGAAGAAAACTACAGGCAAATTAAGAAACTACAGAGGACACAAGATCAGCATATTCCCGGATCTAACAGCTGACCAGGCTGTCTTCGACAAGATCAGGGCCATACTACGGGAAAAACATACAATAAGGAGTGGTTTATCCAGCTAAGCTGCTCATTACTTACAGGACACACGTGTTCCTGACCTCATCGGAGGCGATGGACTTCTACAGAACTGAAATCAAGCCTACGCTGGACGGATCCCCACCAGACTGATGACAACTAGATGACATTCACCTGAGAACTGCAAGTACAACAGGTCTGACTATAGACTATGTCGTTTTGGAGGACTGATGTTTTCTTTTTATTACTACTATTAGGCTTTTTTTTTTTTGAATGCCCTTACATCAATTTCACTTCGCTCCTTTTTGATATAGTTGGTATATTATTATTTTCCTGAGTTCTGTTCTAATTTATTCTATTTTATTTTATTTCTCTTGAATGACAAAATGTTTGAATAAAACAGGGAATAATTATTATTTTGGAGTGAACTGCAGGCTGCGGCCCCCCATGTCTCACTTCTCGTGTTAGGTCGAGATGAGGAAATCTGAAGAAGGTCGCTTTCCATGGGAACCTCTTCATGAGGGGATGGAGGAGGAGGGAATGTGGGAGGTGTGGGAGGGACAGGGGGTAATTAGTTACTGTAACTTTTTCCTCTCCTATTTTTTTTTTTTCTTTTTTGGATTGGTTTTTGGAGAAATGCAAGACTTACAGTCATGGAAGGTGTAAAATAAAACTCTAAATGTTAAAACTCTCAGTACTATCCTGGAATGTACAAGGTGTTAATAAGTGCACTAAATATACAAGCTGTATTGAGTTTCTAGATAGGAAAGGAATTGATATTGCTTTGCTCGGTATCGAGGGGGGAGGCAGCCAGCATCATGATGGAGGCCAGTGGCTGGAGAGAGGCCGCAGGTGTCTGGAGGGCGGGGGCCAAAGCCGGGAAGGCGGCCAGTGGAAGCATCGTGGTCGGCGTCGGCTTCATTGCTGCTGCAGCTCACACCGTGCTCTTGCATGGGACTCTCGGACTCTTTAAAAACTTAGTGTCCGCTTTACCGGGCTTTTTTCCTTTTCATTTCGCTGGACTGTCGGTGACTAGCGTGATGATGCAAAGGCGTAAGCTTTGTGTGCAGGCAGGGTTTAAAATTAGCACCCACCACTCGCCAAATGCGGGTAAAAATATGTTTTGGCGAGTAAAATTATTAGGTCACTCGCCATTGGCCAACAGCTGGAATATGCCAACTTCACTATATAATTATCATCATAAATGCTGAACAGTGAAACAAACACAGTTTACAGCTACAGGAGATATACTGAAACGGTCTTTTTTTCCTTTTTTTTTTAACCGCAAGATATGATTAACATCATGATTAGCTACTTCTGTATTTTGGCTATTCAAACCTCCACAGTCCATAGTTCTCTTTGTTGGATATTTCAAGAAACTTTTGGTTAAGTAACCATGGACAGCTCCTAGATAGGATATCAGTAAAAACAACAATGTTGTGTTGTTGTTTTTGATCTGGAAAGTTGCATTCTTCTATAGGCTACTGTAGGATGAACAGTAGGCAATCTATATTTAAAAAAAAAACTGTTCACACCACTTACTCAGTCTGAATTAAATGGAAGTTTCAAAACTCACATCACTATATCTTCCATTGAAAGCCTAATGTCTGTTGTCATTCCATCAGCTAATCTAAAACTGTTTTTGATATACATATAGCTATTTATTATCAATTTAGTTTAGGAGGGAGGTGTGTGTTGTTAAAGGATAACTTTCGTTTTTTACAACCTGGACCTTATTTCTAGCATCAAATACGATCATTTACTCACCCTGACAAGTTTGGTGTCATTTGGAGTCGTTTTGACGAAATTAGCCCCAATCGAGCGGCGCGTATATCCGTATAATGCGAGAGCACGGGGCACCCAATGCAGCCTCTAAATAACACATTATCCGCCGCAAAACTCGTTCATTTCGCCAATATTTTGTGATGATACACTAGTGTTATTCCCCTCCGAGCCCGTGGTGGCATGTTATCAACATCCGGCTCCTGACCTACTAACCTCTCATCTGGATGATGTCATCTCCGACCGCTGCCTGGCTCGTTCTGATAATAATCATTCCGCTTCGGCATTTGGGTCCTTTTTTGCTCAACTAGCCAGAGCTGTAGTGAGGATCCAGGCTGAGGAGAGGAAGCCTGTGGAAGCTGACCGAAGCTGAACATCATCCAGCTGCTCATTTTGTTCTGACGAGTCAGAAACATGCAGAAACGGACCATAGCATTAGCGATAGCAAGTTCGCCGTCATCATCACATCATCACATCATCCAGGTCAGCGGTTAGTAGGTCAACCTAGAGGAGCAGGATGTTGCTAACATGCCACCACGGACTCGGAGGGGAATAACACTAGTGTATCATCACAAAATATTGGCGAAATGAACGAGTTTTGTGGCGGATAATGTGTTATTTAGAGGCTGCATTGGGTGCCCCGTGTTCTCGCATTATACAGATATACGCGCCGCTCGATTGGGGCTAATTTCGTCAAAACGACTCCAAATGACACCAAACTTGTCAGGGTGATTAAATGATCGTATTTGATGCTAGAAATAAGGTCCAGGTTGTAAAAAACGAAAGTTATCCTTTAAGGCAGGGGAAAACACTGCTGATTTTAATGACTTTGTGTTGTAAGCAGTTCAGTGGCCGGTGAAAACATATTTTGGCCGGTAAAATTTTTATACCCTGTGTGTAGGCTACGTTATGCAGGTAACCAGTCAGATACAAATAACCACCAAAATAAAGAATAAATAAACCATCGACATAGATAATAGCTTAAAATTGTGTGTTTGTATTTCCCACCTCTTTCTAAAATAGAATTTAAAACGATAAAAAAAACATTGTTTGATTTTTTCCATTTTATTATTTGTAATGATTTTATTTCATTTTCTGTGACAATCTAGGAGCCTATTGATAGCGCCGCCTATATGTTTTAAACGATGATACCTCTTTGAATTTAAAATTCTACATGAAGAGAGTACTGTTGGCAGGCCTAACCACAGCAAAGAAAATGTTGATAAAGAGATGGAACCCACCACATGTTCTAAATGTATCCATGTGGAAAGTATCATTTTATGAAATTCTGTTATTAGAAATCTCCAGTGCACAAGTTCAAATGGCAAAGGCACACACTAGAGACAAGAGAATTTGGAATTGGCAGCTGAGGAAGCTCTGTTTTGAAGCTACTTAAATGTATCTGATAATGTATTTTGCAATGTGTGTATTTTTTTTATTTTACTCTATTTATTTTTATTCTCTTTCTTCTCTCTCTTTTGTCTCTTTTTTTTCTACCCATGTAATGGTTTAATCCCATGTTACCCTCACGATAGGGGAAGGGATAGGGAGTAAGGGGTTTGATGAATGAAATGAAATAAAATAAAAAATTGATTAAAAAAAGTGGATTTTCTACCATTTCTTTTGGCTTTTCTGAAAAAAGACATGCTGAGAAAGAAAAATAGCCCAAAATCTCAAAATTGATCAGTGCATGAAAAAACTGTTTTTTTCGGTTCTGGAAATGTATGCAAATTAGCGCATATTTAATGAGATAGTGCCTCATTTACATATTTAAACATACAATTTGACAAAACTTGTAATACAAAAAATATTTGTCTTAATGTAAGTGATAAACTTGGGAAGTTTCATGGTGATATCTTTTAAAAATGTTTCCCTACCTGGGGTGTCTCCCCAGGGTTCCTATCCATCTTGGACGCCATCTTGAAAATAACACCTTTCTAGTGGTCAAACTTTGGTAAACTTTTAGTATGTTATCAAGGACATCTGATACTATAACAAACAAACAGCTGAGAAACCTTTTGTTAGAAGTTTTTGGGGTCAAGTCATATTTGCACTTGACTAGAGGTAGACCCCCCCCCTCGAGAGATGCTAACCGCTAGCTTCTCTAGTTGTAGCAACTTTAGCAATGACCGCAGCATATCAAACAGCGCAGTACACGGATCAACTAGCCACCGATCAAAAAGCCACTTACAGGCACAAATAGCCTAATGCTCATAACAGCACCAAACGTCATCAACAGTAACATTACAAACAGGGTCCCAGCATATAATACGAGGCATCAAACATCTGTTAGCTTAGCCTGGTTTCTATTGAAATGAGACGAAAACAACTCACCCACTCTGCTCCAGTTATACGCTAATGAAGCAACTTTCCGTGTCCAGCATAGAGTCCAGGCACTGACAACCCAGTCCGAGGCCGACTGGCAGCACGTACACATCTGGTTTCAGCGGCCACCGACAGGCACTACTTGATTCCCCCAGCTCCAGCATTTAAGCCCTCGATCGCGAACGCATCATGGCTGCCACGTGTTCCCTGCGTCTGTTTGATGCGTCGGCTGCTACCGAACGCACATATCGATGCGAGGTGACTCGACCCAGGATATGCGTGGCAGCAAGCCTGGTTTATAGGCTACTTCTGCGCGGTGCATTAGACCATGGATTAGGCTATCACTTTGATTGTCTTTCGATTTAGGGAGTTATTTACTCCATAAACAAAAGAAAAGAAAAGAAAAATCACAGCTCTGGTGTTTAATAAAAAATTGTCCAAGAAGAAAAAAAGCTGGCCAGCAAAATAAATAGGCTAAATAAATAAATAAATATTTATGTGGATGTGTGCGTGTGTAATAGGCCTATGTATGTCTGTGTGTTTGCCTGGTTCACATTAACTATAGGCCTATTCATATCCATGCTATGTGATCATCATTGTGCTCCACTGTCCCACAATGCAACACAAAAAGTCAAAGGGAGAGCTGCTAACAACTGCAAAACATTATAAATCAGTGAACAGCAGTGAATAAAGATGACAGAACAGTACAGTTAAGACTACAAAAACTACACTAAAACACAAATTCAAGCTTCACTCAATTTTCTTTTTCTGGACAATTCACCAACGTGATATCCCATAAGCATAAAAACTGCTCCCAAAGCCAAAAACATCAGATAAACGCAAAATATTTGCAGTAGGCCTACATGTAAGAGAATGAAATGAAAGAATAAGTAGTCCATAACTTTGTAAACCTCTCAGTAGAAGCAGCCATGCTATTGAATTATAGAGACTTTAAAGGGCATTCCCACTACTGTGGCAGCAAGTTTTGTCCTTGCTGTTCTTATCAGTGTCCTTGGGACATGCTGAGGTCTTTTGGATTTATCATTGTAATTCCTACGCAGCATCAAAGTGCTCTTTTTCACTTGTCTTTCAGCTCTGTTTGCCCAAGCTGCAGCAACAGATGTCTGAATGTCAGTACAGATGTCTATGAGAGGAATTTAGCTATGTAGGACCATTCAAGTCATGTACAAACACTCACTGTGGTCTCTCGCTGAGTTCCTTCTGCAACTCTTTGGGAATCGGTGGTGCTGGTTTTCTATCCTCATAGCTAGTTAATTACAGCTAATTACACTCACCTGACCTCCCAGGTGTAAACCAGCTCCTTATTAGACAGCTGAAGATGAATGAAAAGCAGTGCAGCAGCAGAATTAAAACCACCGATGTAAACCTCACTCTCTAACATGAGGGAATTAGTCATTCCTCAGGAACACAATTCATCTGTGATGTTCAGGGCATTGTAGGAGCTATTTTGAGATGTAGTGTTGTAACACACTTTTTTCTTTTTGGTACACCCGATTTCCTTCAGCGAGCCTCATCTGATTTCCTACTGTTTTTTTCCGGCCCCCAAGAGCATGCTTGAACTCACTTGTGTTCCAATTCAGGTGCCACCTCTGTCAAAGTCACCACACCACGACTGAAAACCGGAACATAATAGGTCGGCAAAGTTGTTTCATTCTTAATAAACCAGTCAGTAATTTAACTGTGTGTTCATGTAGCTCTTGTCAACTTTGCTCCCCGGTCCCCCATGCTAAATTATATTATCAAGAGACAGGGTGCCAGCTCTGCCTGTCACCCTGATGAAGATATGCCTTCACAGGTTGAACACAATGCAGGTGGACGGAAGAAAATCAACAGCAATGGACGAGTAAAGGAGCAAATTTTACACTTAGCCTCGTGAACAGACCCCCTCTGAATGGTCTGGGAGTGGTTCTTGGTAGGCTAAAGAGCAGGTTCCTCCCACACCGGTCGGCCTTCTCCTCTGGGTCTGAAGGCGGCTATTGGGGGAGAGCCCCTACAATTTGGGTCTAATTTGATTACTGTGGCACTGGTGGTGAGAGTCAAGGGACATGAGGCACAGGGTAGACCCCCCCCCCCCCCCCCTCCCTTCCCCTCCCCTCCACTCCACTCAAACACAGGAAGAGTTTATAAATCAGTTTTTGTGGGATAATGTCAATGTTTCATCCCAGCAGTGGTTTTTATAATCTTCCTATAAAACCAGATGTGGTTCAGGTAAAGACCTCATCAGTGTCTCATTAAGGAGTTGTGTTTGTGTTTAAAAAAAGAAAAGAACGACTGTAATACATGGAGATATGCTTTTAAGAAACACTTGTGAAAGTTGTCTCATCATTGTTTCCATGACTGTAGATATCTCTGCCTCTAGTGCAAATTTAGTTTTATCCTTTGCAGCCATGTCATAAAGGAGGCATTTAAACATCAACACTTCTTCAGACTTCTTTTAAGAGTTGTAGTACTAGTCTGCTCCTCCCCTTTCTGCACTTCTGATTTAGCTGTGGGCTAATTGGTCACCTCCAAACTAGCTCAGAAAACCCTTTGGAAATGACTTTTAATTAATAGATAGATTAAAATTTAATTAACTGTGATGGCTTCGATAAACACTCTTGAAGGCTACAACCTGCCTCGTTCCATTGTTACTTTTTTTTCCTGAAAAACCAATTTTGGTTGTAGCAGTCTGCAACATCATGAGCAAACCAATTCAATCTCCAATTTACAGATTACATGTTAACACTGTACATCTATAAGTGGGTTGGTCACATTTATGCAAGTATTAGCTATATACCATGGAGAGAAATAATTGTAGTAATCCAGGGCACTGTACCATTATAGCTAGATGTAATGCCTATTGGATATATAGGCCTATATAAAGTAATATTACTGCAATTTCTGTTTGAGATTGTGCACAGCAGGAACCCTGCTTGTCAGCCAACAGCCTCTCGTCCTTTCAACATTAAAAAAATACTCAATATTCACTCTACAGACTACCATGGCAACAGCTGTATTCCCACTTGTGTTATCAGTGCTCCTCCACTGGAGTCTCCAGCACCAAAACCAGAGACTGCCGCTGGATGTTGGAAAACATCACAGCGTGGGCTCCACCTAGTGGTGAAGAATGGGAGAAGAGCTCACACTGTCAAAACGGACACCCATCCGTCAATTGATCGATTAATCCTATTATCTACTGCTATGGGCCATCTTTAAGAAGCAGCATCCGCCACAGTGCACGTACCAGCTGACAGCAGTCTACTGATCAATCAGTCAGTCAGTCAGTCAGGACACCAGGCAGAGAAAACCTAACCAAAACACAAAAACTACAGAGTGCACTTACTACACACAGAAGTGAAACGCACCAAGTAGCATCCCACTCATGTACAAAGGATAAATAAAATAAAATGTAAAAATAAAATAAAAAAAACCCAATTCAAATGCACAACCAGAGATGTCTTGAAAGAACTGTTACTTCAAGTGCTGAACACTTCTGATTAAAATACAGAATACGTAGCTTGACAAATATACATTGTGTTAAACTGTAGTTAACACTGTAATGGCTCTGTTGTAGAATTTCTGTGAAATACAACTTTATGTATCTCACGTTTGAAAGTGTTGACACTACAAGGTGATTGGTGGACTTCATGATAATCCTGACTACATGGACAAATACAAATGGACATGCCTCTCTGCAGTAAAAAAAAAAAAACTTTATTTAAATTATGTTTCTATTTTATCAAAATTTTTTCAAGTTTTCAGGACAAACAGCAACAGTGCAAAAAGTGACAAAGACAATTCACTATCAAGATGTGACACAGACAACAGAACTACAGACAAAAGGACACAGCTTCAAGTATTGTGAACAGTAATAAGGACATACTGTGTATATGTACACACCCAGATAAAGCAACAAGAAAGGCCATTTTATACATTTTACATTTCAGTGGCCAATACAAAAGTTATTCTATACAAATTCCTAAAAAAATATACACAGATTTAAATCACACAAAACATGTTTCAGTACGTGAAAGCTTGTCAAAAAGGAAAGCATCCAATGTAATAGGGCCATGAGGGAAACTGGAACTTAATGCTTCATTAGCAAATGATAAATACATTATGACAAGTGATGCAACAAATGTCACACGAACACTTTCTTTTTGATAGAAATGCATTGTGATTAAATAAGAGGTTTGACTGCATTTCCATTCATTAGTTGTGTGGTTTATATCCTTGGCAAACCTGTGTTATCTGGCACCTTTTAGATATGCAGTAGAAAACTGTAGTCGTTTCACCAACATGAATTTTTAACACCCTTCACCACACGCAAATCATTTGGTTCATCTGTGAGGCACACTTTTCACATGGGTACAGCCACTTGGTTTGAGTGTTCATCGTGTTATTTTGTATCCATGGAGGAGTCATCTGCACATCCCATAATCCTCTCCAACTCCTGAATACAAGGCACGATTGACTGGCTGTGCAGCTGAGCCATCTTCAACCTGGAAAGAGAAACAGTGGTTTGTTACAGTCGGCTCCTGGAACACGTTCAGAGCTGTTGACCATTTTGGGTTATAATAATAAAACAATGATAACACTATAAATATAACAGAATCTGTGCTAACTAGCTCATCTAGAGTGTGGGGATAAAGCCCCTGGATAAAACAAGTCTGTAGCTGGAAAATTAACTGTACCAGCTACTTTAGCGCATAAACAACCACCATTTTGAAGTTATATTCAGTCTTAGTGCTACAATAATCACAATACACTAACACATCCAATGAAACTGCCAGCTTAAGTCAGATAAGAAGATGGAGAAAAAAACATTTGGTGTGGTTTGTATTCACATTGCATTTTTTCACAAGTGGATCAACTTTGTAAACAAAAGCACGTGTGTCCCACAGTCGCTCAATCATTGGATAAAAATATCAGCGGGATCTTCCACGAAAAGTACACAATGGAGGCATGAATGCGTTTCTTGCTGCACCTGTCCTGGCTTATTCAGGCTATGTGGCTGTTATGCAGCCGTCTCTGTGAAGGATGGTCAGACAACAAACACACAGAAAAAAAAGAGAGGAAAAAAGCAAAAAAAACAACAATCATTCTCTCAGGATGCCGCCTTGCTGATCGGCATAAGCCTTGTCACATTTAATTCCTATCAGTTAACGGTTATTAATCGGATAACGAGCTTCTGTTATCAGTTAAAAAATATTAACAAAGTGCATCCTTAACGGCGACGGGTGCGTCCTCCCCAGCATGTGAGAAATGTTTTCCACTGACTAAACATCAAGGAGGCAGCGTGTCTATCTGTGCTCCATGTTGACCCATGGCTCATCGTTTATAATTTCCACATTTTCTGACAACAACGGAAGCCTGTTGAATCCAAAAAGGCGCTTGGATTTTGCATTTGGTTCGGGAAAGGTTTGGTTTGCATTCACATCGCATGTGAATCGCACCAGGGTTCGTGTCGTGAACTGAGTCCCACCTGCAGAGGTGGTCTCGGCCCACTTGTTTGATCCGCACCAGAGGAAAAGTCAGTTTCAAGTGGACCAAACGAGCCTGGTGTGAATACGCCCTTACACTCACAGGTGTGAGGACTCCAGCTGGTTTGCTTTAGATGAAAACTTAAGTTGGGTTAGGAAATCGCTGCGAAGCGTTAGTAAACGCATGTATCACAGCTCAAATCTGTCGTACGATCTTTCTGCATGGAAGTAATGACTCAGGTAAAACTATGCTCGCTGCCGCCTCGTATCACTCCACACCTTAGACTGTTAGTTTTGATAATCAGGTTGTTGTTCTGAAGGACATGGGAAGCTGGCAGGAAAAATACTGTGGCCTTTCAAATGAATGAATAAAGCCAAAGTCAAAAACACCAAAGTAAGCAACATTAGAGCCAGAGGGGTGTGGATGTGGCATGTTAACTAAAACTTCTGATAACAGATGTGTATAAACTTCAAAACCGTTCATGTGACAGAAGAGGTGTGTTACCTTCTGAGCAGCTCCCGTCCTCTGCTGGGTTCAGAGTGGTAGTGCTGGAGGGCGGTGAGGCTGTGAGCTGCTAATATGCTGTAACACTGCTCTCGGAGAGCGTTGTGGCTGTTTGTGTCCCACTGTGGCAACTCGCTGGTGTAGCGCCACGCCATCAGTGTGTGCTCCAGGACGGCGTCCCACTCTTTGTTCCTCAGAAGAACTTGGCCCCACTCCTGACACGAAACCTGAGGGGAGGATAAGGTGGTGAAGGATTAGTACGACACAATGAAACACTCACAGAGCCAGAGGGGTATCCTACGGAGCAGTTTAATAATCTGACAAAAATTCCCTTTATTAAAGAAAAGAGCTCAATTGAAAAGAACAGTAGGGGTGTCCTTTAACCACTTCTTTTAAAAGTTTTAAATAAATTGCAGCATCACTTCAGAGATTAAGGATATATTTATTTTAAATTTAAGGATCTCAAAAATCTGGTACTCACCTTAAACGCCACCAGGTGGGGATACGCCTTTCTGTAGCAGTGTGCATCCCTGTTAGAGCCGAACCGAGAATAAGGTATGGACCTGTAAACATTTGCTTTCTTCAGCTGCAAGTCCTCCTGGAGATACTTCAAGTCTGAGGCCAGCACCCTGGGCTCTTGGCTCTGTGACACAATGAAACACATCACATCGAAGGTTATATCATACACAGTGAAAGCACCAAACGGAGCATGTATTTTATTGTGCTTGTGATAAGTACCTGTTCAACTAAGATGAGGGATCTGATTAACTGTACAAGCTGCTGTTTGGAGAGTGGGGTTTGATGCTCATCCACCTTGTCACAATGTTCCTCTAGTCTCCCACTCCACACCCCACCAATAGGCAGGTCCACTGCAAAACAGAGGGGTGTCATTAGGACAAAGAAACCACAGCAATGAGAGCAAGAGGATAACAATCATTAGTTTGGCAAGTATTGAGTTTTTACCTCTGAAATAATTGTATTAGAGGATGGGAACAAAGCCTGGCAGCTTTCACTGCTTCGCACATCAATTTTTATAACCGTAAAAAGCTTTAAATTTCCATAAAACTGAATGACGTGGAAAAGAGGAGTGATAGGAGAAAAGAAAGAAGAAAAAACACCACAAAGTCTTCACACCAGCCTTATTTTCCGGTTTGTCTGGCAAAACCAACCCCATGTTTGTGTAGCAGGTAGATGGAAAATGAATTGACCCTATACTTACATGACTGCACCCGCCTCGTGTTTGCAGATGTGTTGTTTCCCCTTGGAAGTGGAGCACTTAGGATTTCCAGGTAGGACCTCCTCATGCGAGCTGGTAAAAACATTTGAATTTTTAGGGAAAAAAAAGTTAACACTTGAGGTGAAGGTGGCTCGTGTGTGTGACTTGGAGGCGCATAAACACACCGTGAAATGCGTTACATGTAAAATGCCATCCACCATTCTGTTGAAAAGGGGAAAAATCTTGTTTTTTTCCGAGTTAGTGGTCAGTTATCATCTGACTGTTAGTGGCTAGGGCGCGCTTGTGATAACATTAGCATGATAGCAAGGTGGTGCCTCGGGCACAAAAAGAAACACAATTTACAGCAGTTTGGTCAGTGGCTCAGACTTACCTGCAATTTTTGGTTGCGGGGCAGGTATTTCCACCAGGGCACGTCGTGACTGACACACAGCTGCCATTGTGCCCGAGCGAACTGGTGAAGCCACGGAGCTAAGTACCTGCTAGTAGCCGGGGACAGGGCTGTTGTTAACTTTGCTTTAAACCCCCACAGGGCGCGACAATAACTCCTCCACAGTGGTAGTTGGCTTCAGCCGTGGGGACTCCTCGGTCTGCAGCTTCTCCGGGGTCGTAATCCAGCTTTTTAAGCCTTACTGCGAGACAACTAACTTTTGTTGAATTTAACTTAAGTGCTACAAAAGATCCTTGTCCTGTTGGCGCTGCTTTTCGAGACGCAGGTGAACGGAAAACTAACTTTTGTCCGCCAGTAAAACGACGCTGGTACAGAGGCGCGCGACACGAGTTGCCGCGCGGGCGTGGTTTCACTGCAAGCGTCAATCTGATTGGTCAACGTCGCTGCATGCGTGAAACAGGCGCCGAATATGCTAATGAGGTGATACCCGCCACACTCCTCCCTCCTAATGTACTACACTGTCCCTGTGTTCTGTAAAACACAACTAATATTCATATTTTGTTGTGCTGTCCAACTCTATGAGGTGGAGACATATTGGAGTGATATTATATCTGTGAATCAGCTGAATTTGAATAACATCAAATGAGTTCTGAAATAGACTAAGAAGCTTGAACTCTTACCAACAGGCCCTCACTTGGCATACACCCCCAACCAAATAACTGACACTAGATAGTAGGCTACATAGCTATGACAAGGGGGAAATGGTTGAATGTGCATGCATGTTGCATTTAGTAAGAAAAATGGATGGTTCAGTTACAAAATTCTGTTTTAATATGAACAGCCTGTCTAAAAAATTAAAATGTACGCCTTCAAAACATGCATTATTTGATGAAAGACAGCTTTGTTGTTACAAACAACACTAGTTTCTGATACTCATGTTAAAATAACATAACTGTTTTATTTTTTAGCTGAAGATGAAGTAACACATCAGTGCTAATGCTTTATAGTAAATCATTCAAAGAGCAGGACACATGGAAAGGGACATAAAAAGTATCTGTAAAATGTATTTTAATAGGTTGGTGGATTATTGAAAAACAAACAAACAACAATTTCATTTCTTTTCAAGAGACATAACTGTATCTTGATACATGGTGTGGAATAATCAATAATTCAAGCACAGAACTTATTCCAAAACAGGTGATAGTGAAACACAAAAATTAAAAAAACAAACAAAAACAGTTAGATATAATTAAAACAGTCATCGATCTGAAATATGTCTTAACAAATTCAAATGTTTTCTAAAATGTCGTTATTATAGAGTATTATAATTTTATATATTTAGCTTTTCTGGGGAATAGTTAATTATTTACTGCTCATGATTCTTATCAGAAAATAATCTAGGTGATAAAATATGAAGCAGTGATAATGCAGTGCAAATTCAGTCTCCCTGTATTTTCAACATTTCAACAATTCCCTCTCACATCTTGCCAAAAAAACTGCACTGTTACACAACAGAGTTGAAATCAGTTCACTTTTACACAGTCATTCAGAAATTTAGCATTTATATTTAGCATGTGAATAAAATGTTAGCAATGATTTCCTCACTGGACTTACAGTGGCACATTTCATTTAGAGTTCTACGGGTAAATTATTATTATTACATTTATAAATACCTGTAGTAAAACTGCACTTTGACTGATTGAACTGAAAGTGAATTCAGCCCAGCTCTGTACAATATTAGAGCTAATTAAGATGAATACTCAATGGCTTCTTGAAACTGCTACGGCAAATAATATAATTTATTGTATTTATGTACATTATATACATTTTTTTCAATAACTTACATAATGCACAGGTAAAAGGGTATCTATTAGGTACATCTCATATTACAAAGGTCTCTGTGACAGTATGGCTTTGTAAATATACATTACAATATTGTCATCAGAAAAGCAAGTGCAGTCAGGATAGACTGCCTTTCAGCATCTTCAACATCTTTTCAGTGTGTGTTACATAACTTCAATGGTAAGTTTAACTGCAACAAGTCTTGCACTTTGTGACATGGAGACTGTCCAGACCTAATATGAAAAATATACGACTTCTTCAACAGACTCAAAAATAGAAAGATGCTTAAAGACAGCCTGGTACTGACTGTGTAGGCCACACTATAAAGCATAAGGAGTAGCCTCTACTTGCTAAGCAGCGTTTTAAGGGAGCGGGTGAGTGCGTTAGCAATGGCCGACATGGTACTGGAGTGGCGGACCAGGGCTTTCACGCTGTGCTCCCCTGGCGCTCCCACGGTGGCAGCCTCAGCCGCTTTGAGCAAACAGATGTAGTTCATGACGACCTCATCGACCTTGGCCACGACCTCCCTCTGTTGGTGTGAGCTGGACACTCCCAGACCCCTGACCAGACACATACACGCTTCACAGAGACAGCACAGCACCTGGAAGCTGCAGGTTACAGCCAGCAGCATCTCCTCAGGACTACTGTGGGCCTGCGCCATCCTCCGGCACGCCCGGCCCAGTTCTTTAGACTCGACAGAGAGCAGCTGCTTGAACTGGGACACATCCTGGATCGGCATCTGTGGTCCACGGTCGCAGCGACCTATGCTGGACCTCACCAGCGCAATGAGCTCGCTGGCATCGCGGCGGACGTCTGTGAAGCCGGATGGGAAGCCGTACATGCGATCTTTGAGTGCATTGATGCGTGCCAGGCGGTCACTGAAGCTCATGTTATTGAGCACCTCTCCATACAGCTGCTCCCCAGCTGCATCCACCGCTGAGCCGCAGGGCAAGATGGCTGAAGCTGCTGCACCATCATTATTAACATCATTCCCACCGCGGCTTCGTCTGGGCCTCTCCCACTCAATCTCATCCTCTTCACCCTCACACTTACGTTTGAAGAAACAATAGCTAAAAGGCCCGTTGCACCTCCAGGGACTGGTGTCCAGTTTTTGAGAGCCCTTCATGTGCTTAGCGTCTTTCTGCAGTGGAAATGCCACAGATGCTCTTCTGCTGTCGACCCTGTTGCCTGTCGACCAGCATGTGTGGGAGGATACAGAACCTTGGGAATAGCTCTTGGAGAGCCGCTTCCTCGTCGGCCTCCGCTGCACTTTGGTCTCACCTTGCTGGGGCACAGACGGCAACAGGGGCTGCTGGCTCCGGCTTCGAGTGGGCTTCTCAAACAGAACCTCCACGCTACCAGAACTGGCAGTCACGTTGCTGGAGCTGCGTTTGAGCTCCCTGCCCCTCTGCAGGCTACTGCCGAAGTGATCCGTCTGCGTCAGGGTCGGGGTAACGGACTGAATGTGGTTCTGAATCTGCCGGGACTGGATGGAGTGGATGGAGTCCTGTGAGAATCCTGAGTTGCTGGAGATGGCGTTGGCTTGCGCAGGCAGAGACAGAGGAGGAGGAGGTGGCGGCGGTGGGGGAGGAGGTGGTGACTGTGGGTTGGGAGTTGGAGATGCAATACAAGCTCTGCTGGTCGACGCCTGCCTGATAAAAGCTGACGGGTGGTCCCCCCTTCCTAGTGAGATGCTGTTGAGGTCTGCTCGTTGACCACTTACACTAGGGGCAGCAGAGAAACAGAGAGAATCATTAGGACGAGAATGAGGAGACTGACGAACTGCATGCTTTGCCCTCGGGTCTGATTTTAACCAGTCCTCTGTGCTGCCGCTAGGTTGGCTTCTTGACCGAGGTGGGGGGCGGTTACTGGAACCCCCACAATCGCGGTTTCCACCTGCGATGAATCCCCCATCGCGGCTGATACAGCCCTCTGTCTTATAGAGAGACAGGAAGTGCTCTGGGTCCAGACCGCTCCTCTCCAGCTCGCTCTCTAGACCGGAGAATGAGCTCCTCCTCTCAGCAGGGACCGGCCTGAAATCTAGACTGTCATTCGGTCTGTGAGCATGCATGTCAGGACTTCTCTTGAGTTTGGCAGGAAGTGTGGCCGAATGATATGACCGTGGGTTTTTACTCGCCAGCTGCATGGCTGCTGTGTTATGCATTGCTAAATTTGGACTGAGGAATGGGGATGATACGGAGGAAGGCATACATGGACAGCGAGCAATGGTGTTCCCCCTATTCTTAACCATTTCAACAAGCTGAGGGTTGCTAGTGATAAAGCGCCTGGTGTCCTTTTTCACTGCGCCTCCCATCCCAGCACTGTGCAGCTTCCCTCCCTGATGCATCTGGCTGACAGTCAGATAGTTAATCAGCTGTCTGTAGGCCTCGCTGCCTTCCTTCTGGTTCAGCCCCTTCAAACAGGCCTGTTGTTTAGCATGCAGATCATTGTGGGCCTTCTTGTTTCCAGTACCTGTTGTCTCTTTATGCTTTGACAGCGTTGCCGAGGAGGGGCGGACCGATTCAGCCCCAGCAGCAGGGGGGTGAATGTTGGGGAGCATTTTCCGGAGCAGGGCGGGGTCTGCATGAGGGTGGAGGTCTTTTCCCTGAGAGCTCTGGCCAGGGAGGCTGTGGGGGGCTCCAGCCTTGTTGTCTTCATAGTTTAGCACCCTGAGTAATGAGGAGGAGGAACTGGAAAGAGGGTGCCTTTGCAAATGGTGATGTTTTGATTCAACCGCACCGGGGCCAAGTGGTGAGTCAGTTGGGGTGGCACAGGCACTGCTGTTGGTGCTGGCACCAGCATCCAGTGATGAGCACAGAGAGCCCTGCAGTGAACTGTGGGCTTCTCCTTGCAAACTTGAAATCCTTTTCGCTAAGTGGTATTCACACAACCGTGCAACACTCTGCTGTCTAGAGATGGGCTGGTGGTCACTTTGTATGTCTGATCCCTGGTCTGACCCCCCTGATCTGGACTTTTTGGCTGGAGACAGCAGTGATGCTACAATGAGGTGTTCATCTTGCTCAACAGTTGCAGCTCCGTTGTCTGCACCACAGTCGCCCAGGTTGACGACGTCTAACAGGCGATCAGAGGTGGCAGAGGAAGGGCGGGGAATTCTGTGATGGTCGCGGGGGAGACTGTTCACTCCGAGTCCCTCCGCTACTGAGTTTTCTACCACAAAAGAATTCTGCCTTCCTTGACTTTCTGCTCTCTCGCAGAATGAAGTGCGCTGGTCCAAGTCTAGATGGCTGCGGCTGCCACCGCTCTCACCTCGATGCCCTTCCCTTGTGCTGAAAGTGTTGTACTTCCCGCTGGAGTCTGCTGACTTTTTGTGATGTTTCCCCCCGGGTGTGGTGGAGCTTGGGCGCTGCAGAGTGGATGAGAGGTTAATCTGGGGCCTCACCTCTAAGCAGTCTGGTCCCGACGCTGCCGTGTCCAACTGGGGGCTCCGTCTCGGTGGAACTGCTGGAGGCTGAAGGTGCCGTGTTGGACTGTGGGCCTTCTTCTGTATCGTTCCCCCTGTGCTGGGGGAGACGGGGAATTCGGTTTTCTCCTCAAGCAGAGGTTGGTATCCTTCCCTGGTGGCCACCAGCAGACGCATGTGGCTCTCACTGAGCCTGTGTGTAGCAGCCAGCTCACAGATTTCAGTCATCTCTGAGGAGTTGGTCTCGTTGCCAGAATCTGAGGACGACTCTGGGCTGAAGCCTCGAGACGTGTAAACGCCTAAAATATAAGAGACAGAGTTAAATATGGGTCATTCCACTAAAAGTTAACTACAGTTAAATGTTCATTGTAGTAAATATTAAACTGATTTGCACTTGCAGTTAATGATATACAAATGATTTGTATTCTGGTGTCATGATTGTGTTTTGGGAGTCTGCTAATTTAATCAGGGCAAAGGTGACAGAGAATTAAAGAAAGAAAACATCTGAGGGCAAAAAGAGAAAATTGTTTCAATGCAATTATTCTTTAACTTTTTCTTCGCTTAACATTTTTGATTTAACACATGATTAATGGCGATAAAATGAAATGAATGATTGAAAAGAAATGATTTAATTGTCTGAACTATTTAACAAAGACAGGCTGACGGTGATCAAACATTACTGTATTAGTCAGTATTTAACAGACCTGGATTGTTACTGCTGGGTGGTGGTGGGGGGGGCCTCTGTTCAGAGACAGTCAGAGCCTCCAGAGCCTGTAGGGTATTCATGACCGAGTTCTCCAGCCTCCTCTCCCCTCCCCTGCTCCCTTCCCCCTCCCCTTGGGTCGGGATGGCGTCAATGAGTGATACTGGGATGTCGTCATTGTCACATGTGCTCAGCGGCCTTCCCTCGGGTGCTGCGTCCTCGTCCGAACTGTCCCGAAAACCTGGTGGCGGAGCTGCGATCGCGAGGTTGAGCGTCTCCAGCAGTGTGTCGTCTTCGTCATCGTCCACGCCGTGGTCTCCCTCGGGAGGAGGGAGTGACGTCAGGTCGATGATGTCATCGGTAGAACCAGAAAGTGTGAGGAAGGTGGCTTTGCCGGCTGCTGTGGCCAACCCTCCTCCTTGGTTACTGCAGTTTTCATCCCCGCCTCCCCTCTCTTCACCCACTGGTGTCCCCCCAGTGGAGTCTTCCTCACAGGAACCATCGTCATCATCCTCTGCATCATCCGTGGTGTCACGGTAAAACAGATCCCTCAGCAGCGGCTCCTCACCACCCTCCTCACTTATAATGTTACTGTAGACATGTGTCAGACCAGTGAACTGGAACGGGATCCTGTCCTGTGACCTAAAGTCTGTGTTGTTGTGCAAGTAGAGCGGTCTGTGCTCCGGTACCTCAGGGCTCTCCAACAGCCTCTCGTAGCCTAAGTTCTTAGGCTTGTTCAAGGGTTGGTCCCCCCCAAAAATAAACGACACTTTGGCACTACGAGGTGAGTCTTGAGGTTTGTGTCTGGTGGCGGGGGGAAGAGGAGGGGGCAATGGACTTCTCCGTGTCCCAAGGTCTCTGTCAGGGTTTTGGGGTTCGTGGAAGTAAGGAGAGATGCTGTTCTCTCTCTGCACATTGTCTGAATACTCAGAGTCCCTGTTGTAGACCTCGGCCTGGTTGGGTGAAGGCTCCTCATTGTCTCCCAGTGATGTGCTGTACGGCCACTCCAGGACACGGTCCTGACCTGCAGACAGCAGCAATACAAGCTTTGATTACTTTAAGCCTTTTATATTTTACGTTGATTACATTTTAAAGGAGCCTTTCTTCACTGTACTTCTGAGCGCTCTCCTTCAGGGCTTTGAGGGTTTGTGCAGCACTGTAAAACATACATTTTTAAGCCATTCAATCTACCCCTGAGCCCCTCTCTTTTAAAATGAATCAAGGTGAGAGTTTTCATCAACTCTATATCTTTTTTTATGGAAATGGTTGGTTTCTTATATATTATATATATTTCATTTGTGTCTCATGGACTAAGGCTGATATTCTGCCCTACAGACTGAATTTTATTGCATTTAAAATAATAAACCTGAGAAAACATCTTTCAACAGAAAAAAACTAAACATAAAACACCCATCACCTGATATACACATTCAGAACTACAACTGGCATGATTTTTCCACAGAGATGAGTGATTTCATTTTTTTCCCTTAAACATTACACTATCTCACAATTACATTCCTACACAGTTAATCACTCACCAGCGTCATCCCCTCCAGTGCTGTTGCAGTGGGCCATGCTGAAGATGGATCTCCTTGAGTCCACTAGGAGGCGATAGTAGCCTGCTGTCAGACAGGCCAGGTTCATTGCATCACTTGACTCCATGATCAGTGTGATGGGCTGTAAACAGAAAAGCCAGTGAAACGAAGCCGATATAGAAATGAATGAGACGAAAGTCAACAGATGCTACAACTGGTTAAGGACAAAATAACTTGTGCTCACCCTGACATCCAGAACATGCAGCTCCAGCCGGACGTTGATGTCATCCTCGGTGAGGATCTCGATGCGGTTAACATGGCTGAAGTCGGCCAACAGGGCCACTAGGTTTGTGCGGGCGTTGATAACATGACTGATGCCGTAACGTGGGCCCACTAACAGGGTCACGTCTGTCTGTTTCTCCCCTTGCTACAGGAAATAGAGTGAACACATTAGACACTTAAACATAATTCACAAACCAGTCATATGTGAAGACTTTGTCATGAACTTACGGCCTTACCAAAAGTATGGATTTGAACTCCCTCCCTCCGTACAGTCTGAGTTCACTGAGGTACCTCAGGTAATGCACCTTGGCCTGCAAAGCAGTCAGCTGCACAGAGAGAAGTGAGACACATCAGTAAGCATCAAGAAAAAAATCACAACCTTGTCTTCTAATGTCAGGATAGAAAACTCTCAAGCCGTTTTGATCTGGACAAAATCCCATCATTTCATTTGGAGCTAATCAAAATCTGAAGCTGCTCTGCTCCAATGCTCTTTATGGCTTGCTCGTATGGATGTGTGCCTCTTCAGCCGTTTAGGGTCAATGGGATTTTTGAAATTCAAATATGGATGCCTGAAAAGTTGGTCTCCCTCAAAGTGGTGATACTTCTACCACTGTGACACATGGATACACCCAGCTGGCATATTTAAAAATCTAAATGGCATAAAAAAAAAAAACAGTTAAGAAAATGACTGAAAAATGACTGATGTGTGTATATTACTTGATAACCACTTTCATATTCATCTGACATCATACAGTGGTCCACACTCTCTATAAGCGAGTAATATTTTATCTCACTGTCAGGAACAAAAACAGAAGGCTAATGGGATGTCTGACCTTGCTTGCTGAAACCAGACATCGCTATTAAAAAATAATTTTGTCTCTATGAAATCCTTGCTCAGTCTTTACCACAGCTTCTCAACCAAACTGGGTGAAAGGCATCTTTTGATGAAAGCTACGAGCCCATAAGCTTTCTGGTGTGCACGCAGAACGTTCAGGTGCGCATGCGGAAGTTTCTTGTGCGCACCAGAAAACTTTATCATGCGGACCAGAAAGTTTTTCTTTCTCTTTTTTTCCCCATGTTCCCCTTTAGAAGCTGTAGAAAGCCGATTTGGAGCATCAACAGTTTGACTTGCGTGTCAGTTTATTGGTGCGGCTTGGCTGTATTTCTCCCTAATGAAGAGACTGGCACTGAGAATACAAATTATTAACCTGCTCAGGCTTAGAGCAAAGAGATCAATAACCTTCTAGTTTGATTACATTTTATACACATTAAATATGAAGCTCAGATGTCAACAGCCATTCACAGAGGAGCTTTAAACATAAAAAATCATCAGATAACTGTAAATGTTTTCTAATGTGTCGTTGACAGGGGGGTAAATATACGACTATTTACTAATTTAGCTTACAGAGCAGCACTATTACAACAGCAAACTGGTAGATAAACTTAAAAACAGGAACATTTTATAGTGAAATGCACGCAGAGAGAATCAGGATGTCCTATAATGATGTGAAATAAAGTTATCTAAGAAGAAAAAAGACAAGAGTCTGAAGTCGTACACAAGCTGGGTTGCCGAAAGATCTGTCAACTTGTTATTCTGTGTTCCTCTCACTGTAACAAATCCCACAAAAGGAGCACAACCAGCGATGTGTTCTTTCAGTACTCTCCAAACTTCCCTGCCCTCTTTGTGGTTCTCAGCCTGAAGCTGCTTCGTTCCTAATGAGGATGTAAATCTTAAAAAACTGGGTCAAAAATATGTTGTGTTATACTTGTACTAATAAGCTCTAAAAACAGGTGGGTACTACTTCTCAAAAATCCAGAGTGATAATATTATTCCATGCCTGATACACATTTGGTCAGCATAGCAGTGGTTTAGTGTATGCAGGACTAACCACACACATCAGGCTACACCCAACTCAACGCTGTGGCTCATCCATGTGCTTTAGTTGCTTGGAGAAAAATGGAGCTGTATGGCACAGAGAAATCCTTCATTGTTGGCTACGGTCCATTCTAGTGAGAGAAATAACACCACACTGGCTGCAATGGCCTTATTTTTGTAGCCTCAGCATTTGTGGTGGCAATCAGAAATGTACCATTTGAGAACTAAAGAAAATAACTAAATATATGAATCAAACTAAAACATCTCCTAAATTGATTTCCACAGCGTAACATAACATGGGCTCATTCATAATTACAGCAGGACCCCACAAGTGCACTGTTGTTGACGTCATATCCACACATTTCAGTGCTTTGTTTTGGCTCTGCTGCAAACGCAGACTAAACCAGCACCGATATTCACTTGCTGCTAACCCCATTAGTGTGACAGCTGATGGTAAATCACTAACTAAAGAGGCAGATTTTGCAGTGTCATTGGGTTCTGCTCTATAACTCAAAGTAAAGCAGGTGTCAGAGAATGAACAGGGCAGAAGTTGTTTGTTTTATGACAAAAGCTTGGGTTGAATTTGGATCAGTGGCCCCTGACTGTGTGTGTGAATATGAATATCTGATTATGCACACAGCTTGATAATGCATTTCGCTTGTTATCCACATTATCATTCAAGGTCTGGCTTGACAAAGGGTCTTAGGGTTGACAAGGGTGAGAACCTCTACAAGGTTGAGCATGGCAGCGCTGCTATTTTAAGCTATTGCGTCAGAAAACTGGGAGACAGTGTGTTTGTGCGCATATGTGTGTGTGTCAGAAGTTTATTAACAAGGGCAAAGAAAGACAAACGGAGTTGCTTACTTTTTTCCCTGGAGGCACGAGGTTCTGGTTGGTTTTGAGGATGTGTGTCAGAGCCTTCTTGATGTTTTTCTCCTTCATGCTGGACAGCACGGCAGGAGGCAGGAACACAGATAGACCCCACTCCTTTCTGTTGAGTGGAGATTGCTTTATGTTTTAAGTCCCCTTCGGAGGAAAAAGTACTTCTACTGGACCTGGAATAAATACTCGCAGAGGCTTAAAACTGGATGTTTACTTGTCAGTAATGGAACAGAATTCTGAAACAACTTTCTTTCTGTCAAGGATTTACTCATTAGAAATACATTAGAAGCTGAGCTGCTAAAACCGACAGAATCTCCTCTCAATAACCTGCCAAGCAACGATGATGATACTGTGAACAGAATATTCATTTCCCAATATATCTTGTTTTTTCCTGAAATCCTTGATTACATACAAACTGGACATTCATTCAGACACAATAATTAAGGTGACAATATCTCTCTCATATCTCTGTTGATCTGAGTGAATCTTCCATGAGGCTGGATGTCTGGAGACTTTGTTGACATTACTGCAGATGATGTGATTTGTGTCACCAGCAGACTGTGGAAACCTTGTCTTAGGCCAGTGAGAGAAAATAAGAAGATGAATTCATTTTCCTGATAAACTCTTGTGAAGAAAAAAAAAACTTACTGAATGTATTTAAGAGAAACTTTCTGGCTCTGTCTGGTTGTCATGGTGAGGATGTACATCTGCAGTGCAGCCAATCGCAGCGCAGCATCGTATTTCAGCTCCGGGCCGAACCGTTCGAAGACCACATCATTACAACTCTACGACAAGGACGACACACAAGGAGGACACACAACTTTTGTTGGCTTGTAAAATGAAGTCCATGTCTCTGTGGAGCAACATTAGCAGCAGTGCCTCCCCACTGAGTTGAAATAAGTTGTTCTCAACATTTGTGGCTTGAGATTCCTTCAAAGGGATAATGTTTCCTCTCCCTGGTGAAGGAAGCACAAAATGGTAAACTCTGACAAGAAGAAATGATTTACTCTCCTTCTCTCAGGCTGTTTCATTCGACTAATTATCAAAGAATTCTATGGGGGAGTAATTTATTATTTCACGGAGATGAGAGCGAGTTTATTTCAGGACTTTATTTGCAAATGAGCGTCTGCACCCATCTCAATGTCGACTGGCTGCTTTTGCTCACCTGCACATAGAGGTATTCAAACGCCACAGCATCTCTCCGGAGTAGCTCCACGGGATCTCTGGGCACGAAGCTGATTCTAAAGAAACACTTCATCTTGTCAGAGCCGGACCTCCGGGTCACCTGGGGTCACAGATGTAGGAGACAGCAAGGGAAGAAAAACTGCATAGATTAATAGAAAACAGAAAAAAGAAACAGATAAACTAGAGTAAAACAGAAACTTTATATATAGTATGTACCAGTCAACAAAGTAGGGCCACTATTTCCACAGATACCAAAGTAAAGATGCTCCACTACACTGTTCTAATGCATTGTCACGTAGCTGAATCCACTGGTTCCAACTAATACATCTATATGTCAAAGTGTTCAGTCTCCATTTTTTTTTAGATGCTTGAGATGTTATCATGTATTTTACAAAATCAAATATTTAACAGGAAAAAAGATGAACAGATCCTTGTGACTCCTCAGAATGCTTGGTTTAAAATGATTTTATGTTGTCATCTGCATCATATTTTTCAAAACACAAATTTAATTTTAGATTTCTCTATATCCCCGTCACCAGGACTGACATTTAGATGTTTACAGTGTGGTGTGTGTTTCATCAAGCGTGACACAGAAACATGACTCTTATTCAGCCGCCATTGTTTGTGCCACATGCAGCGACTCAGATCTCAACTGTGTGGTATGAATATTAAAATTGTCCCCTTGTGATCCCACAACCTCATTAGAATGGAGCGGGCATTGTGGAATAATGTGCGTGTGTCGTATTTGTGGGGTTTGTGATTGTGTGTGTGTACGTGTGGTGGAGTAGGTGTAATGCGAGCTGTCGCCCATTCTGTACCAGTGCTGATAAATGACACCGGGGTCCGAATACTGCTGGAATACTGAGCAGGAATGTGAGTGTGTTTGTGTATGTGTGTGTCAGACACAGAAAAGGAGACAGAGAAAGTGAACAAGCAGAGAACAACTACCTGAGTAAGCATCTCCTGTTCATGCAGGAGAAGCAGTTTGCTTCCAGAGCCCTCTGTCCTCTGCTCCAACATGAGGGAGAAGTGCTCGATGCATTTGATTGACAGCTTCTCTTGCAGGGTCAGGATCACATCCTGAAATAAACAAATAAACATGCACATAAGCTGAGTGTACAGCTGCCATAGTTTTCTATTTTTACAGGAATGTACTGCAAGTACCACATATATCATAAAATCATGAAATAAATCACTCTGATCACAACCAGCTATTAATCTTCTGTCTATTTGTTGCTGTTTTCTGAATCAATAGCAACAATGGCAGTGAACTGTTCATCTAAGGGGTAAGAGGAAAATCAATAAAACTGTATCTATCAGTATTAGACTACAGTAAATGGCTCATTATGATGGCAATAATTAGAGAAAAAAGTCTTGTTTCCTAAACTGCACATTGGGAGACAGCGCACAATTCAACATGTCAAATAATCAGAATATGTTCCTTCCACCGAGCCTGAATAAATAAGATTCTCAAACAAATGGAACTGGGAAAGTGATTGAATTTCATGGTCTGTGTGAAATGTTTCAAGACACACTAATTTGCACTCTAAATGAATTCCCCTCCTTGTAATTATAGATGCAGCAGAAACTGCTAATTTTGTTGAGTGTGCCTTAAGCGTCGGAGCAAACACACAAACAGACACACACCTTGATAGAGGTACTGCTGTCAAAGCGAAAAGACTTTGTCTGCCCGTTCTCCAGGTAGACCTTCAGGACATTTGGCATGAACAGAAGAGAATTGTCCTTCACCGGGTTCTGCAAAGGAGGGAAATGATCAGTGTTCTCATTCTGTGCAGTTGAAATTAAATTTGCTGTAATTTCTTTGTGCATTTGATTTCATCAAACAGGTCAGGTTTCATCTATGAAAATATTTTAGTGTCATGTTGCAACCTGTTTTCGTGAGTCTTATCTATCTGGCACACTGAACTGTCTGTCTTACGTGGTCGGTGGCAACCACCTGGCATTGCCTTTATAAACTTAGACTAGATTTTATTGTCATTCAGGATTTGTAAACTATACAGTGTACAAACAGAATCATTTTGTGTTTCAGTGGCCCCAGAACAGTGCAATGGAAGAAAGAATAGCATAGAATAAAAACAGGCTAAGGAGTATAAAAATATAACTAAAAGTGCTAACATAGCAGCATGGTACAAGTGCAATTAGTTTACATATAGGTCATACATAAGCATGTGTGTATGTGTATGTGTGTGTGTGTGTGTGTGCGGTAGAACTGACTGGAACCTGGCCGTTTATAATGACCTCCTCTGCAAAGCGCACTTTGACCGGATTGGACTTGAGCATGGCTTTTTTGGCTGCACTGATGAACGCTGATTTAGGGGACTAAGAGGCAGCCATCCAAAAAGAGAGACACAGAGAGAGAGAGGGAGATAGAAGAGGGGTAGAGGAAGAAAGAGACAGATGGAGCGAGAGAGATAAAGAGAAGCATAAACACATGCTCAAATAATAAAAAAAACTGTTTTCCAGCACATACTCTCAACATTTAATATTGGAAAGTCAACATCTTAAAATTGGGAAAAAGGCAAACAGGGTTTGACTAAACAAACCTGGTGCAACGCAAGAGAAACTTAAGAAAGGCATGGTGCAGGATGAATTAATATATATCATTGGAGGCATAAAGAATAATCATTTCTTTCCCCTCAAAGGAAAAGGCAGTGTTTTTCTATATTTTTCTGAGAGCCGCCAGTAATTCCACTATGAACAAAGCAAAATGCATCAATCTCTCAGTATTCTCTCTGACTCTTGAACCTTCCAAAGACAACTGAACACTGTAGGTTTTAGACCATAGATGTTGCTAAAGATTGAGGAAATACTGCATTTAGTTTATAGATTAATGCACAATTAAGGCTTTAGTGACAATTCACAGTAACAGAATGACGCATATTGAATTAACTTACATTAACAGCGACCATGGCAACAGATGCTCACAAAACATATTCTCTTCATTCTCTTTATTTTCTAGACTTAGTATTTTGCTCCTTTGTATCACATCATCATGATTTAAAACTTCTTGACCTTCAAAACAGTACTTGATAATCTATTGCTCTCATCAAACAACAGTTGACATTGGCAACTGGGTAAATCAATCTGAGGATGAACATCATGAAATTGCAAAAACATCCAACTGTGTGTTTAATAGTGTTTGGGCAGAAATCGAGCTCTATGGGACAGAAGAATTATATAAAAATGGCAATTTACAGTAAGTAGTTGGGGTCGATTCAGCATGGCCTTTAAATGGGCTTTGTTGAATTAAAGAAATACAGTAGAATACCAGTCTTATCCTCTATATGGAGGAGAGTTAGAAGCTGCAAATCTCCAGCTCAAACAATATGCTTTGAAGGGCAGACAGTGTCCTTTAGGGATAAAAGATGTTAGAATTCTGGCAATAACAAAACCCCTGAGACATCAGACATGACTCATCATTATGACCATCAACATTATATAAAGTGATCAGGTATTTAAGGATTGAATTTATTGTTTCTTGTGAATGGGGCCTAAACAAGGTAAATGAATCCTTGTATTCAGACACTAACAAATACATACACAGTAAATCTTCATATCAGCTCATTTTTGGAAAACTGTGTCCGATACATACAGTTGTTGTGATCTGGTCCAAGAATTAAAACAAACAAACAAAAAGAACAAAAAAAAAGCTATTAGCAAGAGCTGATCTACTCACAGGATACGGTTGGACAACAGTCAACATAATGGATTCTTTGCAGCTCCTGTAACACGAACACAGCAAATCACAGAGTCAACAAAACCACCATGAGAAACCCACAATCACAATGGACGTTATGGCAGATACGCAACAAGATCTTGATTAGCTTCAGTGAAATGGAATGAGACGCCTGTGGCAATCACACTTACAAGAAGAGGCACACACACACATACACACAAACACTCCTGCTCATTAGTTTTCCATTTAAAAAACATACGACAGCATTTACTACAAACAGAAACATGATTTGACTCAAACAGCAAAACACTTTTAGCTCTGATTATTATTCTGAATATGTATTATATTAGTGGGACCAACAGAACTGCATTGACTAAGCATTAAGCAGACGAGTGGAAAGCACTGCATATTCTTGGCAAGACAATTAATGATAATAACTTTGTTTAACTGTGACTTTGGCACTGACAGATGTTTTTGTTGTTGTTTTTTTTATTATTCTATTATTGAACCTGACAAAAGTTTCAATTTAAACTGGTGCAATTGGAGAATAGAAGTGACTTTCTTTTATATGACTTGGATTTGTCACAGACACATTATTTTGAAAGAGAACACATTAATGCTAAAAGTGAACTGTTCCTTTCAGTTTTCTATTTCTTTCGGATCCACCACTTCATTCCTGGACTGCACTATTGCAGCTCTTATTGACTCGGACCAATCGCAGATCCCAGAGGATTCTGTATCTACCTGACGAGGTCGATGACCCGTTCTCTGGGAGCTGAGCTGACAGGTTCATCGTTGATCATGATGATCTCATCGCCTGGCAACAGCTTCCCCTCTGATGGACCACCTACACACACACACGTGCAGGAAATTATGCAAACCAGAAGTAGTTGATCAGTCAGACAGTCAATGAACAAATCAGAGTGTGAAGTGTGCGCGTGCGTGGTGTAAACACATCTGCTTTGTTTGCCTCCTGTCATATGAAGCAGGTGTGGACATTAATCTTTTGCTGCGGTTTCAATAACATGTATTCTCTTCCTCGACCAAACACTTGAAATAGAATATTCATTTGTTCAATTGTCTGTTTAGAATTCAGTGCTGATTGATTATTGAGACGCTGAATCGATATGTGTGTCTGTGTGGCCACTGGAGCTGACGTCCAATAGGAATCTATAAGCAGTGGTTTAGCAGTAATTTGGTAACCAGCCAATCAAACACACTTAATACACACAATACACCCAAGGAAACTCTAATTTGTATTCATTTACTTTCCTGCATGGGTCAATGCCACCGAGCGGTTCAATCCTAGGCCGGAGCAGCAAACAGTCTGCACGTTTCCCTCTGAACAATCATTACAGTGACTGCTCACACTGATTAAGACACTTCACATGGTGAGGAGCGAGTAATGAAATCACACACATAAGTTGTTTCTGTACACTAGAAGCGTTCTGAAGTAAAACTGCACATTTCAAAACGAGGATGTGTTGCTTTAATATACAGTACAGCATAAGTGAAAGTGCAGGATGGAGAGTGTTATACTCAAAAAATGCAGGGAACTGGCAGTGAACAGAAGAGATGAGTAAAAAAAGATCTACTGACTTTAATATGACATGGCAAGATGAATAAAAACACCTAATATTAGGTTTGAATAGAACTGAAGATACAACCCAACTCTGATCTGCCTTGACATATTATTTCTTTTCCCTTTTTTAAACTAGAGGAATGTGCACAGTGTGAAACTACTGAGTGATTTATTCCATCAAATATATGATTTAAAGCCCAACACTTCCACAGACATCCGAGGCTGACACGCACCTGGCGTGACGGAGCGGACCACCACTGGTTTCTCGCTGCCGGCCACAAAGCCGAAGCCGAGGACGGGGTCCCGTCTCATCTCCACCAGGCGAGGGGCAGGCGGGACCCCGTCCAGGTGAACCTCCTCCAGGGAGCTGCTCTGGGACACTTGGCTGGAAAACACAGGAAAGGAGGCACACAGTGAGTAACACCCAAAATATCTATTTAGTCAATGAAATAACGGGAACAAGGACATCCTACAGATGACTCCAACTTAAAGCACAGTTCAGACAATTTGCTGCCTACTTAGCCAGAGCGATCTGCAATGACTCAGCAAATAGTGACAAGACATAGATGGTAAAAGCCCAGACAGATCAAACTCGTCCCAGTGGCTAAAAGAAGCTCTTTTAAAGAAAATGACAAAGCATGCATTAAAATGCGATCAATGAATTCATTCCTACAGAAGAAATAGTTCTAACCTAGATAGATATCATTAGACTTGGAATGAGTGATTTGGGCTGTGCTGGCTGCTGTTCATAAATCACAGTCCTGGCTCAGGTTTGGTCATTAGCACAACATTTTATGCTTGAGAGCCACATAAAAAAGGAGAGCACAGGTCCTGCATTTATTAAATCCTTGGAATTTTCCACCTGCAACAGAAGTGCCTCTTACATCCAGAGTTTGTGAGCTATTCCAAATAGAAATGTACCCACAGTTTGATTTAGTCAAATCCATTTTTATTCCTCTTATATTTTCAGTTGTTTCTGATCACTACAGTAGCTCTCTAACACATTGCATGACCCAGCTGTTGACTTATGGACATCATAACATTACAAGACAGGTATGTGGGGTAACTGAGGGGGATGGGGCTCAAACAGCAGTCAACCTCTCATCTCCAACCTTTAAAGTTTGATGTACCTCACAGCATCAGCAAAGGTGCCTGTGTTTTCCAGTGACATTTCCTGGTCTACACTGAAAATCTTTTATGGGCAACTCTTAGGTTTAATGCTCTGCTTTGGGCAGCTTCTTTATTTTTATCAGCAGTCATTTTTTATCTCTGTGGACGTGATCCTCAAATTCTCCTGAGGTTGTTTGTTTTCCAGCTTTATGCTTAGGTGGAAAAGTCCTATCAATTGTGATGCATAGACAGGGAGGAAAAACAAGATGTTTCCAGTTGAGCAAATATGACTGCATCGCATTTTGGTCTTTTTGAAGTTTCTACTTTTTACTTTCACCTCGGTGTTCTCTCAGAGAGACTGCAGATAAAAGATGACAGCAAATTAAAGAGAATAGTTTGTGTTTATATGAGTCAACCAAGGTTTAATGCAACCTTAATGTGGGTTAATATTAGTGAGCTTTCACACTGTCCTTATCTCAGGCTTATTGCCAGTCACTTAGGACGACAGCAGCAACACTAAAATGTAAATGCACCTGTCTTGACCGGGACACTGAGTGTAGTGTGCCTGTTAATTAAGCTGTGACATACACTTTCAGTAGGGTTACCTCCCTCTCAGTCTCTGTCTCAGTCTCTGTGTCTCTCTCCCTCTTTCACAACTTAAAAAGCTTCCCTGGCAGCTACAGTCACTTCCTCTCTGCACATGAAGTCCTGTGCAGTGTCTATTGTTACCTGGCCAACATCCAATCCATCTCCATCTGCCTCCACTGCCCTTCCAGCAGCACATGTGGATTTCCTGCATGGCCGTCTTAACTGTACGGATGTTTTGTTTTTTAATGTTTGGCCACAACGCTGGTATTGTGCATCACAACATGACTTTGGCATCAGTCACTCCACCTAAATTGACCTGTGTGGCTTCATCAACTTATTACAACATATATATACCTGCAGCTTTGCCTAAATCTGATCTGATGATGAGGGATGTTCCAACGATACGGGATGAAACTTTATCTCAAACCAATCTGGATCAGTCTCAATCTCTGCCCCACCTCCCACCTTCTTTTCCTCTTGCGCTTTCTCATTCTCTCCCTCTCATTATCGCGTTGCTGTGTATTGTGCATATGGCACAGAGATCTCAAACTAAATCTGTCTGTAATGAAGCGTGTTCCAATCTGCGACGACGGCTCATCTTCCCTGTCAGGGGTCGGTGGGCTCTAATCCCACAGGAGGGCGGATGTCAGAGGGTCAGGGGTAAGCTGCAAACAAAAGGTCAAACACTGGTATTGCTGCTATCTGTGGAGGAATGGACTCCTAGACTAGAGTATGCACACCCTTAAATCCACACTGATGCCCCGGGATCAGCTTTCTATCATTTATATGTTTTTTTATATATATATATTAAAAATGTTCTTTACTGCTACACGAGAGACTATCAAACTAAATTTTGTTGTCTACAGTATGCAGTGTCTGTCCCTAACTTAGGCTGAAGTTTAGGTTCATGTATTCAAAGGCCACAATGCTTTGATAGATAACCACCACCATGAGTTGAGTTCAAAAGATAAAATACAACAGAACAAAGGGTATGTGTGTCAGAGTTACATAACAAGCTTAATAAACCTACCTAACCTTGACTCTACTGAAGCTCAGTTTTAAAGAGACAATACAAAGACTGAAGGTGTTTGTCCTATACCACGTGATGCCTGAAGCACTGAACAAACACTTAGTTTGTTTGGATGGGAAGAACGTATCATTTTTATTGACATCTCGCTGTTGAGAAAAGTGCCTGCTTTGTGAATTTAAGTGAATGTAAACCGACGCTCCTGCTGACTGCTGTTTTATCCAACACTTCTTCAATAACTTGATATATATCAGTGTTGCCAGACATGTTAGAGGATGCGCTCTAGCAGAGAGAAGCATTCAGAGAGCTGCTCTCATGTTAGCTGAGGTTAGGAGAGGTACCTGTCCACTAGAGTGAAATCAATCATTGGCTTTACTCAACTCTCTTTCTCTCCCTCCTTTTTCTGTCTCACAGAAATCCAATTGTAACACTCAATCAGCAACTCTAAAACCATCGGCTTTGCTCTGAACAAAGCCACACAGCCAGAACTGTCATCTTCATCAAATTTGACTCCTCAGTCATGAGGTGAGGTAGGAGAGTGTTGTAGTGGAGTGGAGAAGAGGAAGGGGCAGAAAAGGGGAACTGAGGAAGTAAAATAGGAATATATGGAACGGACAAGAAAAGAAAGCAGAGTTATGGAGTTTGTTGGGGAGTGATGGTGGGGTTAAAAGATGTATTTACAATCTGTCAAGCTACGTATAACAGCTTTCCTCTGACAGACCGAGCTTCCTAAAAGCATGTTCACAAGAAAAATCAAATTTTTTCAAATACTTAAAAGGGTACATGGGTAAATTCTAAATCAGGAGCTTTTAGCAACTCACTTATCAACCAAGGAGATACACTGCATTATCCATTAATGAAAAGCTGGTAGATAGCATGCTACATTTGTCAAATGACGCTAAAAATCAGGGGGTCAGAGGGAAGGAATTGATTTCAAGGAGGTGAATTGGAGGCTGCGACAACAAATTAAGCCGTGGCTCTACCCAGTCTGGGCCGTGGCAATCTGAGATTAGTGCACTTTCAATTGCCACCAGGCAGTTTTACAGCAAGTGTTGACATAGCTGGACTCTTTGTGTGTCATGTACTCTCTGCCAAGGCCGCCAACGCCGGTCCAACTGGAGGATCTGCATGTTTACCTGGCAGAGGGTTTTTGTGCTGCATGACAAATTCACACGGGCGGCAGGGGCCGTGGTAGAGGCAAAAATACCTGGCTGCTTTCTGTGCATGTTGTGAAGAAGAATCAGGTGGAACAAAACCAACAACCAGCAGCTCTCAGTCTGCTAGTGATGGAACTACAGTGATGGTTAAGGAATGGCACAGATGGCTTCACTCTATTTGCAGTGTGACGTGCACTCAGTTAATTTTTCCATTAACTGCACTATTACTGTACATACAAGCCTATTGTTCATGCTCTATATTTATTTGTTATGCAATCTGTGCACATCCAATCTATATATTTGTCGATAGAACTACTTCATTGTTCACTCATACTCATGATTCACTGTGCATTGACAGGCTAATATAATTGAACATTCAGGTGTATTGTGTTTCGCCCATCACTCCAGAACCAGCCAATTGGGACTACCATCCTGAGCTGAACCCAACATTTATTTTCACATCACTTTTCATATATACATCAGCAAAAGTATCAGGACTGTTCATGATGACTTATAATCATGCTGAACTGGAATAAACCCTCAGTATTTGTGTGATTGTTTAAGAATAGATCGCTTCTACACATTAAAGAGAGCACATGCAGATGTATTTATGATCCCACATACTTGGTGAGGCAGTCCCGTCCTTCCCTGGAGCTGTTCATGCTGTCCCAGCTGTAAGGAGGCCCCTGCAGTCCACTCCATGAGCCTGGGCCAGGAGGTGGCCAGCCTGACGTTTTGTTCTTATGGCTGAAACACAAGAGGTGGGAAAATAAGCTTGATCATCATATTTACAGACATGTGTGGCTGTCTATGTGCTGTCAACAACAATGAAAGGGATTATAGATTCTATGATTATAGAAAAACAGGAACTAGTATCAGGTCTAAAGGCAGAGTCAACCTGATAGATGGATCTTTGCTATTCTCCAAGAGAATGAAAATGAAAACACGCACTTTCACCACATTTAAAGATCTAACACATTTACTACTGGTTTGTTGTAGAGCTGCAACACATCTTAAGATTCCTTGAGTTTTGTGCAGGGAGATGATCTACAAGAGAACATAACTCATACATAAACATCACACAGCTGTATCTACACACTTCAAGAGTTAAGAGTTTTTTCCAAGAGACCCTCTCTACAGCTCTGGTTAGATTACTCCAATTAGTGTGATTTGCAGTGTCTCTGTGTGTGGCTCGCAGTGTGAGATAGCACTGCTTGGGTGCAATCGACCACAGTCAAATAACGTCACCATTGGCCCAACAGATAGGCAATCAATGGCTGCATGTACGCTCAGTGCTGCTGCGGCTGCTATGATAAATTGTACATGTGTGCAGCAAGACAAATCACTGATGTGACAGCTGATTTGCTTATTGCAGATTATGCTAACAATGTCATTGATGATTTCAGGGCAGCGGGGATGGAGAGAGGAGATGGAAGAGGAGAGTGCTTTTGATGAGTTACAGGGTTGAGCAGATGATCCTCGTGAATCAACTTGGCCCGAGTTAAAATATTCAAGTCCTCAGCGACTCTCATGCTACAGTGACTAATCATGTGCAGATCATAACCATAACTCTCCACAGAAGTAATCACAAATGCAACAAAAGATCAGCAAGCCAGTGAAATGCCACTGAATATAAGCACCGATGCACATCGTTCTCATGTTTGATTTACTTCTGACACCACCTCCTCCAGCAGCCATAAACCATGTAGACGACTTTATTGTCCTGACCTCAAATCTGTGATAGAAAGCTGATGCAAAGCAACAGTAATAATAAAATTATGAATGCCTTTGCAGTGCCAAAATTCAGACTGATATTCTATTACACAGCATCTTCTCTCAGAGAGTGATGCTATGCGCTCGGTTGTCACAAGTCATCTTTTCAGCTCTTTGACCTTTGCCCCTGAAAAAGAAGTTGCCATCAGTCAGTCATAACACAGATAGTTAAAATAGGCAGAAAAGCATACTAGATGAGGACGTCATCGCCGTAAGAATCCAGCTGATCGATTCCCATATTGTGCTGCTGATGGGTTGAATACATCAGTCAGTCAGGTCATAGCTTACAGTGTGGAAATGAAAACTGTCCTTTAGACCAAAGCTCCACTGGAGTACAGTAAGGCTGCTGGTGGAAGTGTCATACACTCTCAGCCATCCTGAGACTGGTTGTCTTGAAGAAGAGAGAAAAAAAAGGAAAACTCCCTTTTCCTAATGATACTTCATTTGCACCTCATTTGAAGAAGTGCACATAGCTCCAGTGCTTCAGTTCACACCAGCTGCAAAGCAAAGGGAATAACAGCAGCAAGTCATCCTTTGAAGCAGTACATCCATTTCAATAGTTCTTGGGCTCCCGAGTTTGATTCCTCTTGATTCTGTTGTTGACATCCACAGATTTCTCTCAGACACTCATGTTTCTGCTGATCTTCAGTCATCCGAAAGAAAAACAGATCCACCGCCACTTCAGAATCCCAATCAGAGACTCTTGTGTTGAAAATACACAGAGGCCGCGATGTTAACGGCCGTGCAGATCTCCAGTGTGTAGCCGCACATTCATCTGTGTTTGTCATTGTGCTGTTGCTGAGAGCAGCTTTGGTCCGAACTGAACTAAACTGCCGTGGCCTCGCCTCCTTTATCCCATAATCCCTCTCATCACAGAGAAAACAAATCCACGCTGTGTGTGTGCTAGTGTGAGTGTTTGTGTGCGTACGAGAGACAGAGAGAGAAAATGAGAGGGGGAGACGGAGCGTGTGCTACTGTGCATGTATATGGGAGCGTGTGTGTGTGTGTGTGTGTGTGTGTGTGTGTGTGTGTGTGTGTGTGGAGTAAGAGGATTTTCAGAGAGCAACAACGTGTATGGAAACAGCTCTCCATCTCAGAGCTGGAGTCTCACAGCAGGAAGCGGGAGGAGGAGACTGCCTCTTAAAGTTCACCTGGATGCCATCACTATTTCATCCTTAACTTCTGATCTTCCTCCAGAGAGAAGTTGTTTCTTTCACCTTAATGCTCCAAATGCTGTATGGGTATTTTTTTTATGGTATTGCATTTAGCTATTTACTTTTTACCCTCAAGAGTCAGACTAGAACCAGAATTGTTAAGACTGATGTAGTGGAAATTTGCAGTGTGGACACAAGACCTCCTCCTGCTTTCCAGCATTTCAATTCAACAAAGCAAAACTCCAAATGCATGCATTCAAAGGAAGCAGCATGGTGCTTTGCTCACAGGGCTGCCAGTACTAAAAAGGCCAGTGTATTGACTGCAAACTGATCAATTCATGTATCTTTCAAACACTTTAGAGATCAATTTCTCACCGTCACTCAAACCACTGCGAAAGAGCTGCACTTATTTTAGATGCACTGAGGTGGAGCGTAGCTACTGCAGGTGAAAACACAGATACAGATATTAAAAAAAGGCCATGGTTTAAAATGTGTTGGCATGAAGTTGAGGAAACAGTGAAATGACACCTACTGGTTTATTGATGTTCATTTGAAACCCTGCCATGCAAACTTTCCTTGATAAATCTACCTAATGATATCTAATAGGCTTTATATATTTGATAGATGACTTTAATATATTCTATATCAATGTAATCATTTGACAGGCTGATAAATTAATAATATAAAGAAGCCTCTACAGCTCTTCTAGCTGTTCAGAAGAGCTTGAATCTAACTGCTAATGCTAGAATAGAACTAAATGTGCATATCTCTAAATATTTAATTCCTCACCTGTGGTTCTCCTTCACAACAAACTACAGGAAGTCCTTCTATTTGCTGCAGGTCAAAATGGCAAAGGTTCTGCAAATAAACATTAATGTAGCAACAGTATGGTGGGCTCACGATGAGTTTGCCATAAGTATTCTTTAATTTAGTTTTAAATATTTTAGCCGACTTCATATTCTAATGTTTCATTTCAGCCTTTTTTTGCCTAAATTACAATTCTGATGCCTGCTTCTCCTATAAAACCTCCAGCCAGATTGATTTGTCGAAGCTATTCTTTCATAGACTGCCATTACAGATATCGATCCTCTCCATCTTTTCATTAGGTTGTTTAAAACACTAGGAAAAGAGATTGGATCACACAGTGATGTAGTGCACGGCAAGGTGGTGTGGGAGAGAAAGAGTTGAAGTCAGTGAAACATCTTTGCGGCGGAGTATATCTCACCACATGACAAATAAATGTCTGTCCTTATTTAGTGGCAAAGATGGTGGTGGTTACTGGAGCTGTAGTCAGGTTGTTGTTTTTTTTTTTTGCTGCATCATATGTCAAACCTCCCTATCACAGAAAGCGGTGGAGCCAGCTGGCACAGACCTCCGTGTTCAGCCACCACATGCTCCACTCAGCAAGAACACTGAGCTCTGGGTTCATCTTAACAAATGTTTCATTTCTCATCCTTTGCAGCTTTGATTCGGACTGTTACTGCCCAGAAGTAATCAACCCGAGTAGTATATATAAATACATACATGATGTACACATGACCTGATCATGTGATGACCCAGAGTAGATTATAATCTCAGTTTCTTTACATTTCATATGATTGTTGACGATCCAGTGACTCAATAACAAACAACAGTTTATGACAGAACCCAGCTGGTGTTAGGAGCATTTAGTCAAGTTACTGTAACTGCTTTGTATTTTGATAATGTTAACAGGAGAGGTGAGAGGTGATGTGTTGACATTGTTTGGTATCAGTGGGTTTTTTAAATATCTGTCATCAACCCGTTCACTGCTTTCATACTGTACAGCTGTAGTGCCCTTTTTCAGCTGCTCTTGCCAGTTTTAGATGAGATCCGTTAGATGCAGCCTACAGTAAACACTTACAGTTGCCAGGCCATGTGTTGATTTTGGCTGGGGATCCAGTTTTTCAAAATATATTTGAAAAGCATTTTGGTTATTTATTTTTGAGAGAACAGATAACACATTTTTCTCAAAGTTGGATTCATGAAGAATCAAAAAACACTGTTGCTTATTTCAATGCACTACAGAATTTGGAAGTTACAGTCTTTTATTTGGTCTGTAGGTAATAGTGGCTGATGTTAGATAATGTTAGCGGGCATTAAGTAAATAAGATTGTTCAATGAAATGACTCCATGACTTGTTCTCAGCAGCTTAGCATTTCAGATCACTACTGAACAGCACTTTATCAAAACACTAGCTTTGCATGATGCCATTACTGACAACTGTATGTGCTTCAAAAGGTAGTTGACAGATTAACAGATGTTGGTGAGGAAACATTTGGCAAATAATTAATAACTTAACTATTCAACTCATTTATCATTTTAAAATTGTGCTGCTTTTCTGTGTTTGACATTGTTATGTGGGTTTTGACTTGCTGGTCATCTGAGGACATCGCCTTAAGCTCTGAGACACCGTGATGACAACTTCTCACTACTCACTCACATTTTAGATAACGCTCTTATGTGTTATTTTCCCCCCACGCTGTTTTTGTTTGACCTGATATGTGACTAATCTCTGGTTTGGTCTGTGTCACTGAACCCTAACATTAGTCAGCCTTTGTCTGACCGTCTTTACTGAGCCAGAAATCTGCAGCAGAGAAGGATTTGAGTCACGCAGACATTCCTGCTTTGACCTTTATTGACACACATTTCAATTTTGAATTTAAATCAGCTTAATTGTATTTTTTAAACATAATTCTGTAGTAGTTCAAAGGGTCCTGCCTGGGGACTGAGGGCATTTAAAGGACTGTCTCTGCCTCTGGCCTGGCAGAGAAAAATATTTTGTTTGACCTTCATTTTTTATGTAAACCACACACACACACACACACACACACAAAATAGACTCACATACACATCCAACACAGGACATTATATCTCTTAAAACCACTCAAGACCTTTATCCAGACTGACTGAACCTGCACAAAAGGCAAAGACTCTCTAAAGATGCTTTAGCCTACATTATGACAATGGCTCCTACAGCCAGTAGCGTCAAACCCAGCTCCCTTTGCCCCATACTCTCAACACTTTACACTCTACACAACAACTAGGGTCATTTCAGCTCAGACACAAGTCAATGCAAGATGCACTGTACAGTAGTAGTTTCTTCCATTCAGAAGCTGAGGTCCAGGAGTATATTCATGGTTTGGCTCACTTTAACATGTCAGATGGATTTGCAATAAATAGAAACTGATATAATGACTTAAGTGCTTTAAGAAAACCCACTTTAGTCAGAGGTATGGCTCTAGGGACTGTGGGAAGAGATGCAACACACTTTTTACTCGCTGGGATTTCACACTGCTGAACACACATCGCTCAGAAAATCAAGAGAGGAAAAAATAGAAAACTTTCTGTAAAACTTCACAATTAGCCTGCAGTGACTCTGTGTGCTTGTTTCAAATCTCAGCAGGAGACTCTATACAGAGAGACTCACTGGCTGAGTGCCCTCGTTCAACCTTCATTCACACATTGCACTGTAACTAGTAATAGGGGTGTGAAGAATCTGGCGATACGATACGTATCACAATACAGGGACAGTGATACGATATATTGTGATATATTGCGATACTGTAGGAACAACGATATATTGAGTTTCTTTGAAAGAATTTATTTGTAAGAAAACTGTAGCACATAGCACACACATGCTGTTACATGCTTAACACCAGCTTGCTGAAGAAATACAAGCATTTGCAGGATTTTTGCATGAACAAATGAAAAAAATAAGTTAACAGATTTCTTGACTCTGTTAAAAGGTTATCTCTTAACTGTAATAAGCAGGTTCAAATTTCTTCAAATAACATGAAGAAAAAATATGTGAACAATATTACATAAAAATAATAAACAAACGCCGTGAATTTTTGCATGTTAATTGTTCATTAAAAATATTGATACTGTAACCGAGGAGAAAATTTTCCTTGTGGGATGAAGTGTTATCGGCATGAATGCAGCCAAGGGGTCGCGTGAATGTGGTCGTCAAATAAAATATCGCGATATTTAAGTGTATCAATTTTCTTACACCCCTAACTAGTAAGGGTGGATTTTTACCTTTTAGCTAGATATCAGCCTTATCTGTGACTCCAAAGGGACACATCCGTATTGGCCTCTATCCTCAAATCTCTATTACAAAACACTTTCACATTGAAGCTGAAGTGATTCAACCATTTTTCAAAATAGAAAAATAACCTGCAACCATTCTGGTAATTGATTCAGTGATGCTTCAAACAAAAATATAAAAGACTCTCTGGGTCCAGCTCAATGAGTATTTTAAATCTGTCAACTTGAGCTCAGAATGCAGATGATAATGGACTCTGACAGGAATAAAGAATTGACTGATTAATCAGCAGATATTGTGATTTGTTAACTATTAAAAGCTCATGATGTGGCACTTTTACAACTTAAGTGAAATTAAATGGATTTGTGTTGCTGTCAGTGGAAGAGCATCCTCCAACTTGTCACTAGAAATGTCCTAATTGGCTTGCTAATGGAGTGTCTTTCCTCTCAGCCTCCCTCATTATGCTCATTAATGTTCCAACTTCACACACTCTTAGCTCTTAGCAAGACAACTGCAGCCATCGCCTGACCCTCATCCCATCCAACCCTCATCCTCTCTCTTCCATCTTCCCATTTGTTTGCTTTTTTTCCCACTCTCTCACTCACTCTGCCTTTCTCTGTGACTTTGAGCTGTTCATAAATGAAACATTGGTGCACGTTGTTAAAAGTTGCCCTGAAAGTGCTCTCGCTTTATATGGCTTTACTATCTCAAGACAACATGCTTTGGCTCTCAGTGCCTTTCACACACCCAAAGCATGCGCACACACACATAAACATGAGCAAATGCATTTTCTTTTTTTTACCAGCCCTAAAACATTAAGCTCCATTCTGCATGCCTGGACATCGTGCAGAGTGAGGATGTTTGCTAAACAAGCATAATGGAGTTAAAAAAAGATAAAGAACTCCATAAATTTCACAACTCTTGCTAATTTGCAGCTTGGTAAAGTTAAAAACTCAATGAATGCATCTTCTCAAGAGCAATCTCACTCATTTATAAACTAATGCTTTAACAAATCCATCAATTGCTGCTTATTCCCTTTCCCCCTTTTTCCACCCATCCATCTGCAGCTGAAAAAGCTCTGCCATTTACTATTTAAAGATCAGATTCAGCATTGCACTCACAACAGCCACAAGCAGCACTGAAGGCGTACAGGCCCTCAGACAGCTCACTAAACCTTAACACATTGCAAAATCCAAACTCATGATGGCAAGACTAATAACCAAACTGAATTACAATGCATTTCCTCTTCATTATTTAGTCTGTGTTGATCAGTTTCTGTTTGACAGGAAGTTAATGGCCTTAATTTTGTCCCATCCCAGTGATTCCTCACCTTGATCCTCACATCTGATTAATGAGCTCAGGTAAGTTAGAAGAACAAACAAACACATTCTAATGGCCCAGATTGATTTGATGGATTTCACAGCTGTTATTTATGGAAGCTGACTTATGACTTATGCCATACATAGCCACTCTCTTGCTCCAGCACAAGAGGATGACATCCCCATTCTTTATTATTCCCTTAAAGCTCCATTACTCTCATGTGCACCACATCAACTGGATTTGCTGAACAAAAGGAAGCAGAAACAAAACTTTGATTTGATTTAGAGGTCAGGATCCAGGTTGTCTGGAGTTATGCTGATGTTACAACAACCGTAAATAAATCACATGCTAACCATGGTATCTATCTGTGCTGTCACTTCTCAGTCTATCACGCCTCTAAAACCACCAAATGCTGTTTCCTGTATTGTCTCCTCAGCCAGCAGCTGCTTCATCCACAGTCTATCAGCAGTCACTGCAGAGTGACTCACTACTACTCTGCTATTTAACGGTTTGCAGATAAATGTTGTTCTTTATGTAGCACTGTGTGATACAGTCCATTCCCATGAAATTAACTGTCCTCTGAGATCATAATACAGACTTATTAGAGGGATTTGGATCCTTATATCCTCCAGAGATGAAACTCACTCAGCTCCTTCCAAACACTCTCTGGTCTTGCTGATATGGAAACACGCCAACAACATGTGATGTTGGAATCAATTAAAGAGCTCACTATAAAAAGCCAATCCTTACAAAGTCATCACAGTAGGTGATTGAGTGCGGACAGCCTGCTTCCCATTGTAAAGCTCTTTTCAGGATGTGGCCACCGATACTCAAGGAAATGCACACACACAGCAATATATATGAGCACAAAGACACGTCAGGGTCTGCCAATAATCACACAGGTGCATCAATCACAGCTGTCCAGTTCACAGCTGTTTCAGTCACTGTGTCCTACACTGGACAACAGGACACTAGAACCACCTTAGACACACACCTCTGCTCTGTGAATGCATATAATGACTAGAGACAAGCATGTGTCAAAAATGTCACAGAATAAAGGCTTTTTGCAAGGGAGGGGGTGGAGTTACTGGTAAGAAGACACATGTCAGATCAAACCCAGACCCCAGAGGGTAAAACAAGTGCATGAACAAGCCAGAAACCATGGAGGAGAAAACAAATTCAACAGATTTGTTGTAGTAAAAAGAATGATGGATAGGTTGTGTAAGTTTTGTGTTGCCCTTTGGGAGCTGTCCAAGTCACAGCTTTGAATGACTGACAGGACTGCTGGTGTGATGAAAATGGGGAAGCTGAAAGTGAGATCAATAAGTAGCATGACCCTCACAATACAATAGGTCGCCAGGCTTGTTCAGCTAAACGTACTGTTTTAGATGAATTACTTTTTCTGACAGTAGAAGATAATTCATTTTCACTATGATGTCCTTGCAAAAAGAGATTGGATGTATTTCTTATCATCATAGAATATAAGTCAAATATTCCCTTAGTCTTTGGGTGTGGAAGGAGTCTTCAAATTTTTTATCCATTTTATCCTTTTATCCATAAATGAAAAGATTTAAAAGAGAACAGTAGAGCATGACAGGAGAAAAGAACAAGAAATACATCTTCACTTCTATCAAGACAAGATGAAAGTGATGAAATGTACAAAGACTCAAGCAGGGAGTATCCTCTCTTCCTTGTACTTCACTTGTGTTTACAAGCTGTCATTGTGTTACATACTGTTAGACTCCACTGTATCTGTATCGGCAGCGGCCCTAAAACACTCTCCAGCGCAGCTTTTCAACCTTTGCAGCACAGCAGAGTGCATCTCTGTGGGACAACACAGTCCACAGCACAACATCCCATTGATTCTTTGTAAATGTCACATAAAGCCCAGTGGAACCGAGGGGCAGAAAACACAAAGGGCAACAGAGCAAGCTTTAAATTATGGTTTTAAAAGATGACTGGTGTGTGAATTATGTTTATGCTGTTGTTGAATCAATGATGTTTAGATTTGGTCTACAGCTCAGCTACACTCGAACTCACATTGGAGACAGTATCAAAGAAAAAAAGAACTTTTTAAAAAAGGGCACCACTGAACCACCGTCACTCTTTAATTTCTGCTTGGATAACTCTCTGCACCTTTATTGCAGGTGTCAAATGAATTTCAGCATTTCAGCCAAGGGAGGAAAACTAAACAAATAAAAACACTGAATTTCCATTGCAAGCTGTGTCTTTAGGCAGTCAATTAATGGATCCAAGGAGAAGCTCTGAGAAGCAACTTAAATACAAGAGTCAAACTGACGGATCCCTAGAGACAGCTACAGCCAATTACCAGTCACCTGATTTCCCCTGTCTGTGATGAGGGAAGCAAATGGAGAATCAGGCCTTAGATTTTCCATTTTCACCTGATTATATTGTGTTAAACAAACACTATGTTGTATGTACTGTAGTGACTTTACGATCTGAATCGCATCACTGTGTTCATTCTTTCAAAAATTCAAGAAATCTGACTTAAAAAAAAAAATTAAATCTGTTTTATTCAAGAATAGAATTTTTCCTTAATTTCTGCAGCTCATGTTTGCACTGAGGAGCAGTTGGCTGAGGTCATGCCTCTGGGGTTTCACTCAGTCAGTTTCTGGTTGGTTAACTATACTTGCGTGATGTAATGACGGCCAGGCATTGACTACCTCTGTCTATTTAGCTCAAGTCAATTGGAAAGTTTAAAGATAAAGAACAGTGTGTGAACAGTGAACAGGAACTGCGTTTGTGTCCACATGCACATCTGCTTACAGTGTGTAAAACAATCTATGGACGCACCATTGACCAGCTTCATTTATCACTGGGTGTGTTCAGTCTTCGGTAAAAACACATATAGGCAGAAAACATTCCAGCTGACTAGAACATCTGCATCTAAGACCGCAGCGTAATTCTGCAGCTAAAAATACCACAGCAGAACAAGCGCTGCTAAACGCTCCCTAAATAAGATTACACATGAAAATGGTGATCATTAGGATGAATGAGAAACACTTATGCTTCTATTGCTCTCCGTGAATCCTAATGTTTGAATGAAAATCTCTTTACCCTCAATGCACCCCCAGTGCATGTGGGGTAAAGACAGAGAGCAAATAAAAGGAGCAGCAGGGGAGGTGTATGGCACACATTGGTTTCCACACTGTTTAGCCTTGTCTGAAGCACACAACGGAATGATGCACTTTGTCACATAAAACCTTGAAAAATGTTCAAATATGCTTCAAGTGAAGAAAGAACAACTAAAACTAACTTATTAAAACCATGTGTCATTTGTTTATCAAACAGATACACAGGAAATGTGTGATTTTCATTTCTTGGCAAACACCATTCTCTAAAAACTTGCTATTAAAAGGATTGATCAACCCTCAGCCCACCTGACCTGTACTCTGTATAAACATAAGGTCAAATTAACTTCATGCTTTAGGAGGTTGCATTACATTAATTGTTAAAATGAAAACTCACAACCGACTGTGACTGTATGCTTCTCTTTGTTATGTCTTATAATAGGTTGAGTGAGTTTTTCCTCACAGGGACACGTTTCCCTATTTGTTTTGGTTGCACTGTTTCACAGCAAGAATGAAAGTTTGCATGTTCTCCCCATGTCTGCGTGGGTTTCCTCCGGGTACTCCGGTTTCCCCCACCACCAAAACATGTTAGCTAATCCTCCAGTCAGCGCCCCTGACCAAAAGCACTGGCTTAAATCTGGAGTTGGTCCCCGGGCGCCGCACCGTGGCTGCCCACTGCTCCTCAGGGATGGGTTAAATGCAGAGAAAGAATTTCACCTGTACAACTGTATATGTGACTAATAAAGTACCTTTACTTAAGTGAAGCAAATAGGCAACTGAAATGATCTCAACCTCACTCCAATCTGACGACCGGGAGGTTTGAGCTGATGTTTGACTTTTCAATTCACTATAATTGAATTAGTCAATTCATTACAGGCCAATTATGGGAAGTAATAACCATGATGAATCAGTGGAGGACTATGTTCAGGACTCTTGACCTGAATGTTAACCCGCACACACATCAGGCCTTAACATGCCATCGCTGCCGGAGGAGCTGTGTTAGTGAAGTGTTTACAGGCAGGAGTAGTGTACTGTATACACTGTAGGTTTACAGTGCATTTGGCACGTTTGACAGTGTGGCTCTGTGAATACACAGTGGCACTTAAGTATTATGTGATAGTATTTGGAGCAGAACTAATGGCTCCACTAGCCTATTTAGCTAACAGATGTACAGTGTATTCAGAGAGTATTCAAACCAGGGAAGTGGGAAGAGATGTGACCAAGAACCTGATGGTCAGTATGGCTGAGCTCCAGACATCCTGCGTGGAAACAGGGCACACTACCACACTCCACCCATCTGTAAATGAATACTAATGAATTCAGACGGTGAGAAAAAATATTCACTGGCCTGAAAAACCTAAGACTGAACTGTTTGGTACAATTTCTAACATATCTGGAGGCAGGCATCAATCATCACCTACACAATACCTGTCCCCATGGGGAACATGGTGGTCACACAGGACGGCTACTCAGGGATAAGCACAGGCTGAAACCAAAATATACAACTAGAAATACAGACATGCTCAGTGAAAACTAGACAGAAACAAGTCTATTCAGTCTATTTCACTATTGCAACTTGTGATACTCTGGCTAATGAGAAACCATCTCATTGATACAAATACAAACTACAACTAATTTCTGAAAGTGAATAAACCGTCTCTGCTTGAACAGTTGACAGCAAAGTAAACCGACAAATATTCATCATTTTCACATTTTTTCTGTCATGTTTGATTCATTTGTTCCACAGCGCTGCCTCCTTCCCTGCTGCAGACCTCGCCCACAATACCAGTGTGTATGTGTGTGTGAGGGAGAAAGAGAATATAAAATGTAAGATGTATGAGATATTTTTATCTTCCCTTCCGTCCTGCAACCACAGAATTGCTTAGTGCATGTAGTAAAAGTGAGTCAAAGTGATCAATTATTGAGCATGCGCTTGGTAAAAGGCATGTACAGTACGACTGTTTGTGAATCTTCCTTATTCAGCGATCACTCTCATTCCACGTGACGTTTCTATGTACTTTAGTGATGACTTCAAAATACACAGCCTTGGCACTGAGGTTACTTGTTGTATAAGAACACAGGTGTTTTATGTGAACACTTTAACCATGTTACTGAATGCATCCAAGAGCATTTATCTAAAAAGGGAAGAACAGCAGCTGTAAGGGTAAATGGTACGGAAAGTGGGGGGCAAAGGTGCAGTACATTGAGTACATTGTAAACTACCTGAATCTGCACTGAAAACGGTTTTCTGTCCGAGCAGCAGCAGGAATCGGAGCCTTTCTCAGGGACTTATTGTGTTGATATTCCTACACAGTCTCAGTCTGAGCTCAGTGAACTCACACAGTGCTGAACAATCTTATGATCTAAATTGCATGTCTACACCTACACACTGAAAAAAGGTAGACTGTAGGATAAAACTGACATGTAATCAGTATTTCTGCAGAGTGGTATTCAATCTTTTTTTTTTTTTTTACAGTACACTTATCTGCTTTGTCAGGGGATAATTAACTTAGCTTAGCATGAAGACTGGAAACAGAAAGACAACAAGCTCATCCTTCAAAAAACCATATATCTCATTTATTTAATACTGACTCTAGGTGTTTCTGCTGATTGCCTAGCAACCTCACGTTGACTTCAGTGTTGCTGTCTTTGTTGCATGAAAGCCAAAGGAAACAACTGAGGGGGCAAAACTTGAATTTCATGCAAAATTGTCAGAAGAACTTGACATTTCACATCTGAAATTGTGAATTTAGAATACTAGAAACTATTGGAGTGTTCATGCACCACACACTGTGCTGTTTGCAACTGAGACACTCAGTAAGCTCATATAAAATGCCTCAGTAATTGTTGGGACAGTAGAAAGCTGCAGTCTAAGTGCTTTTGGTGTGGATTCTCTAAGTGTCTGAACTCTGCTAAAGGGATGAACACAATTCCTTCATTTTGTCTTTAAAGACGGTGGCATGCTTCTCTGAATTTTTAAATTATCCTCAGCTGAACTGTCATGTGGTCACTGCCTACATTCTGATTCATTTATTCAGCTTTTCCATTTAATTTGTCTCATCTGTATGTTCCCTTGAATAAGTCTGAAACACCCTCTACAAATATCCACTTAGGACACATAATGTTACAGTCTTATGCTAACTCATCACCAAGTCTACAGTAGAGTAAGAATAAAGTCCAAACTTCAGAGAGGAGACCTTGCACCGGAGTGAATCATCTTGGGATGCAGGCATGGTTTCAGTGCCTTTGTTCTCTGGGATTCTTACAGAGGTTCAACCTAAGGCCAAACACCATTACATGGCTTCTTATGAAGGGCATTAGGGAAAAGAGAGGGCGGTCTCTGCACATAGAAATGCCTTGAATTGAACCTCCACGGTCATACTGTTACAACACAGCAGTTATCCAGTTATGAAGCAAAAGCCAATGCACCTGTGTCATTAAATAATGCAGCCAGCGCTGTTTCCTCCGAACCAAAGGCTTCATGCACAATACATGAGACACAAAAGAGAAACATGTGCCGTATGTCAAATTCTCTTAACATTTACAGAACATGGGACAAACTCCTGTGGGCAAAGGGGCGCCTCTTTTTGCATCACTGATCAGCTGGTGTATTGTCTATGAATTTCAGTGTGCTCACTGTTTGAGAGTCACAGCGTAATTGGGAAATGATGCTCGCTCTAAAAGCTATTTTGTTTTTGCAGAGGAGAGATGAAGGAAGGAAGTTTGAATCTGAACAGCAGCAAAGAACAAAATGGGTTTTTGCTTCATTTGCATAATTGATCAAATTTCAGTCTCTCGTCAAAGGGGGATGGAGCATAAAGCGCACAGTTTCAGTGTTTGAGTATTATCTGGTGTGAAAGATGACTGGAATAACGGGAAGTAAAATGCGATAATCATAACACAACAGAATATTAGTGTTCACCAGGAAATGAATTCCTGCTGAAAGAGGGACTGATTAAAACCTTCCATTTCAGAGCTGGGAGATAACAAGTATTTTATTCTGCCAGCCTGATACTGTGGCTACACCTAGAAATAAAGCCATGTTAAAACAAATGTGTGTAAATGTACGACATTACCTCCAAAATATCTAATTTCAAGTCAGAAGGCACATCAGTCTCAGTTTGAAAGATCATATCTCTGAAGGTGACGATAGCTGGTTTAAACTACTGCCAGGGGCAGATTGACAGATAGGTGGATGGCTGTGCTGTGTGATTTCATTTCAATATGCTGAATGAAACAAGCAACAGTGCGCTCACCCTGTCAGCCCCTCCTGCAGTGATCGCAGACCAAATCCCTTAGGAGGATTATACTGACTCAAATCAAGAAAATCGTGCAACTTTAAGGGTTACAGGCAGAGTGAGGAGGAGACATGGAGTGAGGGGTGGCTGTCCTGCAGCCTGACGCCGCTCCCTCTCCTCTTATGTCACTGATTCCTTTGTTTTGACCCACACCCAAGTGGCCAACAACTGACATGTCTGGATGTTGTTAAGGTTACATGACAGCACTGATGATCCATTGCTGATACATGAAGATACACCCACCAATTGATTTTGATACTGTAAAGGCCAAATTAAGGTTCAAACAGCAAAAAAGGCTCTGTTCAAGAATCTAGAAATATTATATACTGAGCTCTGGAGGTGCTGAGAGGTGCGTTTTTTGTTTGTTCGACTTCCTGACCTCAGTAAAAGCCGAGTAATAGTGAAGTACTGAAGCTATAACCATTGGGTTCTACACTTACGAGGTGATGAAATATGGAAACGACAGCCTACACTGTGAGAAACAACATCCGTATTGGATGATTCAGCAGCTCCAGACTGACCAGAGTTCAGTGCTGCTGCACAAAGTAACAGTCAAGGTGATGGATGGGCTTCATGTCTAGTCAACAACAGTAAATGTTTGCTCTGGTATTAACCACAACCAGTTGAAGTTTTGCAGAACACCTATTCAAACCCTCATTTCCTTGTGCATCTTTTAAAAGCTTGGTGGATTTGTTGAGGTCAACTGCCTTCAGGAGAAGTGTGAAGTGGCTGTGAAATGCTTTCAGGACATTTTAAGTAATGAGGCCCCTGACTTACTCAAAACTGAAAATCACAGAGGCAACGACTTGTCAGATGGCTCTCGGTACAATGGAACTTTGCCCTCTGAAGTAGCAGCATGCATTGGCACAAAGCAGAAGGCAATTTGGCAACGTATTACTGTAATCTGATATTCAGAACACAAACAAGCCCTGCTGGCCAGTTTCACTGCCAAATGCCGACACACCAAAGCCAAGTTTTTCACACACTACAAACACAGACACAGGTCCCGCCTTTGTTTTTTGACGCATGGACTGAACCGGATAAGAGAGACTGGGTTAACGTTCCCGAAATAAAGCCAGATGTGTAATGATCAAACTGTCGAGCGGAATAAAAACAACAATCACAAACAGTAAGATCACAACCCTCTCACCTGCCGCGGCCCTTTTATTTCCCATCCTACAATCACTGATTTATTATGAGCATTACAAAGGTGATAAATGATCTGTAACTTCTCATTAAATCAAATCCAGCTCGTAAGCCATCTGCAAACAGAGGCTCTGACACTGTGATTATGAAAAGCTCATGGATACACACCGGCCATCTGGGGACCAGCGAAATGCAGTGGACTTGCCAGTGATACTAACACCCTCTTGGTGCCTATTTAGTGTTGCGCTATTATTAATTTCCACCATTTTACAGTCTGTTGACAGCGCTGGGAGCCAAATGTGTAAAAGTGAGCGTGATGCACCTTATGACTGGCTGACAAGATGGGAGCGTAGAAGGAGAGGAGGAAGTGGCTCCCAAGGGGTAAAACTCTGGAAGAACTCATGAGACATAGAGGCGATTTATTCAAATTAGAAGTCAAATAAAGACAAAAATGTGATAATACACAACGCACTGCTTCTCTGGCACATTCATCTATATTAATGTGCAATGTTCTTCACTTTCTGTTTCCTTTGTAATAAAGTCTGGTTAAAAAATAAAAAAAAACATGAAAAGAAAAGAAAAATAAGGCTCAATTTCCCTCCTAAGATTTACATGTATTTAAAAACACAGGAGAACAACGGCTCGCTGCTGCAGCCTTGCTTTTTGTTTTGTTTCTTCAGTTATTATAATAAAGAAACAAAGATTTGCTTCTTTAACACATTCAAACCTTTATTAAATGTCGTGCTGGGGATGAAATGAAAAGTTCAATATCACTTTGACCCTGACCTTTATTGTCATGGTAATAATAACACAACTCATATGAGCACATAGAGGCTGGCAGACTGCACCGTCGCTACAGTAACAATAAGATAAACTCGTGGCATAAAAATGACTTAGTTCAGGTTAAAAAATAGGTTATGATAAACACGTGCATCAGTCATGAACACTGATTATTGGTTTCACAAAGACATGAACAATTTGTTGTTCTGTCAACTCATCCATCCATTCAGAGTAGGAGGATGTCAAAAAAACTTTCTTCACACAAATGTTCAAAATGAGTACAGTCTGTAGTTTAAGACCTTGATGCTCTGAAATGTCTTTTTATTCAACTAAGAGTATGAACATTAAGAGTCTTGAGGTTTTAAAAGCCAAGTTGCAGGTTAGACAGACTGATGACTCTACCTGAAACAGAGTTTGGTGAATTTTCCCATCCTCAATGTAATCCACCAACGCAGTGTTCACTGACGAGCAACAGGTGCAGTCAAAACACAACAGGATGAGTGTGTGTGAGGAAGGCCTCCACAGGACCGTATAGACTCATTAGACACTCTACCTGCATCATGATGCGAGGAATACACAACTCTGCTCCTGAACACACGTCACACAGTTTGTACAAGTAGCTTTATGGCTGTTTGGAGTATTGAAACAAATATTGCGGAGCCTCTCCTTCTGTTCCTCTACAGGACTAGAAGCCACTCCAGATGTGCACCTCTGACTTTGTGTGTCTATATGTGTGTAGATTTAAAAGATTTGTCATGAGCCATGTTTAGTGGGCTTAGTGCTGTGACCACACATGAGTCAAGGATCATGGGAACATGTATTTATGAACATGTGTATGATGCGGTCTGTGTGTGTGTGTGTGTGTGTGTGTGTGGTAGCCTATAGAAACACAGTGAATGGGGATTGTTGTGCTGAGCTCCTCATTAAATCAGCAGCTCAGACTTCATCTCTGTCTTAAAGCGTCTTAGTATTTCTTTACATTTCAGATCTCAGGCTACAAATACAACTGCCATATGGAGCCATTTACTAATTAAAAGAGTCTGTTATAACAGAAAAAAACATATTTACCTTTAGGGAAAACATTTAGACTAGCTAATTGCTCATCTTTTAATTTGTCAATACTCACATGTTCATATGCCAATTACTAAATGATTAGGCTGCAGGGTTTTCACTGTCTAATTAGATCTGAGTCCTGGCCCATGAGCTGCTCTGTGACCCAACTAAGTGGACGTGGTTATGTGTTACAGGTGACTTCATAGGGTTTAAACTGAATTGTCTTTTTAAATATTTAATAGTCTTGAAACAGTTCCTGTGCTCTCCACAGGAGCCCATCCTTTTCAGTAACCAGTCTGTCCTCTCTTGTTTCCTTATCTTTCTCTTAATCCCCCTCCACTATCTGGCTGCTCCTTGAACTCTCAGACTCAATTCCACCTTTCATTTCCCACATTCTCTGAGCCTCTGCTGTTGTTGTACGGATCCAGCAACACAGACTTTACAGATCCTGCCATGGAGACCTCTCAGTTACTCAACCACTGCAAATAATAGAAAATAAAAAACCCCACAAGCAAGCATCTGCTACACAGACACAATCCATCAATAACAAGCCCTCGCACACAGCCGCCAATTAATGCCTCTGACATTAAGGCGGCACAGGTCACATACAAATCTGTTCTGTGCATGATACACATCAGAATCAGCTTTATCTTTTTCTTTCTTCCACTGTTTCAAACACCAAGGTTTAACTTTGTCTTTGAAACAAGTGAAAGCTGTGAACAAAACAGTAGAGGGTTCATTCCAACTCTAAACTTGAACATGAGACATGACTATTAAAGCTGCAAGAATGCTCAATGCAGTTTATGCTGCTGAAATCAATTCATCTTGGACGTTTGTCTTCACATAAATGATATGCAAAGAATCACACATCCAGGTGTGGTGCAGGTGTACAGGAGTCATTTCCAGTTACTACATTTACCTCTTGAAGATGTTTTGTCACAATGAGAAAGAAAAGACTTATAGGAGGTTTAAAACTCAACACACACACTCACCCTGACAGCTTTGGCATCTTGGAGAAACCAAACATGTCCATGTGGTCCTGCTACCAAGCGCTACGTCCCAAAGCTCAGGTCCTCCACATCAGCATTCTAATCCACATCCAAAATCCCTTCACACCGCAAAACTCACACATCCAGTTTCAACCCGGATCCATATCAAGAGTCAACAAAAGCCTGTCCAACACAGAACGCAGAATGTTTCTTTTGCAGTTTCAGAAATTTCAGTCAAACGGCTGTAGTATCATCCTTATTGAATGTCCCATCCAGTACAGACTGTCCAATTCCCTGTCTTTCCACAATGTTGCGTTCCTAAGTGATGACAGAGGGAGAGAGTATCACCTCCTGCCTCCCTGCTGTCTCTGGGACCAGTCAGCCCTTTCTACCTCTGTCCATACGGGCTGCAACAAGACCTCTGTGTGTGCTCTCCATCTCAGCGCATGGAGAAGTGCAGTGATCCTCACCGCGGTGAGCAGGAGAGAAGAGGAGGGAGGAGGAGGGAGAGAGAGAATGGAAGAGGGATGGGATAGAGAGGGAGGGAGAGGGGAGGGGAGGGACAAAGCGAATGGATGACGGATGCTCTCTGGCTCTAGCTTTGCCCTCTGTTCATCAGGGCTGCAAGTCTCTTTGCGGGGCAGAGAGGAGGACTGAGGGAGGATGCAGAGCAATGAGGGTGACGAGAGGGAGAAATCAAGATGAGAGATGGAGGAGGGACAAATAGGGAGAGTAAAAGTGCTTTGGTTGTACAGAGAAAGCAACTGAGAGACAGAGAAGGAGGGGGAGAAGAGAGCAGTGATGGGGAGAGAAAAGCTGACTCTGCAGAATGGGAAGCTGATGGGAGCAAGACCCCGTCTCTCTGCTTTTTTCTCTCCCCTTGTTTGGTTTTACTAAGAGAGCATGTATGTCTGACCGCTGATGGCTTCCTTTACTGACCCAGAAGGAACATTTACATGTTTTTAAGGCTGAACATGGGACTGCCTCTCCTCCCATCAGTGGAATAAATAAATATCCAGATAAACTTGTACTTTTATTTCAGAACATTCAAGGACTATTTTTTTCCATCCCTTGTCATCAAACCTTAACAACAAGTCACAGTCTTGTGTGTGGACAGATGGTTCAGCCACGGCAAGATGGTGCTCCCGCTGGCCTGGCGCCACAAGAGGCCAAGGATGAACCATAAATGAACCTCAGTGGAGTTTGATCAACTTTAACTCAACGCAGAACAGCAGGAAGAATGTTTAGTGTCCCATGTCGGGCCGACAGGGCCGATCAACTTAACTGAGCGTGCAACGAAAGGGCATTTTTCACTTCCCTTAAGAATTTAACTATATTTTAAAGGGCCAACGAGGAGTTTCTATTCGGTTATAAAACAGTCTCACGTTAATGTGGATGAATCTACGCCACCCACACTTGTTAATGGCTCCATTTTCGATCAATATATCGTTTTGTCTCTGTCATTATTTTGTTATTATTAGTGGTAGCGGAAAAGCTGATCGAGCCGACCAGCGTTTCAGGCCAAATGAGAATAACAGAGCGGCGTTATGGTCGGAACCGGTAACTGAACCTCTTTGAACCTCTGACTTTAATCCTTGATGAATGAGTCCACAATGTCACCAGAAAACACTTCGCTTTTCCAAAACTCCTCGTTGTCCCTTTAATTTTCTACTTCAGGCCTGTAACAGACAAGGCCATAAGACTCTCTGAGCCACAATGTCACCAGAATTAACATACAGTCTTAAAGGACAACAATCACTCCGCATGTCTTTTAAATCTGTTTGACAGGAAACATGATGTTACATGGCACATGAAATGAGAGAAATGGAGACAAATATCCACACGATGAAAGCAACACGACTGAGAAATTCATCAAGATTATTCTGATGGTTTAGGACAGTCTAATCACTATTTATGAGCAAGAGAATTTCTCCTGGGAGTAACGAGACTGCATACTTGATCACATTAAAAGTTTGAAGCTTCAGTGACTTTAGTGAAAAAGTTTTCAGCAGTATTACACAGACTGTTGATAGAGCAACTAAATGATATAAAGTGGTATTTCTAATAATTGCACAAGGGCATCTACTGTCAAGAAAACATACTATTGTTTCATAGATTTCTACAACTCCTAAAAGCTTTGGGTTATATTAAGTCCAGTTGTGTAACAGTCAATGCAAGAAGCTGTAAGAAGCAGCTTCATCCTTTGATGTCATGTTGTCCCAGTTTGCCTGCTCTGGGTGGGAATTGCTGGCTCTCTAAATAACGCTATAAAGAAAAGGTCTAGACCTCCTCTGTTTGAAAAGTGCCTTGAGATAACTTCTGTTGTAACTTGACATGACTTATTGTTTGTCCACAGGGTTTGATTTGCCAATTACATAACTTTCTCAGCATGGACAGATCAGAGAGGAAGACTTTTTAAATCAGCCTCATTCAACAGAATTATGAGGCTCTCCAACAACAAGATTACAGATATGGCCACATTAATTGCTCTTCGAGGAGATGCACAGTGGCGTCTTGGGCTAAGTGCTGCATGCTAACATACTCATAATGATGATGTCACTTGCTGATATTTAGGCGTGATGTTTATGTTTATGCCCTGCTCACCATCTTAGTTTCATCATGTGCGTTCCCTCTTTAGCTTTGAGTGCAAAGCAGCAATGGCCAAAAAACAATTTTGCAGCTTTGATGAAAAGACTCTTTGATGACCCTCGTCCTCCCTCAGGCTTCACAACACACACACATACACACGCACGTATCTACACACATCAAACGTAGGTTTGTGGGCAGCAGGATATAAAAGGCCTTGTTCCCCTCTTATAATTTCATACTGGTCTGGTCAAAAACCTATCTCAGAATGAGAAGAAGACAAATGGATAAAGCCCTTTTATCTGTTAGCAGATTCAATTTCCTGTCACAATTTATTACAGATAAAAGCTATTTTGGGATATCTTGTGTTGTGCATTACTGAAAGCTTTTGGATAATAGTTTTCAGGAATCAATTCTGATGCAAGCTTTGAAACGATTTGGCTTTTGTGGTGAATAAACGCAGACTGTGTCTTCTATTGGTGATTTTTAAATGGCATGGGAGCTTGTCTATATGTTGGGCCAGCAGGAGAAACAGGACGGAATAGCTGGAAATAACAGGCCAACTTTGAAGCAAGTCAGTTCATCTGCACGGCTCGGTCTTCAAATGTTGTTTTCCTCCATCGATAAATTTGACCTGACACACTGACAGAAGACCAGAGAACAACAAACATAGAAGGAAGCAAGCAAAACTATAGTACTGCACAATTAAAGGGCTGCATGTGTTTTTAAAAACATGACAGTGAGCAGACTTGTTGAGTTTTCTTGTGCCTCCTGTGTGGTGTGTTCAATTGTAATCCGAAATGTAAAAAATCAGTAATTCACCGTAGATAGAGAAATAAAGCCTCTGAACATGGCAAATAATTGTTGATAAAATGTGTTTGATAAAATGAGTCCTTCCAGAAGCAGCAGACTGCAGGAGTAACTGATTGGATTGGTGGAAGAGAGGGCGCCAAATGATTGGTTCCTGTGAGGGTACTAGAGAGGACCGCCACTTTTAGGTTTAAGATTGGGTAACGTGACTGAGGAAGAATTTGCCTAATTTAAAATTGACATGATTATTAAGGGTAGAAGGGATCTATCAGGGTGGAGAGGAGCCAAGAGGCATGAGGGATGGGAGGAAGGAATGAATGAAGAGGTGGAGGAGTGAGAAAGAGCTTCTGCCAAGGTCCGCAAATTCCTCTTTTATAATCATTATTCATTTCATAAAGAGATGTAAGAACGGACACAGTGTGCTGATTACCCAAGATTCTTTCCACCAGCCCCTTTGTTGGTCTTGTATATCTCCTCCTGTGGAGCTTTAAGTTCAGACTGCAAGAAAAACCCAATTTATTTCTTCAATCTGATCTTCTGGAGCCACTATAACTGATTTTTATTAAGTGTCATCCCTTAAGTAGCAGGAAAAAGAGCAATACAGTTCAGTAAAACTCAGTAAGTGCATCATAAATATGAAGGAAAAATGGGGGAAAAAGATGGTTTATTAAACAAGTCTGCATTCTTAACTTTTTGAGTGGGGTGTGAGTGAAGGACGAGCAGGGCCTTTTACTTCTCAGCCTGTGATTTACATCTGAACTTCACTGATTCCACCTCCAGTCACTTGAGCAGCCATTCAACCCCCCAGAGTCTGAACAGTCTCTCATCCACAACAACACACAAGCAAAAGATCCAAAATACATTTATTTAACTTCTGCCCATTATGCTCTTAAAATAATATCTTGGTTCAGATGCCTTCAGTGACTTCAGCTGAGTCAAACCACAGTCATCAGTCTGATTATTTCAAACGTCCAAAACAATTTGATACTCAACTATATGACCTAATGTCCTCTACAAGGTTGAGGATGAAGTATGATATTATAAAACAGTGCACCGAGAACCATCATCATCTTCCTGTCAACGGATAATAGCAGCTGATCACAGTCACAGGCAGAGGGGAAAGGTGCGTTTGGCTGTGCATACCCAGCAGACAGACAACAGACGACGCCTCAGACTGTCACGTTCTGACAGATAGAAGGACCCGGCCGTGGTCAACAAAAAACAGACAGCAACAGTGAGCTCTGTAATTACAAGACTGTAATTGTGAAACAACAGTTAACACCAAGGCACCAAGTTTATTTAAACTAGGGAAATGCAATTCTTAAATGCATGCATGAATGAAAGGAAGCAGAACAGGCAGCAACAATGAGAAGTAAATAGAGTAAATACCAGGTGGGATGAAGCCAAATGACTTCATCCCAGCTGTGCTCGTCAGCTGTACTGTAATAGTAATGCTCCAAAGAATGATCTATTATGATGGTTTGAATTACGGTATCAGAGACTGCGTGTGTAACTCACCATGACTTTCACTGTGTATCTCAATATAGTGACAGAGACGGTTTTCAACTTGTCAGTCTGCCAGTTATTTCTCCACATGCCATCTGGCCAGTCTTTCTTTCCATCTCTTTATCTACAGTATATTCTCTTTATAGTTTAAGGGTTTGTCTGAATTTTAAAAACAATCAAATGTTTTCTACTCTAAGAAGTAATAACCCTTATGGTCCATGAAGGTGTTAAGCAGCTGATGGACAGGACAGCGGGACCTCTGGCTTATCTCTCAAGGCTGTTGTCTGATCTCCCCACTTGGCTGATTTAAAACAGTGATGCTTATTACAGTGAGGACAGATAGGAGCGTCACTGGCACCTCGCTGCTGGTTTGTGTTCCATAGAGATAAGAGGAGACGAGGCAGGCCGCCGGCCTCTGTCCACTACTGAATAACAATATAGCCCAAGGTCACCATTGGAGCGTGCACCACTGTGTGTATGTGTGTGTGAGTGAGAGAGACAAAGTATGTGCCCTGCATTATTACACACCACATTGGCATTCAAGGCTCCTTCACCTTGTGGTCTGTGATGTTTGACACACATACTGAGTCAATCATTAACCTGCGTTTTTGTGTGTGTGTCTATATCGAACCATCTTTTCTGTCTCCTTTGAAAAAGCAGGATGTAGCCCGTCCAACAAAATCACCATCACCCTGGAATGAGATTTTCACTAGAGACTAGTGTCAAGAATAATAAAGTCCCACAGTTACTGTAAGATGTTGTGCTGAAGCTTATCAATCATAGTATGAAGAATTCTGGCTGATCAGCTGATGGCAGATCATGAAATAAAAAAGCTTTGTTTCTTTATTCAGCCAGAAGAATGTAGACATTGATGACTTTGACATTCCCTCGAGTCTCTGAGTGCTATAGTGTTAATACATAAATCACTGTCACCTTTGCAGCCGTCACTTCCATCTCACTGGCTGCTCTGCTCTGCACGCTGCAGACCAGTGACCAATGTGCACGCAGCCACACTACAAAATATGGTTATCTGCCCCCTATTTGCTTTGTAAATTACAACCGCTGGCAACACTTTGTTTTCAATTCGAGAGTGACATCTTCGTACTGTCATGAGAGTCTGAGAAGGTCAGAGCGGATGTGTGTGCAAAACACGTGAGTCCACAGACCTACACTGACAACGTCCTCCATGGCTTTAGGTTTAGTTGATAGAAAACATTTTGCAAGGACAGATCACGGTTTTGGTTATTTATGCTCAAGTGGGAACTGGAGGAAAATAATAAAATCAATAAAACATTTGTAATCTGTGTTGCAGATTCGATTAGATATGAGCTAAACACAATTATGAATGCAAGTCTTAAATAAGTGATAGGAGGTTTTATGAAGCAGAGAAATCATGAATTGATATGACACTTCTTTTTTAATTAGAAATATTGAAGTGTTTATTCTGTCACTCTGTTTATATTTAGGTAATTATTATCATTATTTCTATGTACGCAGTGAGGCCATGTGAATACCTGATGACTGGATAACATCCACTCTCTGCAGCCCAATCCATCATCATAGAGTCATTTGATACGCTGTCAACTTTATGCAACAACACAATGATAAATGAACACAATAAGAGTGCAAATCAGTCATTTAACATTGTCACTACACCAAAGACACTTTCCCAGTGTTATTACCCAGCATGCAACAGTGCAGGGCGAGGCGTTCCTGGCCATCTCCCTGTCATTACATGGGGTAAATCCGACGCCTCCTTTGACATGCACACACACACATACACCAACTTTATGTGACTCGTCTCAACAATGAGATCATAGAATTTCATTCCCGCGCCCCCTTTAATCCAACTGGCAATCTCGCTCTTTCTCTCTGTTCCTTATGACGCAGGCCTAATCTGGCGGGGCAGACAACCCTAAAGCGAGGGAGGGGAGAGGAGAGATGGAGGGATGGGTGTGAGAAAGAGGAGAAATAGACTAGATTGATTCAACGGCAGGGACGAGGGAGCTGTACCTATGGAGAGATGATGAAGGTGTGAGGGGGGAGGGAGACAGAAAGGTCAGGGAGGATAAATGGGCGGAGGGAGAGATGGATACTCCAAAGCGATGGGTTACGAGACGGAGGTGTGATGTGGGAGTTGATGATGGATTGGAGGAGAAGGAGACTGAAGGATGGAGTGAAAGAAAGAGATGGGAAAAGGGCAGACGCAGAGAATTAAGAATTACATCACAGGAGGAGATGCGAGAAAGAGAGGAGGGAAAGAAAAGTATTTTGTCTCAAGATTCGGGTCAGACAACAAAGGTGGTAGTTTGAGGAGAGCAAGTAAAAACAAAGATTCAAGGAGACATAGGCTACTTCCAGCACAGTTACTTGAATAACGTCTTAACCTTATAAATATATAGGAGCTCTACAAACATGAACTGGGCACTGGCTCCGATAAATCTCCTTTACTGTGTAACCTCTTATTGCTCGTCTCCACATGGTGTTAAACCTGCTCCTCCGGCCCGTTATGATGCAGCTGTTGGTTGAATGTTTATTTGTTCAAATAAATGCATATTGTATTCTTCCTCTTTAGATATAAATCTGACTCACAGCAGCTAAAAATAGAGAAAATGTTTGGCAATGACAAGTTTAGTGTTGACCTCAAATATATTTTGATATTTCTGCCCTGTAATGTTTACGTCTGCACTAAGATCATCATCAGGATTAATGTCCTCCTTTAATTGGTGTATTTGTTCACTGCTGTTTAAGAAGTCTACAGTCCAAGGACACGAGAAACAAATTAAAACTAAAATTGCTCCAGCATCAGTTCTGCCTGTGTGACCTGGCTGCTTTGGTCTTCTTTATCAAACCCAGTAGTTAACATGCACCTCATATACACACTGTAACAACTACTTCCCTGCATCGATTCCATCATGGACTTGTGTTGCATTTTATTATCTGCCCCTTTCTTTCCTGTCAGGCCTTAACTTTCCAATATCAAATAAAGACAGCAGCAATGTCAAATAAATAAACAAGTAAACACATTCTTTGTCTCTGTATAAGACCTGATCCACTTTATCAGACATGGATCAAGTGGGATCAAGCATTTTCAAAAACCTGCAGTTGTCTCCGGCAACACGATGAATACCAACAGGGACAGACAATGTCAAAGCAACATTTCAAAGTGGATTTAGCTGAACTTGCAGAGTGTGAAACTTTATCTCAAGACAAAGACAGAAACTTGCCGTTTGCCCATGCAGGGAAGACAAACCAGAGAGAGCAAAAGAAAACACTTGATGCTTTCAATGACGTTTCAATTTCCCTTGACATGCAAAAACAAACAAACTGCAGTAGACATACTGCTTCTACTGCAGTGGAAGTGTCCACGCTGCTAAACATACTTTGTTCCTCATGTCAGTAAAACTTTCCCACAGGCCCATGAGAATCCTGTTTTGATATTTAAATATTGTCTCATGTTCTTCCAGAGCAGCTGAGTGTTTATCTACCTGGCATACCTGGTATACCTGGCTGCAAACAGACTCTGAAGCATTAAACCTGCTGACTGCCTCCGTCTGGCGTTAAACAAATAATACATTTGGCACCGGCCTGCTTTGTTTCTGCCTCCCTGCTTCTGCTGCTTTCCTCATGCCTCCCACTGTCAGCCTACTAAACGTCCCTCTTCAATAACCAAGCTTGTCGCAGACACTAAGGAGATAAGGAAGAGTGGGAAACGACTGGAGCTATTTGTCACTTCGCAGCATCGTAGCAAGCAGCCGGCTGCCCCCGGACCCCTTAAGATTTCCGGGGGTCGCTTTCATGCAGACGTGGAGCATCTGTACACAAGCAAAGATACAACATCTACCAAGCAAAGAATCACATTGTCCTCTGGGGCAAATGTTCACTCGCTGGTTGCATGACATGTATATATTCACGTCCTGCCTCCAAAATCAAAATGCAAAGATGGACAAAATTGATCAAATGCTATTAGCTATTCTTCCAGCCCAGTGTGACATTTAATTACGCACACATGCACACTCACTAAGCTGGAATGCTGAGGAGAGTTGCTTTTTTTGTGAGCTGCATCTTTTGAGGCTACCAGCAGTATTTCTAAGATGCTGCCAAATACCCTGTTACAACCAAAAACGTAATAACGGCCAATAACGTAATAACTGCCAATAATGTAATAATTTTGGCCATTTCAAATGTAATAAAGCCAATAGTGTAATAATGTGCCAATAATGTAATAAAACTTTTGAGCCAATAATGTAATAACTTTTTGCCGATAATGTAATAAGGCATTACATTATCGGCACCAGTTATTACATTTTGAAAGGTTTTTTTTTAATACCAGGCCAATAACGTAACCAGCCAATAATGTAATGCCTTATTACATTATCGGCAAAAAGTTATTACGTTATTGGCTCAAAAGTTTTATTACATTATTGGCACATTATTACACTATTGGCTTTATTAGATTTGAAATGGCCAAAATTACTACGTTATTGGCCGTTATTACGTTTTTGGTTGTAACATACCCTCAAGCATGCGAGTATATGCCTGTTTCACTTTAATAATAAATAAATAAAAGCTTTTAATGATGGAAATCTTAAATATAATGTTTTCTTTTTAGCACTTCATAATAATTCAGTAGATATCTGTGGCAGAATGATGATCAACTATTAAAATATGATCTCAAAAACTTATTTCTGTGTAAAAAAATAAAATAAAAAGTTGACTTGTTAAAAGCTAGTGCTCGGTGGACACAGCGTGATTGCCAGGCTGAGGACTGATCATATGTGACGACAAAGACGCCGGAGGGAGGGGCTCTGGTTTGGGCAACATTCCCAGTGTTGCTGAACATAACTGGGCAGAGCTCCCAGTGATGAGAGAGAGAGAGAGAAAAGTGAGAGTCAGAGCAATGGTGGAGGAGTGGAGGTAATAAATAACAGTTTTCCCTGAGAGGCTGCATTGTCGTATTGTTTGTGTTGCACTTTTAAAGCTGTTTGCTTGTGTGTTTGCGTTCGGCTGCTACACTGTGACAGCTCATGATGTAAACTCTCCACTGGGATCACACTGGAAACTGGTAAACAGTAAAATGCATGAAAGCATCCAGCATTAAACATGTGGAGGTGCTGATAACCAATGTAAATACTGAGAGCAGAATTTTGGTCCGACAGTGAAAAGCCTCTGACAACATGGAGCAAATGACCATTATTTCTATTTATCAGAGATGTTACTGTGAGGGAGTAACTTCAACATATCCTGTAGCTGCTTCCCATGCTTAAAGCACTTTGGTTGGGTCTTAGCTGTACACTGGTGTATAACAAATAAATCAGGCACCTGTAAATGTGTTTCAGGCAGAGAACTGATGCGTCTGAGTGGTTTCAAAGTGGATTAGCTTTAAGCAGTGCTGAGAGAGATGGGAGTCGATAAGATAACAGTGAAGTGTCTAAAAGTAAGATGAATAGAAGATAAGAAATATTTAAAATTTGCAGTTTTTCAGACATTGCTTTTGAGTTTGTGTCATAAATCAATTCAAAATCAATTCCGGAGTCAATAAATAAAAAAGAGGGCACTGCTTTCAGGCTCCATAATGTGCCCCAAACCATACTCATTATCATCATTAGCCCAGTGACCTGCAATGTGAAAGGTTAAGGTCACTGACAGAGAGAAGCAGGAAAAGGAAGTACACACATTATTTTTTCAAGTTTACTTCATTGCAAATTGGGGCACTTGTTTTTCAACACTGCTTCTAGAAATAAAACCAACTGAGCTGTTTATGATGAGCAGCTGAGCAGGTGTTAAGTATGCAAATGCCTGGTTCAAGCATATAAATCTGTGATCTGACTCCTGGCCTTTCCTTTTAACTGAGGTGAGCGTTCTCCCCATCCAGCATCTGGGCTAAATGAGGGACCATGACGTCCTCTTACTTAACGGCTATTGTTAACATCCATTACATCTAATGGCAAAGAGTCAGACCATATGTCTAGATGAGTTAAACAGAGAACTTTTTTGCTAAAGCACGATATATGTCACACACAGTACAAGCACAGTGAAAGGGGCAAGTGGTAGTGATATTCAATTTTGCTGCGAAGTTCTCAATAAATCATATTTCCTGTTCATGAATACAAATTCTGAGAAGTGAGTGTAAAAGGCCTTAAATAATGTACACGGTTGCTGCTGGCTCCCTGGTGCTGAGTGGATGTGGTGGTGTGAATAGTAATGGAAATAAAGTGTCAACAGCATATCTATGAAATAAAGCAAAAGCTTCTCATGAAACAGTGTAAACAGGATAAATATTTCTTATCAGACAATAATGTAACAAACAAGCACTTGTATCCTGGTTAATCCAGATCTCATCCATCTGTTCCAGCCATTTGACATGCAAGGAAGCACAGCTCACAGCAGCTAAGTGGCATATGGCTTCCTACAGCAGACATGCAGAGATAAGCATCCTGTGATAACCCTACTGAATGTAAAAGTTCTTTAACTGGCGGGGCTGCTGCCACATCTGCATTTAGTCATTAAAGGATTGTGGATTTACACATTAGCTCATCTGACATTTATGAAAGATCTCTGACTGTTTGGAAACAGATTTAGCTCAGCAAATCCCTACTCTGTGCAACACGCCGTTACATGTCTGATCCACACACACACACACTCATAACACTTATCAGACTGTGGACATCATGTTTGTGTGATAAATGGTATTCCCAGTGGGATTATCATCCACTGTCTCTATTAGCTCATGAACAAATAATAATGGGATGGAGCAACTCCAAACAAAAACAACCAACTGAGACACAAAGAGAACACAAACCGTCCTGCTGATCAACATAGTCTGCCTTTTCCAGGCAATGGATGATAAGCAGTTTTCCAGCAGTAGCACCCTGTCACTAATGGCACTGACAGCCCATCACTGATGGCACTCTGATTTGCTGCCCTGTGGTGCACTGAACAGGAAATAAAAATCAATACATATCCAAAAAATATATTAAAAACATGTTTGGTACATTTCTTTCAAAAGAAGACTGAACTGGAGGAGTCGATGGGTGATTGTTCCTGCAGAGTTTTCATTATGCATCCCAAATCATTTCTATTCTGATACCATTCCGTAGCCAACAGGAATTTACATGAATTTCCATCTGACGGGAAGAAGAAGAGGAGCAAGACTAGACTTTGAGCACCTGCCAGTAAACTAATCGGCCTATGACCAATTTGGCCTGAAGGCCAGTCCAGCCCGACCTGACCTGACCTGTCCAGACACAAACACCCTGCAGCGCAGCAGGGCAGAGGTGGAGCAGCTGCTGATGACAGAGAACGGCACTTTCAGTGGACACACAACTTTTCTGCATGTTGTTTGAGAATGAAACTACCTTTGGCCTCTATTAAAGCAGCCAAGATGTCTTATTTCCTTCCTGTAGGAAATCCAAGCAAAACTACTGTACTCCATCACTTCCAATTTATCTTCAAATTTATATATAATTTACCATACTTCAGAATTTAATTTCCCTGTTATGTACAAGTCCAATGTGAGTGAAATTGGGTAAACAACAAAAAAATAGGTTGCCCAAGGTGTACGTCCACTCTTAGAAGTGAAATGAACACGTCTTCTCATTTGCATTCATTATTTCCAGGCGTTTCATCTTTACATATTCACAGGTCAGAGCCTCAGCCTTCCATTCATTTAGTCTTGGAGCTATTCCACTAGATTTAACAACGGCATAATCAAGAGCAAAAGAAAGTCGATCTCCTGTTGTCATTTCTTGTTTTCTACAGTGCGGGACACAGCTACAGATTTTTGTTGAGCCGTCTGCTGTGCAACCCGACTGAAAAAAGAGCACAGCAGGTTTACTTGATTTTACTTGTCTCACTCTTTCTGCTGCTGACTCAACATTCAAATATTTGGAATATCGCTGGTTTAAAAGCCAAGAACAGCAGGTGGAAAGATTGAAAGAAAATCAGTCCAAGCCTGCCTGCCTGTCTATCTGTGTGACTGACACAGCAGAGTCGAGTCTAAATCTGAATCAAATTTCATTTGTCTGCTTTCTGGGCCACATGTTTCCTGGCCAATGACCTCTCACCTCATTGCTGTAATCCTTCGACAATGATGCTGCGATCTGGCGCTTCCTCAATCCCACAGTCCACTGCTGACTGCAGGGGTTTATGTTTAGGTAGAAGGGGGGAAAAAGGAGAGAGTGCAGCAAACTCACTTTGTCTTTTTTGCTTTTCTTTCCCAAACACTGTAGAAAATATTTTCCTGCGTCCTGCTAATACAGTATATCCCACAGCTGCTGCATGAAACTCTCTACTCCTCATCTGAAAACATGTGTTGTTCTTTTGATTGTTCGGGATACACACTGAAAATTAACCATGTGATTTTCAGAATTAAAGCACCAACAACATCTTAGGTTAAAGAAACTCTACATGAGTTCTCATGTATCTATACAGTAAGACAGCGCTAGGCTGAGCACTGGACACCCTGTCAGAGAAACTCACGTCAGCACCACCCATCATCTTCTTAATGAGCCCTTCTGAGTTAAAGCCTGGATGTTCTTTATCAATATCAATCAATTACTAACTATTCCCATCTAAGCATTACTTTCCTTTTTCTGCTTTACTATCTATTTCAACCATATATCTGCTTTTAGCTCACTCTTCATCTCTTTCATTAGTCCTCACACACATTCATTGAGGGATTACAATCAGTTCAATACGTTAGTGTGGATTTTGCTTTTAAGTTATTTTTTCCACACCTGCTCTAGTTGAGAATCAACCATCCAGCTGTTGAAGGGATGATATAAAAACAATTAAATCCCCTCCTGAGCCTCAGCTACTCAGTGAAGGAAATCAAGGCAAGTGAAGGCAACGCCTGAACCTACCAGCCTGCAACACACACACACACACACACACACACACACAGAGGTGGCACATATACCAGTTTATACACATACACAGCTGTGATGTTTAATTTGCACAATGCATGATGCAATATGCATACAAATATATGCAAAATGATTTGATGAGGCTACAACACATGCACAAGCCTCACACACATACGGCCAGACTCCCCAGCAGCCAGCTAGCTAAACCCCTTCAATCCATGATGTAATCTCTAAGTGTGTTCAGTAATTACAAGGTCCTGGGTTCCTCTGCTGCTTGGAGCCACCTCAGCCTTATGTAATGGACGACTCACGTGCCGTCAATTCAGCGAGCAAGATTACAATATGGCTCCCATAAAGCCTGCAGCAAGAAGGACGGGCGCAGCATCCATCAGCTTGATTAGTCCAGCTGGGGCCGTAGCCAAGGCATGGTGGAATAAAGAGACAGGAAATGTAATGATAACTAGCAACAATGCTAGTCAGTCAGTCAACCAGGTAGAACTTGTAGTAATTAAGTCAGTCATCACAGACGGTAGCTGCCTGACATTTTCAGTTCAATGTGAATGAGAAGCAAAATGACCTGATTGAACTTTGTGATATCCATCGTTGAAATGGTTAAAAAAAAAACACACAACAGCAAACAGATGGAAATGTTTCCTACACTTCCATTGGCCATTACCAGACTTTCCATCTAATGCCACTTATGTACTTAAATTAGCTTGATATTGATCACGTCATCAAAGTGACACTTAAACATCAATAATACTGGTCTATTATGAAACTGACTGGAGCCATTATCCATTATGGATTCTTTCTTTTCTTTTTTTTTTCTTTTTAAAAACTCAACTATTTCTTATTGTTTTACTTTTGATACTTTGAGAATATACTGTTGCAGTATTACTTAAATACAGGTTTGAATTAAGAACTTGTGTTTGAGTGTTTTTTGTGTTATTACCACTAAGTAAACTGCATGAATACTTTACTCAGTGACTCTGATTGCTGTTTGTTCACATTTATCACTTTTTCCAAAACACTGATTGAGATTATGTTTACACGTCTAAATGTAGCTCTGAATAGCTCTTAAAATGCCATTGTTCCACACAGCTTCATTAACAAATCCATGTGTAAAGAGAACTGATCAGTAAGTGTGGAGAGAGATGACAAGGAACAAAGAAATCCAACTTTCCAAAAGGATCCAAAGCGGTCACAACACGCACTCAAGGCAACAACCAGAGAAGAGTAAACAACAACAAGCACCAAGGGACACCAGAACTTACTGGAAAGCGGTTAACATCCCCAGTTCGTCATCATCGTCACATGGCTCCATCCTGTCAGCCGGACGGATGAAGGAGTGAACGGGTGGAGACAGTGGGATGGACGCCCCGGCCCCACTCGCCACCAAAAAGGCTCAGAGCGTCGGAGAAAGAGCTCCTGTCCCGCTCCCCGAGTCCAACTCCTCCACTAAAAAATCCACTTCCTCTGAATCTCTTTAAAAAAAATCCCCAAACTCAATTTTCTGTGTGTGTATGTGCATATGTGTATATCTGAGTGTGTTCCTGCTTTTTTTTTTTCATTCCTAGCTTGGTGCCAAATGTTCCAGCTTAGCACCGCTGTGCAGCACCACTGGTGATGGATTTAGCCGGGGCATCTGGGCCAGCGGGGATAAACTCCATTCACACACACACACACACACACACACACACACACATAAGCACGGACACCAGCAGACACACACACATGCACAGAGTGTCATACGGTGTGAGATAGTGGGGGACAATGATGGGAAGACCTCCCCCACACAGCATCATCAGAGAGATGACAAGTTGTGTGATATACAGTTGGTCACACACACACACACACACACACACACACAGACACACACACACACACAGCTTGCACATGCAGTGGGTGGATCAATGCATGAACAGATGTGTGCCAACTTCAGAGCTGCCACTAAGCGCAGACATCAGCAGCTGGACTTACAGTGTGCATGTGTGTGGATCTCAGACACAAAGATGTCTGATGCCACTCTTAAACAGTGATGCCACAGAGCCAGCATGTGTGTGTGTGTGTGTGTGTGTGTGTGTGACATATATATGACATCTTATGGATCTATGTACATGTAGGTTATGTGTGTGAATATGCGTCAATGACTGGAGCGATTCTTCCCGGTCAGAGCAGAGAGAGGTCAACTGAGCCTGAAGGCAGAGAGCAGGCAGGCAGCCGGAGATTAACATAACAATAACGTATAGACAATAAGAGACGCACACAGTGGAATAGTGCACTCGTCCTTGTTGACTGAGCAGAGGAGATAAACAAAGACAGGTGACAATAAAATCTGATTGGGTTCGGGTGAGAAATAAAATTTATTCAGCCAGCATCACATAAACTACTCCTGTCCCTTCTTTATCATCTGTGAGTCTCATTTAAGTCAAATTGAATGCATTTGATTAAACAAACTGTTTAATCACACTGTCTGATCAATGTGGGGCTGCAGGCCTGTAAAACAGGCAGAGAAGGGAGGTGATCGCTGATTGGCTTCATGCTCTTTACTGCTACATGTGGACAAATAAGATTTCAAGGGCACACTTTGTGTAGACTTTACAACACTTGACAGGTAAAATGGGATTAAAAAACAAAGGCAAACAGAGAGAGCTAAAGCCCACTGTCACTGGCTTACTTTTTCTGCAAATAACATGAGCCAACATTAACCTCTAGATTTGTTTAAAAGTCATCCCCATGCTGCCAAGATTAGAATTCTAGGTCGGCATCAAAATCAATCCTAGCCTTAGTTAAATTTCCGTCTAGCAAGTCTGCAGATTGACCTGTAATAACCACAGACACTAGAAGTTTTAATTGGGTAACTAAGATTGAAAAAACCCACAAAGCCACAGACAATGCGCTGAGGTGACATGCACCCACAATAATAACTTTGGCACAATGGCAGCTACAGCCCCGACAAAGCTGAATAAAGGGAAGTTAAACTAATAAGAAATCTCTAATAAGAGATCAGTTGAAGAACAACACAAAGTAAAATGTCTGACTGACACTTTGCAAGGATGCAAGGTTTTTAAAAAAGTGTGCAGTTCGAACTGCACATTACGTAGTCTACATGAGCACTCAAGAAGAAGAAATCATCTGGAGAGAAGTGTCAAAAAAAGACTCCAGAAATCAGTGATGTGAACTCAAGAATCACTGACTGATTTCTATTGTTTCCTGACGCCAAAGCTGCTGAAAAATGCTGTTTAGACTGGCTACAAGCACATTTCCTAAGGAATATCAGAGCTGTGTGCTCTTTCCTGTCAAGATCAATGGTGACTTAAGCTGCATTTTCTGTTGAGGTGGAAGCTTCAGTCAAGATGCACAGTCATGTGAGGTAGAAATATTGTTCCCCTGATTCAATAAAACATCTGGGATAGCAAGCAAATCTAAGGTGAGAAGTGCTGGTGAGAAGCGCTGCCTGTCGGATAGTCCAGTCGATTTATCACTGCACGGTCTGATGTCCTCCACAGTCATCCTCTGGAGCTGAATACATCATCTTTTGACAGCTAGATTTAGTTTCCGTACGCTGAAACATCGGTTTTCTTTGTGTTATAAAATACTAATGGCTGTTTCTTAATGATAAATGACAATGACAGGCAAATCAAGCAGGATAAGCTGCCTCTGTAAAATTCCATGTATTGACTAGTCCATTATTTTTGGTCTGTGTGCTAGTCCTGCATAAGAGTTGAGCTGAGGCCAGTTCCACTTGCTACCCCTGTGATGCCACCTGGTACCAACTGTTGGCCAAGGCTATCTATAGCAGTCTACAGGGATGTGACTGCTGATTTGTTCGTGCCTATGGCTGCTGCGTGTCTAATTTTACTTACAGCACAGCAAGCAAAAGCTTTTTCTGAACAATCTGCACGATATATTGTGTCGATATGAAATCAGACATCAGGTGCTTTCAACTGCAGAGCTCTGGAGGCTTGACCATCACTACATTAAGCAGCCTGGAAAATGTTAATAAATCATATTTCTGTCTTAATTCACTTTCTCACTTACTGAGTCGCGTGTTGTACAAATAAACTTTATCACGATCACTCAATAAGTAGTTAATGTTTGTCAAAGGTGGGCATGTCAGGAACGGATATGGGATTAAGCAATGAGAAGCTTCTAAAGCGCACACAGACAGGTGTGTGTGCTTTTGTGTACATGTTGTGCTGGAAATGACTTTTGGCCAAATGACTGGACCTCAGTCAGGTCCATCTGGAGGGTTTGTAGGCTTTATGTAACCCGGTCTGTTTACTGAGAAAGGCAAGCACAAGAGTCTCCGAAGTAAAGGCAATTTGGTTTTTATCCACTTACAACAATGAGCTCTATTTTATGTAATGCTAGAATGGCACTCAGAGAGCACAGACCTCCACCAATGTCAAACAGCGCACACCACACATCAAAGAAAAAAAACATTCAAATTCAAAGTAACTCAAAAATTTCATGGGCTCCGTCCCAGCTCTCCACCACATTCAATGCAGATTACTTCAGTCGTTTCTGTGTGATCCTGGTGACAAACAAACACAGATAAAAAACATTGCCTCCTCTGCAGAGGCAATTAAGTGGATTGTTGTTGGAAAGCAGTGGAAGAAGACGGAATATTAGGACAGATGGAGACAGGGGAAATGGAGAATAGAAATAAAGTAGGAATGAAAAAAAAAGGAAAACCATGGGAAAAGGATTTCGGTGATGACTCATCCCGCGAAATACAAGATGACCGATTTCAAGGTGAACAAACTGTTCATTGGCTAAATACAAAAATATCAGAACAAAAGCAATAACCTGCAATCACTTCTCATAATCAGATCATTTACATCCAATTCACAGCTGAAAGAGATGGAGGTGGATTTGATGCAACAGCCGGCTCCTTCCGGAGTGCCAAAGGTCTTTACTGTTTCATTAAGAAGAGAATAGATTCATCCTCTGCTTAATTACACTCCCTATCATTTATAATACACTATGACTTAACTGACCTCACTACCAGTTGATCAGCACAGAAGATCTGTTTCTTATGCCTCCTGAGCTTCATTTTTCCATATTGTTGGACTAGTAGCTCAGTTTTCTGTGAGCTTATTGCATGCAGGCCAGGGGCAGATCTTGCAGACAGTGTCCCAATGAAAACAACTCATTAAAAGTCAACAAATCTTGTCTTAGGAGGCTCTTATTCCTGAGTTTCTACTCCACAGTAACTAATTCAAGAGGACACTGCAATCAAAGGTCAACATTTTAGACTCAAATGTGATCCATCAAACACCACAGGAAAGAGTCAGACATCAAGAGACTGTGCTCTAAAGTTGAAACAACATACACTCTTTTAATCTCTTGTTACCTTTAACGACTGTGGCTGAGCTGCATCCACTCTGACCACTTACAACATCACATGTGCACAAAGTGTGACTTAAATGCATCAAGACCTTCCACATAATTGTGTAATATAATAATGTAGTGTGAGTGGATCAAGGCAGCCACGCTGTGTCATCATTGTGTAACCATGTTACAGTAACTGTACACTAATTTAAAAGGTAGCCAAGTGTCCCGAAGGACCAGTGCATAACACTAATCAGGTAATAAGAGTTTTTAAAGGCTCAGCCTTCATTCCTCTTTGTCATCACTTCTTACACTGTCTCCACCTTCCTGATACTGTTCCTGTGATTCATTGGTGATATTTGTACTTTAATAAAATAATATAAGATATAATATAAAAACAGCATGTGACATGTGAGCACATAAAAGCATTATAAATCATTCATTTTATATCTAAATCAATGTACTATATCAAGTTGTAAGAGATCAGGGGAACCGGCATTCATTTTCAATTTTGGTCATTCTGAAATGGTGCAAAAGCTAAAAAGGACAAGATGATTGATAACAGTTGTAAAAACTCTTAATATTGCAGGTAGTAAAACCAAAACAATGATCTGGAAGATGCTACAGTAGAGATGCTAACCATTGAGAAGATAAAACATATCAAAGTGCAGCTTTGAGTAATATACAGTAAATCATGTCTGATACCAAACTGCATCAGGTTAGACAATCAGCTCAAGAACAACATTTTATGAACGCATTACTAAGAGTCTACTGGTTAACTGGCCGGTGGCCTGGGATGAAACATAGACAGTGACAAGTGACATCCAGCGTGGGAAACAGCAGTGTATGAGGGGGTTTAAGCAGCAGACTGCAGTTCATAGCCTGACAGTCAAACCTGAATATAAATCCTCTCAGATGTTATGTGTGAAGCACGGAGCTTAAAAGAAGTAGGAAATGCTGTTACTACAGTAAGATAAGTGGGAGGACTCCGATCAGAGTGCCTCCCTCCACCCAACCGTGAAAATGTCTGTCCACCACACACTCTGCTTGACTGGAGAGATAGAAACTACTTTCTCCAAAATTCTCCTCAAGACCTATAAACAGGTGAGGCACCATATGTGCAGTAGAACGTGGAAACTATATGAGCTATAAATGCCACAAGTAGGTAAAAGTGAGTAGGGCTGGGATTTTGTAATTCAGAAAAAAAATCTAATCAATGAATGGAATAAAAAGCTGACTTCTGAAAAGATAAATAAAACCTCAGACATAAGTAAAACCAAATGTATTCACTCCGGTCCACAGACATACACACAACCTGCACCTTCACACGGCTGCAGATACCTGTTCTGACCGCAATCAACACAGCTCATCACCGCATCATATGGTCACGCAGGAGGAGATGTAAATACTCTCTTCTCTTACCTCATGACTCAGATTGCCATCCTGCTGCGTGTCTCTGCCTCTCTGACTGGATCCTAATCCTCAGGCTACCACCGGCAAGAGGGCAGGCTTCAACAAAAACAATCACTACAACTGCAGCAAAATTACAGTCAGTGGGGGTGGGGTGACGGATGGAAAAAAAAAAGTTGTAATTGTGAAGGTTTTATGATAGGAGAAAGTTGAGGACAGACACAAAATGAGAAGAACGAGACTCTGGAGAAAGAAGTGAATACACGGCAGAAGGTCCAGAAGAGTGGATGTAGTGTCAGGTGATTCAGTAGTGAGTAGAGGGATCACTCAATCTCTTTATCTGCTTTTTTTCAATCTTTACATCTCTGTAGCTCCCTTGCTCTGTGGCATGATCTCTTAAAGCTGCCTCCCATTTTCTCACCCTCCCTCCCACTCACTCTAATATCCAGGGATCTCAATGTTAGTTTGCTTTTGTTCAGGAAAATTCCACCCAGTAATGTTTAAAAAGGTAAGTGAAAGAAACAGTAGTTCACAATAAAAAAAAATTAAGTAATTATATCATATTTTTTGGGATCCCATCTTCTTCCAGATGGTCCAATCATCACTAAGCTTCACTAAGGGCACTAGCCAATAGGGTTTAAGTGCACTGACCGCTGTAACCTTTTTAGACTTTAAATACAGCACAAGAACATTAACTGTTTCCTTGCAGGAGAAAAGTCACACAAAGAGATCAAGAGGAAGAAGAAGGGAAAATGTGGAAATGTTTCAATTTTTTTGGAAAAAAATACAGACATGGCTAATGCAGCCTGAATCTTTTAATTTAATTGTTGACACATAAAGGAGTGTATTTCCGAAATCATCAAATTTTTGAGCTGGATCTTTGAATGAAATCAGAAAAATCAGCCAATGAAAAATATAAAATGTTATTTCTATATTTTGCATACGCTTTATTAAGTCTTGAGATGGAAACCATAGTGACTGGCAAAATCAGAGGAAAAGGTGAAAATTGCATTTATATTCATCAGATAGCTCTGAAATATTTCTCAGCCAAAGTTTAATCAGTCTCTGTGTAAAGTTACTGAAACACTCCACAGGGAATTAGGGGTCATTTAAAGACACGGTGAGAGTGTCTGCCAGTCTGTGTGCTCGCACTTTTCTCTGCCTTTGGAAGGGTAATTATATATATCACCACAGACAGAGTGATGGAGGCTGGAGGGAAAGGAATGAAATCCGAAATGAAAGAGAAAAAAGAAAGGTTTGATGAACAATACTCTCGGTTTTTCCCACTTGCCTGAAATTCTCTAAAGTATTCAAGGAAGAGAGGTGATTTATAGTCTCTCTCTAAATAAATGCAGGGTTTGTTTTATCCACTCTCGCAGTCCTACAACTGGGAATCGGAGGCCCATTATAGAAGCGCTCGTGATTAAAACCAGATGATACCGATAATCATCACCACTGTGGGCTTGAAGCAAAGTCTCAGTGAGCACACTTGTATTCATATGCTGCTGGTAGTGGTCCTTTATCCCCTTCCTTCCCAGCCGTTCCACAGAGGTTAGTGGGATCTCTCTGGCTGCTTAACCAGAGGGGGAGAGAACAGACCTTGCCATCAGCAGCAAAACTTTTTTAAAGGCTTAAATGATCAGATGGTTTATTATCAAAATGCCAAAGGGATGCCATTGCGAGCTCAAGAGGTATGCAGAATCACATACTGGTATTTCCAGCCCCTGTTCTTGTATCAAAGCTCCCATTATATTACACTGCTGTCTGCAGCATCAGTGTAATCTATGACGCAGAAATTGTGAAATTGTTATCATGATTAAAGGTCAGACAGAAGGTGACATATTTAAAATTGACTGCATGATTAGGGAAGGCTTGCTCCCTCACTTTGATTAAATTCAAGCTAATACACACAATCATGCGTTCCAGCATCAGAGTGGTGTGTTGAGATATCAAGGACTCTCTGACATGCCATCTTGACCTCTGTCTGCTTAGGTCCAGAAAATATCTGAACAATTACTGAATGAGTTATTAATCTTAATTTTTCAATATTAATCTTGACTTTCCATCTTGGACCAACGTATCAAAATTAGCTTTGTATTTACAAGACACAGACTGACTACGAGATTTATCCAGACACTCATGCTGAAAGAGCACTGCTGGAAAACCTTGGAGAGGTGCCTGGAGGGCTGTTTTTGGTACACAACAACTATAAAAATAAAAAAAATTGTTTCATGGAAGCAACCAGACTCTATCTGCAAGACAGTAATTCCATCTGAGCAACAGGTATGACCAAATGTCTATTTCTCACCAGTAGATTACAAGTGACAGCATTTCTGTCACTTATTGTCACCTGGTCTCTGATGAATGCTCTAGGTATTACAAAGATATACTTACTCATCGTTTCCCAGAAAAGATGTCTCTCTCCATGCAACCTTTTTGGTACGCATGTCAGAGGAACTCTTGATAGATGAAGAAGATTTCTTCAGGTGCTGGTCCTCAAACTGTTTCCAACCACACTGAACTGTCACCGGACTCAAGATTTGGTCAGAGCTGATTGATGTGAGGTCAGTGCTGATGTCAAATGATGTCCAAGAAGAATCGGATGAGATGGACGGACTGGAGTCTACCTTTTCCTCCAGCAATCTGCCACGTATGTCCATGATGCAGGAAGGAAAATGAGAGAATGAGATCATGGAAGGTAAGAAAGAAAAGGATGAAGATGAGTGACAGACAAAAAATGACAAAGACTTTGATGAGGAAGGTGAATGCATCGATGGATGTCTTGAGGCAAAAGCCTTGAATGGCTGAAAAAAGGAAGGTAAGGAGAAAATACTCCCAAACTAGATAAATGAATGGAAAGAGATGTGTCCAGACACTCGCACTGGCAAAAAGCTTCTTACTCGTTTTCTCTTGTCTCAGCAAAGTACTGAGGAGTGAGGAGAAAAATTCAAGACAAATGACCAATCACAGGGCGCATTAGAGAAAGGAGATGGTGATATGGATGTCAGAGCAGGAAAAGAAAACCACTCAGGGACTTGAAAAGAAGTGAGACATGGAGTGTGGAGAGTGGGGTGAAAAGATAGGACTGCACCTGCTTCAGATGGAAGGGGGTGAACATAAACAAAAGAAGCAGTGGAATCAGGTGAAAGGTGCGGGCAGCAGCACTTACGAGGTGATAGCTCACATCTCATTACATCCCATTTCCCCCTACTCAATGATTGAATCATGTGGTAAGTGGAAAGAGACGGCACGGGACGGGAAATCGATTTGAGATGCATGGAGAAGCTTGAACCAGTGGCTTCTGTGGTTACATGATAGCAGCAGGCAAGAGAGTGCTGTCTTGGGTTGCACTGATAAGCGGTTCATTACAAGGAGTCTGACCCACTCCAAATACAATAAAGGTTCACCACTAAAACCCATTAGAGCCCTGATATGAGGAGGCCAGGTTAGCCAGCCTCCCATAGGTGCACTGGAAATGGACTAACATATCTCTCGCAGACACTGTGGAGGTGTACAAGAAGAAACTTAGCACATATTCAAGTGTTTGCTAATTGCAACAGAGTCTGAGTTAATAAATCAGACTCATAATAATGAATATTTGCTGACTTTAGAGGAGTCAGGCCCGCAACACGTCTGTAACTTCATAAGAAGTCCGTGAAGGTTCTCTGTCATCAAGGTCATTGCAGTTGTTAAGTGCTGAAGTTAAAGGCCACTGGACTTCTTTAGATTCTTGAAGATGTTTTGCTTTATCCAAAAGGCTTCCTCAGGTCTAAAGTGTGGGAAACTAAGATACTAGTTAGTACTCATTGACTAGCCATAGATGTGAATGACCCTGACCCCAATTCAACAACTCTTAGGACCACCTCCGTGATGTCTGTCCCCACCCTGAATTAAATGCCCGAGTGTCCCACACTTCAGAGCTGAGAAAGCCTTTTGGATGAGGTGAAATGTATTCAAGAATATAACAATGTCCAGTTGCCTTCAGCTTTGTTCACACAAAGGAAAAATCTATTTCTTTTCAGAATTATAGTTTGTCATTGGTTGGTTTGTCAGTTGTGACTCAAAGAAAAAATTTATCTAACTTTGTCTTTCAGTTCTTCAGCATTGTGGTGTTAATGTTCCAACAGTACCTAATTTGGAGTCTTATCTCAGCCAAAACCATACAACTCTGCTTAGAACAAACAGTGAGAGACTCCCATCCATCTTCAGCAGACAAGGGTACATTGACTATATAAACATTTAAACCTGTCCACTAATGCTCACCAGGGCAACAGCAGCAGTATCTTAATACATCAGTGACAAATCTGTGCTGTCACTTTGGCTCTCATTCTGGCACTTTATATTACCTTTCAGTGGTGTCTGACTAGTGTCCAGTTATCATATGAATGAGAACCACTAGAGTCAATACAGATCGCTTGGTGTGGTTGAAACACAAACAGAGGAGTCACGCCGCCAAGGACAGTAGATCAAAACTGTGGCAAAAACATATCCATATCTTATGTAAAGTATAAAGCAAGGGCAGGTGCAGGAATGGGCAAGTATTAATGATTGTACATGTTTAAAAAACTGACACCAATATACCAGGGCAGTACAGTGTATACACCATTAGTATTATGTTTGTAAAGAAGCTGACAAGTTTTAGAAAAGGTTTTTATTTTATCATCGTCTGAACACAATGAAGACGATAAGGATAAATGGAAACTGAGTTCACAGAAAACAGTAGAAAAGTCACTTTATTAAACCTATGAATGTGTTATAATCAACTAATATCTGTGACATTTTATCTACAAACAAAGAAACAGCTGACACAAGCTTGTTGTGGTTGTGTATTACTGGGTCTTGTCAAGTAATTTTACAAACAACAAATCAAAAGTCAACAAAGTGAACCAGTGGTGTGTGAAAAAATAAATATACTGATCTAACATGTGTACTGTATTTACATTTACATGTGTCATGACAAGTGAGCAAAATAATTAGAGGTGTTGCATTTACAAATATTTATAGCACTGCTTATGTCCTAAATGAGTTGTGGTGTAAATCACATTTAATTAACTTTAATTAATTAACACACAGTTCAGCCATTGTTACTTGAACTCCATTGGACCAGCTAACGGTCAGCGCAAGATTGACCTTTATTAACACATTGTGTTGCATGTTGGATGATGAACACAGCACCAGCGGTCTACACAACATTGTCTTTTTCACTTTTCACCGTTGCAACTTACCCTTCCTGTTAGAAAGGGGGACAACAGTGGCAGACAGACAAAACAAAAGCAAATAAAAAGCTCAAACATTCATCAGACATGCATGAGACAACATCCAAAGCAAGACAAAGCAAGAAATAAGAAAATCTGTAATTATACAAAAAAAATATTCCTAGAGAAGGTCGAAAACAATGCTTTCTTTGAAAGTCCACAAATTAGAGTTGCTCAACAAAAGCAGCAAAGCGCATCCATGACAGGAGCAGCACGTCCTTCTGTAGCTAGAGGAATCATTTCCAGAGGAGGCGGCATTGCATGGGAAGCACTACCAGAAAGCCCCAACATTACGGCTTCCAAAAAAGCAAAAAAGCATACAATGTGCCACGGCGCATCCAAAATGAGTTTATTAGGCCAGCCAACACACCGCAATATTCCAAAACTGTGGTGATTAAGAGTGGCAAAATGATAGCAGGAGGGAAAAAAGCTTTGCCAAATAGCTGGTTGTCTGCTTCCATATGTCAGTTCTGGCCAGTCAATAATATCTGACAAGCCAGAGAAATTACCAGCCTTTGCCTGGTCCTTAAAGGTGTCAGCCACGTGACAAAAAGAGCAGACAGACAATGAGGAAGCCTTGGGAAAGGAGTTCATTAGTAGCTGCCTCCTAAGATTTCTAATATGAGGTAACACACAGTACTCAACATACCTTAGAGCAGTACACTGAGGCAAAGCGTCGCAGAGAGGGCTTCACATGCACTACAGTACCACAAACAGAGCACAGGCGAGGGTTAGTGGCATGGGAGAAGCTACTTGTTCCGCAAGGCAGTAGGAGGAAAATTTATGTTAGGCCGGAGGAGAAGACAGGGACATCCAGGGAAGCACAAGCAGCTAAACTCCAGAGAAAACTGCTATTATCCCTTTGTACATGAGCCCAGACGGGTCAGTCTTGCCAAGCTGAAGGGATAGGTCAGTGTAAAGGCAGCAAGGAAGGAAACAATGGCCAGTGTCTCCTTCAGTACACAGGCCTCGGTTGTTTCATGCTGTAGTGGGCCTCTGATGCTGACACATATGCAGACTCAGGAAAAAAATCCTCGTGGAACTCTGCCAGAAACCTGAGAGAGAGAGAGGGTGGGGGAAAAGGAAGTACAAGAGAAGGAGAGTGAACAAGTGAGAAGGTTTGATGCCAACGACGTTCAGCACCTCTTTGTTCGCATTAAACATTCAACGTCAGCTGTTGCTCAGATGACAAACGGTGCAAACACGACAGTCTTACATGAAACAATAAGCACTAAACAGGGAGGCAACGGAAAAGTCACATCCCAGTTCATTTCTGGTTTTCCTAGATATCCCTGGCTCGTTCCACGTAAATCCCAGACCCCTTGCCCTCTGCCCGTGGGTGTGCATGTCAGAGACAAAGCCCCCATCCATATACTACCACCAGAGAACCAATCACTATAGCAGAAAGACTGAGAACATGAGAATGACAGACCAAAAGTCAGAGAGGGAAAGAGTGAAAAATCACCCCCCTCCTCCCATCTAATCAGTAGTGGGGAAAACTAATCCGGAATCTTCTTAGTATCCGCTACTCGGCCAAATCCTCTAAATCTTGCCATCTCATCTTAGCTCCACCGGCCTTCCTAATCTCAATGCAAATAAATTATCCTCATCAGAGGAGAACTTAAGAACGCTTTAACAACGAATATCAAACAAGACAACCTGATGGGACAATAAAGGAAATACGAGAGTCCGTCAGAGTGAGTTCACTCCTGATAAGCAAGAGATGCTGTAAAGAAATGAAGTTTACGTAAGCTAATTCTTCACTACAAACCAAAAGCTCATTCAAAGAGATTCATTACAAGGCATTAATAGGTTTAAATACATATTTATTAATCTAGGAATTATTTTTTGGCTCCTTGGTGGCAGAAATTCAGGCTTGTGTTAATCTTTATTGCTGTTAGAACAGTAATAACACAAGACAAGCCGCTTTAGGCATACACATTGTAAATCAGCATAACGTGTGCGTACACATTTGTACACACACTCACACACACACACACACACTCACACTTAATCATAATCATTCTTGCAGAGAAAGAGAGAGTGAGAGATCAACTGTGGCCAAATCCCAGAATGCACTGCACTTCAGTCTCCGCCACATCAATCAGTTTTTGCCCGCTCGGCACAATCTGCCACAAGGCTGAATTCAGAGCAAAAGGCATCAAGGCTTTCCCAAAAGACACAGTCATTTTAGTTTGTGTCCAGTGTCCTGCAGAGTCTCCAACACGGTGAACATATTAATTAGTCACTGGGAGGAGGAAAAAAAAAGGGAGTGTTCCCTGTTCTGAATACTATCAATCCTGTCTTAACGACTTATAGTTCATCACAGAGCTCCAGAGGAGATTGAAACTGCAAAAGTAATTTACTTTTAAGCACTTCACTCTTTGCATCCAATTCTGCAATTCTGCAGAATAACGCTCTATGGAAAGAGATACACCAGTGATTTGCAGTCCAGTGTCACTGAAGTGAATCAAAGGACTCTACTCATGTCCCCCTCACTACTGATGACATTGCATGAGATGACGTGCCAAGATGAGGTTTAAATATATATTTATTAATGCTGTGGAATAGAGGGCGCTCTCTTTATTTTATTTTGCACAGGGTGTTAAGGTCACTTGTTGAAAACGTTGTTGAAGAGCCCTTTCACCCAGCTGTGAGGAAAATCTGGAGACGTCGACGCATCACATACCAAGTTGAATGCTGTAATCCTTTCATAGTGCACAGCACTCTCCTCCCACAAACTGATATGAATGCCAGCTCTTGCTATTTTCAGAAGATTTTTTTTGTATGAAGCTCCACTTTATTTATTTATATACGTTTCTGGTCGAGTAGTGAACATGAGACAGTTATGGCTCTCAGACTCAGGTTTGTTCCTGTTCCCGCTCCATGGTGCATTCAGGCATTGCTCCATAGCACTGCTTGGTGGCAGAGAGCAGCACTGCGAGTGTTTGATTAGAGAATGAGAGGACCTAAATCCCCCCAGGTTTGGGACTGGCTGAACTGAAGATCGCTAGGGAGGATTTAAAGATTAGACTCCCGTGCTTGTGTAACGCCCACTCATCTCCCTCCCTCTAACACATGCTCTTTCTCACTCCATCCCCTCCTCCCCACCATTCCCATGTTCTCATTTACTCACTCTCCCTTGCCTTTTTTGTTTTTTCGTGTTGCTGGGTTATTTTTGTGTATCAATGATTTTCAGACAATCACTAATTTTGTCCTTTAAGGAATTAAACTGCTGTCCTCCATCTTTTTATCTACCACTTTCACTCTGTTACAGTGAAGCAGACAAATACAGACATCAGTACATTAGGAGACAGTGTAGGCATAAAACGTATTTGTCAAGGGTGTGCTGATAACTTCTGCCTCGCCCTAGAACCCTGGCGGTTGGAATTGAGCTTTACATAATGCTTAGGCAGGTCAAACCTTGGTTAATGAACCATGCTGGTTATTAGTGAGGTGCATTTTAACTCAAATTACCTCACATTTAATGTCCCTTTAATTCTTTGCGGCACTATATCTTTTCAATGATTTATCCTCTGAGAAAATTACAGTTGATGTCACAGAGCTTCTGTTCACCTGACTGCACAATCCATTTACTATGAATGGGGTGAGATTTCCATTTTTATACCTGAATGTTTTTGTGAATAAACTTAATTTTTATAGCCTGAGTGAGTTCGACCACATCTCTGCAGGGTGGATAAACTTCACCTGTACAATGTTTGTTTGACTGATTTAATATTACACTGTTTCTGTCCCTCTCTGGGTTTGTATTGCATTTATCACTGAGACTGACCTCAAAGGCAGAAAAGTACTCGTCACTTACCTGAGGAAGAGTTCCAGATGTTTGACCAGTGCTCGGAGATTCCTCTCAGGGATCTGCATCTTTCCCAGGATCTCGGGAAGCTTCACTGTGAGAACAGACAGTGAGCAGAAGTGTGTAAGGAGGCTGCACATAGCTAAAAAGTGAACTAATGACAGTGACGTGATCGGGCACCAACCAAAAAGCCGCAGGAGATGCTGTGAGCCATACAGATAGGAAGGTGGAGGGGGCTGGTCATTCAGAGGGTAGTTATCAGGAGTCAGCTTCCAGCTTAAGACCTGGTCAGCAGAGCAAAGAAAAAATATATGGTCAGGTTTCACTGAGCACTGGATGTATTCCTGTAACACTGGGAAATATAAACATCACAGAGTCCCTATAGGAAATATTAACCATTTCTAAATGCCACACACAGGTCTGACTTAACAACAATGGATGGTTATGACTAATATTCCACTATGTGAACATGACATGAAAATATGGTGGACAGAGTGTAAAACATTTCAATTCATACATGTGTAAATTCTCTCCCTGCAGTGATGCAGCCTACTTATATAACTGTCCTTGTGTCCTTGAGCAAGACATTGTTTCCCTTCCAGGTAATAGTACACTCTTCACACACAGTTGCATCACCTCATTAAGCTCATTGTTTCTGCGGCTCTCCAGGCCATAGAACGGCCCGCTTCGCTCTTTGCTCGGCGTCAAGGGCAACGGGGAAGAGGAGCCGCTGTGCACTGGGGTTTCTGGGTAGAGGGGAAGACCAGATGACAAAAAAAAAACATTTATGAGAACTTTCTGGCAATGTAGCAGCATTAACAGGGTAAACAAATGGCAGCAATATTAGCACAGGGAACAAATAGTTTGAAGACTTCCAGTGTGTGTTTAGGGGAGTATACTTCTAAAGTACTCAAGGGAGGGAAAAAAGAAGCAGGGTGGCACCATCTACTGGGCAAAATTGGTTATTACACACAAGACAAGTCCATAGATGAGGTTGCTGTAATGTCACGTCAAGACAGTTGTTTTCTGTTTCTAAACAGACAAACTGCTGTGTCATGTTTTGAAGGGAGCGGCAGCTTACTTCTGTCGAGGTTGAGGAAGAACTTGGGCTGGGATGTGGTGTCAACCAAACGCCGTTTGAGCTGCGGGGACGCTGTAGCACTGCCTCCGCCTAGGTCATCACATACAGCTCACATGTAACCAGTGCAACAGTGTAATGGCGCGTTTCCACTAGCACGGTACGGTACGGCACGGCACGGCACGGCGCGCTATTTGCGTGTTTCCACTAGCCCTAGTACCTGGTACCAGGTCCCATTTTTCGTACCTCCTCGGCCCTGGTTCCAAGCGAGCCGAAGCGTTACTATAACGTGACGTCATCCGACTGCCTTCCGCGGATTGGGCAGAGATCGTGACGTCGGACATGAGAATCAAACCCGGAAATTTCAAAAACATTGCGGCAGCAGCGCCAACTGATCTGTATCGAGACTGTTGTTAACCTGAGGAAACTGTTGCAACACTGTGGTCTGTTAACGAGGTGCAGACCAGTGAGTTTGGAGCTGACGAGTGGATCGAAAAAAGAGAGACGGACAATGCGATCTCCGCGAAACCCCTGTGCCAACCCCGCCCCTGCCGAGGGGTTACTAGAGAACTCAGCTGTAATGGAAACACAACCAAACCGAGCCGAGCCGTGCCGTGCCGTGCTGTACCGTGCTAGTGGAAACGCGCCATAACAGTATATGCCCCTTAAAGATCATTCATAAATCACGCAACAACAGATCAAGCTCCTTTAAATAGCGAGTTACCTCCACTGCTTCCCTCAGCCGGCTTGTCACCTCCAGATGTGTTCCTGGTGGAGCGTCGGAGAGACTGGGACTGGTAGGAGATACAGTCCATATCAGGGTGGCGCCGGCGCTTTGGGGTGGGCGCTGGTGCAGTGGGCGTGGTGGCAGAGATGTCGCTCAGTGCCGGCTGGCTGTCTGTGGACTGAGGGGTAGGGGGGTTGTGTCCCAACGGGCTCGGGCTGCGCTCTCGTTGGGCGCTTCAGAGACAAATAAAAACCTTCTCAATGGAAGAGCACAGTGACCAGATGTGGGGCATCACAAGTTGACAGTGGCACACTTACTTGCTGGAGCAGGGGGAGCTTTCATTCATGGCTAGAAAGAGCCTGGAAGAGCTGACCTTCTTGAACTGAGCTTGTTCACAGGGGTAGAGGAGGATCATGGGTAAGGTGAAGTCAAATGTGATCCTCAAGCCGTCAACCATCTCCTTACACAGCTCCTCACTTACAATGTTGGGAGAACTGAGCGTTATTAATAATATACAACTCAATGATATAAATATAATAACCTTCACAATACAAATATTCCAATAATGCCTGGATAAGCAATCTGTACATCTGTCTCTGTTTCTCACCTCTTCTCTGGCGGGATTGGCTGTGGGCTGCTGCTCTGTGTCGTACTCTGCTGCCGCCGGTACCTCTCATTAGCCATGAATGCTTTGTTGATGGCAAAGTGTTTGACGTAGGACTCCAGGATGTGCACCACATTCGACTGACAGGGAACCATCACCAGCTAGAAGAAAAAAAAGGAATGACAATGTAAGAAAGTTTAGGTCTCAAGCTATTCAAACCTATGTGTTTTCCTGAATTTATAGTTTGTTCTTGGGAACAGATCCATATGAACAATCAGAATAATCCACATGAAATCAAAATAGGCTGCGATACTGTAGACAAATTTCAAACTGCTATATGATGCTTATTATCTGCAGCATGTACCTTTTTCCTCTTGTTGATGTAGAAACAGTCATCCTCAAGTTTCTTCTTCAGGACGTCAGGGATGCTAATGTCAACATGGACGATCTTCTCCTCACATTCCCTCTTAACATTAACGTCTGGTTCAACCCTCTGAAACAACCACAATTTAAAGCATCAGGAACATGGTCAGTACCAACTACAAGTACATAGTGTCCATTATCTATTTGCAGATCTGAGACACATTTAACCTTCAAAACCACAGGTGTACAATGAGACAGGGGACATAATATGAAGGGGAGGGGGAAAAGGCTCTTTTGGACTGGACACTCTCCCAGTTGATATTGATGATGGGATCAATTTAAGTGTTGGCTTTGGTGTGTTTTTTCAGAGATACAGACTGAACTGCTCCACCTCACCATTTTGTTGATATCCTCAGAGAATGTGCTATCCCCACTATTTGAAGATTCAGGATCAGAATCGTCCACGTCACTGCTCTCTGAAGACGAAATCAAACCTAGAGACAGAAAATGCAGATGGATTAATTTGATTACTGTGGGAGACTGGGAGCAAAAGACAGAGACGGATTGAGATTTCTCACATGCGTCATCACTGTCGTCCTCCTTGGGGAGAGTCTTCAGAGAAGATTTAGTACCAGACTGACGGCGACGACGCTTCGCCCATCCCTTTCTCTTCCTAGCACAAAGCAGAGGAAACAAAACAAAGACCATCTGTATCACACTTGAAAAACAAATGAAAGGGTAAAATTCAGAACTTGTGGATACAAGCCAGAGACTAGCCTCCACTGCTCTGTCTGAAAGCCCTAAAAACAAAGTTTTCTAGTCTCTTTACCTTGTGGTGGAATCTAAGAACAGGTTCTGGCCTCAATTCATAAGTGTGATACACAAAAATACACTAAATTTGGAAAATAAAAAGAACTTACATGCGACCTAGAGCTTTACGAGCCAGTTTACGCTGCAATTTTCGATTTTCCTCAGTGTCCCTCAGGACATGGTCTTCTGCAGCCCAACGATCCCAGCTACACAAACACAGACATGGAAAAAAAAACAGAAAGAAAAGACTGCATGATTAGACAATAGTAACTTGAAGCTACATCATTACACAGGTCATTGAACATAGAAGTTTTCAATGATAAACACTATAATGAGTAGGACAAATTTAAATTTGCAATTCAATGTCACCTTCTGTTCCAACCGTTGAAGTGAATCAGGTACTTTGGGATTCGTCTTCCATGTTCATCTGAACCTATTAAGACATCAAGGACCTGGAGGGTAAAGACACAACAAGTATGATCTTACTTGAAGCTCCTGAGCTTTGAAGGACAGCTTGTGAGAACATTTAAATCAGCGTGGTGAGATGTACAGTTGTACATGCATTTCACTTGTCCATAATTTGTTGAGCATGAGTATTTCCATTTTATAAATCTGAATACTTTCAGCTCCTTCATATTTCAAAAGGGCATCTTGTACATTGTGCCCCCATTTTCCCCATGCTTTTGCAAAACAATAATTTACATTTAAAAATAAGTTTGTGTAAATAAAAAAGACAATTGTATAATTATCTCAATATTATATTTAACAAACCACATAATACTGCATCAGTCATTTACCATTAAACAGAATAGCTACAAAAGCTAAAATGATGCTTTTATACATGTTTACTAATAAGCTACAGATAGTTGCAATTCAACGCAGGACTTACGAGAGGTACATTTGTTTTTATTTTTTGTTATTGTTTCCCAAAAGGAGCTTTTTAAAACAACATAACTCACAAACATACCGTCAAACTGCAGTATTGTGCTAGCCATGGTCAGCTAACCTTTATTGCCCTGTGCTAGCATTAGCCAGTTGCTAACTAGCGGCTAATACACGTACTGTAAATATTAGTCAAACTCGTCTGGAGTACCGACGTCTCCTTATAACAAAGCTATATTTTCTTCTTCAACATAATGTAGGATTAATAACATAGCTAGGCTATTTGCAATGCATTACAATGGTGCGTATGTATGTGTGTGTGGGCTGAGTTAGTTAGCGGTGCGTTTGTTTATCAAGTGTTGCCATTAAACTGCATTGGGTGATAACTCTTAACTGTTGAATAAAATATCACTAACATTGGAAAGAACATTGATGCATGCATTAGTTGCAGCATTAGCAGCAATGCCCAGCTCAATAACTTCCAATGAAATGAACAAGAGCAGCTACCAAACATTACAGGGGTAACTATACTTTTACTCATGCGTTTAAAAAGAAAAAAAGCAGACGTGCAATCAAACGCACCCGGAAAACAAGTTAGGAAACCGCGACCGTGTTAGCATCACATTCACAGCTCTTGTTTTCCTCCTGAGGCCTCGGTGGCCTTCACAGTCGACTTATTTATATGATCCTTACAGAAACAACCCAGTTTTTTCTTCTATGAATTATTCCTTTAAGGCTTCTTCACGATCACCGAAAGGCTGCGTTAACTTGTATTAAAACGTTACCTTAGCGTCATACAACACTTTAGCCTTGGTGGGGTCGGGTTCAAAGCACAGGACTCTTTCTCCTTTGTGAAATTGATATTTAATTCCCCGCGAATTCATTTGTTCATGGCGACGTGTGGAAGAGGAGGCATCGATCTGGACCCTATAAACTCCTTAACCCTTTCCTCGCCAAACACTGTTTTTTTCCCGTGAGGGGTCTCCAACCAAATCCAGACCGAGGAAGGATGGCGCTGTTGTGGGACGAATGAAGCTGCCTTCACTGACTACTCGTAATTTCCATATCTAACGGGCGCGTTGTTGTAACAGGGGTGTAGCCTACTGTGTTTTGTTTTGTTATGTTTTGTTTTGTTACAGATTGTAAAAGCATCACACAACCAGAATTTCTCTGACACAACCCAGCTTTAAACTGAGCATCACACACAGTGAATTATTACAGTATCTTTTTGATTTTCAAACTGTAAAACCGTAATCAAAACTGCGTGAGAAAGAAAGTCGAGGATACTGCAGTTTAGTAGCAAGAATAGAGTAGGCTACCTCTGAAGTAGGTATTGTTTTGCCAAATAAATGCATCACAGCAAACCAATTCCCCACAATTACCGCATCAGTGAAGGCAACACAAAAAAGCGATTTACTGGGCTTACATGATCTCTCACGGACACCGTACTAGTAGTGCAGTTTTAGGCTTTGGCCAGTAGATGTCAGTATGTGAGCAGAAAAAAAAGTCGACATCAGACCAGACCTATGCATCAGACTCACTCGTCCAACATCTGTGTAATCAGAACCTAACTGTTCCTGATCCATGCGTTTCATTAGCTTCAATTTCTATGTGCAGGCTACACATAGGTCTAAGCATGTAATACTACTTAGTAACGTGCACTGATAATAATGTATGGAGCATGTGCATCTTATCAGTAACATTAAAGTTAGGTATTAGGTTCTCAAACTGACATTTCTTTACATGGCTCCATGTGTTACCCATTTAACATGTGACACAGGTTTTAATGTACTTTGTCTGTATTCACCCCAAATTTAAACATAGCTACCCAAATAAAACATGCAATGCAAGGGTCCATGATATAAGATCTCACTAAACAGGAAAACCATCTGTCTCTGTTTTGGGTTCCATGATGAAAATGATTAAGATCTGGGCAATAGCCTATATTGCTCCACTGTGAATAATAGTACCAACTACAATCATGCAGATTGTATTCTGAAATTAAGTCTGCGTATAGGCTACATTTAGCAAGCGGCTGGATATCATACATCTCATACCTTGCAGGAGCAAAACATGTTGTTTTGGTATCCACAGTTTTGAGAAAGAGCCTTTACCTTGAGGCAAAGTGCAGAATAAGAAAATTCACCATGTCTGAATAATCTAATCTTTCTCGACTGGAACAATATGGCATCTCTTAAAATATACTACACTATGGGGATGTTTACATGAGCAGCTGGGAACAAGTGAAATCTTTGGTCAGATAGATACGTAGCTCCAGGGTACAAAGTGCGTGTATAGCATGTTCAATCATTTCTCCAATCTCAGATTTTAATCACGTAAAAAAAAGAAAAAAAGATTAGATTAATCATTTGTAGGCGTAATAAATCAGGACTAATTTGGCGCTTTCCTCTTTCTATAAATAATGTTCAATGTTTAGGTAAAAATAGACCCTGTATCACTGGCTCATTGTTTCACATTTCATACCAGTAATTTGAGTCTTTTTGTTTCTGACCTTGTAACCTTTTTATTCCCATCTATGTGAAACAGCCTTAGACAATGAAATGTATGCTCCACTGATCCCCAGCACAGGAAACCATGTCTCTGCAGCTGTGACTGAATCTAGACTCATTTTGCTTCAAATGGTTTCAGGCCATGCTATTGTATACCAAATATGGACAGTGTGTATATAATACTGAACATGACTGGCTGAAGTGTAGCCCTGTTGATTACTCTCCTTCCCTTCAACCCTGACCGTGTCCGATGTATTTTGACAGTCACGTCAAATGATCACGGTTTCTTGTTAAATGTATTCCACGGTTGCACATCAGTAACAGGAGAACTTGATTGTCTTTAGCATTTGATGAAGAACTTGAGGACAGCAGAGTGAAAGAGTCTGCAGGGGTCTATACTTACTATTCCCATGAGATATGGGAATGCATCTGTTTAATATCCTTTAAAATAATGCACCCTTTCCCCATATTACTGTTGTTTTTGGCTTTTCACCCAAGTAGGAATAGTTGGCAATAATGCCTCAAGTGTTGGCCTCTCTCCATAAACCTTTTTACAATCTAATGCAAAACACCATGTTTTCATCCATAATTCCTGCTTCTGTGTTTTCACTCAGTCAGTGTCTCATTGGTTTCCCCCTGCAGACTGTTTTTAGAAGTGTCAAATCTATCTCAGCTGTTATCAGTGTCATGTCATGCTGTGTTGTGTGTATGTGTGTGAGTGTGTCATGCAGTGCAGCTTCATAAGCTCCTTTATCAGCCGGCCGGCACCCTCCTCTCCAGACTCCTGCTGTCTCCTCTCATTTTCCCATACTTTTACACACTAGGCCACACATACACACCCTCTCTCTCTTCCTCTGTCTTTCTCACACACTTTAAACGCACACACTCACACAGCACACAGCTCTATTAACACGCTGAAATTACTGAGCAATTCTACAAGCATCTGTGTCAACAAATGTCTGGCACTATGTCGGTCTCTTACACAGGTGTATGAAGCGAGGCCCTGGCCATTAATCCTACGGCTCACTTATTGTTTAGCTAATAATAGCACACAGCAGGGTTCACTGATAGGCCTATTATTCCCAGACAGCGAGGTGGATTAATGGGAGACGAGGATTAATACGCCTATTTTCATCCCTGGCTAAATCATGTCTGTCTATATGAGAATGACCTTCTGCCCGTCTGATTATTGTGACAGGCTACTTGTGTAATTATCCCCATAAGCATGAGCTGCTTCATTACAGAAACTCATCTTACTCCACATCGCCAACTGTTGAGGCAGCAGGAAACAAAGTTAGTGGTCAAAATGTAAGATGCTAAATAAAACCATGTTTTTCTAAACGAAATGTGGTGGACAAGAGTAATTTTAACCCACATCTCATTTGGAAGTAATTTACATTTTAATTATAAAGAAAATGAAGCACAATGGATGCCTTAAGTTGACTTTTTATGCAAAGAGTTGGAGAACAAAATGTGCAAAAACAAAAAAGTTCTTGATTTAATATTTTTTGCTCTGAAGTTGATTAAGTTAAAGTTGTTCACCTCAAGCGCTCTGAACGACCTCCCACACTCATGCACATACACTTTCACACTGCTCTCCCTGCGCTCCAGTTTGTCAATGACCAACGTGCAGAAGATCACAGCAGAGGAAAAGAAGATTTGACTCGCTCCCCTCTCCACAGTGCGCAGCGTCTGCAGCCAAATGCAGCACATTCCAGCTCTTTACCAGCTTGTACGCGGATCTTCCTTTTGATGGGGCAGCAACAAATCCCTGTATTGTAGTTGGAGTTTTCAGAGAGAGGAACCGGGCAGCGCTGATGTGAGACCCAAAACCAGGAGACATGTCTGCCTCTCAAGGACTCCTCAACAGCGTCTTCTCCTGCTCCTCTCCTGCCTCCAAAGCCATAATAAAACGGAGGCTACGCCAGACCCGCAGCCTGGACCCCGCTATCATAAGACACTGTGGCACCGGCACCGAGGGAGCATGTAGGGCGCTGCCTTCTGGAGCGGCTGTCGCGGACGCAGGTGCGTCTCCGGAGCGCGTGGCTGCCAAACCGGCTTTACGCACCAAGATCCCGACACTGAAGGAGCCCATAACCCCATCCCTCTCTTCTCCTTCCATACCACTGGACGTTTCTCCATCCTCCAACTTCCACTTTGACTATGACACAGTGAAGTGTGCCAAAAGGAATACCGCCGGGGATTTACCGTTTCTGGTGAGGGGACCAGGCGCTGCGCCGACCGGCAGCACCGGGACGCTGTTCTCCCCGCGGAGGTGGCTACAGAGGAAAGTGCAGCCGTCCAGCTCTCACGCCTACGTTGTGTGGAAATCAGAGGTAAAGTTTTTTCCCCCTCTGGCTGATTGAAATGATACATATTACAAACAAGCATCGATAAACCCACATGTATTCCTCTGTTTCTTCGTGCACATTGCTCACCATGCAAACATACAGCACCAAACGGCTGGAAAAGTTGATCAACAGAATTTAGGTCTTCAAATCTGCCAGCCTCTTAAGTGTAGGCCTATATGTAGCAGTTCTTGGGATGATCAGCAAGCAATCAACAGCCTTCACACATTGTTTATTTTTGCTACTAGAAGTCAAAGCCGCTGTCTGCCAGGAGACACATCTGCTGAACATCTCTGTCAGAATCGCCAGACTCTACAAACTGCACTTTGATTCTTGGGCTCTGAAACTTGTCTGTGCAGCTTAAAGGCCAGTCAGACATCATGACTTGAGCTGTTGGTGCCCGACCGGAAGATTTATGGGTATTGAAGAGGGAGTGTTGACCTGACTCTGACATCTGCACCTGGAAGCCGTCCAGTATTAACCCAGTGCACCACAGTCTACAACTAGAGCTTGCCCAGGGGCATGTGGGGAATAGACTCGGGGAAGGGCTTGTGGGCAGCACGGCTACCACCTCTCCCACCTGGATTACTTTGTGGCTGGCAGTTGCTGTGTTCCCAGCCCTTGTGAGAGTCACACCTTACACAGAAGGGCTTGTGGGAAGGCTAAAGCAGCTCTTATGGAGCTTCTGAGGATTAAACCTTTCCAACAAAAGGTGCAATGAAGTGCACAGATAGTTTTTCCCTCTCAATCCCTTTCTTCCCCTCCTACTGTTGGGGTCATGAGGCTGGTTGGGCTTTTGTCTTCATACAGAATTCAAATTGAGTGTGAATAAGGGGAAGGTAGCATATGAAATCCTTACCAAAACATACTTGGGCAACTTATTTTTAGCAGGGGAGGGGGGGCTTTATAGGCTGCATAGTTGGCACAAGTCCACATGCAGTGGTGGAAAGGTATGATAATTTTCCGGCTTGTTTTCTGGACCCGCTCTCTCTTTCTCCGCCTTGGATGACATGTGTTTTGCTTGTCTTGCTCCACAACTGTATGTGTGTCCATGTGCAAGAGCGTGTGTGTGTGTGTGTGTGCTGATGTGAGGGTCTTAGGGACACATGGGTTCTCACGGTCACAGGGTCAGAACCAGCAGCCCTCAAACAGCTCTCCCATCATTTCCTATCACAAAGAACAGCTCCAGCTTGACTCTCTCTGCTGCTCTGCGCCTCTGTACTTCTTTCTCACACACTCACACAACCACAATCCACACATTTCCTTCTTCTCTTGAACTCAGAGTTGTTGAGAAGCTCTCGTTCTGCAGAGTTTCCCATCACTGTGACTCTATTTTCCATGCGGCTCCCTCCCTCCCACCCTCCTCTCCTGCCACGGCCCACTGAGGATAACATGAGGCCGTCAGTTTGGAGTCATTAGTACAATCTGGAGCACTGACTTATTACACCTCGGGGTGTTTGTAAAAATACCAAGCCAAGATGTGTTGCTTTGTCCTCTGGGATGTTTCACACACTTTAGGGTGTGAAGTAAAACCCTAAACTGGAGTGCAAACTTTACATTAGTTATGCACTCAACATGGCAGACTGATTTAGCTGCAATGCAACTTTTCTTTGCAAATGCAAATTGAACATGCATGTTCATTTCAGTCCCAGAGTTATGAACAGGAGCCAGTCAGGAGCACACACTGTCTGTCATGAGAGAAAGGAAAGAAGTTTCTGACTTTGCCCAAGAAACAAGAGACAGCAAAGCAACAAGTGTTCACTCATGTCCAATTTACATTTTGTCTACACTGAATGTATGTTTTCCTTTTTGAAAGTATGTACCTGATCCTGACATTTTGATACTTTCCAGTGCCTTGATGATTTCACTCTGGTGGGGTTGAAATGACTGATTTCATGGCATTAAGTATTCATGTTTTTTTTTGTATGTCTGTGTGAGTGGGTGTGTAAAAGTGATGTTGAGCTCCTTCAAAGATACATTTCTGTTACCCTTAAGTGTCAGATAAATAAAGTTCTGTTTCTATTCTATACTATTTTCTAACAAGAGAGTGATAGAGGCTGATAAAAGCAGCAGAGGTCGCGGTATCCTGACTTTTAGTTCTCTGTATGGGTCAAACCACAAAACATTAGTTGCTACATTTCCAACAATGCAATAGTGTCTCTTTAAATTAATGATAATTCATATGATGGAGAAGCATGCGATGCAATTTAGATATAATTTCCAACCCATTTAAGAATACATTTTGCTCCCAGGTTCATTAAGTATAGAAATTATTGTCAAAACACAGATTTGAAATATGGCTGCAAGTCCAGACTCCTGTTCACTTTCAAGTTGTGAAGTGAGTTCTGCTGAGTGTGAGTGTGCATGTGTGTGTAGAGCAACCTGTGCAGAGAAGTCTCGTGCTATGCCTTTTTAAGGAGGGAGACATGCAGCAGAGAGAGACAAAGTGGAGATGTAATGGTTTACACAAAAAGCAACACATGACAGTTTTATTGGCTGTGATTGCTTAATAGCTTTTTTTTTTGTCTTTCCGTGGCCAGGTTGTTGATGTTGAAAGAACCATGACGCAGAAAAATCATCAGAAATGGAGCTGTGTGTTATTACAGTAGGAGGGCTGAGTGACTGGAAGCCGCTCTTCTTGTGAAGTGATTGATCCTAAAGTTAGACGTCTTATCAACATTCTAGTCTTGCAAAATAGCAGCGTAGGTTTTTACTGGAAAGCTGGATGCTTAAATCTTAATCTGCCCTCACTATGCACACTGTTTCTGTCTTTCACACATCACTCAAGCATATACATATGTACACAGACGCACACGCACAAAGACTTGTGAAGGAAACAGTGGTCGTCTAATTTAAAGCTGGTTGTTCATGGGGCGCCAGAATGTTGACATAGAATCGTCTATTTTTAGATCTCCTAATACTTTACAAAGTAGACTTGACCAAAAAATCTTGTTTCCACCACTGCAAACAACTGCAGCTATTGCTACTAAATGATCTATTCCAGATGATTTCAAGTTATTTTGCAGTGGTTCTTTCAGGTCAGAGTCTTGTCTTCTGATAGTGTATCTTAGAGGGGATAGCTGGGAAAAACAAAAATTACAGCACAAAGGTTTTTCCTCAGCCTCATAAATAGTCCAATCTAGTAAAGTCAATAAAACCTGATGCTATTTAAAGGTTACTGAGATGCTTTCAGTGTCTGTTTTGGATGTGTTAGTGATAGCCTACCTATGATGAAAATCCATGTTTTCTGTTCATTATATAACTGAACCATGTTTTTCACATCTGGGAACTTGAAAGATTGTGATTTTGTACTATTGTGCTCTTCTGAGAATTGTTGCATGGATTCTAAAGCAGCTAGAATTACAAACATTGGCTTGTTTGTGATTTTTAGAGACATAAAAACTTCATTTTGAATCAACATCTCTCTGGGAAAAAGATGCAACGTGAAGGAAAAACACAGAACTTCACTGTTTAGTGAAGCATCATTACTTGATGTGTGTCTTTATTTAAAACACTAACATTTAGAATTACACTTAGACTTCCTTGGTTGCATTTGTTACCACTCTCTAAATACCCCTTGTTGACTCATCTTGAATTTATCATCAGTGACCCAAATTGGAGTACGAACTAGAGAAACACACTTTGAGAAACAGTCAACTGTTTGCTTTCTTAAGATCATGCAGTATGTGTTTTTTTGGTCTTGTTAGCGCCATGCCTCTGTAGAGCAATCAGTTGCTCCACCACTTTGGGTCAGACTAAAATATCTAAACAACTATTTAATATTTTGCTAAGACATTCAAGAGCTCAGAGAATGAATCCCCATAGGTCACAATTTTGACTTGAGCCTAAAAATACCTTGACACATATGGATGGACTGCCACAAAGAGGTTTTGCACATTCATGGTTTCTAGAGGATGTATCCTGATGACCTTGGTGAACTTCTAACTGGGACCGAATCCCTTTCAGATAGTTTGTTGGCTACTACTGGGTAGATTTTTCTGTGTATCATTACTGTGATAATTTCAGTAGAATCCCCCGCATGGTTTGTGAAATATCCATTAGAAAAAAGAAAAAAAAAGCAATTTGTGTTTCAAGTTTACTGCTTTTTGTGATGTTTAATTTACCAGGAATCAGGCCGCCTCAGCCTCCATGCTTTCTGCAGCAGTTCAAGTGCTACACATGTTTGCCATTGTTTATGCTGTGAACCATACAAGTTGCGCTTTTTCCCCCTTTTATCCAGAGTGGTTCACATTGAAATGTTTATAATAATAATAACAAATACCTTTAGTTGAGCACTGGAATGAAATTGAGCCTCTAATCAAAGCAGGAGAACAGATTTAGCATCTTTTCGTTTTCGTTAACAGTTTGAAAGGATTTGGGGTGTGTTTGGATTGTACCGTGCGCAACCCCTCTGGTATTCCAGACTGACGGCTAAAAGCAATCATGCATTTGCTGTCAGCACTCTGAGCCTGCCCATGGTCATCAAGCTATGCAGATTTAGCCTAAAACCAAGGCCAACAGTCACTGGCACAAAACGAGCTGCAGATCCACTAATAACACTTCTACTTACTGGTGTTGCACTTCAGGAAAACATGATCTCTCTCAGGTTTTCACAATCACAGCCTCCCAACAATGAGGAAAATCCAACCATCTGATAAGTTCATCAGCTGCAGAAAATCAAACCTAAACACAAAACAAAGAACATACACAAATGAATTCATCAGCAGCTGATAGTTTATGTGTAAAATGCAGTTATGGAAGAAGCCTGTTTCTCTATATTTTCTTTTGGACGTGTTTTAGGAAACAGAGTAAGTGTGAACTTGTGAACTGAGCTGTGATCCATCCTGCCTTTCCTCCCTGATCTCCTCCCTACGTTCTCTCAAAGTGAGGAGGCTGCGTTGGAGGACACAGACCGTGATGGTTCGACATCTGTGGAATGCTCACACCAAAATGCACACTAAAAGCAAATACAACACAATATACTTTGGGTAGTTCAGCCAAGATTCACAGTCTTTTTTTTTTATTTCTTTTTTTTTTTTATCAGTATCACTGTAGCAAGAGCACAGAGCAAGTGGACCATGATGTAGATCAAGGAGTTGAATATGGGATGTCATCACGCTGTTGCAAGAGCCTCTGTCAAAACACTGAAACTGTGATGGAACACAGGTCAATTTTCCTGGCGTTCAGCAGTAGTTACTGATTTGCATCTGTTCACGGTTGTCACTTGTCTGGCTTTGTCCAGTTGAAGGGCTGCAGTCAGTGTTTATTATTTGAGGTGGATTTTCTTTTTCCTCTGCATGACTGATTCAACTTTGAAGCCATTTCTCGCTAAATCAACAGTTTTCATTTTTTTTATTAATTTTTTTTTAAAGACGTCCTTCAGAAACACTGAACCTGTCGTTTCTTGCTGCGGAACATTGCTGCTGCTCACGGCCACATGTTGTTGTTCAGTTCCTCCTCCTGGGAGCAGCTCTGGATCTGTGTACATGGGTCTGTAAGGGGTTTGTAGTTGATTATGGTCCTTATTAAGTTTAATGGGCCTGGTTATTTTCATGTGGCAAACAACCCACTCACAGACCAGCTATGCTGAGAGGCATTTTACCAACATGCCATTGCTACAGTTTATTATAATGTTGGGCCATTATCATATTTTTTGCAGATGTTAGGTTCAAATGCAAAGAAAACAGAAGCACATTTTTGTCTCTAGTATTATTTTTTGATATGATGATTATGAATTATGGCACTAATTTAATTTCTCAAGACCATTTGAAGCTTCTCTTTCACTCCCATGTTAGGTTTGGATTTATAATACTCCATACAAGAGGTTGCAGAGATGATTCCCAGAGTGGAGACCTACAGCATATAATAGGTTTAGGTTTACAGGATAGCACAGTTTTGGATTTCACCCACTGATAGCTGCCTGTAACACCAGGCTAGTTATACAGCTACAGTATCCAAGTTCTGGAAATAAAGACTGTCGGTGTTAATCACCTCAACATCAAATCCCAGAATGAGGGGGAAAATCAATGTTGACAATGCGCAGTCAACAAGTGGTGGCCCAACACCTTACAAACAGACTAAATTGGCTTTTCTTTAATTTCTCATCAATATGTCTGTATCATTCATCTCTAAAGAGAAAAACATTTAATGCTGACTTTTCATGAACGACCAATTTCTGATAAGCCATTGTGTCTTGAGGTGATCAGACAAACTGACAGCAGAGTGCACTGTATGAAATGAAGTTCAGAGGCAAAGAGGATATGACATCAACATTTGATTCCAATGAGATGTCAGTGTCTGAAGGAGACCGCAACACACTGCATTTGTGTGAAAAATACTCTAAGCCATCTCTCATTGGTGTACGGCAACGTGGTACCTCGCGGGGCAAATTTTTGACAAGTTTGCATGATATTCTGTTGAGAAGAACCATATGAAACAGCGGGTTTTGTTTGGCAATGTTTTGCTTTAGCAATCTCACATCTCCTTTGGGATGTTTTCTCAACAATGAAGGAAAAGAGAGCAGCTTGAAATAGAGACGGCTGAAAAGTAAACATTAATTTCCGCAGCCAAAATCTCTCTGTCTGTTGCCGATTAAACCTCTCCTCCAGTGAGAAGGCTGCAGTGTAGAGTTACTTTTAGTGTGCATGAATATGTTTTCATGTGTGTGGGAGTGAATCTGAAGGCAGTGGGTGGATGATCTAATTGTGCACTTTGGAGTCTTGGAGGCAAAAATGTCCATCCCCTTGTGTATTTGTCTGTGTGTATTACAGTGACCCCGGTGTCCACTAATGTTCCCTCTAATGTGGTTTGTCATGGGCCAGAGGGAAAGCATGGATAAGATCCCCTCACATATGCCATGGTGTGTTCACTTTACAACTTCCCATTTCTGCATCCTTCTCAATCAGTGTAAATGCTGGTGATATGATACTCACACTGGGCGAAAAGGTTTCACAACATCTCAAAACACACCCACGCTTTATCTAATGTTGGACAAGTAACATAAATAGAGGCACTAAAACAAATGAATGGTTCAGTTCACAGAGCTATTTAAAACACTGACCAAAACAAAGCCTTCCTTGTTGATGCTGTGTTGTGTTCATTCTCTCTGTCTTTGCCCTCTGCATCTGTGGGCTTGTTAACAACTGGTCACAGCTGCCCCCGGGCAGAGGCAAACTAAGTGCCCCCCCTTCAGCACTTCTTTTTGTGATATACAATATTATGCCAGTAGTAATTACACAAAAATGTTATGTTGCATTAACAGGCTAATAAATACTGGTTGAATCAGTCCATGCAACCTTCATCATATCACACCATTCATTCTTAGTTTATGGAGGCCCCAAATCAAAACCTAAAAACCTCTAAAAAGGTTTGGTTCAAGCCATGCAGCTGGTGTGATATTAAAGGTATTAGTAAAGAGTTTCTGTCAGGATTATGGATGAATGCTGAGTGTGACTGTGTTTTTACCAGTGTGTGTGTGTGTGTGCAACTATCTTCATAAGGAATAGCAAGAGGATGCTACATGTTCATATCCTGTCTCTTTGCTAAAATATGAGCCCAAAGGAATAAAATCCAATTTTGTTTTTGATTTTATCAGCCTGTGGGTTTTTATCTGAACGTTGCTTTGTGAAATTGTTTCATGTGAGTTCAGGCGAGGACATCTTGTTTACAGCCCTCACAGATCTATGTATGATGACCTTGCACTTGTTTTTTTGTTGTTTCACTACATTTTACACGGTGAATTCTTGCATGATTTACCCAGGATGCCAGCCCAGTCACTCTGTCTGTCTCCATCCTGTGTATATTAATTACTTCTACATGCTTCAGAGCGGCTGACCTCAGTGTCGTGCCTCCCTTTGCATGCCTATTTATTACTGAGTAAAACTGTTTCATGCTGTATTTAGTGAGGATTAACTGAATGTTCCTGTTCACACATACAGGATTTAGGCTACTCTGAGAGCTAAGCTTTGAGAATTAATACCTGTCAGTGTGTGGGCTTTTCTGCATACATGTGTGTGTGTGTGATTTTACCTCGCTGACCGATCAAGTGTCTCCTGATCAAATATACCTTCAAATGCTTGGGAAGCTATTTTAAATAAGCCGTGGTTTTGGAGAAGTCGTGCATTTTGCTCAGTGCAGCCCCTATCCTTTATGTGTGTATGTGTGTGTGTGTTGCTCTGTGGGGAGGTTTAAGGAATTATTTATTTGGAATTCCAGGTCAGAGCTTCATGCCGAGGGCCTGGGGCTCCTACTGAAAGAGGGGTGGCTACTGACTGAGTGACCCCCAAACTTCCTCTGCTTGGTTTCGTGTTTCTTCACGGACACTCGCTCCTGTCCATCCTTCACATGTATTGACTCTCTTTTATAGACACCATGCCTATAATTCTCTTTCTCATTTGAAACGCCAAATCCCTTTCTTTATGCTGAGAGACTAACACAAGAAGAATCAAGAATCGAGCTAGGATCAAAGCCGGAGAGTTTGTTGGACAGGTCCAGCTTTGCCCGTCCAAAAAGTACACGAAGCATGCAGCCATTTGTTCTCATGAAGGCTGCTTTGAATTGACCTGCCTGAGGAGCCGAGGGCAGCTAAATGAGTGTCATCTTTCAAGCTGCTGTGTAAAACTTCTCTTTTTATGGACCATTGTTTATGTAGTTTCCACATATTTTCCCCCCCTAACCTCATTTTCCGTCTGAGTTAGTTTTGAATGTTCCTGGACCTCAGAGCATAAATCACAGTGTTTCTGCTGACCTTCCTCACCTTTAGTCTGCTTCTTTCTTTTGGCCAAAACTACCATTTATGCTAAATGTACAACAATGAAGGCAATTAAAAATGCATGTGAATATTTTACATCAAATGAGTTTCCCTCTCTTGCCCTCGGGAGAGAGCTCATTATACTGTGTGTCATTTCCATGTAATCTGCTGAGCTCCCATTACAAGGTGTTAAAGCCCCAGTTGCCCAATTTGTGGTTCAGGTTCATTTCAAAACCCACAGATAATCAGTTTACAGTAAAATAAGGCAATGAGAAAATCTGATAATCCTCTAATCTGAGAAGCTGTAACCAGCAAGTGGTGAGTACTTTAGCTTGATTATTCAAATAATTAACAATATTTTCTTTTTATTGATTTATTGGTTAATTGATAAATATCGTTTTGATAAGGACAGCTGATGCTCAAACGCACCATGTCGCTCAAACTTTATTTTCCTGCAGCAGTTTTGATTGCAGCTCTAAAGATAATTTTCTGTCAGCGAGGAGGAGGAGGAGGAGGAGGAGGAGGAGGAGGAGGAGGAGGAGGAGGAGGAGGGAGGACAGGACGAAGGACACTGGGAATCACCTTTGAATTGAAGTGTTACTGTCCCCTTTGACACACATACACACACACTGAGCCCACTTCATAGTAAGCCATCTCCTTCCCAGTGTCTTATCTCAGCTCTCTCCTCTGGCAGGAGTCCCCACTATCTGGGCTCCAATTGGCCGACACTTACTGAGTTCAGTTGGAAATGTCTCCCGGGAGCATATCCATAACATCTCTGACATGTAACAGATCACAACATCAACACTAGCTGATGCAGAGGCAGTGAGCTGCACATAGGATCAGAAGCCAGTCATGGTCTACACATGAATTCAGCAGGTTTTCAACATCTGTTTAGCGCTGAATCAGACTGTAACAGACACGTGACAACAGGTCCTGAAAAGCAAAGTGATTTAAAGTAGGGGACCTCTCACTGCAGCCTGCTCCCCTCCACCTCCCCAAGCAAATCTGTCACAGTAAGGAAGCAAAACAGAGTGAGACAGCAGGCATTTTAGACCCAGCCGGGGCTCTGCGGCTATAAATAGAAAAATAGCTCAGTGGAGGAATGGGTCGACACACTCAGGTTCCAGAGGCAGAAGCAGGGAGAGGTGTGTTGGTTGCACGTGTGAGTGTGTGAGGCTCATGCAGCTCCTGTATACGACTGTGATGTGTGTTGGATTTAAGTTAGAGAAAAACAGGAATGTACACAAACAACTCTGGAGCATGAGTTTATCAGAAAAGTATTAGAAAGAGAATGCAGACGGAGCATTCGGATCACATTGTGATTATGCCATCTAGTGGACATTTGTATTTAAACTATCTGTTTCTTTCCCATATGACATCATCACAAGTCTCTTCTCTCCATCTTCACTCATTTCCTCCCTTACTTCTCCTTAATGCTGCACATGCAGAATAAAAATCATATTAAAAGAAGAATTAGAAAACAAAGAAACCCATTTCTACAAAATAAATTAATAAAAATAAAAAAAGTCTACTGTATGTACAATACATTACTTTAATACAACAAAGCAGCCAGATTCCTGTAAGTTATATAACCTTAATTGACTTCTGTCTTATTTAACTACTGTTATTCTGAGCAAGTCTCTTTGAAGCTTCCTTTAAATCATCAGTGGGCTGTTTACTCTGTCAGATCCAACCAAGATTGCAGTAGCCCGTTATTAATCAGTATTGTTAAACACTTAACAGTGCCGTATTTGGTCATAAAGTTGTTTTTTTAAAATTGTCTAGTAGGGATTTTCTGTAAATCAGCAGGGGCTTTCAAAAATGCAGTTAAATGCAGTAAATGTAAAGAGCTATTTCAGTCAACAGAGGGCGGCATTGAGCTTTTAATAAAGCTTCCAGGAGTTGGATGGAGTTGGGGAACGTTCAGCAGCATCTGGACTCTCACACACATACACAAACACAAATGATGAATCACAGTAAAAATGTGGGTGGGCTGCGTTGTGGCCAGTCACAGCTGCGCACATCTGTCTCTTCGGCCTCTTCATGTCATAAGTATCTTACAAAAACATAACAATAGCTGATACCAGCTGCAGGCAGGACATATTTCACAGTGTGGGGGCCAAATAAAACTGTTTAAAACACATTGGACAGGGAGACAAATCCAACGCTCTGCAGCTAGCTCCTGAAATGTGTTAACTTTATATGGCTCTTTTACAGCCTCACAATATGTTAGATCTCAAATATTTACATACAGCGTACACCTCACTAGACTGCAGTACTTCTACAATGGAATTACATTGATTGTCCCAAACAGTCTCCTCTCTTTACTGTTAAAGACATTCAAACCTTCTGGTAAATGTTCCTGTGTTATTATTACACACTTGCAAAGTATTCTCATAAGGGATCTCCAGTGGAGTGGACTTGTTTGTACTGTCACCAACACCCACATATCCACACACACACAGACAGACACACACACCCACACAGTTACTCACTCACAAACATAACAATGTGTGTTTGTACTGCTTTCATAGAGAACAGCGTCACTTCCAAGCAGCAGAGATCATATTCTCTCCTGCAGAGTACCTTCCCAGAATATTCACGTGTGTGTGTGTGTGTGTGTATTTAGGAGTGTGTGTGTGTGCATGAGATATTAGTTTTAGAGGTCCACTAGTCCCCCACAAGATTCAAACTCTAGTGCTTGGCCTGGTATTTGGATTTGGAATGGGAGAAAGAGGTTGGACTTGGATTGAAGATGATGATTAAACAATGCAATTATGAGGCTAACATCTATTTATATATTTTCTACCAAATAAAACGCTTTGTTTGCTACTTTATAAGGACAGTTGCTGCTGCAGCTTGCTGCAACACATGAGAACTTCAGCCTAATGCCAGCTCAGGAAGGCTTTTACCTTTCTAAACACCTGGCTTAAAGTACATCTGTCCTGGAAAAATTCCACTGCTGCAGGAAGTGATGCATTTTACGCTTCCAGCAGAAGAATCAGCAGTTTGTTTACAATAAAACAGAAGCAGAGGTGGTTGATCTGAGCAGTGGGAGACAACCAATGTGTGTCATTTTTATATCCCCAATAAAGACATGATTTTTTCCCTTCATCTGTCTACCCCCCGCCTCTATTCAGTTCATCTCTGCCTGTTTTATAATCCTGTTGTCACAGCACATCCTCTCTCAGCCTTATTATTCAGGCACTCAGACAAATAGAAAACATATGCTTTGTCTTCTCATGTCATTCTGTCTGCTTCTGCCTCTCACCCTCAGAGATTTTAAATAAAGATAAAGAGATAGGAAGGGTTTATGCAGCAGCCCAGGGGTCAATTAGCATACGGGACACACTTACCCCAGGCTGACGACGGGAGGCCAATTGATTCAAAGGGGGAGGAATCTACCACTGTCTTTTGCAGGCTGTAGGTGACTATAGAGATGACTGTGCTTAACAAGATTAGCAGTGAGGTGTGTCAGTCTGGTTCCCCACCGAGAGCTGCAATTTGCCTTAATTTGACCTAATTGGAGGGGGTTTGTTGTTGCCAGGTTGACGGGAGGGAGAGCGTGGGAAACAGAGATGCTGTTGGAGCTGTGATAAGAAACGCTGAGATATGAAGAGGGTGAAAGATGGAGAGAATGTTGAGGGAAAGAAAGAAAGAGGTCAGGAGAGTGAGGTGGCAGTGGAGGGATGGAGTTAAAAGAAAGAAAAAAAACATTCACAAACACACACACACCTGGGTTGGATTAGCTCAGGCTAGCAGGGAGGCTGTGTGTTAATGGAGATTTAATAGGCTCTGAAATGACTTACCGCAGTCATACAGTGTGTGTGTGTGTGTGTGTGTGTGCGCAGATGTGCTTGAATGCAAATCTTTCCATTTTGCTCTCTGTTGAGAGTGGACTGAAAAAGCCAACATGCCGAGACAATCATAACAACACAAAATAGATGTTTAAGTCCGGTTCATTGACTGTGTTTACAGGATTTCACTGGGAATCTTCACAAGAATGAGGGATGCTGGGATGACGTACTCTAGCTGCATTTCTCCATGGTCTGATACTGGATTTTTGAGGCCAATACTTGTGACAGTTAGTTCCTGCACTTTCTCCAGTTGACAGTCTGATACTGGATTTTTGACTGGTTAGCGCCGACTCCGACCCGGGACAGCTTAGACATTTAGACATTTAGTTTCAAAGGGATCTTTTTTGTGCAGTTACACTGTGTAACATTGAGCCAACATATCAACAGCTCTGCTTCTCTCTATGCAGTTTCTGCAATGGCCTTAGTCTCATCCTGTCATCATTACTGCAATTTAAATATGTCAGACTTTCTATTTCAGGTGTGGAAAGTCTCTGTTTACCAGATCATGTGCCAGGTCAATGGGCCAATATGCTATCAAGACATAATGACATTTTTTTGGACATAGTTCAAGATTCAAGAGTTGTACTGTATCTGAATGTGTGCAACTTTTCAAATACAGACTAACAGAAGTTTTCATGTCTCTGCTTATCAAACTCACCCAATGTAATTAGAGTTACTCCCTGCATGCATTTTTATATATTTAAACTACAGCATAAAATCAGAAATATTTAACAAAATAATTTTGTTTTTGTGAGACAAGATATTTAAAGGGACAGTATGGGACTTTACTGGCTTTTTATTGACAAAAATCAACTCATGTCTTTCTAACTCACTCATTTCACTGAGCTGTGGAATTTTCAAAGAGTCCTCTGTTCCTTCTCTGAGTTACAAGTCGTTACAAACATACAGTATTTGTCCATTCTCTGCCATGATTGTCAATGGACACCATGTTTTTTGTCCAGTGTCACAGACCAAAAAACATCCAAATAACCTCCATACTGGGCCGTCTGTAATGTCCCTCTTGTATTGTCTCGGGGAGAAATTGTTCTAGAACAAAATTAAATAAGTCTATATTTTACGCTTGTTTTGTGAGGAAGCTCCCAGTGTCTTGGTTCACTGCTCTCCCTGTGTCAGTCAATTCTCCTGAATGATTTGTACTGACCGGCGGCAAACCAATTTTATGTCGACGAGAGAAAGGGCTTCAAAACAAGAGGGACATTACCATGACAACATATTGTCACGCCGGTATTTGTTTTTTGTGTGCGGACCGTTTGTTTAAAGAAGGCTTGTTTATCCTGTTATATGGACAAGCGTCTGTTGTTTTTCTGACTTCTGCCCGTAACTCAGAGAAGGAACAGAGGACTCTGAAAATTTTCACAGCTCTTAGTCCACATGAGGGTGAGTAGATAATGAGTGAAATTTGAATTTTGGGTGAACTATCACTTTAACTTTTTAATGGGTTACTAAGAATTGAGATGGTTCACATTCAGATCAACCCATAATCATTTCTCTGCATCAGAGGGAAACAGCATCCATTCTGATGCTATTTTGCTTTGTTTCATATTATTTTTCTATGATTTCTAAGTCCAACTCTGCAGACTCTCTTCTTTCTGACTGTGAGGCTCTGTCTGTTGCCACGGCAACACCTCAGTGATGTAAACACGGCACTGACCCTGGCTGTAGGAGTGAGAACAAAGAAAGCATCCCTTTCAAACGTAAGCATTAAGAGATAGTTTATATGTTCAAAGGCTCTGACGCAGTTGGTGCAAGTTCTCAGCAATGGAAAAAAAACAGATACAAGGAACATTAACAGAAATAATAAATAGATTTGAAAATAGCAATAAAGTAATGGAACGGTGAAAAACGTCATCCACTTTAAACATCCGTCACACCTTACCTGACGTTATGGCTGCATTATTTTACATGAAGCAGTGATTGAGAGGGGCACTTCAAGGCTGCATTTATATTCTGCAGCAGCAAGTTCAGCACTGACTTATGTGCAAAATACATAACGTCTTTGTGTCTCAGCACATATTATCCACGTATCTCAAACTTTGTCATGTTTAATGGGACATAAAATCACCTCAACATTATTACTTTCCCTCCTATAGTTGGGGAGTTTCAGCGAATGCAACAAAGATCTCAACTATCATGACCAATATTGAACTACATAGAGGAAATTAAGGAATTAGGGATGATGTATGATGATAGTGAGGAATTTCCACACTGTCCAACATCATGGTTTCACTGGAAGATTGTTGCAATGAAATGTATTTCAAGCACAGGCGAATCTAAACAGCTGATGAGTAAATATGCTGCAGGATGAAAGGGTTACAGAGAATCAGATTCAGATCACTATCAGCTACTGGACTTTGCACAATCTATCAGCAACTAACCCGCATATTAAAGGAATGGAAAAAAGGAAAAGAAAAAAAAGCATCTGGAGCCCGACACAGCTTCGGTCATTTGTAATTCTATTAAAAAAAAAAAGTTTTCACCTACAGGCCTGGTTTGTGAGACTTGTTCTACTTTGAATATACTCACCACACACATGAAGTAGTGTGCATGCAGCTAATGGGTTAGCAGGAGGTTTGTGTGTGTGTGTGTGTGTAGCATGATATGAGGTGGTGGGAGTGTGGGCGGGGCCTAGAGGGGAGTCAAGCTTGGATTCCAGCTGCATTCCAGGGAAAGAAAGAGGGATGGGATAGATCTGACAACCCCCACCTCCTGTCTTTCTTTCACTCTCTTCTTCTAATTCTATACCTTGGCCTGCAACGCACACAGAGGGACACGCACCAACGCAGTTTTCCTGGTGAAGCTCAGGTTAAACCACACAATGCTGTCTGAGAAATTAAAACCCTCCTCAAACATTAAACCTTTGTGTGCTTAAGTGTCTGTGTCTGTGTGTGTATGCTCGCAGAATTCTTAAGTTTATCTTGCTTCTCCAAATTTAGATGTTTCAGTGGTCAAGTCCAAATCAGAAAAAGTAAATGTTTAAACTAACCGTGGACAAGTTCTATTGGAAGAGCTCTGTTAGGACAAATTGTTGAAGCAGCTGAACAATTTACAAGTGGGGCATACCAAAGCATTGCAAGAATAATGTGGAGAAAAGCTTGATACTATAAAAGAACAGCGGGACTGTGGCTGTTTGTTCTTGGAGGAGGATGGCTGGTTGGTCAGCTTGATGAACTGGTTGGTCAACTGTCAACGAAGCTCATGAAAAAGACCAGAACCAAAGATGGATTGATCCAATTGTCAAGTATTTTCTGTGAAGCCAAAAGCAGACAGATCTTATCTGTCCATCGCTGCCAAAGCTCAGACCTGTAGCAGAAAAGCAGCTCCAGCTCGATTTTTTATATGGATTCTACCAATTTAATCAACAAATCAGCCAGACTTATAGCCACACAAGGATAAAAGCATTGGTGCCATTTGTGAACAGAGCATTCCTCGAAGGCCAGTGTGTTTATACTGCAGACTAAATATTTAGACCATGAGCTGAGAAGAATTGAGGCGGCTCAGCTTGACTTTGATAAAGGTTTGATATGCTCTGGGCCAGGTGACTGACATACTGACTGTGTATACAGCTATTTAAACAGTGTACAGTTCTTTACATGCACATACTGAATATATGAGTGCATACATGAGCGCTAGGAAAAAATGAATATTGCAAAAACATCCGGGGAATCCAAATACATGCACACACTCATAAACACAGATGAAGGGGATGTCCAAGCACTGTCACTTGTGCTTGTTTTGTATGTGTGCGAGAGTTCAAGTGAGTTCATAGTGCATATGGCGATGTGACCTGACCCAAGTCGCAACAACAAGATTGTGGATTTTTCCTAAATAATGTACCGGTATTTACATTAACAGTCCTATTCCTTTAAAACTCCTGTCCTCAAATGCTAAAATATGTAGTGTTCCCCTCCTGCAAGTGAAAAAGAGCAATTGACACAAGAGATGGGGTGAAGTGGGGTGAAAGCCGGGACAGACTGTACCAAAAAACACAAGACACAGAAGAAAGAGAGATGAGTTAAAATACAAAGAGAGAAAAGAAAAGGTGGGGCAGAGAAAGAGATATGACTCCAGGGAGAAGGAAGGAGCAGAGAGGCAGCAGTTGAGGGAAACATGTCCATCCAACCAAACCCTCAGATCTTGCACTTGTGAATAATTCCTTATTTTTAAAGGCAGTTTCTCACAGCTCCATTATTGCAAGTTGAGAGATCTATATCCTGCACTTGTCTGGGAAACACCTGACGACTGAAAATTCATGAGACGAGTTGATTTGCATTGAAAACAAGTGAAAGTGTTGCCAGGATGAGCTGATTATCATAGAAAACAAGGGCAGTTCAAGCCATGTATGTTACACTCGGCCTCCCGCTTCCATATTTTCCACATTGCCGCCTCTGTTTTCATGGATTTCATTTAAACTGCATTTGCATAAACAAACATGCAATTAGAGCAAAGCGCCGACAATGCTCAGTAAACTCATTAACATGCAAGCAGGTGACTGGACATGCACTCACCCATCGCCCTGCATGTACGACGTGCAGTCTGTGTCCACTGTCCATAATAGATGAGTGACTGTCTGTGGCAGGAGTCCTCCATGGGATTAGAGCCGCTCCAACAGAAATCCTGCCAAGAATCAAATAAAAATAAATGAATAAATCAATGGAGGGGAAATAAAAATAAATGACCTCTTACTATGTTAACAGTAGTGGGAAACGGTTCCACTCCAGTGACCATGCCACCAATTTAAAAAGCAAACTCAGCTCAGCTCAGGCCAAGGTACACCAACCCAGAAATACTGAGAGGGGCCATCCGTCATTTAAGATAACACACCCTTGTTTGTTGTATACTCAACTCTCTGGGGGTTCAGATCATGGCTGAATTACTGTAAATGGTTGCAGACGGCACACGGTTAGCTTAGCTTAGATTAGCGCAAAGCATGGAAACAGTGAGAAACAGCTAGTAACTGTGAAGGTACACAGGAAAACAACTGAAAGATGGCAGTTTGTTTTACAAAGGGTTATGTGCCGGACTACTATTCAGCTCTGGCTAGTTGCCAAGGCGACCAGTGAAGACTTCCAACAAAGAAATAGTTTGTCATACAAACTAAATCATAGAGGTGATAAAATGTGACCTTATCTGACTCGATATGTAGGCCTACTTTGTAAATTGTCAAAAAGCAATTGACAGGCGTGAAGCTAAAGCTTGCGGGGCCCCTAAGGGACATTTAACCCTCATTGCCCAGTTGTTAATCAAGTGTGGGTCAACATTGTTGACTTGGAAAACTCTCAGAGTTTCAGAGTCAAACACTAATCATTAAAAGAGTCTTCAAAATGTCCTGGAATGGTCATTCATTTCTCATTCGCGCACACAAAAGGCACTCAAAGTGTTTGGATAAATGTGCAGAGAGAGATGCTTTTCTACAGCTGAACCGAGCCGAGCCAACGCGCTCACGTCACATCACTCAGTGGACATTTTATTCTATTATTCAAGCTATTCCAAACCCTTCACTCAGGCGTCTCTGGAGATTTGCTCACGGCAGAGCCTCCTCCACGGCTGCTCCTTTAGTTTACTCAAGAGCAGCTCTAGTCTTCCATGTTAGGCAGAACTGTGTCAGCGACAAAAGAGAGGAGACAAAGTGGAGAGGGGTGTGTTGTTGTTGTTTTTCAGAGTGTGGATCACTTGACGTGTTCTAGCAGCCGTGGAGATGGTGTTTTAAGTACTGTCACCTCCCATTAAAGAGGACTGTGAATCTGCAGGATGCCTCAGTGTTTTGTTGGGTTTGCATGAAAGAGAAAACCAGTGTGAGCTACGGCATGTTTCACTGTGTTATGTGGATCAGACACTAAATTAAGTTTGCACTCTTTTTTTTTTCTTTAAAGCACATTTTGCTGCGCGGTTTATTTTTGTTCTGTTGTTTGATGAGAACATGAGCAGTCACATGTCTACACTTAATAACTCAAGTTGGGGGGTTATTATTATTATTATTATTTTTAAACATATTGAAGAATATTCCTGTGACTTTGTGTCCTGAATGGAAGCTGAGACTCTTTTACTGTGGTGCTATGGCAACAAGTGGACTATTTGCTTCTTTCCTGGTTCCAGCAAATGCATCACACAATATTACAGTAAAAAAAACAGAGTCATTTTTATCCCACATTATTTTGTTGTGTTTTCTCAACAGTTGAGATTGAGGTGAAAATAATTCTGAATGACAGTGATTTTTATTCAAAACACTATTGATGTGTTTTATTGGATCATAGCCCATTGCTCAGGTTCAAATCAAGCATAAGACCACATTAGAGCTGTCACGTGCACACACAAACACCTGCATACACACACTATCAGAGAAATACACACTTCCTTGTTATTGTGCTGTCCAGCACAGCTGGCAAGCTGAGACACCATGGCAACTGTTGTGGCAGAAAACACTAAGGAGGCGTGGGAGGTGGAGGACAGTGTGTGTGTGTGTGTGTGTGTGTATGTGTGCTCATCAACGTTGAGGAGCCAGAGCTGAGGGACAAGGTATCTGTATGTGAAAAAGAGATTTTATTATAGAGGCAACAAGACGGCTCAGTCTGCCATGCACGTGAGCTCTATATGAACAATGCCACTGCTCATCACATCTGTAATGGTGACACACAAACACAGTGGGATCAAATACCCACAACTAAATTATACTATTCTGAACAGAGTCTACTGTATATTATTGACTTCCCTCCAGTTTCACTCTGTCACAGTCTTCATCTGAACTCTGGTTTTAAAAGGGGCATCAGTCCGCTAAAACATTCAAATCACACTTTTCTCCGTTTTTTCAATAAGAGACAGTGGCGTCAGTGTGTCTCTATGTCTGTCTGTTTATTACAATTTAGGAATTAAATGTTTAGCTGCATGAGGGTCAGCGGCCCTGTTTGAGAAACACAAGTTGAATGACTAAATCTCTGAAAATTGCTACATTTATTTGTCTTGTTTTGTTTATTATTGCTACGGAGACCCCTGTTGTTTTTGTGGCCATTGTCATAGAAATGCAACAATAACAAAAAAAAGAGAGACTCGATTAAAGAAAGATGTCAGCAACGTACCACACCACCTTCCTGATGCTTATCAAAATGACCCTTCATTATAGCAGGGATTAGCAGGCTGATAAAAACTCTAATGCCATACACAGTTACACACACACAAACAACTGATCATTTCAGATCAAGCACCATAACAACAGACAGCGTATTGCACGCCTCTAAAGCACCTGGACCCTAATGAAATACCAAGCCGGCATCGGCGAGGGATTGACAGCGGGGAAAGCTGGCAGCCGAGCAGTCAGACAAACAAGCTGACAGAGCAGCAGGCAGAGAGATGGATAGATGGGCAGAGGGTGGAAGGTCAGATCAGCAGATATTTACATGAGCACAGAGACAGACACAGATAAACACACACACAGAAAGACTGACTTCACTAAGACATGATCTCTTTTCTTCCTCGGCCGGGGGTGACGTCACTAAAAGTCGGGTGATGAAAACACACAGGCTTAGTGAGGTATGCGCTGACATGAATAACACCTGCACACACACACACACGCACACACACACTTAAAGTCTGAGAAACACATGCTGGTGCTGGATTGCATTTATCTTGTGGGCAGGCAATGTTAGCACGCAGACCTGTCCACAGTCAGATTATACTGAGATTGAGATATGGCTGTCTTTCTGTGAGGTGAAGGTGCACGACCATTTCTACTGGAGACGTGCATGGACAGATTTACGTTTGCAACTTGAATCTAGATTGAGTGGCCACATTCCATTTCCAGGTGACAGAGTCATCAATGCTGGCTATAAAGAGGCATGATGTAACTGTAAAAGGGTCGGGAACACGATCAATACTCGGAAAACTGACTGAAAATATCAATAAATTCTTCATCTGTACTCTAATAAAAGGACTGCTATTGTGAAAGTGCTTCCTCATGTGGTGCATTTGTGGTAACGTGTTCAAATCCATTTTTGAAAATGTGGTTCGCACTTCCCTTTAGTTCTCTTCACCGGTCAGGCAAACAAATGCCAAACCGACTCCAGGAAACCACCGCCAAAAAAGAAACAAAAGCATTTGTATGAGACAATGAATGCTGATGGGATGGCAAGTGGTTCCTCATGTTTGGAGAGCTCAGTGAAAGAAAATGGACCATGGGCAGACAACAGTCAAACTACATCAAGAAAGCACGCAGAGCTTGCTAAATAATGATGTGATCATAATGAATATCTGACTAAATGTTCCAAGTAGCTCTCTTGTCCTTGACATTCCATGCAAGCTTCATATATCTTCATTTGGTTCCTTCAATTGGTTGTGTTGAAACATGTCATTCAAGTATGTTGAGTTGAAATTTGTGTGCTTCCTCATTATGCAAAGCCCTATATAGTATTGCTTGAGAACCAATCACACATTCACCTTTGATTCACAGTTATTACGGCTGAGGAACCAAGGAACATATCAGACAAAGAAACGTACAACATTTATAGCAGCAACAGTTTGTCTGGTGCAAATCCACACGTTTCAGCTTCATATGATGGAGAACTGAGGAACTGGCTGGAGGCTCTTCAACACAGAGATCTTTGTTAGAGACCAAAGAGCAGAATTAGGTCATTATAATCAAATATTCCACATTAAGAATACAGCTGGTGGGTGTTTCTATATTGCAATTAAGCTTGAAGTCCTTGAAAATCCTTTAGCCTGCAGCCTGCAGTAGGTTGCAGCATTTCCTCTGTTCTGCCCTGTCAGTTGCTTTCAGCATGGTCTGCTGGAGGTGCTATGGAGATGGAAGCCACATCGCCACACTGGGCTATAGTCACATCCCCACCTGCCCCCTCGCCCCCCCCCTCCCTCCATGTCTATTTGCCCGCAGGACAGACTGTAGAGATTTAGGACAAGTGGGTTGGTCTGCTGATAGAAGCACCTAGATTGAATCCAGACCCACGCTGTCGTCACATTGTGTGTGTGTGTGTGTGTGTGTGTGAGAGAGAAAGAGTTTGTGTCTGTTTGTTGCTCTCAAGAAAAAAGCCCAACATCTCTTCAGGGCCATTGCTGGAGGGAGACTGTGGTCTGAAACCCTTGACAAGACAACAAAATGCAGTTAGTTTGGATCTATGTGATTTCTCTATTTCCCTCCCAGTAAAGCAGTGAACCCACATTGGCACCGTCTCTCCCTCTCTCTCCTCTACACACACACATTCCCCAGTTGTGAGGTCATCCCCCAGAGCTGCTTTGTGCTGCTCCTGCTGTAAATTCGTTTATGTGTGCCCAGTTTTTCAGCATCCCGCCCCCGACCACCACCACTACCCGTTCCCTTTCTCTCATTCTCTCTCTCTTACACTTGTTCCTTGGTCTGTCTTGTGAAATTAAGGTCAAAGTTTAACGGCTGAAAAAGAGAAGCGATAAAGACGGCGCGCTAGGAAGGAGGCAGACTTGGTGACCATTGCGAACAAGTCTTTTTCGTTCTTTCTTCTTATGACTTGTTTATTTTTCTTTTTTTCATACTTGATCAGTGGTGTTTGATATAACAACAGACAGAAACTAGCATGTGCTTTTTAAAAAATATGACCTGAAGAAGATTGTGGAAACAAGACTAAAGGCTTTTTAGTGAAATATTTGGCTTCCTAGGCTGCGTGGTGTCTGCAGGGCTAAACACTCAGTCACTATTGGATCACAACAGGGGATGAGCTAGCACTGCAATAGCTCTGTCCCTTCATTGATGCATTAATCAATTAGGAGACATTTCATGCATTAAAATGCAAATTTATTTTTTCAGCAGCTATATTGAGACATGTACTGTAACAGATTACATAATCAGAATAACCTCTCAAACTATCAGTGTGATTTATTATGTGATTCTTGACCGTTTGCCCACAGTTTTCATCCAGCATCCTCAGAGAGTGAGTTAGTGATTGTGATGCAACATGCCATTTTGCAAGTGTTTATGAAACAGATTGAAGACCTGACGAGATTCTTCTCTGTCATTTACTGGACCGTCTTAAAGCGCTTTAACGCTTTAACAGAATACTTTCCACTCCATGGAGTGATTTCACAACTCAGGCATCCAGCCTTTAGATGGACGGTGCTGCACCTCCTGCTGAATGATGTAAACATTAACATTTTTCAGCTCACATTTACCTTACAAAAGTGACCTCACATATTCCCCGTAAAATATTAGAAATCTTAAGGTGCGCATTTTTAGGGAGTGACGTAAGTAGCCTGAGCCCATAGAATATATATTTGATGTTATTTTTTTAGTCCAATTAGAAAAAGAATCATAATGCAGATTTAAATCACTATAAATACTCCTCCTTGTCACTTCTCTCGCTCAAACTCCAAGCTGTTTCTTCTCTAAATCGACACTTAATAGCCAGGATTTGATATATCAACACAAAGAGGCTGTGCCAAATTCAACAGTGGAAAATCCTGAGCATGCTTTGAAATTGATATATGATCATGGACGGCCTCATTTCAGCATCGTTTTAACAATTTCAAGATGATATGAGAAGTGATGGCCAGATGAAGGGGAAACGGAGAGTCAGGGCTCCCTTTGCAGGGACCACCTCAACAACAGCTCCATCATGTTCTAACACGCGGTGGTGGGTGAAGGACTGTAATATCCATACGTTACGGTCTGCTGTTTTCTCTTCTCCAGCCTTTCCTCCTGCTCCTACAGGCTCTGTGTATTGTGTATGTGAGTGTGTTTGTGTGCGACGGTCACAGTGGGACCATTTAAACACCATTTTAGGAGACAATGGGCTCCTCCTACAGGAGCATAAAACACAGCTCCCAACCTTACCACTCCACTTCACTCAGTGTTTTTAGGGGAAAACAACTGTACTGTACGTCTCTCTCCTCCCCTCACTCTCCACATCATCCCCAAGAATGTGTCCAAGTCCATGTTTTCCGTATTCCTGTCTTGTCACATGGTCATCCTATTCCATCCTTCTCCAAAATGCTGTGGCAGTTGTTCTCATGCAAATCAAGCAAGTTCATGCACAGTGACGGAAATGATAGTTGACAACAAACCTCCACTAACTGGCCTTTTCTGGTGCTTTCCATGTCTACAACAAAATCTCATGGCAGCAAGAAAAGTGTGAAAAAACATAACAGCGTCAACAGCTCTGTCTCCATGACAACTGAGCAAACTCCATCCACTGATGAGGACCTTGTCACAAGGTTGTTGGCACAAGACAAAAGCCAGAAAAGGACATTAAATTATGGTCATTTTGGGACGGTATTGTAACTGGGTTACAGTGCTATTTTTTGTTTAAAGTACTTAAAATCTTTTCTTGTAGTCCAGTGTTTTACTCCAGTGTCACAAAAAAGTCACAGGACTTTGCAGAAACTGTGAACTCTGCAGATGTATTTGGCAGAGGTTCTTATTAGTCATTCATCAGGGGTAATTTTCATCCCAAATGACTTGCATGCAGCTGATTACATAACCAAAAAATGTGACCAAAACTTAGGATAAATGTTTGTATGTTCCTCAGTTTTACTTTGAATTCAAAAATGACTCACTGTTGCAGCGTTTGCACATTTCTCCTTTAGTCACGGTTCATGCTTCCCCATTCCAAACTCATGTAAGTCTGGAGATTTAAATGCAGATAAGTCTCTCACTCACGTCCTCACTCACTCATCCACACATACATAAAATAAGAGAAAAGAATGTGGTTAGTTTGTGTCTTTCTCAATAAACCCACTCCTGCAGAGCAAAGCAAATGGTTTTCATTAACTCTGACTGTGTGTGTGTGTGTGTGTGTGTGTACGCGTTAGTGTGTGTGTGCATGCGGCCAGCTCATATTCTTCGGCCACTGTGTCCTTGATAAAACCGAGTTGTGCTCCATTTGTTTTGCATACTTCTGTTTTTATGAGGTTAGATGCAAACAGAGTCTCTTGACACATATTGCTCAACACTGGTTCCACATCAAGTATTTCACAAAAAAACCCCCCCCCCCCCCACCCTCCAGCCCCGTAGCCCCTGTACAGATTCTTCCAGTAGTGGACTGGCCTTTCATGGTTGTTTTTAAGAGCACATTTGAACAGGCTCATAAATTAAAATTTATACTCCTGATTTTTCAAATGGTGTAATCAATCACAGTCTGGGTTCTGCAGTTTGTCAAATGGTAAATTCTCTCTGATGGGATTTATCCGCTACAGTAATTAGGCTTGGATCCAACTATTAGCAGCTACTGCTCACATCTCCAGAGTCTCAACTTTCCAGGGGCTAAGATAAATAGATTTGTTTTTGTCCTATTAAAAAAAAAGAAGAAAAAGTCCAGTAAAGATGGCAAAAAACTCTAAATGAATGTGGCAACGTCAGATTGTAGCTCACTTTTGTCTTGACATATTTAAGAGCCACATGAATCGTGAGTAAGAGAGAGTAACAGTATAATTATGCTCTACCTACTGTAGACACAGTTACACTACTGCACTGTAAACTATCCAAAAACTAAAACCTCCCTATATGGTCTTTCCTCAGTCAAATCTTATCAACTGTGGAGCTCCATTTGTGGGTCACTGACATGAAAACATTTGAGCAGCCCTGCTGTTGATAATCAAATGCTTCTTCTACTGCCAATCCTCCTCCTACAGCGCCCCGCCTCTCCCTCTTTGCCTCCGTTTCTCAGCGTCAAACACCCACAGAAACCTAGAAGGAGACCGGACATAGATGTCGCTGCCTTCAAAATAAATGCATGCTTTCCAAAAAGAAAACCATTTTAAAGAAAGTTATTTACTGATTTAATAAGATTCAGTTAGATATTTTGTCTTTGCATTAAGTCAAAAGAGTTAATTTGGGGCTGAGGACAGATCTCTTAGTTCTGAAATAGGCAGGCAGCTGAACTGAAGAAACTCAGAAAAAAATAATATTTATTTAACACTCCATATCTGTCCATGAGTAGTTTCTATTGAACATAAAATGTTAAAAGACCTTATTCTTTATGTGAAAATGCAGAGCTTATTCTAACTGGTTATATTTTGAAAACCTACACCGGAAGTGAGATGTGGTGCAGTCGCTAGCTTGACCTAAGTCTTTCAGCCTGCCCTCACTTGGTTCAGCATCTGTCTTCGCCAGAGTCCGCGGGGCGCGCAGTATGGATCCGTTACGCATTACGCACTATGGTGTCCTTTCTGGCACTGATGGTTCTCTGACACGCGCTTCTGACCGGCGCACAGACATCAGCTCTTAAACGGAGGCTGCTACAGTTTAAATATAACAAAGGTCTCTGTTTGTCTTTTATGCAGAGGCAGGAGAAGACACAAGTCACTCGTGGAGACTTTTTTACGATCTGTCCCGACGCGCACACTCTTTCCCCCGGACTTATTTTTCTTCTCTAACGGGATATCATTTACAGCAGCTGCGCTTTTTGGGGGGTTTTACTATATGTGGATACTTATTCGGGACCATGGGAGACTCCGTGTTCCTCGACAGGCAAAATTCATATCTTGTAAGTACTTGTAGTTTATTGGCCATAAATTAATTATAATGACTCGACATGCACTGATAAGGGCTGAGATGTTATGTTCCGTGTTTGAGACTGTGCACGCGCATGCACGTGTAGTGAGTACTTGCTTGAAGAACAAAGCGGAAAAGATGTTTATTTCCTGCATGACTCTGACTTTAAAGCACATTTGCATATACAATAATGCCTCTATGTCTCTGAGGATGACATGCATTGAGAAAATGCAGATTATTATTTTAGTCAAGTTGTTTAAGTAAACCTTAGGCAGTTACAGCCTCCTTGCCACTCTGATCTTACATGATTTTGAAAAATAATTAATAAATGTGACTGAGACAACAATTCGAAACTGAGCACCTCAAAGAGGCCTCCGCATGCAAAAACTTCCTGTGATGGAACATTTTAAGTGACTGGTGGTGTATAGAGCACATACACATTCTGGCACACAAGACCACACATGTTTCCTGGTTTGAAGAATAGACGTCAGCTCTGAAAGCAGCTCAGTAGAGACACAGAGACTTGCCGCAGACTGCAGCTCTGGTGTTGTGTTTGACACTCTACACCTCAAAGCCAGGTGGCCAGATGAGGGCAAAACACACAGATATGGGTCAAGGCCATGAGGACTGCCTAGGGCTCTGATGAGAACTCCGCTCTCAAAATGAGGCCCTCAGCATTCTGGTAGCTCATATTTGATTATCTGGCAAAGATTAGCTGTCAAAGTCTGGAGCAAGCAACAGGTTGCTTGCAGAACAGGTTCATTCAAATGTGGGAATGGAGTTGGTTAGTAGGTTGACAGGCTTAAATATGCACAGATGCTCATATTTTATCATTCACCCTCTCTCCTGTGTCCCCTCCTTCTCTTTCCATCTCTCCCCCTTCTTCTCCTCTCGTGCGGTGAGGAATCCTTTGCTCACTGCTCCAGCGGTCTGTCTCCTCTTTATGAGCAATGTTTCTGTGGCTGGAAGCCCTCATAAACCTACAAGCATTGATTGGAAAACAATACAATTTTTTTGGATGGACTGGCAGCACGCTGTGGTCTGGATTAGTGCTTTGTGGCAGGACTGTGTGGTGTGAAAGCTGTGGCCACATGGCCCACAGCGGTGGGTCTAAGATTCAGCCAATACAGGCTGATGAGACTTGAGTGCACTGACCAAATCATACTTGCATGTCATCTTTGTAGAGCAATGAAATCTGATATATCTGGACTCTCACTCGCATTCAAATTCTGGCCTCCTTTTGTGAACTCTGTCAATACATGGTGGAAATTTCTACTGAGGTTGTATTTTGTATAAAAATGAGACAAATAGTTCTAGATTTACAAGATTTTTCACCTGTGGTCATGAGTTTTAGGGAGTGACCGAAAGAATGAGAGCACAGATTCAGGCTTCCAATATGAGTTTCCTTCTCTGGTTGTCTAGTCTCAGCCTCAGGGTGAAGAGCTCAGACAGGCAGACGAAGTAGAGCTAGAGGAGGTAATGTCCTCTAATTGGCTGTGGCTCCTACTGGATGCCACACCGTGGAGGTATTCCGGTTAGGGCCAGTAGAGGAAAGTCCTCGAGGTAGATCCACAATCCACAGGAGTGATTATATTATTTTTGGTTTGGGAATAGAGGAAATGGCTGTATAAATGGGAATCAGGGCTGCTTTGCTTATCCTGTATCCAATTAGGACTTAACTGCAATAAGTAGCAGAAAATTGACAGTACAATTTATAATCTTTATGTGTCAAAGATGTGTCAGATACACCAAAGAACAATTGATCAATTACCCAGTGTTGATGTTTATTCATTTTCTGTCATCAGAGTAACTGATCAGCTGACTAATGATCTCAGTGCAACATGAGTTATCTCAGTCAGTGCAGTGGTTAACCACCCATCTGCAGGGCACTTAGACAGCTCAGAGTGCGTGTGTGGGAACCTGAACCTGCTTTCAATCAAAAAACCACTAGACTACAAGTTCCTCCAGGAAAATATGCATCTGAAGCAAGTTGTATAAATCTAAGCCAATATGTCAAAGGCTGCAGCTCAAAAGGCAGGTGGAGACATCCCATTAGCAGAATATCAGTATTGGCCACTGAGGGAACTCGTATACACATGAAGGAAAACAGCAGCATCTAGTGTCACTGTTTGATTTGATATCTGATGAACATAATGCCTTTTCTTTGTTTTGAATGTGGCGTCATGGCTGCTTGATTTATCTGATTGTGAAGTGTCCAGCCTGAGCACAGGGACTCACTTATGATGAACATGTCTGCTAACTTTGTATTGATTCTCTACATTTCATGAACAAGCAATAGCAGAGTAATACTTCAACTGTGCAGAACTGTAAAAATGAATAAAGTTTGCATAGGAAATGTGTGTAGCGCAGTAACCCGCTTCACACAGGCTTTATAAGGTCAGACATCCATTCAGACAGCATCAATTGATTGTAAACATTAAATCTTTACCCAGGAAACCTTAAACTACCACTAGCTATATTGCAAAGTGTAGCAGGTAAACAAATGGGTTATGTCCTGTGCATTTTTTCATGGGCAGCCTGCTCATGGCTGTCTCATAAATCCCCAACGCTCCGTTGAACTTGGTACAAGAATGCAGTTAAAATATGACAAAGAGGCAGTTCCAAATAAGATTGCATTTGTGTTAATGGGGGATTATGCCCCTTCAAGCCGCCCATCGGCAGCTGATGATAAACAATTGTAGGCTGTCATCATTCCTGCCAGGGCAGATAAATATTTCAGATTCTAGGCTACCAGACTGAAGGCACACACAGGGATGGAAGAAGAGTTGGAAAGAGAGCCAGAAAGCGAACGAGATAGACGTGTAACAGCACCTTGTGGTTGCCAGTGCGCAAACGAGGCAGCTGCACATTTCTTCCACTTGCAGTGACGTGTGATGTATTCTGCTCAAGGCGTTAAGGCATTGTGCTAATGGAACACCGTCAGAGATAATATATAAGGGTTTGGATTGATTGCTCCGCTCTTGTCTTGGAATGAATTTGTTTTCCAGGATTGCAGATTAAAGGTTTACATGGTATTACGAGGGTTAGAAGAATAAAACCTTTTTAGTCCACACAGGGAAGATTCATCACCAAGGCAATGACAACGCCAAAGGGAACAAATCACTCCTAATGCAATGGTTAGCAGCAATAATACCAAGCTGAGCTGGCTTCACATTCATGTTTGTTGGCTTTTAAAGTCAGTGAGAGACTTTTTCTTCCAGCAAATCCACCAGACACCACTACTAACTTGCTATCCTGGCCAGACAGCATGTGCAGATACAGAGAGAGATGTTGGTGTAAAAGAGTAAGAGTCTACAGCCATGCCAGCTGCTCTATGATGTAATAATGAGCACTAATCACAAAGTAAAACTGATTAAAAGATCATTAGCTTTGCAGGTTTTAGGTCATGAACCAAAGGAATGAATCAATCTTGTCTGTATCACTTGAACAACTCAACTGTTTGTTCAGCACAATGGGTTGATTTAGCTCCAGCAGATGAGACATCAACTACTTTAAATTGACTAAACAAATTATGAATGGTCTAATTTGATGTGAATCATGTGCAGCACATTGGGAAAATTGCCAGTTGATCCAATCGGGTTTGATAAGCAGTTATCCAGGGTTTGTCTTGTAACACTGAATATTCAATATTTCATGAAGATACTCTTCAAATACTGCACAACAATTGTTTCCACTATCTGATTAGTGCTCCTGACAGAAGTTGGGTCATAGATCCCGTGCGGTGTGAAGGATTATGCTGTCTGCGTGTCACATAATGACAACAGAGGAATGAAAGAAGAAGGAAGTTTCAAGAATAAGGGTTGGTGGTGAGTGAGCTAATCCTGGAGAGGAGCCAACCAGCCCAGAGGCTTTTACCACTGCTCAAATAATGATTATCTATGTCCTATTGTAAATGTTGGCCAACTGTTTGAACCTGTATGCTTCAAAGCAGACTGGAGAGTCAGAGCAGATGAGCTGCAAAGCCACTAAAAAGTAAAGATGTTCAATGCAATGCAATTGAATTTTTTAATCAGCCTAACTACAATGGATTGAGAGAAGTGCCGTCGCAGCTGGTTGACTGAGGAGTGACGAGTGACACTAAGAAAGTATTGATGAAATGATTGATTACCCTCCACTATCATATCTTTTATTTCTTTGTGCTGTTTGACTCCATCTCTCATCATTGACCAAATAGAAAATGCTCTGTCTTCCTCTAGCCATGCAGAGACCCTTGTCCTCTTGAGAGCTGCTGCCCGTTTAGACAAGCACCACATTCCCTCCCTTTGTCTCCTCTTTGCCGTTTCTCTTGACATTTGACTTCGCTGTGCTCAGTTATTTTCAGAAACTTTCAGTTCCTCCTTTTTCACCCTCTTTCTCCTCATCTCTCTCTACCTCCAGAGCCACGATAGGACCATTTTATAACATGCTGTCCTCTCCTTACCTGCTGATGTGTGACCTTGTTCTATTACAGAAGGAGTGTTTGTTTTACTCCCCTGCCACTCCCAGTACAAACAGCTCTGGCGGGACAAGCCACAAAGCCTCCAGTCTTGTGGAAAATTCAAATGAACTCTTACAGAATGAAAGAATGAATGCATCTTTATTGATTTTAAGCGTTATTCAATAGACTTATTTCCTGAACGCCCATCCTTGAATTGTAAACGACTGTCCTGAACAACATGTACGTGTGGGCAGACAGCATCACCACATTTTTATTTACACTGATCAAAAGTTTTCCTAAGCGCACGCTAACCAAGCACCAACTTAGCAGGAACGCAGGTGTGCAGTTGGTAGGAATGCAAATACGGTTTTGGTTTCAATACAAAAGCCTGTCAGTCCAATTATGGCTGAAAATATTAGATTTTTTTTAAATATCAAGTCTGACTTTCAGGTCAGCCATCTTTTAACTTCCTCACATGAATGTAAGGCTTGTTGACCACGTCATGTAAGATCATGTGTTGATTGACACTCAAGACACGTTCCTCTGAATCCATTATCCTGGCACTTCAATGATTCTTCTTGCTCTGAGGTCACATGTGTAAGACCATTCCAGCATGGCAGGAAAAAGGAAACCACACAGTCGAAGGCTGCCTCTTCACGTTCCACAGCCGTCACCTCTGGCTTGTCATGACAACACTGTCCGTCCCTCGTTTTTCTTCCGAGACCCTGTCAGGGAAAGGCGCTTTTATTATCAACAGCGAAAGAGAAGTCCGCCCTCCTCAAGACTTGTCTTTTTATGGAAATGGACGAAGGCTTGAGGGGAAAACAAAAGCGGAGGAAACACAGAGAAGAAAGTTCTGGCAAGATCTGATCCACTGTTTGCTGTGGGAGATGTGCTTCCAGAGGCAGGAGTCTTTCTCTGGGCCTGAACAAAATATGCGCTCTAGATGTTTCAAAGAAGTTTGATTTACAGCTGAAGCTCGTGCCCTGGTTTCTTCATGACTTCATCCGGAGGAGTTTCTGTCTTTGTGGGGAAAAGTTACGGGAGTTTCAGCAGGTTCAAGAAAAGGTTACACATGTTTCCTCGCTGTTTGTGTAACAGCTATGAGGGCGCAATGTCAATCACCACATTGCTGTGTAAAGTGCAGAAGGATTACATCACGGTTTGGCTGTTTTAAACAACCATAACAACATGTTCTCCTTGAGTTGCCTGCACTGGAAAACAGGCTAACGAACTGGCACTAAGACAGAACTAATCAAAGCGACCATCCCGGGTTTTAAGAGCTCACTGGAATCGCGCACTGGTGTTTGCACTCTACCCGCACTGCCACACATGGACGCACACATGCACATGAGTCATGCACACAAAGCAGAACTCGACGCTAAATTATAAGAACAGACTGTGCTGTCCACTGCTTAGATTTTCAACACCTCGGACAGCTGTTGGTTTCTGGGCGACCTTAGCAACACAGCTATGCCAAAACTAGCCAAAACTGTTAAATCTCACATTTCACTGCCTTGTGTTGTTCTCCAAGCACAGTGCATATGCATCTCAAAGCACCCTGAAGAAGAACAGAATGAGAATATTAACACTAAACATGTGGCTCCAGTCCGCAAAACATACGAGAGGTTAGAAACTTCTATGAAAGGTCAACAAGTCAAAAGCATAGGGCCGACATCAAGCATCAAGCCATCTGTTTTACTGCCTCGGTGTGTCTCCAGAGGTCAAAGGGCAGGCTTCCAAGTGTTTCTGTGAGTGTTTTTTTCTCCAACAATGTGCATGTGTTTTGTACCAACCTGTGTCAAATACTGTACAAGCTCACAGGGAATGTCTTTGTATCAGATAACAGAATCATTCAGAGCACTGATGGAGTAGGAGTTTATTCACATCATTCACATGATGGAGATCCGGTGCAGGAGCACAGTTACCGATACGAAGCTACTGTCCACTACTCTGCTCTTCTAACGTTGGGCCAACTTTTAAATTTCTGATGTCCCAAAACACAGACAACTCTTTGTGGCTCTTCCTGCCATGTGTCCACGTGCAGTGACTGGCCTCAGTTTATCAAGCTTGTCTGTGTTTAACCCACAGTGGTCTGCTGAAACATCTGTATGAGCGTATGCTCCAGGGATTTATTCATGCATCCTAATTCGAACAGCAAATAACCGCAGAAGCAGACAGTTTATATGTGCAGTAGTGCAGCAAATGTAGATTCTAGTAACCTCAATATCAGAATAGAAAGCTGCCTCAGGCCTTCTGAAACTGCACTGAGGTACTTTTTTTTCTTTCTGCAAACAAGTAACTTGAAATAAATTTACATTCTCAGTCTGTGTGATGATGATCTTGTAGTCACGTCTACCTGAAGGTGCTCTGTCCACTGATTATTAGTTATTGTGTTTGCAAAGCAAAGCGAGCGTAAACAACCTCAGAGAGATAGGCAGATAGATGGAGACAGATAGACTGATTGAACCAAGGCCAGACAGATAGAGACAGATGAGCTGAGAGGCAGGAAGGCAGGAATTTCTTTCCAGTTTGGCGACATCATCGAGACTTGATGAAATGGACTCGGATGAGGAATAACTCAGATTTTTGTGACAGGAATAACACAGCTGAGATAACACGCACAGTTTAGTACTGCAGTGGGTGTGTGCATTCATATGCCTGGTATGTAATGTGTGTGCCCATGCATTTAACTTGTAACTTGTGTTTGTGCAAGGGCTGGCAAGAAGTGTGACCCTGGAGTTCAAGGCACCTTTGACTAAGGCCGGATCAGCTGCTTTCAAGGCTGCCAAAGGAATGTGGTGGTGCACACAAGCACACATGCCCATTACATCGTGGCACACTCACTATTTACCTTCCAGTCTATTAGAGTCTATTAATATTCCTCTGCCCCTCTTCTCCCCTCCTTCTCTATCTTTTCTCACTGGGAGTACAGTAAATTTGATTTCATGAAACCAGCACCGAGTTACAGGAGGAAATACTGTGAAGCTATTTTTACCATTTACATCACAGACACAAACACAGGTTTATGCTGTTTTTGTTTTTACTGATTTGTTTCTTAGGTCTCTCCAAAAAAATCCTAAAAATCTAACCAAACTAGACATAAGCTGACAAATAAAGAGTGAACGAAGAAGCTCAATTGATGGAAAACCCTCCGGGTGCGTTATCACCCTGGTGGACACTTGTTTATAAAAGACGATGAGAGTATGTAAACAGGAAAAGTCCCTGTGTGTGTATTTTTGTGCGTACTGACAGTCGATAGCTGAGTGAGGATGTCCATGTGAGGATTGATGGATGAGTGGATGAATAACTCCATCCATCAAGGCTGAGGTGCTGTTTGCAGTGTCTCACCTTTGCCTTGGTGCATCCTCATGCAATTAGTGCATCAGTGCCTCTCTGGTATGTTCTTTTTGCACATTTTGGTATAATAACACGTTTGCCTGTCAGGTTACAAATTGTTCCTCTGCCACTGAAGTGAACTATAAGCTGTGAAATCTGATCCTACATGGTTCTCTGTTAACTCACATATTGTGTTCAGTGAATTTTGGCATCTATAACAACCATTGTCTAAAGTAACACTTTTTTAGTTTTACTAATGGGCTTTTATTGTTTAAAAAGTGTTTTCAGAAGCACAGGCTACCAGATGTGTATCAGACCCAGTCTGCAGCTCATATAAAAACAGTGAGAACAGTAAAAGTAATTCCTGGAAAGTGTTGAGATGTTTTGTGTAAATTTCACTCTCGTCCGTGCCGATTGTTTTTCTTGAAAAAGTTAAGAAACCCTTTCAAAATGTTCTTGCATCTGCACCTGGATCTGGATCCATGTAAAACGCACATTTCTTGGCCTCTGGCCCAACATTTCACCCGATTTGATCAAGATATTTTGCAAGTTGTTTTAGTTTTTACTTGTCTGTGATTTCAGTCAATTTTTCTCCAAAGATACTGAATAAATTGAATAAGTGATAAGAATCCTGTTGACCATCATCGTGTCTTCGTACTAGATTTTCTTTGGCTTATGACAGTTAGGAATTGAACACTTTCCAAAGGGCGTGGTGGTAAATTAGCAATTTGGATTGTCTAAAAATGTTTGTTCCATGGACATGTTAAGTTTGAGTGAGGAGGGTGTGGATGAGTCATCTCTACTCTCTCCTTTTCTCTCTTTGCATTTCAAAATTTCACTAAAAGGCGGTGGAGTAAATTTTGTTGTCATCAAGTTTCATTGTTGGATCCTGTTTAAACTTTGTGGTAGAAGCTTTGTTGATGTAGTTCCTCAACTCTAACCACGAACCAAACCTACACTAAACAGACCCAGTGAGAAACACACTTGGCTTGAGTTTTGATGGCTCATGCGGAGCAGCGCCAGTGGGAAGGTGATAAGTAGTTTATCGTGTTCATTAAACAGCCCATTAGCACTTATCAGCATCTGCTTAAAGTGTTCTACACCTAGTTATTGTTAACACTTTACAGCACACAATCATCCACACATGTCGGTCGGTTGAAGGTCGGTTGGTGCTGGGCAGGACAGGACAGCGGCACTGGAGCGCAGTCTTCTTTCTCTTTCCGCTAGGAAATCAATAATAGACCAGCTGACCCAGCTGTGACCTGTGTTACACGTGCACACAGCATGCACTCGTACGCACACAAACACACTGTCACATCCACTGTCCTGGCAGAACAAAGCATCGCTGGGCAGTGACGGGTGTGGCGTGGGTCTCCAGGAAGTTACACTTGGCTAAGGCTTCCTGGGGTGAAACGAGGCTGATGGTTTTCAACGTTGATTCAATTACTTTTGAGGTATTTCTATGTTGTTTTTCACTGGTTTACGTCATAATTCTTACTGGTCAGCTCTTGTCTGCATAATATACCTTCTTCTGTATTGTACATTTCCTTATGGAGAAACAAACAAACCGGGGAGCCAGTTTAAGATATGCTTGAGGTCTTTGGTCAGAGTCAAACCCATGATGTGCAGTCACAAGCATCAAGCATAAAGGAAATGGTCTTCAGGTTTCAACCATCAGTGGCCCTCAGGGGGCTGACAGCTTCCATGTCTCAGCCCGGGCAGACATTCCAGTCCAGTCATGGATGGCTCTCAGTCTCCGTCAGAAGCTGCACAGTCAGTCCCACCCCACCCCCTCCTACAGGAAGAGAGAGCCTGGGGATAAAAAAGCAGCCCTTTGTGGGTTAAAAAACAAGTGTCATGTTGTTGCGAGTGATAAAAAGTACAAAAAACAGCCTTAAAAACAACAACAAGGAGACTGCTTTTCTTTGGCCAGACTTGGTGTCGTCAGACTCACAAGAGCGATCGATTTCCTGACGCCTTTTACACAACTGTAGACAGACCAAAATATCTATATATGTATTTTTGCACATCTTCCGAGCAGCTCTTGCATCAGTGCATGCAACAACTTCCCCTGCACGACATTGTGTATTTTCTTGCTTCAATTCTTTCCCCCACACGGAGCATATGTCTGCAAATCGCTGAACATATGTGAGGCATGTGCGCACACGTTGCATTTAAGCCGCATGTAAACTCTGCCATGTGCCTCGTAAAGTGACCACTGTTCTGTCATCTTCATCATCAACATCATCCGGATTCTGAGGAGCAGACCAGCACGTTATAATCCCTGCTCTTTAACTACCTCACAGGATTAACTAAGAGGCAGGGGGGAGCTTGGCACCCATGTGGAAAATAAAGAGCCTTAAAGAGACTTTGCTGTGATCCTGCTGTGTTAAATAGATACGGTGGAAGAAGCACAGAGAGGGAAAACCAAGGCAATGTGCTGTGCTATTGTGGGATCATGGTCTCGCTACTGGCATGAAAAATAAACTTACTATTCTCTAATAGGATCAACATGTAATCTTGCACACACTTGCCACCATGACAAGTAAAGACGGAGGTGTTAAGTCACTGCACTCACTCTGATCTGAGTGGAAGGTGTTCAGGTTTCCACAATGCTGAACAAAGGGCTCAGATGTTGCATTTCTCATCTACAAGAATGTGCTTCAGAAATACTTCAGTCAGATGTCAGACTTATCTTAAACTCCACTTGTAACCCTGTTTCCTCAAGATACTTGCACATCCTACATGTGGACCAGTATATACACAGACGTTGCAAAACCAGCCTCCAACTGTAACATATAGCAGACTCTTTGTGCTGAAATTCAACAAGCTGAGAACAATGCCAGGCTCTTGACTAGAAAAAAATGAAGACAGCAGCTGTGAAACAACTGACAGACTGATGATGCTAGTTGTTTGGAATTAGAAACTAATTGCCAGAAATTCTGGAATTCATCATCTGCTTTTGGACACGAGGGAGCATTTCAGGTTCGGGTTGTTTGGATGTGTTGACGTGTTGTCGTTCTGTGTTTTCCTTCGTCATATGTCTGTCTGGGCGACAGGAAGTGTGAAGTTGCCAGTGTCTCTACGGTATCTACATGTGTGTGTGAGCATGTACATCATTGTTTCTCCTGAAATATTTCATTGTGTGAAAGTTGTTGCAGGCGAAGGAGGGAGGGAGTTAGGGTGTGTGTGAGTGAATGTGTATATGAGGAAACAGCCGAGTTACGGCTTTACATCTAAGGCCCGACGTGTTTCAGCTTTTTGGCACCGATGCCAGTCCTAATCTCTGAGTCTATTTTTTACAACATTCCAGGATTGATGGAGTGGCACATTATTTCTCTGGGAGTGGTTTCTCTGAATACGAAGTGAATGTGTGTGTGTGTGAGAGAGAAGCCGTTCTCACGGTGCTGACAGTGGATCGCTCAGACTGCAAAGGGTTCGATGGGAACGTAATACCCATGGGGCTCCTTACACAGCCATTTTTACTGATCAACAGATAAACTGCACACACACACGCGCAAACACACATGCACCTAGCAATTGTGTATTTATATCCAAGGTCATAAATATCAGGTTTGACCTGATTACGTCTGTTTTGCAGCAGATACTGGTACCTATGAATTTGATTGATCGATCTACAGCTGATGACGATCAATTTTTGCAGAGGGTGTATGTTACATCCATCTGGAGGCTTGTGGCATTGAGAAAGGTGGAAGGTGCCTACACCACTCAGTCAGTATGAACCACAAGTGATCAGTTTTCTGGTGATCAGAAAAAAGAAATCAATAGAGGCTTTCAATAATAAACTAGTAAGAAGCAAACGAAAAATGAGAAAGTTAGATTTCAACACTTGAAATGCAAAAGTGAGTCTATTCTGACTAATGAAGACGAATATTTGACCAAATAATGAATCAACTAATGGAGACAACATCAGCAGTTACAGCAGGGATGTAAATATTTGTCTCTGTGATACATGTAGGAGCTCACGTAAGCCACACAAGACACACTCTGAATGCTGATTGCTCAATCTCAGCCACTGACGATGTCATCAGGCCAAAATCACTTTAGTCTCAGTTCAGCCGGAGCCAGCGCCGCATTTTTCCACTTCTTTATGCAAAAACGCACATGATCAGCACAACACACACACACACAAACACCAAGGGTTCCATGTGGGATCAGTAATCATTAACCAACTTCATTAGCTCAGCCAGACAGTCCTGTCAGAGGGACAGGAGGAGAATTTACTGTCTTGTATACAGTTAAGATTACACGCATTGAAATGAAATGCATTCCTTGGATAGGGCTTGGTTGGTGTGTGTGTGTGTGTGTTGAACGCTGAGGGACGAGATATTCACAGTTAAGTCATACAGTAGATAGAGACAAGGATGCAGAGGAAAGATTGAGATGTTGTGCATGTTCTTCATTTGTCTGCATGTTTTGTCATAGCAGTCTAATTACATTAGTGATGCTGAGACACTTTTTAGAGCAAAGAGAAAAACACTGTTTTCATTATCCATGAAAACCATGCAGATGATGTCAGTGGGTTTTTCAGCCCACAGTAGTGTCTGAAAAGATTCCTCACAGGCTTCACACAATACATTACTAGCAGTGTGTCCGAGTTGCAATGTACAATAGAATAGTTGTGTTAATATGTTGAGTTTAGACACGATGTCGATTTGGTGATTCCTGTGAGAACCGACTATTAAGTCCTTAAAGGCAAAATCTGTGCGCATGTGGATAACTGAGAACGAGGACACTGTTTAGAGACGTTGGACTGAAGCTGTTAAACTGGGAGGAACAAAGCAGGATTTTGAAAATCCCTCTGTGGAAAGCGGGCGCAGAGAGGGAGATAAAGCAGGATGCAGAGAGGAATAAAACAGTGAACTTATCCATTGTTTATAGTCTGGCTCCAGGACCCTCTCAAGCAATTTCAGGGTTTCCCAGCACGCCTTGCAAGCAAATCATTGGTTTTGCAAGGCAAAGTTGCTGTCCAGTCCCACAGCTGCACTCCCTCCACCTCGCCCTGGTTTCCCTCAATAGACACGTCACTCCCTGTCTGCAGCGCTATCACATGCACAGTTAACATTTAAAACATTCCTGACCGCGGTTCGGTGGCTCATAACAGGAGTTAGAATTACCCAAATTTAAATGTGGAACTTCACACTAAAGCTGTGATGTTTCACCTCCCACAACTCACTTATATAGATAAAGAAGTGTGTGGCATCACGACACAGAAACAGAGAAGAGACGCTGTGATGTAAGTGTTACATTTAGGCCTAAACAGTTGTGACAACGTCTGAGAGAAAAAACCCCAAAAACAAAAACATGGCAGATGTACTCTTGGCCAGAAATGGGGAAAGGGTTGGAAGGCTGTGTACAGACTTCAGATGTCTCAAGTTTCTTTTTAGCACAAATATGCACACACACACACACACACACACAAACTCAGCCTATGCGTAAAGTTCAGTGTTTTCACAGGAGTAGTGTCTCTGACATAAATCCAGTGACAGCTGATAGAGAAATACTCTGACATATTTTTGGATGTAATCATTGGTTGCTCTGCCATCCACAGTTTGCTTCGAGCCAATACCACACACACACACACACACACACACAACCCGCACATAACTTCAACGTCTCCTTCCACTATCAAGTGTAGTGTTGATACAATACCTGATTTTCATTGCTTTTGTGGCTTACGTAACCATTATGCAAGATCCTAAGTCTTCAAGGTCGGGCCTCATTATTGCTGCGGGCCCTCCATATTAATCTGTCTTTAAAATGTTTGAAGTTTGCCCGAGGCTTTAGAAGTGCTTGCCAATAATTTTTTTTTTTTTGGGGGGGGGGGGTCTGGAGCACACACTCCAAGTAGTTCATTCTTGTGATTGAGCCAGGGAGTACTCATTAAATGCAAAGGCAGAAAAAAACAATATGGAGGGAAAGCTGATACACATACTGTAGTACTGGCATCCCTCGCCTCGGGGCTTCCTGTCCTTCTGGCCTTCCACAGCCAGCCAGCTCCACTGACCTGCACTGTTAGCATGTCAATACAGTTACAACTTTATTGACATGCTAAAGTTTAATAACTGCTGTTATGAGATAACATACATTAAGTCAATTATGATTCCTGAAATAAAAACAGGAGGTGTAGCAAAGTTTTATATTAAAAAAAAACAAACAAAAAAACAAACAAATCAATCAGCACTACAACATACCGAGATATAACTTCTGACGTCAGAATGTGATCCTCTGAGGAACACGTTGATGCATGCTGACACACTGGAAAGGACACACTGGCTTAGAGTTGTGTAACTTTGCTACATTTGTGAGTGATGCTGACTTTTATTCTGCTCTGATTTAATGGAGGTTGATTTTATGACTCATCCCTACTTATGGCCAGATCAGTGGTGAGTTACGCAACCATAATGCAAATTTAGCTTTAATGAAGTTTGTACCATGAATCATTAACAATAGCAGGGACAAATGAAATGTCAGAGTCAATATTAGAACGTCTCTGCTAGTATCCACAGCTCCTCTACAATAACAGTTCAAGTCAACACTTTAGCACTTAAATGTAACAATTTGTCTGTTCTGCTATAGGCTCCAATCATTCATGATGTGATTTAGAATTAGATAACAGTGGAAAATGATGATCACCAATCCAAACCTGTTCTGTTCTCTCAGATATCATTTCATTTCAAACATTGATGATGAAAAGCAGATCAAAACTAGTAAATCTTCACATTCCAGAATCCAGGACCAACAAACCTTTGACATTTCTACTTTGAGTTAATGACTACAAAAATATTGTCTAGCTTTCAACTGATTTCACTTCTGATTGCTGTGCTGTAAATGATTTCTGATGTAGCAGCAGCAGTAGGTATGTCTAAATTCCTGCTGCTGCTCTTTTTTTTGTGTTGGAATGGTATGGTAATCACATTTGCAACATTGCAACAGGTTGTTTGCCTCACATAATTCTCCATCTGAACGACATGCCGTACTAGACGCTGATAACCTCACATTTTACAACCAAAGATAAGCCTGGTATCACTGAATTACTTTCACATTGGGTTATATAACCTGGGAGAAGATAACAGGGATCTATAATGATGCTTGTGCCCCTCAAGGCAGCATCAGGAATGGCCCAAAACAGCTGGAGAAACCTATTAATTGCTGTGTGTGTGTGTGTGTGTGACAGGTACATGTACAAACACGCACGCACGCACACACATAAACGCACACCAACAGCACTGGCTGACAAGTGAGGGTTGTCAGTAATTACAAGCAGATGTGAACCATGAGGAGGTTCCAGGTCAGCGAAAGCAATCTATTACATGCATGCATGAAGCCAACCTGTAAAAGACAAGAAAAAAAATTCCTCTGGGTCAGTGTTGTGGCACAGAAACTCTGCTCAAGGGTCATTTAAACGCCAGCTTCAACAGAAAAGAAAAAAAACACAACAAACTAAAGTACAATGTGGAGAATGTTGGACTGCTCCTTTAGTGACTGTAACTGATCACTGTGCGGATGTTGTGTTGTAGGGATGTCTGCATATAGCATGTGTCTCTGAGTGGCTTTTCACTCACTGGCACATCTATAATTGTTATTACATAACGTGTTGTCACTGTATTGATGCAGTGGATGTAACAGGTTGCAGTGATTACACAGACGTGCACATCTTATAAATAAAAACTGAATAATGTCTCATTCGTTATGCAACCATGTTTTTTTTTGTAAACAAGATTGTGAAACTATTTGATCATAAATTGATCACAAGTAAAAACCAGAGGCTCACAAAACACATTAGGATTCATGGTTTGGAAACAATGAATCACTCTGTCATTAGCTGCTGTCAAAATGTTTAGAAATGTTCAGTTGTGAGTGGGAGTGGGTATCTGAATGACTGTTGGGGCAGGAAAAAATCCCTCAGTTATAATATTCCAGCATTTAATAGCTTTATTTAAGAAGCTATTACATGATATCACTATAAAAACCATAGCTCTCCATGCAATACTTAACTCTATGATTTATGGGCTTTATTATAGGTTCAAAACTCACTGGAGTCCTGCAACATTTTCACACATGCACTTCATTGCACAAACCAGTGGATTTAAAGCTTTCTAGCAGATTTTTTTTTCTCTGCAAAGAGGATTTGCTTCATTGTCTCCATGTACTAAATATATTTCCAACAGCACTTGAAAGCACCATGTGTATGAACATGTTTCCTCTTTCGGCCACATGCACACATGCAGTCATGTGTGTGACCAGATGGGGAGCAGCAAGTTTTGTCAATGCGTTGCCATGGCACTGCAGACCAATAATGATCACTTAGACTCATGTGTCATGGTAAAAGGAATATTGAGCTGTGTTATTATTGGCTACATGTATATGTGTGGTGCAGTCAATAAGCAGGGTCAATGGCTCTCAGCTCTCTTTTGAATCTACAGGGTATTAATAGATAATATTAAGATGCAGATTGTGTGTCACGTGTTCAACATGTCGTCGTTACCAGGTCGGCTTGACGTAAAACCCTCGTGTTATTCACCTTGAATTGGGAGTGATTTATTCCATGCATCACAGCAACAAGTGTCCTGCTGCCTCTGTGCGTGTCTTCCAGTTGCGTTACCATAGTAATATTTATCTAACTTCCTGGTCCTTTGGTTTTTCTGTGTATGCGTTGCCATGGAAACTGACATATTTATTTTTTTCCCTGTGTGTGTGTGGCTATATTGCCATTTGTCCCTTTTGTCTGAAACCGCATGCTGTGTGCTGGATGCCGAGTGAGCATTAGTCATCTAACTGCATGGTGCCAGTCCAGTCAGCACAGTCATTACTCTTTCCAGAGGAACATCTGCCACATATACTGTAGGGACACAAAGCAACGATTACAATGACAACATAAGTCCTGAGTCCCAGGGTTAAGATACGCTACACAGCTTTACATAACCCTTTATGTAACTTATATGTCTCATCAAGCAGTCACTTGGCTTTGATGAACTACTCACATGAGTAACTTTACGTTCTTTTGGCCCATGTATCTGGCACCGTCCCATCCTTCTCTCCTGCAGAGCATATTCACCATTTACACTCATTCATTCCTTCTCATGCTAAATCAGTTTACAGTGGAGCAAACTGGCAGAAAATGCCATTTAGTTAAACTTGGGATTATTGATTCGATCTGTGCAGCCATTCCAGCAAACATCAACTGTGTGTGCGTTTGTGTACTGTACTCTATGTGTGTGTGTGTGTGTGGCGGGGCGTTCAATAGCTCTAATAAATACAGGAAGAAAACAGATGATAGCAGCTGTGTGAAGGCTTAGCAACCAACTATATTTTGGAGACAAACAATAGCAGTTAAAGGACTGTGACAGTAGCTCTCAGGCTATTTAAACAGTGTTACATCTCAGTAGGCATTCACGTCATACTGAGATCAGAGAATATCATAACATAGGCTGTGTGTTCAAAAGCCTTCACATTATGCATATATGAGCAGGGAGTGGATAAATGAATGTATTGGTGGTCTAATAATCAAATAAGCCTCTGTGGTGTTGTCTATCTCATTAAATGGTCATTTATGATCTAATCATGCGTGTGTGCTTTGTAGCTCATTCACAGCACTATGTCATAGTGACAGGCAGTTACATCAGGGGTGAGAAAATAAGCTGGAGAATTGATGCTGATTTCTTACCGAGGGAGCGAAGCAAAATAAAAAATAATATCATGAATCATGAACTGTTCATGATTTTTCAGTGTAGCGATCAGCTTTAGTGTTTGCGTCTACAAAAGGCTTGGACGTGTGACTAGGTAAACTTGGCCGATGGCTCGTAACGGCTCGGAGGCCAAACTGCATCCTAAATCAGTGTTTTTTGCCTCATTAAGTGCAGCGTTAATGTGGAAAAAAGGCTTGTTCACAGCTTACATCTGTAACTTTCCACACGTTCTGCAAGTCCGTTGAATCCTCCATCTTTAACGACAAACGTCACATGTTTAGTTTGCAGAAAATGCAACTGCATTCCTAGTTAAAGGTAATGAGACTAAATGTGATGCTCTGAAAACATAACATGACTGCATAGCGCGTAAATAAGATTAAAATGATGGGCTGTTGTTGCAGATGCGGTGTCTCTTGTATCACCACAGATCAACAACTAATCATATACCACAAGGTAAAAATCTGTATAATTGCACAGCTTTGGAAAAGTCACGGCCTGTAAATTTAAATAGTTGCCCCTGCCCGTCACACAGGCTTTCAACTCACTGTTTCCAGCTTGACACCAGGATTTAGTCTGCCCCCTTCCCTCTCCTGTCAGCATTCCACAGGCTTCATAGGCTGACACTTAAGAACTGAAGCTCATTCATCCCCTTCAGAAATCCCGCTGGGCAGAACCAGCTCGAGCGCACGGAGAGAGGCCTCTTATTTTAACTTTTCCAACTGTTTGTCTTCTCTTTTACACTGTGTGTGTGCGTGTGTGTAAGTGTGTGTGTGACTGCCCCTCAAGCTGTGTGTGAGGTCAAGCGGGAGGGAAAAGGGCTTCTTCCTCCAGCGATAAGGAATGACATACACACACACAAATACACACAACTGTGCTGGATAAAACGCACTATTAAAAAGGGCCAACGTTGGTTTCTGGTGTAGTCGTGACAGGCTCATTTGCACACACACAGATCCACACACACACACACACTCAGGTGGCTCTCCAGGCTGCCTGTGTTCACATCTCGTTTTGCTCCCATGGCTGAATGATGGCTCTGTTGCTTCACTGCACTGACTGGGGTCAAATAACAAGAGAGGTGACAGTGGGAGGCAAGACCTCGAAAATATTGTTGGGCGAGGTCAGAGGTATGAAAAAGCAAAGTCACGTTTTCTGACATTAAGTTTCAGAGAAACAAAGTTTTTCTAGAAGATGTGAAGAACTTTTCTGTTTTTAAGATATAAAAGGTGATGCAAATGGTTTGCAGGAGTAGAAACAGACACATTAGAGTCCACTTATAACCCCTCTGTCTGGTTAAAGCATTAGATAAATTGGAGGTATGTCTCCTCTCTTTCCTTTTCCCTTCTTCCTTAACCTCTCCCTCTCCCTGACCTCTTCCCTTAGTAGACACGGAGGAATGCATGACCAGAGATTCAGATGCCTCAAATGTTCATCAAAGCCAAAGCGGTCTCCAGCTTTCCAGCAAATTCATTACCATTCATTTCAGTTTAATTCCACCTTGATCACGGATTAAGCCAAAGCTGCAAAATGAACCCTGTCTGATGCAGGAGAAAGACATTGTGTGATGACTCAGACTGTTTTCTATATGCTTTAGTCTTCCACCAACCACATCTCCTCCTCCACATATGCTTTGCATTCGTAATGTTAGTTTATGTGAGTGAAGAGCATATTGCAAATCCATCAGTGGAAGGGCACTTTACTGCTGGAAGATGTCCTCACTTGCTCCTTAGAGAGACTCTTCTTCCCCAGGTCTTACTGTTTATCTTGCCGTCCAGGCTGCATCAATTTTATACATTTAGTTTCTCTTTTATCCTCCTGTTGTAAAAGTTGCATCAGACTCAGAGTTTGCTTAACATTCTTTTTTATGTTTAGAGTTACTGGTTTACTCAACATAATCTACTGTCAATCTTATCCTTCACATCAAGAATTTTTCAATAGTTTTCAGTTGGGTTCATAAAGTTCAGGGAACCCTGATGTACTGCAATATAGCTTTACATTATTTCCAGCCTGGCCTGATGAAAACGCTGTGAGGTCACAACTGATATCTGCCTTTGAACCATTGTGTTACTGTAAAAGACCTTAGAATATTGTTTTCTATATCTATTTTTTGCTTTTCTGACCTTCAACTCTCAGATTCTATGTATATTGCTGAAGCCACTTCACCATGTTTCAAGACAAACAGCAGTGAAACAGAGAGAACGTGAGAAGTCATAACACCTGTGTCTGCTCTTCCCCAGGGTGATTTCACCTGGAGCAGCCTGTCGGGGCGGAGCGTGCGTCTGACCCCGGTTGCCATCCAGAGCCTGTCGGAGCTGGAGAGGGCCAGGCTGCAGGAAGTGGCCTACACCCGTTTACATCAGGACTATGACCTGGGATGTCAGATCACCATGCCAAAAGGTGGGAGCCTGCAGACCTGACTTTAACAGTGTTATGTAATTTTTATGTACGTTCTCCTGATGGATGGAATTTACTGCTTCGACATAACTCAGATAGCATCAACTTGTCAAAAACCTGACATTTATGTTTTATAAGACTGTTAACGGTGGCCTGCTCTCCATCACAAACACCTCTCATTCTCAACCCATGTTTTTTCGCGGAAGCTTGTGCAGATATGTTCAAGTGTCCCATAAAGAAAAAGCCAACACTCGAGCCTCTGACGACATCCTCCTGTCGTCCTTCAAGTGGATTTAAAGGAAGTCATGTATGGCCTATGTTTGGGAAAGTTGTGACAACACATGAATTTAGATGTAAACCGCGTTTCACATCAGGATGGGGAGCTTCCTGTTTGACCGCCCTCCCCCTCACCACGACACGCGACTCCCTTTCCCCTGCAGCTGAGGCTGAGTGCTGTCACCACACCGGTCACCATGAACACTCACTTAAAAAGTCCTAAATGTTACAAAAGCAGGCTGTATCTGTGTGTAACTATGTTTTGGGCTTGTAAACCAAGCTATAAAGTGAATTAGTGTTTGGAGAAAAATAGACAAATTAAACCAGATTTAGCAGAAATGAGCAGTGTGCTCCAGCACTGCAGAGTTGGTGGTTTGTTTCCCACTGGGCCCGCCCATACTAAAAAAAACCTATGTGCATCAGAGTTTAGCAACAGGATAAATATATATGTACACACAAACCCACTCAGTTTAAAGCAAAGAAGTGGGCGAACCATAGTTAAGTCCACTACAGCACACAGCTGTGATACTGAAATATGTCAGACAGGATGAAAGCTAACATCTGAAAAAAAAAACAACACAATATGAAATACGAGTGGCAGGTTTTGCAACCGAACAAGGTTCTTATCTCAGAGATCATCTGTGTTTTGCAGCCTCTTCTCATAGACTTCATCTATTCAGCTAAGAAGTCTGTTTCCCTGCATTTATTTATTTAGAATATCTAGAGGCCAGTGAAATAAATCCACATCCCTTCTGCAACACTGACTGTTTTTGTTTTTTTGTGGATTGAAAACCCACCTAGTGCTACTGCTGCATTTTCAGACCTGAACACAACAACTGACCCAAGTTGTTAGAAATCTAGATAACTTTCTGCATCAGTGCATGCTCACACAAATACACACATGCACAGTGAGTGCAGTGTATGGCGGTGGAGTGGCTGCCATAGCAGCAGTGTAGTGCAGCCAGTGGATTATCCAGGGCCTTGCATTCCAGCTGAAGGTTAAACCTCTCCCCACCATGATTTAATACGTACTTGTCTGTGTTGCTTATGAATTCCAGAACCCCTGACGGCCGCCATGTGCTAACGAGGGAAATATTTCAACGTGTGTGTAAGAGTGTGTGTGCGAGTGCTATTTCAGCACTGCTAATGTGGGCTTTTTAGCCTCGCGGTTCTTCATATTCATCCAAGTGCCAGGGTTCAAGTTTCTAGTGTTTTCTTCAAGAATGGGAAGTAGATTAAAGAAGGAGAGCCCGTGAGGAATTGGATGGGACGGGACGCGGCGGGACGAGGGTACGATGAGACAGAAAAGCAGTAAAGGTTCATCAGGTGGTTTCACAACTGGTTGGAACTTGGAAGTTGAACTGGGGAGGTTTGGAGGTTCTGGGGATTTCCGTACAGCTTTGGAAGCCATCTGTCAAAAATCCAAACCATTTCCTATCTCTGTTTCTCCCTCCCCTTTCTCTCTCTCTTTCCCTCCCGCCCTCTCTCCCTCCCTCACTGCCCTCACTCTCCATCACAACATCTGCTTTCTCTCTCCTTCTATCTCACACCCCCTCCTCACCTCTTTCTCTCTCACCCACACCATGATTTCACTTCTTTAAGCTGCCGTTCTGCAGCTCAAGGGCTCAAAGCTCAGCATATGCATGTTTCTCATGTATCACCACAGTTGATTATCAAAGAACAGCAACTTGTTCAGATTTATCAAACATGGTCGACACTTGGGGAAACTGAGCCTCCTTCCTCACGTAAGAGGCTGACGCCACCATCGAGTGTCGGTGAGGTTGTGGTTCCTGAGCTTCACAAATCACTCATTCGATACAGACGAAGGGAACATCTGGGGTTCAAACTGAGGTTGCTAAGACAAAGAATCTCTGGGCAAGTCCAAAATGATCTGATGTGTCAAAGAGTTGTGGATCCCAGAAAACAAACAGCAGAGTGACCGAACGATAGCATTAAAAGTTGCTGATGCTTCCATGAACTGACATCCTGGCTGGAGACGAGGCTTCCAAGGCTTTAAAGTTGCGTGTGCCACAATTTCCAGAGTTTCCTGATCATTAATCAGCAAATTCGGGACTCATTCATCATTTTGACAGCTGACAAAGTGTCTCCCCCCTTCCAGAAAGCTCCGGTCCAAAACCTGGATGTAAAGCTCTCACTAAAGGCACATATAAACATACTTTTCAGAGCAGCTCATATCTTTGTTTGCAGTGGCAGTTTGCTCTTGAGGTTTTGGCAAACATAGCACATCAGATATGTCTGTTTGAAGTATGCAAAGTGCACTAATAACCCTCCAAACCAAGATCAGTCTCAGCATTGTGGTATACAATTACTTTCGTACTTAAAGGGATAGTTCAACATTTTGGCAAATTGGCCCATTGCCATAATCGCTATAGTCATAGCAGTAGGTTCGTTACCTTTAATTGTCGGTGTAAGCTATTTTTTGCAACAGGCTGCTCAGGGCTATTCTATGGAGGCAAAGGGAATTTCTTGGTTTCCCTCATCAAACTCATCAAAAACACAACCCAGCAACTCAAAAGCGCTGTTGTGGACACGTTGTGAGCTGCAGAACCACCACGCTATGAGATAATGACGGAACGATACGAAACGGAGCCGTTTCAGAGGTAAATTCATGCAAAACCGCTGATGCGCGTTGCGTTCAGGGACAGTTTTTCAGCAAGCTGTCTCCGCATTTACCCTGTATTTACCTCGAAAACGGCTCCGTCTCGTATCGTTACGTCATTATCTCATAGCGTGGTGGTTCTGCAGCTCACAACGTGTCCACAATGAGTTGCTGGGTTGTGTATTTGATGAGTTTGATGAGGGAAACCAAGAAATTCCCTTTGCCATAGAATAGCCCTGATTTGTGCGCCGCCATACAAAAATAGCTTACACCCAATTAAAGGTAATCCAAACTACTGCTATTTTTCAATTTCCCAAAATGTTGAACTATCCCTTTAATGCACTGTAGGCTGTATATTTTACAAGGGAAACCTTACTAAAAAAGTCTATGGATGCCTGTTTGTGTCATAGCAAAGCATGGCATTTCCCAGCATCCAAAGTAAGGAATTCAGTGTAAAAAACATGTTTAGATCTTTTTTTTCTGCTGACTACCCTGGACAAACCTGTCTGATGTTTCATTTGAATGGATTTAGGTCCATAGACAACTTTCCACCCGTGGCTAATTTATGTCTGCATTCCTGACATAAGCTTATTAGATATAATAAGCGAGATAAGATACAGCTGTTATGGAGACTGAGCAGATGATTTATTTTCTTGTTTTCTTTCAGATGGACAGAAGAGGAAAAAGTCACTGAGGAGGAAGTTGGACTCTCTTGCAAAAGAGAAAAGTAAAGACAAAGGTAACGCCACTATCTTTGACATGTTGGCAGTTTGTTTCACTCTCTCTTTGTCCCGACTCTAACTGGTCCTGCCAGCGAGACAGAGGAGCAGTCTGTGGCCTCCACCCTGCAGGCAGGTGAACAGCAGGGTTATAAAAACACAGTTTTTGTTTACTGGGCTTCAACAGTTTATATTTAGCTTAAGTGGAGGGACTCCTTGTAAGGGGACTGGGCGCTGAGAAGCAGCCACTCTGCTGCACTAAGGAAAGCATATTTGGCAGAAAGTGAAAAGGATTTTCATCAAAGAAGTGCAGATGGAGAAAAGGGCACAAGATAGAATAAAATAGGATTCTGTTGTGAAACTTCTGAGAGTGTGGGAACAGATCCAAAGTTTCATTTATACACACAAATAAACACACATACTCACACGTCTCTAATAGGTTGCTTAAACCATTTTTACGCAGCTTATCCTGAATCATCTGACCAACAACTAAAATAACTAATAGAATACATAAAACTATCATAAAAGATAGATAGAAAACTGTTACATGAGATGATTTTGCAGGATTCGTCTTTGGAGAGCTGCCCATAGACCTTAATAATTGAGCTAATCTTTCAATTATTAAGGTTCAAAGTTCAACTCATTAATCCATAAAACCACAGAAATCAATGTGCTAGCAGCATGAATACATACCCATAAAATCTACCCACAGAAGCACGGCCCCAAACACATCATTATGTCTGTGCTATGTTGAAAAAACATTACAATTATCAGGACATCATAGATGACAGGGCTTTAGCAGTATTGTTTATTTATACCATTCAAACCAGAGTTATGTGAGTCTGTAATTCATTGCTCAAACAAGTGGAGGAAACAGCTGCCAAGCCATTGGGTTTTATATTAGAGTGGTGATGCCATGCCACAGCTGTGTGGTCTGAAAACACTCTGCATGCTTTGGCCAATCATAAGTATTCTTGGAGACAGCTATGACAATACTTTGGCAGGTTGCCAATGATCTCCAGTTGAGACTTCAATCTGACAACATGAATACAGTGACTTATGTATGTTATGTAAGTTTACATGTGAAGATAAACTGAGCGGAGGTGGATTTCCCCCTACACCACACACCTGGCTACGCCGCTCCAGAGCCCAAATATCTCAGATGTACCTGTGGTCTAAACCTCCAAATGGATTCCAAGTTTCATTTTCCCCTCAGTACCCTGAACGCCAGCCTTGCATTTCACTCTAAAGAGAGGGAGGGAGAGAAGGAAAATACTGTCTCCTGTCTCTGATGCAGCCACAGTAATGTCTCCTGCATGTGCAGGACCAGACCTGGGTCAAACCATACTTGAAAATAAAGTTGAATAGCTGTTTGAAGGATGCATTCTTACCTCAGATAGCTTCACGACAGAACCAATCTTCACTAATTAGTCTTTTAAAAACTCTTTTGGCATTTCCAGTGTGTTAAACCGTTAAACTGCACCAATCTGTGAACATTAAAGCCAAAGTTTCGTGATATTTATGACTTTCCTGAGGTTCTGAGAAACACACCCAGCTAATATAAACACACTACATAGACATGAATAAGTAATAACGAGGAAAGAAGAGTGCTGAAAACCCAGACCTAGTTGTTCCTGAGATGCTGTGGGCCTGGAAAATGTAGATTTATGAAAATCTGACATGTCTTGATGAATGAGGTCTGGCTGCAGACACGCTGTGAAGTGCTGTGCATTACGTTGGCAGAGACCTGCACGTTATGGGATCCAGATTGTGTTTGTGTGCATGTGTGTGTCTGTGCCGGTTACATAAGCTCCGTTAAGTCTGTGAGGCTGCAGAGCAAATTCGTTGTGTCACTGCGTTAGTGGTCATGTTGTTCATGAACCACAGCCTTCCACTTGTGGTTGTGGAATGCATTTTGCTTTCTCCCTCTGTTTTCCTTTGCTTCTTTTCTACTCTCACCCGCCCTCACACACACAACACACACACACATGCACTGAACAGCTGGACTGGTTTTTCCCAGCTGTTGGCTCAGGCTTTGGGATTCAGTATAATGGAATATATAGCCTGTGATGGCCCTTGCATGACATCATTTCTCTCTCCAGTGAGCCCTGTGCATATCTTCAAGTGCTTGCATTTCAGCAGTTCAACACAAATTGGCAACAGACACAAGTCCCAAGTTAATTGCTATGGTTAAGCTTCACTTTATCATTGTATAAATGCTACGTCTCTTACAACTTTACGCCAAAACAAACTCCACTCTGCCTTTCGTCATACTTTAAAATTAGGGAAAATGGAACAAAGGCCTGAGCTGGATATCATGCTATTCTAGCTGTAATTAATATGTCAGAGCTGAGCAGCTTCTAAAAATGACCCACAGAGACAGCACGGCACTGTTTGTGGGTAATCAAAGTTGTGTCATTTGGGTTAAAAGTGGTCTGTTTATTGTAGCCAGATTTCTTTTTCCAGCTTTCTCCCTGTGATGTCTTATTTTGGAAAACAGCTGGAGTACTGTAGGAGTGCTATAAGAGTTTTAACTGACTTCGTAAACATGTGTTGTGATGCTTTAATAGCATGCAAAAGTAAAGCTCCAACAGAAGTAATAAAGAGTTTATGAAATGTGTTTGAAGCTCTTGTTTGCAGCTATATTTGGAAGTTTCTAACAGCTTTAGTTTTCTTGATTTCTCTTCTTCCTGCAGTCACCTGTGTGCTTTTGTTCAGGAATAATGCCATTCAGCTGTTTCATCTCCTCTTTCTCTCTATTCTCCTGCCTCCTCTGTCTGTCTGTCCCTGCAGAATGCATGCCCCAGGCCTTCAGTATACCGCTCTCCCAGGTCATAGCTAATGACAGAGCACACAGGCAGCGTCAGGACAGCTATCGTCAGGACCCCCCGCAGCGTGAGGAGCACAAGGACTCCTCTGATCTCGTCTCATCCATTTTACAGGTCTGTAGATTCAGTTCATCCTTCTCCTCGTCCCTGTCTATCCCATTTGTTCCATATGAGAAAAACAAATGTAACTCCTGGATCATGCGTCCTGCAGTTTGCCACCAAGCGACCGTCCAATAAGGAGTTATCCAGCAGTAATTCCTCACTGAGCTCTACATCAGAGACAGCCAACGAGTCCACATCGCCCAACACCCCTGAAGCTGCACCACGAACCCGCAGGAGGGTGAGAGGAGATCATAAAACTGATTACAGTCTGGACCACAAGAATCTGTCTTTTTTGATTTAAATGCACACATTTTCCTACAGGGTGGCATGTCGGTGGACTCCATCACTGACCTGGATGACAACCAGTCACGTCTGCTGGAGGCCCTGCAGCTCTCCCTGCCTTCAGAAACTCCCAGTAAGAAGGAAAAGCACCGGGACAAAAGGCTTAGCCTCAATCCCATCTACCGTCAGGTTCCCCGGGTGGTCGACAGCTGCTGTCAGCACATTGAAAAATACGGTGAGTAGGTGCTGCTGAAGCCATTAAATAGACAGTATGAACACCCAGGCCTCTGTCTGTCACTACAGCAACAGGTGCTAGACACTTATTTTTCCATTTTCCTTTTCACTCAGGTTTGCAGACTGTGGGGATCTTTAGAGTGGGCAGCTCCAAGAAAAGAGTCCGACAGGTGAGTCTTGTATTCACTGAGCCCCGTTCAGTGAGCGTTAGGTTTTTATGTATCCCTTGTAGCCACAGATAAATCACATAGTACCGTTCAGCCTCCCAACAGCAAGCCAAAGGCCAGTCTTTGCTCTTCACACATTTTCCAACAACAAACAAAACCTCCTCTCTTGGAACAAATTGTGTGATAATCAACACATTGCTCTGAAATGTGCCGTTCATGCTCCTGAAGCTTCATCTGTTGCATCTTCTCCATGTAAACAGGTCTAAACCCACCAGCCTGATACAGAAATACACACATATAACCAACACAGCTGACTATGTTAGTCAAGCAAATATATTCTTACCTGCTCAATACACAATACCATAATAAGTTATTACTGTATGCAGACTCCTACACCTCCTAACCTGTTAACTATGACTCCAGTGGAATAAAAGAAGATAAACACACCAGTCAGGGTTAAGCTTTGGGTGTCAATCAATGTGGGCAGCGTCCACTTTTACATAATCTTTTCTCTGCCATGTTTTCATAACACTGACTTCCACTTGGAGCTCTTACAGTTTATTAGATATCCATTCACCTGCAGGCACAAGCACAATAGTCTTATCTTGTATGTCCATGCTTTCTTTTAAGACAATACATAATATATAGTGAAGGCATTAAGGAGGCTAAATTGTCTCCCTGAGAATCTGGCTCCTCTTTAAAAGCATAAAGCATAAATAAGATTGTTTTATCTTTTCTGAGAATTGATAATGAATATTACCAGGAAAGAGAAGTGTTTTTGTGTATGAGTTCACTTTGTACACGCTGCTGCAGAAAGTCTTGTCACATGCAGAACTTCCTGTGCTGTTTTCTCCCACGTCTTTACTTTTTACATTTTAAAGTTCAACCCAACAGCTGCAGCGGAAGGAGTATCCATGATAAGCTGCTCTGGTTATAAAAACAATGTGTTGCCTTTTACTTCACCCACATGCTCTTGTTGTGGTTTTCCATCCATGTGTGTATTTGCTCTTGTGTAATTAAGAGTATATGTGTAAATAACATATTGAAAGTCAACTTCTTTTTTCCATGTTTTTACTGTTGGATGGACCCGACCACCTCTGCATATGTTTATAACACCTCTTCTTTATTATAAACTTGTTAACTGAAACAGTTTGGATTCACACATCTGTATATTATGTGAGACAAATGTAATGCATTCTCTGCTGTGGTGTTGATACAATCCAGTGTCAACATTTATGCATTTGACACCATTGTCAGCTCATTGTGACTAATAACAATTTATTAGCTTTGGTAACGGTGGTATACGCTGCACCCAGATGACCCATGTGTATCCCTCATCGTACCGACAATAGACTCTATTTCTCTGGAAGGCAGCCAAAGGTCAGAGGAGATTAGGATCCTTACTGGTAGAACTAGTTTGAACTGAGAGACTAGCAGGTCTCTTGGAGGACCAACAGGAAGCGAGTGTGTGTGGGTGTGTGCGCTATAATGTCCATTGTTATGTGCAGAGGATGTTTCTGAATCCCCCTTCTTCCTCTCTTTCTCCTTTTCTTTTTGTCACTCCTTCAGCTGCGTGAAGAGTTCGATCGCGGCGTCGACGTCCAGCTGGATGAGGAGCACAGCGTTCATGACGTGGCGGCTCTGCTGAAGGAGTTCCTGAGGGACATGCCCGACCCTCTCCTAACCAAGGAGCTCTACACAGCCTTTATCAACACCACATGTGAGCTTCACCCTCATTGCTCCTCCTCTTCTTTTTTCCCCTGCATTTTTCTCCCTTTCTTTCTCACACAGTCCATCCTATTATGTGTCGCAGTGTTGGACCCAGATGAGCAGCAGAATGTCGCCCAGCTGCTGGTATACCTGCTCCCAGCATGCAACAGTGACACGCTCCATCGCCTTCTGGAGTTTCTGTCCACCGTGACTGATCATGCACACGACCGGCAGGACAAAGACGGGCAGGAGGTGAGGCGCTTCATCAAATCCAGACATTAAGTAGCAGAAAATAAAAACAGAGAGAGTCCAAAATATCCATCCCTTTAGTCGTGTGCAACATGTGCTCATGGGCAACCTTTTGTTTCCACCTCATTGGGAGGAAATTGCCACAGAAGAGATAGGAATCAGTCTCTGTGGTTAGTATGTGCACATATTTTTCTCTTTGCCTGAAACAGCACAAGCGTTGATGGAAGATTGCTAAGCAGCCTTGCTTTGATTATCACACCCATCTTGAAGTCAGCGGCTGCACTCGGGTAGCCTTGGGGTGACACGCAGTGTTTCTGCTGCTACTGGTTGTAAAATGCATAGGGGGAAAAATCATCTCAACCTCAATTTGGGAAAGTCCAGGCAAAGTAAATGTTTCTCTAGCGTCCTCGAGTAACAGGAGAAGCTTGCATGATGGGGATTTGACTTCAGAATATTCTCAAGTGCTGATCAGAATCATTGCAATCTCAAACAATTTTTGAAAGTATATAATCACAATTAATCTGTGGTTCAAGACTGAGATATAATACGGTGGACTTTACAAAGGATTCCCCAAGACTGTGGTCTCCATGAAGAGGGTCAGGACTTCCCCTGTGCAAGATACACCACATGGCTAAAAAGCCACATTCTTTTGGTCAGGAATGTTTTTTACAGCACAACGAATGCAAAAAGTGAGATTCATAAAAAAACAGAAGCTTTTCTGGGTTGAGTCCTCCTGATTTCAACCGCATCCAACACCTTTTGGATGAACTAGAGTGTTGACTGTGAGCCAGGTCGTTTCGCCCCAGAATGAGCGTTCGACCTCACTGATGTTCTTCTGGCTTAATGGGAGCAAATACCTGCAGCCAGGCTCCCAGGTTGAATAAAAAGCCTTCCTAGAAGTGTGGACCCACTTATAGCAGCACAGCGATGCTCACGGATTTTGGAGCCAGTTCTTCAACAAATCACATGAGGCCGTAAAAAATTGTGTCGACACACTGTCTACCAGTGTCTACATATTTTCAGCAATGTAGTGTAAATCTGAGGGACAGCAACACAGTGGAAAAAAATGTGCGCTCTGTTGTCTGCTGAAGAAATCAAAATGTCTGAATGAATGGTGAAACCAGCACGGCACAAAGTAGAAACTGTGGATTTTGATCCTGTCATAGCTGCAGGGAGGGGAGTTGTGATTGGGACACAGGAAGTGACATCATGGTCTGTAATCAAGACATGTTCATGGTTTTCCTCTCAGTCACTCTCACGAGCCCTTTAGTCTTCATCAGTTCCCAAACTGCCGACATGTGTGCATGGAGGAAAACTGAGCATCTCTGCATGTGCGTGGGTATGAACCTCACCACTTTGTGCATACTGTACGTGTGAAAGAGGGGTGTGTGTGTGCAGATGGACATGAGAGGGGGCTCAAACACTGATGTGTGTGTGTTTCTGCTCCAGTTTCTGTATCTGAGATTATGACAGGAAGTCGGAGCGTTTCACACTCAGCCTGGAACTACACATCAATACTTTTGGCCGCTTGTGGCTGCTGTCTCTCCTCAGGGACTGGGAGTGGGGAGGGAGGAAGGTCGGAAACAAGAGGAGAAATAAATTCATCACCAAAAAGAGCTCGGAATGGCTTTTAACTTTAGATGCTAAATATGTCACAGGATGCTCATCGCTACCCAACCCTAGTGGAAACAGACCCTAGTGGAAACCGCTGTTAATGTTAATAGGCCACAGGCTGCTGCCTTTTAGCCATCTACTGCTTAAAGGCTCGGTAGGCAGAAATCTAGAAAAAAGCCTTGAGTTGAGTCCAAAGTCCGTCACTACGTTTTAATATTTTTTTAATGTTTAGATCCCAATCCGTGGTCAGTTTTTCCTAATAACATCAGGACTTTTGCGGAGGAGTGCAGAGCCACACACGAGCGGCCGGCAGCAGCGGCTCATCACAGAGGCTGCAGCCTGAGCTCATCGGCCGGGCACTGTCCTCCTCCTTAACAAACCAACTTGCCGAAGCTTCTTTCTTTTCCTTTTTTCAAGTTATCCTCCATAATGTCCGAGTCACGGGTAAGAAAAACCTTTTTGAACACATGAACGATAACATAGTATTTATATTCGTGTAAAATAATACGAATAAGAGCTGCTGCTCTGTGATTGGTCAAAATCTACCGTCACGGGTAGATTCTTTGCAGGCTGAAAACAGAGCCACGTCTGATCTTTTTTCACATCACTTCTTTTACATTATCCTCAAGGTTATTGTGGAAGTTTTTGCCTAATACTGTCAAAAAAAAGCTGCCTACCCAGCCTTTAAAGTAACAAGAACACAGAGGGAGACACGGCTAAAGATACAGCTGCTCATATCTAACAGTTAGATGTGAGAGGGGTTAACACAGCACATGCACACTGCACACACATCTAGCACCATCATCTGGTCAGCATCGCTCTCTTCTCAACATTCTTATTTCACCATTTTTCAGAGTAAAATGAGTTATGAATTACAACAGCACACACCATGATGATGTAATCCTTACACGCCATTGCAAATCTGTTTGCATTCTTTAATTTCTCAAGCTCCCCCACTAGTGGAGAACTCAGTTGAGTAACAGGTTATCTATAGCATTAACATGATGTGCATGTTTGTCTCTTCAACTGCAGGTCACAGGCAACAAGATGACATCTTTAAACCTGGCCACCATATTTGGGCCGAACCTGCTCCACAAGCAGAAGAGCTCAGACAAAGAGTTCAGCGTCCAGAGCTCAGCCAGGGCCGAGGAGAGCACGGCCGTCATCGCAGTGCTGCAGAGGCTGATTGCCAGCTACCAAACCCTCTTCATGGTCAGTCACTGAGCGTGCATGGTTCTAACTTTCACCTCAGCTCACCTCAGCTCACCTCACTTCCTCGTTTGATTCTTTTACCCCTCAAGGAAACACACACACACACTCGCAGTCTCACATTCACTTGCTCACTTGCTCTCTCACATTCCTGTGTCGACTTAAAGTAAGACAATCCCTCCTGGCTTAACACACAATAGCTGTGTCTTGGTTAATAAAAACAGAGTTTTGCCTGCTTTAGTGAAGAGAGAGACAGAAGAGACAAAAACAAACAAAAGAAAGAAAGGAGAAAGAAAACAAAGTGAGTGAAAGATAACAGAGGAATGAGAAGTCTTTTTGAAAACCAAGCCTGAAGTCTTGGTAGTATAGGAAATAAAGAGAGTACAATCTTTCCGTTTAGCTGACAGTTACATCAAAAACCTTTCATCCAGATACTTGAACCTTTTCTTTCCAAAATAAAAGCGGAAAATTCATGCATGAAATCCTGAGTGTGCTGTCAGAAGAGGTCACCATTCTGCACACATTACTGCCTCATCACTTGCTTTTTGTTCCTCTCTGTTCCACGGACTCTCAAAAACAGTGCAGACAGGCACTTCAGGTCATTTCAGGTCCAAAATCCTAAACCGTAATGTTTTGTAATCTGCCACCTCGGTTCCCCTCAGGCTTACATTCCTGCTGTAAGCCAATGAAGAGCTATTAGTCGTGTATAGTGAATTGGGACTGAGCTGCTCAGTGTCAGTGAGTAAAAACAGATCTGTAGGCGGCTCAGGTTCTCTAAATGACACCTGAAAGTTGTTTCATAACCTGCTTATATCTGAGGTTGTTAAAGATCTGGCAACTTTTACTTTCAAAGCACTCATGTTAGAGCAGTTTGGACAGCGTTCTTCATTATAATCCACATGTTTGATAAGCATAAAATTCTGCTAATTACCTGATGATCAGATGGACACGACAGCACAGATAAGAGAGATTCAGCCACGGTCATTTGTTCCTGTTGCACTGACATGTTGACCCTTGAACAAGCAGGAAACTTCTCATTGCATTTCAGAGGAGAAGGTGAGACCCTGGTGATGAATGACGAAGAAACACAGACTGAGGTTCATTAAGTTGTTGTTGTTGTTGTTGTAGGTGCCTGCTGATCTGCAAAATGAAGTACTGATGAGTCTGTTGGAGACGGATCCAGATGTGGTGGACTATCTTCTGAGGAGAAAAGCTTCGCAGTGAGTTACAACATGAGCACTCATGTGGAGCCTATGGGCTTGCTTCCTTTTTCCTTTTCATCCATATTTGTTTTGGTCCCCAGGAGTCCAGACCTGCTGCCATCAGAGGAGCCCTTCACTCTGAGCGAGCGGCGCTCCTCCAGCGACTCCAACAAGGTGTCCAGTGGCGAGGTGTCCCCTTATGACAACAACTCCCCCGTGCTGAGTGAGCGAAGAGGAGAACCAGGGAGTCCAGGGGAGCAGCTCTTCCATGTCCCAGAGCAGTACACTCTGGCGGGGCAGGCTGGTTGGAGCAGAGAGCATGGAGCTGCGGACAGTTGGGGGTCCAAAGGTGACTTATTTTGCAGACGCTGCCCGTCAGCAGTGACGTCTTTAGAATTTCTGGGTTGTTTCGTATGTTCTCCATGTGCTTATGTTTCCTGTGTGACTGAGCATAAAGAGGAATTTGACCTCTTTTTCCTTCAGACACTATATCAGAGGAGCATGCTAACATATGGGGGACGTGGCACAGCACTCTGAAACCAGCACTCAAGGACCAACCATACACAGGTAAACAATTGCCCCACGGGTCCTTGCAGTTAATGAGCCAGAGCACTACAGTATGTGCCTGACACATGGTGCTGGTTATTACTGTAACCACCAGACAGGAAGAAAAATGAAGCACCTATAGGCCTTTGAAATCACAGTTTCTGTTGTGATTTGCATTTCTGCTCATTACAGACCAGAGTCCTGCTGGTTTTATTCATTAGTAGTCACTTATCATTATCTGCTGAGTTACACCTGTGCCGCCTCCCTCACTGTGAGGACAGAAAACCATGGTCCAAGACCTCATGTTGTCGTATGAGACTGACCTCAAAGTGCTAACAAAGATGTATTGGAGCATCTCCTGCATTTTTATGCAAAGCACTTTCTCGTGTTGTGTGTGTCCCTCGTTATTCATTAAACTCTAATTAATGCCGCTGATCAAGTTGATGTTTTGTTTCAAGGTTCCCATGGCAACATGTCAGAGGGAAGCTCCCGCAGCTCACAGGAAGGCCTCGACGGACTCCACGGCGATGGCAGGCATCAGGCAACGCTACAACGGACTGAGTGCAGACCCCACCCTCCGGTCAGCAGAGTGTGCACCAGCCCACACTTAGGGACGGGACGACCACGGCTGCAGCTGAACATCAACCCCTCACACCACAACAGCACACACAGCCCCCAGCGAGCAGGTGGACACAGGATTAACCCGACCTCCAGACCTCAAGGCGGGGTGAACATTGCCGACGGTGGCCCTGCTACGCTTAATGACAGCCGCTTTCCGCCCCCTTACAACGCCCACCACCGACTGGCTACTTCTCAAAGTTCGCCACAGCTTGCAGGAGCCGTTCGCCCCCCTCTGCAGCATGGGAGGCCCAGTGCAACACAGAGTAACTCAGCCTCCACGACAGAGGCCCAAATGGTGCCACAGAGCCCGGAGTGGCAGGACTGGCAGAGAGACCGGTGGCAGATCTGGCAACTGCTTTCCTCGGACAATGCTGACACACTGCCTGAAACGCTGGTGTGATCTCCGACGTTTGAACTCTAGCCAACCGTGGCACAACTAAACTCCTCCTATTGACAATCACCCCTCATCCTTACCCTCTTTTTTTCTCTCTCGTCCTGCCTTTCGTCCATTCAACCATTCAACCTTTCCACGAACCGTCTTTGCTTCTCCTGCGTCTTAGCACCGTGCCGTTGTTGTTTACCTGTGCAGCTGCTGCCTTATACAGACTTCTACATCCAAGAGCCACTAGTATTTCTTATTTTGTATGGATGTATCAAAAGTTGCTTCTGTTTCGAGCCCATGTGTTTTATCCAATAACTAATGATTTGGGAGCATTGGCCCACCAGAAATACCTCAAAAAACACATTTTCTATTCAGAATTGAGTCTTCATATCTCAATTGTGAACAATAGGAAATCAACATTTCTTTAGGTTGTTTTTTTATTTTATTTTATATTTCGACCATGAGACACTAAGATGTACGCATTAGGAATTGCTGCTAAATGTAGACTTGTTATGTGTGTACTCTTAATGTAATTCAGCCACATCTGTCTAAAAAGATCAAAGAAATTTGTCAGATTTTGTCTGATTGTATATATACAACCTGTTGACAAACATACTTATACAATATATATGTACATTGACATGTAAAGTATATAAATTGCCAATCTACCTAAAAGTAAGTCAGCCCTTAACAGGCAGTCTAAATGTTGGTGTTTGTCAGACTGCTGTTCTGTCGTTAATATTGAATGTAAAATGCTTCACTTATGGCAAAATGCTTCGAGCTGATTATAAAGCGCTTGGCTGGAGGTTTGCTTCTATGTGCTCCTGCCTGCTGCACTGCAGGATCAATGTGCCAAAGTTGTTTTTTTGTTTTTTTTTACTTCAGGATATTTATCGTGCAGTTGTTCATTTCATCCAGTTGTTCATTTCTAAGGAGACTCGAGCTTGTGGCATTGTCGGGAATTTCAGAGTAGCAGTGTGGGAGAAAGGAGGCATGTGTTTTTACACACACACAGGCAAAGATTTGATCATGGGGTTAGTGAGGGGATGATATTTCCAGTATATTTATGTGAATGACATGACTGATTCAATTTTATTATACCTCTCATACTAGACTGAATACCCCAACTGGGTTTAGACTCATTACCTGTCTTAAAGGATTGATGAATCATGAAAATCAATTAAAACAAAAGAAATGTTACAGCTGTGGTCCAACTGAGGTGCTAAAAAAACAATCCAGGGAGAAAGAAATATATATTTTCCCTGAGTAGACCCACAATCAACCTATCCAAATCCTCTCACATGTCTCAGTCAGGTGGGTATTTGCTGGCAAATATTTCACATTTTCTTAAGTTATGGTGTAATATTTGCTCATTTGAAGCTACTTCATTGTTAAATCTGGAAACACACTGTATTTAATTTGACATCTTTTCTCGTTGTCCTGTATTTTCTTGGCACTTGAAAGTTCAGCTCAGTGGACAATAGAAGAGTCTCAGTGCAAGTAGAGCACGTCGACCATTGGTAGAGTAATGGCGCCATCTATTGTCGGATCGTGTGCATTGTTTGGCATGCTGCTGCTTCCCACAGTTCAGTGTCTCTATAGCATCCAGCTGCACTCAATTTACAATCAAAGCTTGTGATTAGAAGCACCTTTTGTGAAAATGTACAAAACAGTGTGAGGTAACAAACGTGCCATAGGTCTCCATGCATTACTCAACATTCATATTGTGAATTTTTTTGTATGACTTTTTTTTTCTGTTGAGTGTTGTAATATATAAATTCAATATAACATTTTTTTTTATTAAAGACAAAGAGAAAAAAGGAGCAAATAACCCTAATGGTCCTAGTTTTGTCTCCCCAAACCAGGATCCTGTTTGTCTGACCGACGTCAACCAAGAGAAACTTAGTGATATGGTGTTTTTTTTGTTGTTGATATTTTGGTGGGGTTTACTGGGTCCAAGTTGTAAATGAATATCTGGTAATTGCTTTTGTACTGCGTGTCATCAATATACTACTATGGAATTAAATATGATAAAGTCTACACATGTGGTTGGAGTCAAGTGCTTTCACAGCATAAAAATGTCAAAAAAAACAAATGTCATGTTTGATAAAACTATAACTCACAGCCATTTTCCCACACGCACACATGATCTCAGGAGCGCCAACGCCCTTTTGTCCCAAGTGCTTAGCTTGGCTGGGCCGCTAGCTCCAGGAAGAGCCCTGCTTACTCCAAACTTTAGTGTAAAAACACATTATGTAAACACACAAGACCAAAGAACACTATTGCTTTTAAGGCCATAGGTCACATGTTAGGTTTTTTTTTTTTTAAAATCTCCAAAGAGACCCACATTACCACAAGTCCTGGGTGTGTCTGCCTGCAGTGCAAAGCTCCTGCAAACTAGCTTTTTGGGAGAACTGAGACATTTTTTGCAAGTGGGTGGCTCACCAGTATTGTTTGTGTGGTGTGTGGTTACGGCAATGTAATTTTCCCCCTTTGCTGTTCCACCCGCGGATTCACACAGCCTTCTACTCACACACCAACTAATCAGGTTTTGCTTCTATAAAAGATAAATTGAACATTACTTTTCACGGTCTCTGTCATTGTGTAGCGAGGAACCATTCTTCATTTTGAAAAATTAAAAGCTTTTTGCAGGCAAATTCCATTTTCCATTTCACACTGAGGAGAAACACAAACCTGTATATTTCAAGGAACTATTCAAAGGGCTGACAATGTGAGCTACTCTTGAGGACACCAAGTACACTGACACTCTTGTCTGTGTGTCTTGCCTCCATTATTTTGGCAATGCGTGGCTTCAAGGTGAGAACAAACCAACACACAGGGACTGCTGAAAGTTCGAGGTAGGAGACAGAGGGTTAAGAATCAGAAACGATGGCTCTTCTAACCAGTCTGCAGAACAGGGACTTAAGTGACATGAGCCACAAAGAAGTCACTCTAACACCCTTTAACCCTGACGGCAGTGATTCTGGCTTTAGATACAAGGGGAAAAAAGAAGCAACTGTGAGCCACTTGACTGTAAATGTCAAAGTGAGGCATGAGCAGGCAATTTCAAAAACTTGACGGAGCGAGATATGGTAGTTGGGCTATTGTGCATAAAGCCCCTTATTACACCTGGAAAAAAAATACATTCCTGTGAGTGCAGTGGTGCAACGAATAGAGGCAGTGATCTAGTGAGCAGTGGAAAAATGTCAGACGGTCAGATGAGTCATCTCTCGAAAAGGCAGAAAAGTATATGCAGGGCTGTAGCCAACGTGAGTCAATGAGTTTGGGAGGTTATTTCCCATGGAGAAGACGTCTAAATGTTCTGTTAAACCCTGGAGTGAAGAGGAGAATGCTAATGAGTTATTCCGGCATGGAAACACCACTATTCACTGGAACACTGAATGATTTGAAATTGAGGATCTGACGCAAATGAGTCTGATCTGAAATCAGCTCAGCATCCACAGGAAATTACCTACAGGTGCCTGAGGTAGCATTTTCCATGACTGTCACAAAAACACTGAACAACAAAGCTTATTATGGACAAATGATGTCAGTCCTACAGGGGAAGAGAGGAAACAACAATCCAAGGCCTCCTGTAATTGTTTGGGTGGTCCATGATTGCCCAATATGCTATTAACTCAATTGATGTTTGTGCTTTCTTGTTTGCTGGAACGTTAATGGAGTATCAATTCCATCCCTTGAGCAGCTGTTCTTAATTTAATTTGTCTATGATGCTGGGGAAAAAATTATCTAGAATATTAACAGAACAAAAATGTGGGTGTTGTTTGTGATGTTATGTGAGGTTTACGCCTCTAGAGGTCAGTGAAGAGCCTTGAATACATTTTTGAGGCACTTACACAAGATTGAGACACTGCATCTCTCTAAGCCAAATGAACAAAATATTCTCTTTCTTCACTGTATATCTCCCAAACTCCAACTGATGATGATGAACAACATTAGTTATGAAGGCGGCATCTGCAGATAGGTCAACGTTAGAAGGAAGAAAGCCTAAAAAATAAAAGGAATAACCAAGACTAATTGTTTAATTGTTTTATGATGGAGAGCAAGCGCAAAAGGAAATGGGGAAAAAAGAGATTAAAAAGATTTCCTAGATTTTGGTTTCAGTTCTCCTCAACCCTGCCTGATGGCATATTAAATCACCTTACAGACCTCCAGAGAAATGAAATTAACTGCTCGCAGCCTATTAGACATATTGAAAAAAGGTAATGCAAGAGCATTTGGATGTGTGAGGGGACAGAGAGGAGACAGCATAACTGACTGACAATGGGAGGGAAGTAATAATTGAAACAGTCACAATCTGCAGCTCGGACTCTTCATAATGGACTTGGGGGGATAATGAGCATAAAGTCAATTGCATCTTTCTCTTGCTAGAAGTTAATTGAGAGTTCTTAACTCCAGAAACTTTGAAAAGTTAAAATCTCTTCTCTCTCACACAATCAGATGAACAGATCATTTGAATCAGGGAGAACAACCTGAGGAGTTGATTTTCTTATTTCTGGCATCTTCAGCCTGCTTTTATCAGCTGCCTCCCTCTCCATGCAGTCTACTACCACAGCATCCGTCCCAATGGAAGCTTTTGCCATGCACTGTGTGCTGGTGATGTTTGAAATGAGTATGTCATGTTCTGCTCAAGGAATTCCTGATTAATTGTGATCAGTGAGAGGACAGAGGCAGTTTGTTTCAGATACTGTACTCTGAGTGCGCCTCTTCTAGTGTCTTTTGTCTTTTTGTTGGTTACTGGAAGGGAGCCTGATTTTAAATAGAATTTTGTGGACCATGACAACAAAACAAAGCTGCTTTATTTCAGTGGCTAATGACTTGGCCCAGAGAAATGTTATCCAGTTGGCCAAGCTAAAAGACAATTTGCCAGAAAAATACACATGCACAAATAGGTATGCATGAACTCATCCACACAGAGACACTTAGAATTGCCGGTACAAGAGTTCGGCCGCACTCCTGGAGGGAGTTAAGAATTCATGCATGGCAGTAAACAAAATGTGGATTTCAGTTTGTTTTATCACATTTGGGAGGAGGCATGTGAGGTAGTGCATGTTTTATGAGCATAACATTTTGAGCAGTGTATGCACAATATTTTTCCTTTTGCCTACACATGCAGAAACACATGGTCTCTCTCTCTCCCGCTCTCTCTCTCTAACACACACATGCACACTCACTAACACACACACATACACATTTTGAAAGGAATTTGTACCCACAAGGTCCTCATTAGCAAGCACAGTCAGTTCATTCTCATGTGTTGACTCTAACAGCAGAAAAACTGGCCCGGAGATACAAATGTTAAGAAACACAGAGAGGTTCAGACCTGAATTAACCCATCTGCAATTCATTGTTGAATAAATCACATCACTGTCTGAGGAAATAAAACACAAACATCATCATATGTTCAACCTCTTCACTGAACTCTAACATCTTATCTCTCTTTCATAGATTGATGTCAAAGTTTAGGCCTTTTTTATTTTTATACCTCCACCGCAACTGCAAAAGGTGATGTTTATGTTATGCGCCAAACTTGGACTAATTCACTGTTCATTGTGGGATTTTCGTGGCATTTGTTGATAAGAAGAAAACATAAAATGCTGCCAGCCTCGAAGAATCCCTTCAGAACATTTAAATCCCTGGGTCTGCACAAAAAGGCATCCCTCTGTTCTTGGCCTGCAGCCTAACTTTCAACCTAATTTCATGGAAATCAGTAATCCAATGTGGTTTTTGAAATGCCCTCCAATCTTAAACAGACTCTTATCTTTACTGATTAATATAATTTGTGTCACTGAAAGATTTCACTCTTTCTATCTCTTGTTTGGACGCAGGATGACCTTGGAATTACAATTACTGTCCTAATATTCGGCCATAAATAAAAAGTTTCTGGATGAACTCCACGTGTCCATGAACTGCAGAGTGCTGCTGCAGACGGAACGGATTCCAAAAGCCACAAAACTAGAATTTAATAATGAAAACATCATGTTTTACCAAAGTGTAGGTGACTCAAGATGCCTGGGATGACGAATGCTATACAAAATGTCACAACTTGGAAACTAATGGGAAAACAAAAACAGACTATTCATAAAAAAAGGAATACAAATAAAAGTCTGAGTGTAAGTGAAAATCTGCTGTATAGAGCCAGAGGAAGCTTCGCTGATAGCCATAGAGTGTGACTGCTGCAGCCCTGTGACTGTGGGGCGCTGTCCAACCAACCATGACATATACTGATCTGCCTTCAGGAGCGGAAACGCATAGGCATGCTGTACACATGTTCACACACACATCGACACACAGCCCTTCTCAGCAGCTTTCGCTCATCAGAAGTAATGGTTCAATTCATTGACCGTGTGGCCCAGTTCTATAAGGGAGCCCTGACAGATAAATTGTCACAGTCAGTTTGTTATTTCCATTCAAATGGATTGCTAACAGTCATGCTCCATTGTTTTCTGAGCAGGCAAGCAGTGGCCTAGCTCCATGAGAGAGTAGTCACATCAGAAAACACTATGTGAGTAGAACTGAGTTGGAAACACATGTGGAAACCTGTTTTACATATTCCAGGACTGAAGGAGACTCAAGAACTTGAAAAGCAACAAAGATAGGTCAGAGCGTGATTAGATTAAATGAAAAATGATAATAGTAAAAGATCAGATTGAGCAATCTGTGCTATAGGCTACATGTGATGTTTTTGCAGAACGCTACAGAGCCTACAAAGCCAATAAATAGCTATTAACCTTTAGTTAACAGGAATTATCAGGTTTTCTGACCAGTGTTACTACCTCTACACAGAGCATATCCAGGGACCAGATGTGCAGGACATCACACTGAAACTCTGCTGTCCTTGAAAACTGTAATTTCACCCCATATCCTGTAAATCTGTGCTCCTGGTGATTCATACTGCAGGTATGCGTCTGTGTGTGTGGGAGAGAGAAATGAGGGATCTTTGTTAGTCATTCACAACTTTATTTGAATTAATTATTGTAGCTGAATAAAACATTTGAATCATAAATTGCAAATGAAGACTTGGGACTGTTCAATTAGTCAGCTAAGTCAGCAATCTCAACATGTGTAGTAGTGTAAATGAAAGCTTCATCATCATTTAAAAGGCTAAAAATTTTACTTTTAAGGAATTCTAGCTCCAGCTGCTGTGTGCATGTTTTAAGGAGGTTAATTTCTGCAAACAGCAGCTTAAAATCCCACTGAACACAATTTAAGGGTAGTCGGCCCTTTTAGGCTACAAGATACAACATTAGGCTGCGGTATGTTGATGTTAGCAAGAGTGACGCTCCTTGCAGTGATGCTATTTATAGTGTGGACACATAAATGATGCGAGGTGTGCACATGTGATCTCATCTACTCCTCCATTTCATTGAGTCTCTTTTGGTCTGGTGTTTCTTTATGTTTATTTGTCAGGTATATTTTCGGGACAGGACCTTTAGGAAATCTCGTTGAACTTAACATCCAAGTGTGCTTTGAATGCAAGATTTCTGCAGGACCTTCCCCAGTGCTGTGGTGTGTGCAGAGCAGTGATAGTGAGGAGATCCTGTGTGTAGTCAGTCTCTGGCACGTCATCATAGCTGACCATTTGGCTCCTCTGCGATACGGCCGTCCAGAAAAAGCCCCACTGAATTCGGTTCACTTCTCTTTCAAAGCTGGACACAGTCAGTCTCACAGAGAGGAAGCAAAGACTGGTGCCATATTGGCGTAACCGTATCATGGTTTTCCTTTTGGTTGCTTGGCACCGGAGGAGTTTGATTTCTCTTGAACGCTGCTTCTTCATGGCCCAAGGCAATATTCACCAGCTGTAATGATTTTTCTGTTTTTGCTCTTGCAGAATAAAAATAAATGGATGGTTAGGTAAACTAACTTTCACCTCTAGAGAGCTGGAGCTGTGTGTTTGAACCACTCGCGTTTGCTTCCATTATTGTTTATCTTCTTCCTGTCTGTATTGGAGCGTACTGCACTTTAGTTTAATTCCAGGCGTAAATCATCAAATTCATCCTGACACCTCAGATATTTACAAAAATCCTCTCTGTGCCTTTCTCTCTGAGTGACTTTGTTGCGATTGACATCCACTGCCCTCATTCATTCTCCTCGTCAATGTGCAATCAGATCCACATCTAATTCAGAGATTATTAAGTAGCCAGCTTCAGTAATGGTCTGGTGCAGAGATAATACACTGATTGAGGCTGAGTGATCCTCATCTCCTCTGTTAGAAACCTTTGCACGCACACATTATTTAATGTCCATGCTTAATTACACATTATGAAAAGACATTAAGGGAAACCTACTAAAAGCCATGAAGCAATAAATGTCAACTTCATTAAAAAGCAGCCAGTATTTGAGCCATTTTGTAATAACTGAGCCTCACTTGCTGGGTAAAGGTGAGTAATTCTACACATAGATCTGTCTCAACCACTGGTATTAGATGGATGGTTTTAACACATTTTTAATTTGTGTTACATATGTGTTCATCATCTGGAAAGAAAATGACTCTAAACTGTAAAAAATCTCAATATGTTTTGTTTGCTTTCCTCATTGACATTCAGCCAAACTGAAGGGCTCCTGGCAGGACCCAGTGGTGAGATATAAATCAGCGATGCATTATTCAACGTGGTTAACGTTATTAGAGATGGTACGAAGCGACTCCAAATACCACAGAGATTCAGGGATGGAGAGGCAGATGTTTTGAAAGGATTTCTCATCTGAAGTTTAGTTTGGGAAAGTTGAATCCCCTGTGTGTTCAGTGTCTGAGTCAGAGACGAGTGAATGAGTGAGGGATGAATAATGCAGGTCAGGATCCTATTGTTTGGTGAAGGCCCTCTGCAGCCCTGGGCACAGCACAAGAGACTTTGTAAAATATTGATTCACCACTTAAAAGTTGTTGTGTGGATGCAGCCCGGCTCCTTACAATGTGAGAGCAGGTTTTCCTTGGTTTTCCCTGGTTTCCTTGGGTTTACTGCGGATCCCGGCAAAACATGAAAGAAGCTCAGCGACTGAGCTTCAAGTCTGATTTCAACCTCATGTTTGACCAAAGGTTGCTCAACACTTCAAACCCAGACATAATCCAAATGGGCTGCGACATTGTTCTCGACACATTAAGTGTTATAGATGAAACTTGACATTCGGCCTCCATCGGTACGTGCTGCATTTAAACTTGGTCAGATTTAGTGGAACTGATTTATGGCTCAACAGCATGGAAGCAATGGAAATAGCTGAAAAACATGCAAACAGACAGACAGAAACTCCATCTGTTTATGAAGATAATGTAATATGATGGAAAGCTCCACAACCAAATGGACCTAATATGATTTTACATAATAGATATCCAGTGCTCAAGACTCACTGGCAATGGATGTATTACTTTATCAAAGTTTTATCAGTTTGTTTTCTGTCTCACATTGCACACAGTGGAGGACTCTAAGGAGGTGGCCTAGACTGCTGCATCAGATTGGTTATCATTGTAGAGAAACAGCCGAGTCACAAGGGGATCCTTTATTTCAAGAGTAGTTTGCAGAACTTGGCAGAGAAGCTTCATATTAGCAGGCACTGAATGAATAAGGGGCCAGATATGAGGATACACATCTACAGCACATGGGGGGGAATCTGTGGGGAAGCCGATTGTACATAATAAGTGGGCAAAAACATGACTTTACATTTCTATGCTTTGTCTTCTTCAATATAGATTGTGTTATCTCACTAGTATTTTTAAAACTCCTCATAACATGAGCAGCATACACAGCGTCTAATAGTGCAAATAGCAGAATTTGACACTCAGAATATACATTTTGCTCCATGACCACTTTAAGTTCACTGTACTATTCACAACTACAACTGCTAACAAAAGAAAACCTGTCATTTGCAGTGGAAACTGACCTTTGAATGCTTTAATCCTTGAATGAAAACATGAGTCCGTCTTGCGCCGGTGGAGGAATTCTACGGTGCGCACGGAGGCAGCGTGAAAACACTTTGCTTTTCCAAAACTCCTCGTTGTCCCTTTAAGTTCACTGATAATGGAAGAAAACCTGTCAAAATGAAACTACCATTGGCTGATAATGGAAGATCACCAAATATCCTAAAAATATAAGCCTTGAAATGTGACACATAGCACCTTTTCTTTTTTTTTTTTTAAATAATTTTTCGGCTTTTTTATGCCTTTATTGATAGGGATAGTAGAGAGTCTGACAGGAAATGGGAGGCAGAGATGGGGGGAATGACACGCAGTATATGGCCGTCCGACGCGGGACTTGAACCGGGGCCGCCTGCAGCGAGGACTATAGCCTCTGCATATGGGGCGGGTGCTCTACCAACTGAGCTAAACACCGCCCCACACATAGCACCTTTAAACTGCAAAGCTAATGCCAAAGCAGGCTGTGAGTTCATCCTGAATTTCTTGCGATATTTGCCTGGCTAGAGCAGTTGTGTGTGACAAAACAACAGTCGTCTTGCAGCCTGGAGATGGACTGGCCCTGCTGGCTGAGCTAACACGCAGGTCTTTCCCATGCATGAGCACAAAACGTCAAGTGGCCCAGATCTTTCCAGGAGGAGTATGGCAAGGCAAACGGACGAGCGGCATGGGAATGACAGATGACATGGGCAAGAGAGGAGGGATGGGGAGAGAGAACGTGTGAGGGAGGTCGGTCGGGGGGTGGGAGGCGACTGTGGAGAGGAAGTGAGAGGCTGGGGGTTAAGAAGGAGGTATGACAGGGCAGGAGGTGAACAGAGCTGCCATGATAACAGAGCTGTTATTATAGGATTTGAGAACCTGGCTGACATTTCTGCTCCTCCTTAGGCATGGAGCTACTGCTACAGCTGCACCTCCTCACTCCTCCTCCTCCTGGGCTTCTTACCCTCCTTTTGGATGATTTTAAAAACCCTGGTCTGGCTCTCTACAGCCCAAAAAGACATTTGTTTTCTTAATTTGCAGTTATTTCTCCAGGCACATGTTGGATTTGTTTTTGTTCCTGCAATGCTCCTTTTTTCTGTCTAGCTTCTCTAGCTCCTGCTCCTTCCTCTTAATTCTCTTCATCTACAGTATAATAAGCAACATTTTAATATATTCAGCTTTATCAGACTGAAAGATGTTCAGAAATGGTTTCTTTCATGATGCTAACAAGCATAAAGAGTCGCTGATATCAAAGCCAAGTTAGCTGCACCCATCAAATAATATGGCTTGTGCTTATCTTCACTGTGTGTCTTCTATTTCTGCTCGACACTGTCCTCTTCCTTAGCATCCGCATCCACTTCTGCCAATTCCTCCCACTCTCTGTGCCCGGCATATCAGAAAAATCAAGCGCCACAAAACATTTCACATTCCAGCACACGACTGCTGAATTCACTGCTGGTTTCCAAGGGGGGAAGTGTCTGCTTTTGCTTTTTCTTTGGAGGGGAAACTTACTGACATTTTCATTGTCCTGCAGCCAGACGGCCTTGTGTTTATGAAGTCTGAGGAAATCTTGCAAAAATGAACATGGCTGCAGTAAAATGTAGGGTTTTTTTGTGAGAGTGTTTTGAACTCATTCATACACACAATGTTGTATAAGCATAGTTTCACTTTTTACAACAGGAAATGAGTCTGACAGAAAGTGCACAGATGCCTATATGTGCCATAAGCAGTGGGCAGATCAATGCTACGGTTCTGAGCTCTGTGTCGTCTGTTCTCCACTTTTTCCATCTCCGTTTTTTCCAACCTCGCATTTCATAAAAAAATTTCTTTTTTGTCTCCCTTCACTTTTTCACTGGAAATAAGAAAAGGATCCCTCATGAATTAGTTAATGCAGGCCATAGAAGCTTGTATTCTACTGTGGAGCTTTGTGGTTATGGCACGTCTGACTTTATATAGGGTTTCTCCCTCTGGGATATGATTCCTTACATGATCCCTTACTATGTTATTTTTGGTTAGGTGTGTCTATAGAAACAGCAGATTGGTCAGTCTGTCAGTCCATCACTTTGCTCCCTGCTTTTCAACACAGTACCCTGCTGTTCACTTTACTTTATTTTCTCAAGAGAAATAACATTAAACTCTTTGATGCTCTCGTGACAAATACAGGTCACAGTTATGAGGTGAATCTGCAGGACTGCCATCCAATAACGTTTGGTGCTGGTGGAGGAGCCAGCAACCTAAAACAAAGCAGGCAGGAAACCAGATTTGCTGAATATTCCTCCTGTCACAGTCTGACAACAAAGGCTGAGGTTGACAAAGGCGAGTGAAGTCTGACAATGCTGATCTGAATCAGAGTTGTTCTAAATTGTACTCTTTACAGAGAATAAACCCTTCATCTGATTCAGGGTGAAACATGCACTTTTCTCTGAGGTCACCTTCTGCTTGAACTTCACCGCTAGAGCAGCACAACTGATATCAAGTTGTTTTTCATCTCTAGTATAAAATTGCAATCATCTTTCATGCATGAACAAACCAGACAGTTTGAGCTAGAGGACTGTCCGTTGCTGATTTGCTAAGCAAGGTTGTTATTTTTATAGCCCTTTTATAAATGTCTTAATATCATTTTCATTTTAATGAAAAACATTGTAACGTCTTGACATTTAAATGCTACCACAGTGCCGTTAAAATTACAATTTATTGGACTCTCTCTTTATCAATGAGACTAGACCAGAGTTGGAGGCCAGATGACACAGAGACACTCAGTTAAAGGGCATTAAAGTCATTACCAAAAAAGAAAAAGAAAAAAAAAACCCTACAGTATGGCTACACCTACCCTTCATTTCAAGACAAACCAAACCCAAATTCTTCTTTCCTACAAACAACAAAAAAATGACTGAAGACAACATTTCATTTCATCCTTGGATGATGAATGGCAGGAAAGCAGAGCTTATTTTAATATGTTGTCCTGCTGAAGCAGAGCTGTTTGCTTAAGGCAAATTCTTCTCTTTGGTCCAAGTTGCTTTCAGAAAAACCCAGCAAGTAATACTTTAAGAGCATTACTCAAACATCGCTGCATTATTTATTCCCCATATGCATCAGAGCAAAATTTGTAAGATCAGTGTTGGATAAAAATCATACTCCTCTACTTTCTCTGCTTTGCTTGAAGTAGTCCAGTTAAAATTCTTCATGTCTGCTGTGTGTGGAAATATCCAGTGTGGTTTGAGCAGGGTGTGTCGGTCCACATCTGTGGTCTTTCACCGAGTCAGAAACCACTGCATCAGCATCCTGTCCGTTCCGTCTCCCTGACGGAGAGCAACCGTCTTATTGTTTTCACCGTGACCACCATCATATGATGCTGTAGCTTTGGATATATCAAACATTCAGTCTGTCAATTGATGATGGAAATCCAGAGTGATCATTATGGTCAGAGTCCTAGAGGGTAGATCCAATTCAAATCTCATCTGCCATCAATTTGAGTCCAATGTGCTTTTTTCCCAAGGCCTCAGTTTGCTGTGTCATTCTGTATCAAATTAGTGTAGTAACAAAGAATGAGAAACTGTCTTTGTGGACTCCCGCAGAGGCTGCAATTTTGAGCAAATTTTTAGTTTTGTGTGGTAGTTCAAGCTTTTACTTAACAAAATTATACATGCTGAAAGAAACGCAGCAGATAAAATTACAGTGAAAGTTTTCCCTTATCATGCTTCATGAAGCTGAGTACAGACGACAGATTTTGTTGAATTCTAATACAACAAATTAAAGTTTAGTGCCAATATGCATTACAACATTTTGCCAGTTTGAAGCATGTCCCTTCAAGGTGGCCACAGAGCAACAGAGAAGCTGGGCTAGTTTGCTAATGTAAAATTCACTTAATGCAGATGCCATTAACTTTTTCTATACAGCAGGGGTCATCAACTATATTTGTCGAAGGGCCAGAATCTTTCTCAACAGACACCTTGGGGGCCGACATTCAAATAGGCCAAGATTGAAATTAAAGTCACCTTTTTGCCAAATCATTTAGTTGCTAATATTTTATTTTACCTGTAAGCTCATAGTTTTCATTTACATATCTTTGGTGTTTTGTATGATATAAAATGAAAAATCTTGACAGCTGACTTTCAGATACTCCCATGCTGGAGCTTTACACTGCTGACCTGGCCTGTGATTTTCAGCCTACATATGAAAGGAGGCTGACAATCGGTTCTGATTGATACAAGTCAGTAGTCCTGAAATGCTTGTTTCTCTTCTATAATGCACATTTTACATCTTGAGACATGTTTCCACACACGACAGAGCTCAGTGGGAAACAGTAGGAGAGACAACAGGGTGAACCGGGACACAACACCGGAGGAGGTCCGTACGAAAAAAACAACAACTGAGTGGCATCAAACAGCTACCAAATTGCTTCTGTTTTGAGAGCGTGCATGCATCTACACTGAATGGGTTTAAGTGCGCGAAAGACTCTACATCTGAACGCATGCACAACCAACCACGGCGTTTAACCGAGGCGGCCACGGCGGCCAAAATCACCCAGCTGGCCTCTGCAGACATGCAGGGAAAACCCTGCAGTCCAGCAGCTCCAATCGCTTTTATTTTGAAAATTGACCGGATTCTCTCGTGTTTCTTGGTGTGACTTCCTGCCAGAATTGACGTGGTCGGCCGCGGCTCGCGCACAAAATAGAACAGACGCCGAAACTGGCGGTTCACGGCGCGAGCCGACCGCGGAGGACCGCGTCTGGTCTGAACTACAACACCGGTTAACGAGGGCGCCGAATGGAAGCGGACTCCGCTCCGCGTCTATTCGCGGCGCTTCGGCGTCCGGTGTGAACCCGGCGTAAACGTTCATGCATGGTGCTTTGGGCATAGATATATATAAAAACTAGATGACTCACCCACCGCTGCTGCCCAATGACACAACGTAGTCAGAACGGCGGCCATCTTGGAACAGGCAACTCTCTCCCTCAGAGCATTATCCATGATTATAAGCCTATGGTGCATGTTCTGCTATAATGACCAGAACTTGCTCAGTTTTTGTCCGATTTCAAAACGGTTTGATTTTTTATGAACGTCTTTGCAGTTATGATGCAGCACACTCAAAATCACGGATAATTTTAATCATGTACTTTTTTTTGTAAAGGTAACATTCTAGTGACATTATGCAAATAGTTGAAGTAATAGCTCCATACTGATTCATTTTTCACAGAGTTATGAATCGTTTTTTTAGTGAAGATGATGGATCACCATCTACTGCTGTAACTGCAGCCAGAGTCAGAGGCAAGTTGCCTGTTTCAATATGGCCGACTGTGAGCTCCGCCTGCCTGTAGTCCGATCTACCCCCTTGGCTTTGGGTATGCGGTGTTTCCTAATCCCAGCGCAGGGGCTCATAGGCACACACAAACACTTTGAGCGTGTCTCCATTTCCCAGCACATTGACTTACAGGCGCACAGAGCCCGATAAATACAATACTTGTAAACTATAAGAACTCAGTCGCGGGCCGGATTGGAAGGCTCGGCGGGCCGGATTCGGCCCGCGGGCCGCCAGTTGATGATCACTGCTATACAGTATGTGGCCATAAAACAAAGCACATGACGATGATGATGCTGATGCTCAGCGGCTTCTTCTGGACTTTGATTACGACAGAGAACATGTGACATCTGATCTCAAAAACCAAGATCTGAAACTTAGTGATATTTTCAGTTTTGAGACTTTTCATAAGCACAGAAGACAACCACTGGAAAGTTGGAGCACTTGAAGATTGTTTGGTTCTTGACATTGCTTAAGATAGCCACAGGCTCCTGGAGATACAGTGGAAAAAGTGACGAAGGTGGTGTGTGTGTGTGTGTACGAGTCTTGCCTAAAGAACCAAAGACCTTACTCCTACGTTAAAAGCACTCATAAAGTACAGATTAAGTCATCACAAGCACACAAACCTGATGTGATTGCACAAAGAAGGTGCAACGTTTCAGTTGCTCACAGACTTGTTTTTACACAAGTGTTTTAGAGAAGAAATGGCAGGCTATCCTCTGTGCTGTGGGTCCACATGTTTCAGAGGAGCAGAGGACCAAGCTATTCTGCTGGTAAGTGCAACAAACAGATGTTTTGCCTCTTTACAAACATCTCAACATCAAATCCACATTTACTTCAGTTGTGCATTTTACTTCAAACAGGCCGCATATCCCCCGTCTCTGTCCTGTGGCATGTACACATGCAAACATGCCTTTGTGTCTTATTTGCGAGCTGTGCAAAGAGCATATCCTGCTGCTGCACACAACTTTTATGCCTGGGAGAAAATGCAACGTCTTCAGGGTGCACAATCTTACCGACATTTACATATTGAGGGCAATAGTGCAGGATATAAGCTCATTAAATCGACACTTGCAAGAGGATTTTCAGAAAACTTTGTAGTGGAACTAATTTAAGAACATGTTTGCATAAATTGCCCTTCAAATGACCCGTCAGCCATGTTTTAACGATATTTTTAGGTATTTTTGAAAGATCTAAAAGTCAGCTGTTAAAAGCTGATGGTGTGAAATTAGAGTTTAAGAAATGCATGTTTGCAGCAGCATCACTGATTATTTATTTTGCAGCTGAAAACAGATATTGAGGTGTAAGAGGTTAAGTGTGTTGGATGAAGAAACATCAAGCTAAAGCTTTAAAGCTGCCCTCTATCTTCATAGTTCATCCATTCTCTTCAGCTCTTTAGCCTCTTTCAGCTCATTTTGGTTTTTGAACTCAACTAAACACAGCCTGCAGAATGACCGAATAATCCATTAAACATCTGATCAGCGTTTACTAACAGGGTTTTCCCTGGGGTATTTTGAGAACAAGGTGACAAGGCCTGTACAGCAAGGGGGGTATATCTCAATAGCTGGATTGTGAGATACCAACCCCCCTCCCAGAAAGGGCACTTACACATCTATGAGTGTTGTAACATCAGAACAGACATGTCCTCCTTTCATATTTGTAATATATCTACATTAAGTAAAGCATTTATGTGGCCAAAAGACGCTACATTTTAACGGCCCCCCTATACCCCCACATGGGGGCATCCAACTAAGAAGTTCCTTTTAAAGGGAGAAAAAAATGTATTACTTACTTATTACATATTGAATTTATTAAAGACGTTGTGACTGAGTGTATTATAATATTTGTCTTATTCATGAAACTAAGAACTTACTAATTTCACACCCTTTCAGTCATAAAAAGGAGACCAAACTCCATTCAAGATAAACAAAAAAAAGACAAATCCTCACTTCATAAATTCTGTTCACACATCTGGGTTCCTTCTTGTTGACAGTCAACACCGAATCAGAAAACACCAGCAAAACACCCACTGAGAGAAACCTTTAAGTTTGTGCAGCACAAGCACCACTTGCCAAATAAAAGAGAGGGAGAAAAGCGCTGAAGAAGTGTTTAAGATTTCATGTGGCTTCTGAGAGCCTTTCATTCCCTCTGCAAGCGTGATTTTTCCGATTCATGTGACAGACCTTAATGCTTCCTAAGAGCCAAAGGCTGCATTGTTCTGTGGACCTGCTTGGTAAAAGTAAAAATATAGACTTATACAGATGTAGAAATACAGTACAAGAATCAGAGAGCATGAAATATACATGCAGGGAAGTGGATCCTGTGGTTTCCTTTTTATTTGAAAAGCTCTCAACATGATCTCAATTGGGAATTTAAAGGAGAGTGTTAAAACAAATATAGAAATGCTTTTTTATGCAACCTTGTTTTTTATGTGACCTAATACAGATACAACTGGTCATCTATTCAGTGTAGCTGAAGATGCAGAAGAGCTACTGTCTAAAAAAATACAATTATGCACTTATGAAATGAATAATGAGTCAAATATTCACTCATTTACAAACTGGAATTTCTAAATGAAACTTGCAGCTTTAAAATTAATCTCATACTGACTAGTGATGGCTGTAATTTTTAATAATGAATTGGAATTCAAGATTCAAGACTACACAAGTGACCTCCCCTTGCACTACAACACTGACGCACAGAAACACACACAAGCACCATATGTACTGTGTGTGTGTGAGGCAGTGCATTTTCACTGTATGCTAAAAACAGGTAAGGAGATGCATAATTGAAGGCGTGCAGTGGAAAACAGATGTTGGTGTACAGGACTGTGAGGCTGAGAGACCAATAACCCTCTCAACATGTCTCGCATGTGTCAACGGTGTCACACATGTGCAGAGCAGAAAGTAAGGCAGGAGAGCTCGCTGACAGAGCCACAAGACCGCAGATGAAATGATTTGAATTTGTGTTAATTACTGATCACAACCAAACAGCCACACACACATACTGTACACACACACACTACATGACTACATCTTCCTTCTCCGTGTGGGAGCTTGTTTTTAGGTTTTCTCTTTACTGCCGTGGGGAACTGTCCTCCACGCTGACCTTCTGCTTGTGGCCACATGACCAACGTATCCTCAAACCACCCTGATGGACTCAACTGAATGTGTGTGTGTGTGTGTGTATGGCATGTGGGGACTTTTTGCCGGATTATGTTGAACAAATGAGCAGGGTAGATGTTTTTGCGCTTGATTTACAGTATCTCTCTGACTGTCTGCAGCATTTCTATGAATCTTTTTTTTAACCTACAGATTCCCATACATGTTGAGTTTTTATGACATTTCCATGATTTTCACCTTTTTGTTCTTTTTGCGTGTTACACTCCAAATCTACATAATGTATTTTGGTGTGACAGGCAAGCTGGACAGTTGTTCAGCATTAGCAGAATGGCAGCTTTACTGTGGACTCATACATACATTGCAGTGTGATTTTCTCACTGTGCGGTGTGGGGATTGTAGAAATGTCTGCAAGTCTAATCTGATGGAGAACACAGAAATAAATTGCTTATTTTCTCAAAAAAAGCAAAAAACATCTTCAATCAACCCTAGATTTATTAAACTAGATTGCTCAACTTATATGGTCCTTTGTCTAAAGTCTTCAATTATAAATTACCCACAACTACTCATAATATAAAATATACATTTCTTTCTTTAGTCTAGGTCGTGATTCTTGCTAATTAACCTCGTACCACTTTGAACTGTCCTATGGGACCTCTGAGCCATCTATGAGCCACAGCCAGTCTCATAATAACACTCAGTTTTAGAGAGAAATCCCAAAGAGAAGCAACCATTTTGGAAGTAACATCATCTGTTAAACACTGACATTTGAGAAGGACAAGCAGACTCCCTGAGGACTGTATCTGTCCTAAAGCCTCAATCTGACACTCACAGCATTTACACCATCATTTGTGAATGAGCCAGATATTTCAGACATAGAGCTGAGCATTCATAAGAAAAATGACGTACAATAGATTCTTTAAGTGTATTTAGTCATAAATATAACAACTATGAAGCTTAAATTGTGTCCGTCGTGTTCTGCCTTTCGAATGGAAACTACACTTGCACCTGTAGAAAGTCCTAAAAGAAAGGCCTTGCCAGAGGTGACAGGTCCACTTGCTGAATGCCTCATATGCTATTTACTTTGTATTTCAAGTTTATGAATAATTACAAGAGAAAGGCCAGATTTGACTTTTCTTAATGCAAATCAAGTCAGGAGCTGTGAGGGGGATTGTGCTGAGCCACTCAAATGAGGAAAGGAGAACAAAGACCAACAAAGAGCAGAGGAGTCACCCATTTTATTAATTGTGTTGGTTCTAGCAGTTGCCCTTTAGAAAAGTCAGTGGACTTAATTAAATTACCATGCACGCTCCGAGGAGGAAGCAGTAGGAAATAACCCTGTAAAGCAGAGCCTAGTGAACGTTCAATCCCTTCTCTAATGAGAATGAGAGCCATGGGGATGCTCAAAGGTCTTTAAGCGTCCTCCGAGTCCTTCACTTAGTACTGTAATATCTGGATTTACTGAAGAGAAAAGCAACGTCTTTGGAAAACAGCAAAACTACAGCATAGCTTCCACGTCATATGTGATGCCTAGCATCCGATTTTCTGCTCGCAGTTTCAAAACAGCAGTGCATGTTGAACAAACACAGCCGCGGATGATGGGAGTGATATTGCCATTGCTTTCAGTCCTGCCAGCCACTCTCCTATATAGTGCCCTTAAAACCCTCTAGGCCCCTTGGAGTAAAGGCATGCATTTTCCAGGTCAGCTCATGTGTTTACTTCTCACAGCTGAGTCTTTCTGCCCACTGTTAGCACAGCACATACTGTATAGGATAATTAAAAGTGGTCCAAGGGTCGAGGGAGTTGAGCAGGAGAGGCTGGCACGAAGAGTAAGCGGTCATGACATGCTTGCCCTTCCTCTTACACATGTTCCAAAGCCCGGAGGCAATGCCCGGGGTTACGAGGGCTTAGTGAACGGGCAGCTGCATACTGAGTAATATATGGCAAGTGGAAAAGCTGAGACGACTGCGCACGGAGAGCCTGAGTGTAAATGCCAGTTCCTGTTGTGGTGTTGCGCTGCAGTGGTGTGGAGGGAAAATGGACCAGAACATGAGGAGAGAGCAAGAGTGCCAATACATCTAGGAGAGGTCAGAACATAACACAGCACAACCTCTGTTCCAGGTGCACACAACCTGCTCTATGATGGCATTTAAAAACCCTCTAAAACTCTGCCACTGGCCATTACAGACTCATTCTGTGCAGCCACACACCACATTCAAAGCCACCGTCTTTGAGATCACTAGATCATTTTAGGGATGTTTCCATGCAGGGCAGATATACAGAGACAAGGAAGGCATGCACTACAACCCAGAGCCTTCCTGCTGTGAGGTGAAAGCACTAACCACATGCACATCCCAAGTACTCAAACACTTGGAGCTAGCATGATCTCCAACATCAGTTATGGCCACAAGTGTAGATTGTAGCGGAATTAATCTACATTTTACCCAATATTTACATTTACTGTACACTGAAATATGCTGTAAATCATTGTGAACGGTGTCTCCAGATAGCAGCCGCTGCCTATACCACACAAAACAAGGCTCACAACATTCAGCCCAATACAACTGTTCTCAGACATGCTAACCTTTGAGTGTGTTTTTTTGATCTTCTGACTCCATATGCATTTTTGCATTATTTCACTTATTCTTAGTGAGGCTGAGTCTGATGGGCAATTATAGGTCAAAAAAAGAGTGTAAAAAAATGTCGTTGAATGAAACAACCTTCACTAAAACTAAATAAATTTAGACTTATTGCACTACCAAGAGCAAGTAGGTCACCCATGTGCCGTTATCTGGGCCAAAGGCAACACAGTCACTTAAATATCTTCAAATTCCACTCATTTATCTATGACAATATACTTACTAAGATTAATCCCTGAGGATACAGCGACTTCTGTGCTTTGTGTCATCCCTGAGCTACCATACTCTTTAACTAATGCTGATTTCTTTGACATATATGAGGAGAGCTGATGAGGATACAGGGGGGTTGCTTGTTTGATTTGTTGACCAGGGTCCATCTAGCTTGTTAGAACATATTACGCAACACTATTGTGTGCCCATAATTCTTATGTATTTGCAAATATTTAATTTCCACTTAGACTCCCTTTGTTGTTGAGCTGAGCTTCCCTCTGGCCGTGATGCTTCGATGGCTCTCTAGTCAACCATGTTCTGCCTCTTCAAATGGAAAAGAATATTTGTTGTTATTGGTTGAGCTGATACACTATGTGAAATATTTACATAATGACTCAGTGGCAGGGTCATATTTTACTGTAAATGTACACAACAATAACAGTGTGGCATCTATTGTGTTCAGTCATGACAAAAAAGATATGCCCTGGAAGACTGTTGGAAAACCATCACACATCAAAAGGTGCAACACTTCAATGATCTCTTCTTCAGGTATGTGAGTCAAGATTTAGTCTGAACAAGGTTTTTAATGAGTCAGTCTCACTCAGGAGAGGAAACAGGAACTAGGACACTGTCATGTTGATAACTGTGACCCGTTGACCTGTTATATCATCTCCAAATACCAGTATGGTGATGTACTTTTTTTTGCCTTTCCGTGCTGTACAGATGGGCTAAATGGGTCAACAGACGGTGCATGTATGTCAGTGATTCCCTCCTGGTGCAGAGCTGACCTCCTGCCGGTGTATACTGTATTCAGCAGAGAAAAGGCTGCTGAAGCTCCTTTGAAACTAGTCTTGACCTGTTTGTTTCACTGTCAGAATGTATACAGTACACAGCTGGGATCTCTGTGCCGACACTGAAATAAACTTACCTCTCAATTTGAAACACATTGATCCCTTTAATTACCCTCTTTGATGTTGCTTATAAACCAAACTTGCTCTGTATGAGTGCAGGTTTGTAGCTTTAGGCAGTAAAGTAGTGAACTCTAAAAACTTCCCTACCCAGAAGTCACTTCACTTGACGAGCAATTAAACTGCTGTCCCTTTATTCTCCATCCACATATAATTAGGAGCTGGTGGCAGTGAATGTGGTGGGGCTTCACCTCTGAGCGGAGCCAATCATTTTTATTTGAAAAATGATACATTTTGCTTGATGAATTATAATGACTTTTCCCTCCAGCTCCAGCATGAGGTCCACAGTTTTGATTTGTATTCAAATAACTGAATGACTTCTGGAAGGACATCAGATGGATGGCGCCACGTTTGGTCCAAATGAATGATTTGGAGCTAACATGATCCCATGTACACTTCCTATTTCTAAATCCTTACTACTGACTTCTCTGGAGGATCAAACAGCCATTCATTCATCCATGGCATCCATTTCCATCTACTACACCCAGAACTGGACAGACAACAAGCTTGCCACAGCTGGTACACAACATGTCCCACTCTCTTCTGTGTTGAAGTAATATAAAACACAGCAGCTCTTTCACAATATGTTCCAGTGCAACAAAGAGAGGTTGAAAGCATTAACAAGGTGCCAGAGGTTTATGTGGAACGCATTAGGACTGATCTTTGAGCTCTAGGGAGATATCGAGACAGCTCCAAGCGGCACAAACACAAAAGCAATACAGATTTGAGATGTGTCATGGGAGATACACTGTACATTGTCTATTCTTCAGCCAATGATCACCCATGCTTGTGTATGATTGTTTAGAGCACACGACACTGGCCCTTTTTAAAGCAATGTGCAGCAGGAGAACCATCTCAGTTTGTTACCCTTTCAGCAGAAATACAAAAATAGATGCACTTGCGTAATCTATCTTGGATAATACACACGGAAAACCTAAGGCCTTCTCCTGGGTGGTTTGTAAGATTATCCTACCACTTTGCTGGCAAGCCAACACATCTCAAGATTATCTCCCTACGTGTCCATGAGCACGAGGGAGAGAAGATACAGACATGAAAATCAGCTCTACATCCTCTGTAATCTTTATATACTATGAAATAGTCCTCACTCAAAAGCATGGCACATTCAATATTCACTTTAATCTGTTTTCTCTCGTAGCGAAAAAGATGATTAGGCATGTCTGGCCTCATCAGCAGGTCTTATGCTCCCTGGTGGAGCTCGACTTAGCTGCTGATCATGTTGTTAGGGCTGATGGAACAGCCTGGGTCATTCAATTCCTATCCACTGTCAGCAGGGGTGAGGGCCCAAATTGCTTTCCTTAAGCAGAATATGGGCAAATGGGTTAATCTGGATGATTTAGCCGAGTGGATTCCTCCCCAGACACGGCTGTTCTGGCTCCATAATGACCGTAAAATGATGCTGACCAGAAGCAAAGGCTTCTCATTCATGCATTTGTGTTGAGTTTCCCTCCATGCCACAAGCTCCGTCTGTGTGGGTAAATCTGTATCCTGACCTGCCACCTGACTCCCAGCCTAAGGTCTCTTGTCATCAGAGACATCAGACGGAGGACAGAGGGTGCCAAACAAAAAAAGGTTTATGCCTCAGCCTGAGAAATGTTTTGAAGTTTTGACATGTTTGAGGTTTAAATGTTTTGAAGGTTTGATTTGGGTTCATCTGTTCCCACTATCGTTGTCAGATGCCGAGGCTACCAAAATAATCCAGATAGTGGCTGAAGATGCGGCTGGGGGTAAACAACTCTGAACTGACTGTGATAAACTGAGACACCTGTCAATCATGCAAAATGTCCTTGCACCACTTCTAAGAAATTACTGAAGTGATATTAGTAACTGAAAAACTGATCTGCATGGAATTAGACCTCAAATATTTATGATGGTTTGAATAGTAATTTCATAATTACTGTAACAATAATAATGTTAAACTTTGCAGTGGCTTCAACATTCAGTGAAGGTGGTTGCTACCTGAAGTCCAATGCCCTGCTGCTACACTGGATGATATCATGTCCAACAACTACACTACACCACAACCCATGGACAAGAGCGGGGATTACAACAGAGAACATCTGTGAACACCACGGCAAAACCACAGCATCATTATCGACTGGGAAGAGGTCAGAGGAATTGACAAGAAGCCAGTGGACGCCTGGAGAAAGATTAAGAGTGCATTTCACATCCAAAGCCAAAGAAGACTCTTTGAAGAGAGATAGACGTCAGTCACATAGAGCACCTGCTGTCACATGACTGATATTCCACACTAAGATTACAATGCTCACAGCATCAAGAACTGTAACGCTGTCCTGCCTGCCAGACTGGATCAACTCAACCATGGTGATGACATTTGTGGTTTGGAGAATACAATTAGTAATATGCTATACTACAGACTGTTTTTCCCTATAGGTGGACGACATGACGAATCTAATCCCTTTAATATATCGTAATAAAAATATATATAAGCACGTTCAAGCACCAGCTATTAGTCTATTAGTCTTTAAAAAGTTTGTTGCAGCATTAAGTGCTAAACGTTAAACTTGTGGCATTCGACTTTGAATATAAATACATACTGCTCTGTGCTTCTATTCCTTTGGGTGACAACCACCAAAAGTTAAAAGCGACTCAAAGCTGGGACAGTTTGCAAACATTAATAAAAACTGAGACAGTTTGCATCAGCCCTTTCACTGAGAACGAGAAAAAAATATACAGTAAGCAGCAAAACATATTGTGTAATCAGCAATTAGCTGCTAGGAAAAAGCTACTTTTTTCACTGAATGGAGGTAACATGAGTATGTGTCCACGGATAAGTACAGTAGCAGTGGGACTTTGGTTTTCCACAGGACCCATGATTGCTATTATTTTTCAGTTTTAGGATTATGTCTCAGTGAGGTGTGATTGAAGAGCCGAGGTGCTGGATACCATCTCCTGCCTCTCCATCCATCTGCTCTGGATCAAACACACAGAAGGAGCCAAGGAGCTCAATGTTCCACGTAATGGAAGCACGAGTTTCCCAACCGCTGGACAAAGCACTAGGACTGCAGGTTTCCTCAGCCCACTTCACGCTTTCCTGAGCCTGAACACATGACAAGTAAAACCCGAAGGCACTGGGGTGGGGGGTGGCTGAGCAGCAGGAGGAGGAGGAGGAGGAGGAGGAGGGGAGATCCTAAGTGTTATGATTTGCTTGTACGCTGGGTGTGTGGATGCATGAATCTGCGTCCTCTCTCTCTCTCTCTCTCTCTCTCTCTCTCTGTCTCACCTTTCTTTTCCATCTCTGTAACTCTCTCTCTCTCTTTCTCTCTCTTTCCCTCACTTTCTCTCTTTCTGCCTGTCTCTCACTTAGGGTTACTCACTATTGTTATTCCAGACTGGAATCACTGCACGCTTCTCTTCTTTTCTGTCGGAGGACCATGTGAGGCTCTTCAATGTAAGTGCCTCCTTTGTTGCTTAATTCACTTTTCATTGGGACCGCTCCTTTAGAGGCAATAGGTTTAGAGTCGTCTTTTTTTTCTCCTCGTAGCACATGCACAATGGGATGTCATACATCGGAGGGGAGGGGTGGGTTGGGATGGGGTGGGGGTGTTTAGGGGGCTAGATTCCTCCATGTGGTCCAAGCGTGGGAGCTAAATGCACGTGTTTGCTACTGTCATTGTCTCAGCGTAGCTTTAGCGCTGCTTTGTCTTCAGTTTGCAACTTGGATTTCTGCGTATTGCTTACTGACGTTTGTTTGCCTCTGTATTGTTTGTATTTGGTGAACTGAGAAAGCTTAATTATAGGACAGGATCTTCAGTTTAACTGTAAACAGACAGTGTGCTGGATCTGAGTAGAAGCACAACACAATTTCAACTATTTTTCATATTATTTTATTTTAACAAATCAGGTCCAGGTATAATAGAATAGTGTTGAGTGGGTTATTACTTTTTCTTGATGGTGTTAAAGACTATTTACAAAGACAAATAGTTCAAAATATATATTTCCATCCACCTACCCCTTCATGTATAATGCATATTTGTGCACTGATTAACTTAACTATCTCTAATTCAAGCATAGGTAATTAGTTTGAATAATTTACAGCTTTTTTAAATAGGAGGAGAACTATCTGTTCTAAATGTTGTGTTTGTGTTTTGTGACTGGCTCGTTAGCGCTACACTGCAAGTACCTGGAAGACCTCTGTTTATTTATAACAATATATCATCCAATTTGTTCTTTGTCCTCGACAGACATGAGCCAATGGACAAATTGCTTGTTTGGTTATATTAAGGAAGACAATGTCCAACATTTGAACTGAATATATCATAAAGTTCAATTCTCTGCTAGTCAGTCAGAATAATAGGCCTTGTTTCTTGGGTTTGTTAGTCGCCATGGAGACTTCAGAATACTTTCATTTTGAGGATGCTCAGTGCAAGATAAAACATACGTATTTACATACACTTTAACCTAAGTCTTCAATTCAATTAAACCACTTTAAATACAAGCGCAGTGAGTCTGCTAGCTTTTGCTATGAGCTGTCAAATGCATACTAATGTGAAACTATGTACACAATGATTAAATGAACCGACACTGTCCAAACTTCAACACAGAGCCACAACTTTGACTGACAGAGACGTTTCCTTTTCGTTATATTCTACACTATCGATGATTTCTGGGGAATTATTCAGTTTTAACTTTGTATGCACTCTCTGACGCCTCCGAACTGAATCATCTTCTACAGTTCTACATCTGCTGGGTTTAGATGTAAATGTGTACTCACTCCTCTGCAAAGATTAAACAACGCACCTCGATTTTACATGAATAGTTTTCATTCCTTCTGGTTTGCATGAAATTCTGAAATGCCAACGTCAAACACCCTCCCAGGCTTCACTGCAAAGCAATGTGTCTGAAGAGAATTGCAACTGACATAGCCAATGAATAATACAAATAGTGTATATACACTGTTATCAATTATACACAACTTTGCTAAGATGAATGCTGAACAGAGAAATATATGGTGAACATGTCGTTTATCGACAATATTTCTTTGGAGTTACATTTATGATTACTTGATTTAAACATCACTGTGGACTGGCAGAGTGAGGACGCTGGCTGCAGAGTGTTTGGTTTGTTTAAATCCAGCACACAAGGTTGTAAATATTGAATACCAATGTAAAAATACATTCAGTGGCAGTCGGAGGGATTTCTCTATTGTTTACTGAGTAGCATGAGTCTAGAGCTTGTAAGTGCAGGATAAATGAAACATACTATAGACTAACAACTATAAATACAACATAATTTCTTCCCAAACACTTGATTTGGAGACCGATGTTTATGTTTCAGTTTGTGCAAATCTGACATGTTTTGTGAGCTGGAGTTCTCCAAGAAAAAGTGACATGTTAAACTTTGTAAGGAAGTCTCCCTCCAGCAGGGACACTACTTACTTTTTAAACACATTCTTCCATTTTATTCATGAGGCCTGGTGCACTTTAAATGATGCTTATCTTTTGTAGATTAGGTTTTTTAGGAATGTTAGTAGTGTGTTGACCCTTTTCCCTCCACATGGATGAAATGTTTCATTATTCACATCTACCCAAGTAACAGAAACGCTGCAGGACTGCCATTACTACTATGGTCGTGCAATTCATAACATTCCCAGTCCATTCCCAACCCCATTATGGATACCACACACTCGTTTCCCTTATCAGTGCTGACATGTTGAGAGGGAGGTGCTGGCGAATGCATTAGGATGTGGAGGTTGTGTACCTGGAGCTACTGGCACTGAGCTAAAATGAAGTGAAAATAGTGTGTGGAGGAAGGTTTGGATGCTTGATGCTAACCTGGAACACACATGTGAATCTCTGGCTAATCACAGTGTGGAGTTAAGGTTCTGGAGAAAGTAAAAAAAAAAGGCTGGAAAGTGAACTAAAAGAAGAGACGTTTGAGTGGGAGGGGAGTGGGAGGAACACTCTTAGCTCCTTTATTATGCACAAACTGCTCATGCTTCTGCCAGAAGTTTCAACATTTGTTGATTTAAATATATGAACATTACGTAGTTTTATACACGTTAACACTTGTCCTCCTTTGATGTCACAACTATTTGCACCATGCTCAAATTATTTTCGGTTTTAACACCCTCTTTGCCATATTTGGAGCCCAGCAGGGTCTCAAGCTTGGAGGCCTTGGCATCATCCACAGCCAGTGTGTCCAATCTTTCTCATGCCCAGCCAAAACCCCACTTCTTTCCAGCTATAAAATCCCATCTCTCTGCTAAGGACTCAAGAGCTTGGCATTCAAGTCTCAGCTCCCCAACAGGCGAAAACTGGCTCTTTGCCACCTCCTTGTCTTGTACCAAAGCTCAAGAAAATGAATTTGAATAGAGGGGAAAGGAGGGTGAGCTTGGAGCTCGGAGGTGGGCTTTAAATGGAAGTTGAGGCAATTTATTTGCAGTGCCCCCTTTCATCCACCCTGGGGGTATTGGACTATGAATGAGTTGGTTTGTTCTACGGGTGACCAAACATGGCACTCGAATGTTTATCTGCACAATGACAAAGCTTGAGAAAGCCAAAGACACTTGGTGACGAGATGGACCGTGAACTAGTCAAGTGCCCCGTTCTGTTCAGTCTTTGCTGAACACACACAGCTTTGGCTCCACTGTAGATTTGGCCATGTTGGTCATCCAACTTCTTTCAATACATTGTGTATTCATGCCAGCCTCTACAAGACACCGCAGTCTCACCATGGCTGTATAAGAACTCACACTCAATAGCATACAGCTGCTAACATGTAAAGGCTGCACATGATGTTCCCTTAAAAGAAAACTTCCAATCAGCTTAGATGCACAATAATGAAGTTACAGGTACAAACCAGATCATGTAAATATCAATTCAATCTGGGCATTGACAACAACAACAATGGTCACAATAAACCAGTTCCCATAGTTATCTTCTGATGCACATCAAAAAGAAGAAGCATGAACAACAACAACAATGGTCACAATAGAACTCACAGTGAAGTGAGCGCTGCTAACCCATAGTTATCTTCAATTTTTAGTTGTTTGACAAAACTGATCTGTGATTGTCAGCAGAAGAGGACACAACGGAGAAAAGCAGTCGTTATTACAGACAGACAACATATATTTTAAAGAAACATAACAGCCGACACCATCTCATCTGGTTTACAAGTCCTTCTGCCTGTGCAGCTTAGTATGTCATTGATTAACGCTGCAGCTCGGCCTGCATACTGTCGCCTGCATTAATTGGCTCTTTGATTAGCTGAAGCTCAGAGTCAGTCTCTGGCCTACAAGCAGAAGTAGATCGATGTGTCCTCATGGAGACTTTATAAACTGGGAAAGCAGTGTAGGGACAGCAGGTCCCAAAGCTGGTAGAGTCTAGTTCAGTTTTATCACTGTATCATGATGTTACATCACCCTACCCCCCACGCTCCACGTGTGATTCTAGGAAACGATGCCAACTAATTACTGTATAGGGAGCAAGTTTTCTATGTGCAGCGATGTCATTTTCTAAGCGACACAAAGCATTCCAGTGATATCTCATTCATTAAACTATATGTTACAAAGTGATGACATAGTTCCAAGCTATGCTCTGACATGTTGAGCTCAGAGAGAGAGAAAAGAGAATCTGGTCTCAGTCAGTACAATAACCAGTGGACAACAAACAGGAGGGCAGGCCGGCAAACGAATGGAGACAAAGTTAAGATGTTTCATGCCACGTCTCACAGCGCTGCCCCCAATAAATCCAAAAATACCCAAACACTGTGGCACGCCCAGCCTTTCTTGTCAGAAAACATAATCCTAGTCATCACGTACAAAAGCACTGTTCCTCCAAGGACCAATATAATGACGACAACAAAAGATTATATTGTCCAAATACAAAATCCAATGTAGAGGCTTGTAAATGACAGAGTGGACAAGTCGACCTTCAGCATCACGTAAAAAAAACCAATTGTAATTAAAAAAAGAAGGATTTGCGTGCTGTCTGAACCTAGCATGGCGTTTACAAGAGATTTGAACACTTTAGGGAAAAACCACAATAGGAATGTGTGTAGTAAATTGGATCACAGACACCAGACTGTCCTGGAAAACCACATTCAGAGCAGTGCTGAGGGGAAAGTTCAGCCCTTGAACTTAAACAACAGTTCAATTATTTAATCTCTAAGAGCATCACAAACCACGTTTCATCCGCCACATCGAGGTAAAACTTGATAAATACATTGTGAAGAAATGTTCTTCACAATGTTTGGCTTTAGAGTTACGACTTGTTATATGAAATACTGTGACGATATATGTAGAAATCAGCAGTGTGTGGTCCAGCTCTGTTTCCAGAGCTGAACCTGCCCCTTGACAAAAGAGAACCCAAGAAACATACCTCTTCATCACAGTCTTAAATTCGGGGCCTGTTCCACTTCATGAGTTTGTGCTACTGATGCTGAAAGTCTCGCTGCTCCTGATGCTCTCTGCTCTCCACCTTCCTGTCAAAAAAAGTTTGAGGATTATTCCTTTGAACTAAGACATATAAACCTTAAACACACTAAACATAACCAACAGAAGGCTACACACACATTGCACTATGTTCACAGAGATCACAGTGTATTTTGTTTGTTTACTTTCCTACCGCTGCCTCTTCACACTTTCCCTTGCACCTGCATCAATGATATTTTGACAAGGACACTTTGACTACAGAAAATCACCAGTCAACAAACCCAATATTCTCAAGACAAAGCCTTGGCCTTTTACAAGGGGACATGTTTTTATACTCAAGCAAATTACAGGAACTGCCGGTGTAATGGCAGAGGAAAGCTAGCTTTCAGCTTTCACTGCACTATTGCACTAAGGCAATATCAGATTCTTTGCAGGACAGAGTCAGGGTTGTGTTAAGAGTGGAATGACTGCAGAGTGTTTGGCCATTCCTGCGGGTTTACTGCAGCGAAACTTGATGCCAGACAAGGGGAAAAGCACACAACCTTTCCTTTATTTATTTTTTTTATACCAACAAATGTTTAAACCAGTCACAGGATCTCTACTGATGGAAATGAGACGGCCAACTTGTGGTTCAAACTCCGCTTATCTCCAACCACCTGCTCAGTTTGATTTATGCATCCAGCCTGTTTGTATCTCCACCAGCTTCATGTGCAGCTTGGTGTGGATTGAACAGAGGGTGATGCACGTTCTAGTGTTCTCCAAGAACGGATCCCTTTGTGCAGACAGATAATGTGAGCTGAGATGTTCAAAGCTGTGCATTCCGAGGGAGAGTAATGCAATATCACTAATGGTCTTATAGATTTTCTTGTTTGTTTTCAAGAGCAATACTGAAACACACAAGAACACACACACAAACACTCCCACTATGTCTCTCTAAGCTTTGGAAAGTGCCGTAGGTGGTTTATTGATTGAACTTTTGAGGTCAGAGTGTTTACGTGTGAGTGTGTGTGTGTCTTGTGGAGCGGCCCTGTGTGTGTATCCGGCTGGCAGTATTTATCTGCACTGATGTTTGAAGAATAGAGACGAGGTGTTGGCTGAGCCTGAGGGCACAGCTCGAGCTTGATAGAGAATCAAGACACGCAGAGAGGGCAAGTAGCCATGTTGGAAGCAAATGCCATTCGCTTTAAGACGCCCCGTCCCCCGGGACGAACCTTTATGTGCCAGCAAAACTACCTGTCTGTCTGCATGCCCACCTGTCTGTCTAAATACTGCATTAGAAGTGACTCAGATGTTTGTTCTGCCTCGAGAACCTCTTTCATTTTTTATAAGTGAGAAACTTCCCCAAGTGCTCAGATTTGCCATTGACTGTGAGCTGGACTGAATTATTATACAGATGACTTCTGAAATTTTAAACAACTGTCTGGTTAACACGTTCTCCACCTCAAAGTTGAATGTGTTAATTGTGAATGGCTGCCAGTCTCCTTTTTTTTAGCCCAGTCCTCCTGGGTGCACAATGCCTCACAATGGTTTGAGCTGGGACTGGTTCCAGCCCCCAGTGCCCCTGCACAAGACAAAACAGGGATAGATAATGGATGGGGGTGGATGAAAATCAAATGTGAGTACATCTTCATTTAGAAAGAAACGTTTAATTAATTATATGTTTTTGGGTTTTTTTGCATAGCGGTTGTTTGGACATGAAAGCCCTAACAAACCTGTGGCAGTGTGTCCTAAAGCAAACTATGATGACTCAGACTGTAACCAAGGTTCATACCAAACATAACACAACAAATTAGTAGCATATGATGCATGTGGTCATTTTTATTTAGGTTCTGCAGCAGCGATCACTGCCTTCCTATAATGATCATGATCTATGTGCCCTCTTTCTGTCAATAAACTCTTCTCAAAGTTATAAAATTTAACGTTTCCACATTCAAATATCAAAAATGACATTTATATATAAATGTATTTATTTACGCCTTCAAGACACCATCAACATAATGATTTGTGGTTATTATGAAACATACCTGGGCCCAGTGGAGTTTGTTAATAATTCAAAGCATTAATGATCCAACTGAGACCACCATTTATCCCATTTATAATTCATTTCTGTCCTATGATGTAGCCACACTGTGTGGAGACCCCTCCCCACCTTCATACAAAATGCATGTGCTTTGATTAATGCTGCAGCTTCCACAGACTGTTCTCCATTCAGTCATCATATATACATCCCCACCCTGCATCTGTTTATGGCCACAGGAGATACAAAAGCTCCTATATTCACTTGGAACAAAGTGAGATGTCCCAACTTCCTGCTTATTGTGTGTGCACTCCCTTTCCCTGGTGATGGCAGACCCATAAATCAGAATATTTTTCTCACTACATAAACCATTGCATTACATTAACCACCACCACACATACATACACACACCGAGGTGCACAAAGCTGCAGGGACAAGAACAGGGGAGGTCGGAGGAGACTGACTTTCACTTATAACTTATTCATGCTTCACGCCGTCATTTGGTACACCTGGGAAAAAGTCGATTTCTCTCACAGTGGGAAGGCTCATCTAAAGCAGCGGTATGTGACTTTAAAATAACAACTTGCTCCTCAAATGTCTCTACGTGGAATTCCCCATTACCTCCTTCTTCGAGGCTTCAAATCACAAAGTTGTGCTTTATTCTGCACTCAAGATGCTGTACTGTGTTGTCACCGCGTTTCCCAATGGAAGGAATCAGCGTCTGAGCCGGAGCAGTTTCGGACATGGCTGATTAAAACGTTGACGCTGGGTTTTTGAGATCCAATAAAAAATGTCACAAGGGTGAAGGCTCGGGTCAGCACATATGACTCTTCAGATATGACTCATGAGGAGTATGATGCAAAATACAGGCAATGCATTGTGGAGCGGCTCCACATGCTGATGCACTAACTCAGGAGTTACAAATTGGACATAATCAGGATGGAACACTTTGAAAAGCTGCATGATACACGCAGGGCTGTAGTTCACAGGAGAATAAAGAGGACGACATAATGATCCTCCTTCCTGCCATGAACTCCAAATATATATTTTAAATTAGATTTGCTCTTACCCTGAGCTCAAGGGAAGAGAAGTGAGGAGAATTTAACATGCCTCATCACACGCTTATTTCACTCAACACTAAATGGCAGATATACTGTACTGTGCTCTCCTCTGTGGGGGGGACTTAAATAGATAATGTAGTGACGCCTGAAATAGCGCATTAGCTTAAAGAAAAACATGGCTCTGTGTGACAGTGAACGCCTGAGAGCCAGTTGATGCTCACCAACTGGTGCATGGTATTCACTGACGTGTTATATACGGTCCATGGTCATTTTTCTCTTGATGATCTAGTTGTGTGCTATGTGATACACAAAAAACAAAATTCAATTTGAAACAAATACAATATTTCACTTTTGGCTCCTGCACCAGAATGATCGTCAAAACACAGAACCTTCCTTTAAGAAACCAAAACCACCTGTCATTTTGATTAATGATCCAAACTTAAAATGCCATCTGAGCCACTTCCAACCTGTATTAATCTACCTCTTGGCCATTACTTACATGTTTCTGTCTCTCACTGTCAAAAAGCAGACATTTTTCACTAACAACAGATGCCTGCTGTGTCTGGGAACAGCGCTGATCTATGTTAAAAGGATATTTACAAGCTGCTTGGCAAGAAGTAGATAGCAGAGGAACGTTAAAAGACTCAGCACTGAGATACCTGGATTAGTGACTTGGTTTCTTTGGTTTCAGAAATATCTCAAATACTTCTCTTTGTGAAGAAGATGAATGAATGTGAATCTGATTTATACTGTAGGAATGTGTTAACACAGACTTGAAATTGCAGTCAATTAGAAAAAACTATAGAATTTCATCACAAGCTTTGACGTTTATGCTAAGGCTAGTGTTTTTTTTGGTTTAGTTTTTGTTTTCTGAGAGTGATTGAGTGGGTTTTCATGGGGATAATGTGTTGCTGCAGCAGCTGGTGTTGCTATGGGTTGAGGCCGAGCAGCCAGGGATATGACTCCCTTTGTGACAGTTTGAGGACACACTGGGCCTGCTGACAGCTAATGATGATGCTGTCTGACACCCGTATGCATGTGTGTTAATGCGGCTGTATGAATACATCTGTGTGTTTATCTTCATCAGGATTTATGTGTATGTATGTGCGTGTGTGTCCATCCTTGGGGATTTATGTGTATGCTTTCGGGCATGTATGTGTTGTGTTTGTGCGGCCACATTTGCATTAGCCTGGATGATGCGGCAGTGAATTTCTTTACTCTGACAGAGAATGACCTTGAGCTGTAGCTGCAAGTGAATGTGTCAGATTCTGGCAATAGATCTAGATGTGCGCGTGTGTGGTTTGCATGCATAATGCAAAGAAGCCACTACTGGATGCTAACTTCATCTAAAGCCGCTAATCTGACAAGGAATGCATATTCTGTCTTCATTGTCTTGGATGAAGTTGTTTTTATTGCATCCAATTTGATGTCATGCTCGACAGGAGCCAGCAGGGTAAAGATGTTCACTGTTGATTCAGAGTTTATTATTACTCACACTGACCCCGGTTGCCTTGTGCCTCTAATTAGATATTCCCAAACAGCAGTGAATCAAAATATTTCTGTTCATCACCTGACCTCTGCTTGATTCCCTGACTCACAGCGAGTGAAAGCATCACAGGCTGTCTTCTCTGTCCTAAGTTGTTTTTTGTTGTACTGAATCTCATGGCCTGTACTTGCCTGGAGCACATGAGAGGATGTTTATGTCAGTTTGTTCACATACACGGGAAGACATGGCTACAAACACACACACATGTCTTCAGCCTCTGTGCTTTAACGTTGCTGATTCATCTGGTAAATGTGTGACTTCCTGTGATTATAAGCTGCGTGTTTAGTGCTACTCACCGTTCTTAGTGGAGACATTTAAAGGGTCACTTCGCCCAGAAGAAAAGCATCCCCCCATGCTGTGTCTGTATGCATCCAGACTGCACCAGCTTTCATCTCCCTCTTCCCTCCTGATTTCCGACTACTCTGCATACTAAAAGTACTGCAGCGACATTTTAACATTTATCACCTCCTCTTCTTTATCTCTTCCGCTCCCCACCCCTCTCCCTCCACATCTCTTAATCTGTCTGTCTCTCTTGCTCTCCACCCTCCCCCTCTCTTAAAATCTGTTTTCAGAGCATTTCTGTGTATTAGTTTCACCCTGATTAGATCAGTTCATCCACCCAGGTCACTTGACAGAGGCAGATAACTCACGGACGAGCAGCAGAATCTCCATAACAAAACCCTCTGAAATACTAAATACAACCACGACTTTTTTTGTACTTTCCTTCTCCTCTAATCCCAAACTGTGCTTCAAAGCAGCTGCTGCGTCTCTGCCTGGCTGATACCAGCTGTACATCTTCTCCTCACTAATTGAATCCAGTCCGTTACTACCATGTGTAGCCTACTCTCTTTTCAAAGACAGAGGTGAGTTTAAGGGGAAACGTGTTTGACATTTTCCAAAAGGGCCTTAGCTGTCGATATGGAACTCAAAGGTCACTAACAATATTTGTGAGGGAAGAGGCGCAAGTGAGACATGTAAATACAAGTTCATACATACAAGTAAATGAACAGCTCTGCATAATACAGTATATCCACCCTGCCATGAGTCATGCACTGTGAATGCATATCTAATGTTCAGTCCAAGACTGCGATCAGTAACTAGGGAGGTTTGAGGACAGTATATCTAGGTTGTAAAGATGCCTCTGAAAGATAATATGCTGATGAAGCTTGTGTGTATGGATTGTTTAATGGGTGTGTGAGAAAATGCTGACTTGCCCTGTTGCATGGCCGACAGAAAGTGTCCTTTTGCATTCGTTTTACCTGAGATGAATAGAAATATCAAAGTGTTGTGGTCACATATGTGGGGCATAAATCCTAAGAAGCCAGGCTACCCACAGCGATGGTGCCCTCTACAAAAGGTCTTGGTCATAACCCTGTCATGCTTTATCCCCATAATGGTCTCACCCCGAGAGCGGAGACGGACTCCACCGCATTCCGCTCATTCTTGGTTGTTAAAAATAAAACCTCTCTAAACTCAAAGTAGAGGCCAGCTTTCTGAAAGTCAGAGAGTTGCCCTGAGAGGGTTGCAGACTGAGGGCAACTATGTAGTCAGAGGGTTGTTTTCTTCTCCCTCTTGTATTTTACAGAAACAGCATCAGCTAACAAAAAAGGTATCAACAGTACAAGTTTAAAGATGTTGATTCTGCTTTCCAGAGCACAGCTTTAATTGCCACAATTTCTTTTATTTCTTTGTTGCTCGATTTCAAACAAGTGACAAGAACAAAAACCTGACAAATCGTGCCAGGTAACTACAACAGTTATAACCTCACAGGAAACTTTCTAAAGAGTACAAAACCACGGCCTTGACAAACATCAAACAAGTGACACAAAGCTGCATTTACCATCTCAATGATTTCTCACTATGCTTGCAGCACAGCAGAACAGAAGATTTTCTTTTATAAATTTCCTTTTGACATTTCCTTTCTTTGAGTTTTAAACTGTTTTCTATTCAGGATGCTCTGTGTTTCCTTCTATATTGTACCTTGTGCAGAATATGTCTCTTGTAGATCTTACATGTCCAATGTGACTGCATGGCATATTAAACCATTATGATTCTGAACTCAATACCCTCCATTTCTATTTGCACGATGTCATTAGACGCTCTGGAATACCACCAGGGGCAAGATGGGAACATATAGTTCAAGGTGAAAAACTGCCACTCGACTTTGCAGCATTGTCACAGAGGACACAATGACTGTGTCTGTAGGCATACATGAATGAAAGAAGAGTCCTTGTGTGTCTGTTAATTCTGAAAAGTACTGTTGCATAACCCCTGCAAGGCAAAAAAAAAAAATCGCAATATGTGATGCATTGACTGCAGAGTATCACACACACAATAATAGACATTTCAGTACACCTGAACGTAATTAAAAACAGACTGAACTGACTCTTGCTGAGTTGGTCCTGAGAGATGCAGGCAACACTTCAGAAAACACTAAAAGAAACCAAAATGAAGAAACCACCCTTGATTTTATAGCATTTAGGAATACAAAGTGCACACAACACATCTGAATACGGAAATCCACCATGTTCACTGCAGTGAGGAAAATCAGTTTGTGATCAGTAAACACAGCGTTACCAATTTAGTATCCCAGATTAACAACATTTATGATTAAAATGCTTGACGATCATTAACAATAAGAGGAACTCCAAGTACTGTAACTGAGCTGAACTGCAGCAGGAATCAGTAGTGATATGCACAGGCTAGCAAGCACTGTGTCCACTTTTGGATTTTCCCATGAATACAACAGCTGAGTCATGTATGTGGGTTTGTGGGCTGCTTTATAGTCTGAAAACATCAGAGTCAGAGTCAGAGTCAGACAGTCACTATTTGCATTTGTTTAGACCTAACTTTGCCACATGCTGCTCTGCTCTAGGTATCTGCAACGCTCTGTTACTTTCCATAACTATTTGACGCTTTTTGTGCAGAAAAATTAGTGCAAAGTTTTCCATATGTGATCTTTTCTTATCTCGTTCCCTTCCTTGTCAATTCACTTTAGAGTGTTGCTGTTTGGAGCAGGTACAACTACTATAAAACTTAATACTCGCGTTGACTTGACTTGGTGGTAGCTGACTCACTGAACCATTGCAGCTATTTTCTGATGACACACCAATAGTGTATGAAATAGGGGAGTTGGAAAATGTACAGTCTGACTGTAAAGATATATGCTTGTTGAATCACTGTCCTAACTGTGTGTGTGCCTGTTTTTCTTCTTGCTCTACAAAGGGAACATTTCATATCCACATGAACTAGTAGAGAGCGCTCACAAAGTTTGTGGTCCTGCTGCTGCAGAGAACTGACCCAAGATGGAAACTCTTTTCTCGTCCCTTTTCCAGAAGTACATTCTTTAGCGGCCGCCTCACCTCGACTGATCCCACTCCAACCACTCCACACACACTGCCAGAACCCCCACCACAGCACACACACACACACACACACACATACATGGACAGATACCCAAATCCAAATATCACACAATAATATATTGAAGGTCTAATGGAAAAGGCCATTCACCCATAACATTTCTGCTAATAGCCATGCACCACATTCAATCTTTTTCCATATAATTCAGCTACAACACAACTTATCTCCAGGTCTCACTGGAATTTGATGTGTTACATTTCAGGAAAAGTTTTGGTGTTGAAACTTTTCACTGAATCCACTAAACAACTCCAATTTAAGATCTTTGAGTCAGATCTGTAAAAAGCACATTTTAAGTGACCTATTAGAAATTCCAAAACGCTCTGATTGTAATCTCTGTCTGACTTCTTTCAGTGGTGCACTCACTTTGGAACTTAACAGACCCAAACAAGCAGATTCATTTGATGCATGAAACTTCTTCTTTTTTCTGGTGAAAACGCAGTTTCTGGAACCACAAACAGCACGGCATTCAACCCACAACCCTCTGCAGAGAGAGAGAGAGACAGAGAAAAAACATGTTCTAGGCTAACTCACTCGCCTGAGGCAAAATGTAGGGATTATTTGGTGTGTATAGCTACCAATGAGCAGCTAGATTTCAAAGCATTCACGTGGTGTAGACTGTGAAGATCTAAATAACGGTTCAGGCTGATAGTTTTCCATCTTTCTGGCTTCATTCTGCTTTTGGTTATTCACAATAACCAGGACTGACTGAGAGCATTGTTGACAGCGTATCAGACATGATGGGGAGGTGCAGTTTCCAATGAGACAGCTGATGAATGCTGGGGATTGTTGATCAAAGATTGTAGTTATTGCAGGACGGCATGCCTTGTGTGGGAGGGTAAATGACTGACTTGCATCTTGGAGATTAATTTAAGCTGCTTTCCTTGTGGGCCGCATAAAAAAAGGGGGTTGTTTTTTGAGTAGCGGCAAAAACAGCTGAAGTTTCAAAGTGAAGAGGGACAAAGAGACAACAGGGAGGCATTAAAAAAACCCACAGGGTGAGTTGCTGCTGAGGATGTGTCTTGGTTGCAAATGTGGAGACAGATGAAAGGTTAATATACAATTAATTCACAAAGAGCCTGATAACACAGACATTTCTGCTATGTTAGATATTTCCTTTTAATTGCTTGTGCTGCTAAATGCAAACTCAACTCTTCTTCTGTTGTCTTCCATGTTTGTTTGGTTTTTACTTTCTTGCTGTTAACTACCAGAAACTTCTCATCTTCATAAATATGTTGATATGAAAGCTATTTAAAAGTTAAAACACTGTAATCATCATATTATCAGTGTGGCATCATACTATTATCAGTGAGCTGAACATTTCCGGCACAGATGTTTCAAATTAAAAGCCTTCAGCAGCTAAATGGGTATAATCCTTCCTGTCTTTAAAGGGTTTTAATGTCAAATGGCTGCCCTGAGATCAAAAGCACAACAAAGTAGAAACGATGGAGATTAATTAGTGGATAAAACTTTAAAGAGAGAAACTGAGAGTTTGGAGTTTAACAAGACTTTGTTGTTGTATAGATGGGAGTCATTACAGTATGGGTAATGCCGGTGAATGTGAATGGTGTTCCCCCTCATCTTTTTCATTCTTTTTTGGTCTTAAGTTTTGACTAAACTTTCCTAAATTCAACCCTGACTTCTGCTCTGATGTTGATAATGAATAACAGGGAGCAAAGTGATGGCAAACTGTGAGCAACAGTGTGCAGTGATGCTGAAACTTGGCAATTACAGTAGCTAGTCCCAACAATACTGAGCACTGAATGTGCAGAACTTGCAGGTTTTAAGTTGAAGGTGAGTAAATACAGTGTTTGCACACACTGTACCAGGAATGCTGACTTCTATTACCAGATGATGCACTTTAGTGTTTCTATTGGCAGCACAGAGTTGGGTAGAGTAAACTTTGACCTTTGAGGCCAGTCGATAAAGATGTGATCTCAAAATTTACAGAAAATATTTTGACTGAGGTGCAACCATGACTGTACATGCGTGAACAAGAGGAATAATTATATAATGGAAGTTAATGGAGAGTGAAAAGTCTCAGAACATAGCCTGGTTTCTGGACATCCGTCCACATACATGATTGCATGTCAGCAAACACATGAGCAAAGGCAAACAGACACACACATATGTCTGTATGACACATCTGACTGCGCTCACACTTGCACACGGGCGGCCCAGACTCCACCCCCACTGGTTCAGTGATTGGCCTACTTAGAGGCAGGGCAGCCCACTGGCAGATTTGAATACAGGGAAACAGAGGGGGAGGGATGGACAAAGAGGAGGAGGCGGAGGGGCGGGGAGACGTGGAGGGGGGCGGTGCACTAGTTTGTCCCTGCTCTCTCTCTCTCTCCCTCTCTATGAGCCGGGTCAGGATGGAAAGGCTTACACAGGCAGGGGAGGAAACATGTCATGAGAGGTGATGACACAGCCACAGAGACGTACCCACATCCTCACTGACTCCTAACTTCGCTGCCCGCTGCTGCTCCTGCCGCCGCCGCCGCTGCTGCTGTTACTGCATCCCACAGAGGAGAGAGGGAGCCAAAGATAGCCTCCCTTCTCTCTCCCCACCTCTCTCTCTTCCTCTCTTTTTCACTTTGTTTGTGGATGATGGGATTTTAATCATGTGGAAGGTAAGAGGGGAAGATGACTTGGGCAGCTTATTTTCTTTTCTTCTACTCATTGTAAAATGGGCCTGTCTCACTTTGTGTTCCTCTTAGTTTACTTACATCTGTTTGAGTCTCTGGGGGATTCCCGCACGCTCTCACCCTCTATCTCAGCTCAGACTCTATTCTCAGTGGAAACGAGGAGTGGAAGAGTTGAGTGCCAGCACTACTGGAATGATAATGATAGAGCAGTGGCTTCGGGACCCAGCCAATGAGTGCTGTGGAGCCATCTGTACTGTATGATGGTCAAGGGGAAACTTTATGTTTGCAACAAGGAGTCTGTTTATATTATATGGTTGAAATGATGATGAATGCATCGCTTAATCCTGACTGATTACAGTCCATGTGTCATGCTTTGAGCTGTGAGCAACTTCATTTGTATGAAAAGTTTAATTTATGGGTTTTGGTTTTGAAAAACATTTAATTAACAGATTTGCTTTAAGAGTGGCGATGATGGGAGATTTTATGGTATGATTTTCATATTAGAGTATTAGGGTTAACAGGTACTGACGTTTTGGAATATTAAGTAGAGAAGGACATTAATTTGAGTGAGTGTTTATGTGTGCGTGGGTGGGTGGGGTTATACTGCTGTGTGAGAGTCTGTTTTGTGTGACCCAATTTCATAGAGCCAGTGTGTGTGTTTTGGTGGACGCTTGAAGCCCAAGACACATAAAGACAGGGGACAGTGCCTTGAGGGATGCTTAAAAATGTGTGTGTACTTGAGTGCTGGGAGTGCGTGCGAGTGTGTGAGTGAAGGGGAGTCGCTTTAAAAGCTCCTGAATGTTTGGTCTTTCCTGCACTTAAGACGGAGGGAAGTTTGCGAGTGTAAATTGAACAGCTGAGGTGAGAGGACACGTCCAGCTGGATGGCAACGTGACGTGTTAATTAGTATGCATCCGCATGCAGGTCACACCACTGTACGTGTCAGTTCTCCATTCACATTGGTTGCAGCTCTGTCATTGTCTGTTCTTATGAGCCTCCCAGAGGTCAGCGCATTCATTTTCACAGCATCTCCTGTGTGTTGAGGCATGCACTGTGTGTGTGTGTGTGTGAGTGTGTTGGAGCGTGTGTGTGACAGCTGGCTGCCACAGGCTCAGCTCTACTGCTGATCCTTCTCACCTGCCATGGGTCACAGGGATCAAGAAAATCCAGGGTCAGTGTTTGATGTGCAAAACAATGGGAACTTAAGGAGGGCTTGGCTACTGTAACTGTAGATTATAGGTCTACTTAAAGGAATGAGTGTAGCTTTGATTTGAACAGAAACATGTGCAACCTCTGTGGCAGCTTTTCCACAGTTTTACCCTTAACCCCCTCAGTTTTTGACTTGTTTTTTTCCAGAGAGCTTCAAATGTCGATATAAAAATGTCAGTTTTGTGATGGTGAGGATTATATTTATAGATTTGTTCTGAAAGCCTTTTAAGTTGTCATACTTTTGATGCACACAAACTTGTAGTTTGCCATATCCTCCATTCGCTCTGACAAATGGAGACTAGGAAGTACAAGAAAGCTTTGTCTGAAGCTTGGTTTGTAGTTGTCACGATGCCGACCAATATAGCAACAATAGCATTGTTGCTGTTTCTTTTCCTGTTTCCCTTGACACATTTCAGTGGTATTGTCAGCTGTGGCGAGCTTGAGAAAAGCATGTTAGCTCTCAGATCCTTCAACCCCCCCCCATCCCAACTCCCCTCCCTCCCTAACCAACCTGAAGACTGACTGTGGGAAACATGCAGACAAATATAGTGAAGGGTGTGCTGCCATGTCCTTATCCTGCGTGGGACACGTCTGTCAGTTTAAACTCAGCAGGAGGTAAAGGTGCTCTCTTGATCTTTAAGCAGTTACTCTGAGTGTTGCATTTAAGAAAAACATTCTTGGGAAAACTTAGTTGCCTGTTACTGATAGCATTAGCCACCTACACCACCCTTCCAAAATATGCTGTTATCTCACAAGTGTATGGCTTTGATAATAAATAGGGAGGTACAAACTCATGAGAGTCTTATCCGTCATTAATTGGTTAATTTGATCTTCAAAGCGTCATCAGTCGCCCACTTCAGACGCTTCGGGGGCAAACTACTAATTGCTATCTAAACATCCTTCAAAAAAAGGACAAAGACAAACTGGAATAGTTTTTTTTTTCTTTCCTGCTCACATCCTCCCCTTATTTCCACCCCAGTTCAGTTCATTTTATTCACCCCAGTGCGTTCTTTAATCACCAACCGAATAAGATGAGGGTGCAATGTTGCCATGGAGACTTCAGAAATTGTGACAATGAGCAGAATCGGTTCAGTGAGACTTGGCAGCTTGTGCAGTCCTGTGGAGAGGATAAGTGGTTCCTGAAACTTTTTTTTTTTTTTTTTTACTTTACAGTCGTCAGGAGCTTCTGCATAGGGATACTTTACAAATCCACAGTGTGGTATTACCCAAAACTTTTAGCACTGGAACTATAAATATATTATCATCCTAGCTTGCTCCACTTTTCTTATAATGGAATTGAGAGATAAAAGGCAATAAAACAGCAGATTTTGCTACATGCTTCCATGGTGGCTTGAAGTCTTTGCAATGCAAGCATTTGATGTTTCTAAATGTTTTCCTCTGACTGCAGAGGTTGCATCAGCTTAGCTTGCAGAAAGTGCGAATAAAACTATGCACAAAAGTTCCAAAAGTAAAGCTGCCGCCCTGTGAAACCTTCTACAGTTTCTCCTTTAGAAGCTTAATAAGCAGTGGGAGCGCTGCCTGATAAACAACTTTCACATGTGTGAGAGTCTGAGAATGTGTCATGGCCATTTGATATGCATCGAGGGGTTTTTAGATAATCTGCTACAGACCAGCAGATGTTAAAAGCTGGGTCACCTCATTCTGGAGTACCTGCCACAAGAGTTGACTCTTCAAAACCCAATATCATGTTGTTTCATTCCTCCTTCCTCTAAGGTCCCACTTTGCTCCGTAATGTCATCGTTCACACTCAAAATAAGCAGAGGCTCACAATCATGTGCTATTGTAAACACATTCCTAAGATGTCCATATGTTATGCATTATGATATAGCATGTCCTCTCTGATGTAGGTTAGCAGGGTCATTTTAGGTATGTTTGGGTCAAACTGTGGCCACAGACAGGTTCCATGAGATGGTGCAGACCACCTGTATTTCAACCTGTTTCAAATAAAAATGCCTCCATAATTCCCCAGAAGGGTGTTGAAACAAGAAGAAAGAAAAATGGAACATGAAGTCATGAATTCCGAAACAAGTTCAAATGTACTTGCCGCAGCGCCACATTTTACCTTCAAGGATTCTGTGAAAATCACTAGATAAGGACATGAGAGGATGTGTTTCCAGTAACACTTGAATGCCCAGGAAAGTTCACTTCAAATGAGACAATCCGACTGTGTCACATGACTCCCCTGCAGCTGTCCTGCATAAGCCATGCAGATGCTGCATGCTGTGGCTTCATTGCACTACAGTGCTGTGTTAAAACACGCATACAGTACATGAGCTTACCTCGGCTCTCTGGGCCTGTTTCCATATTGAAAACATGTCATTATCCAATCCAAGTTGCAATGATAACTCAACACTTCAGGGAATAACCACTATTTAATCACTTTCATCTCCACTAGGGATCCTAAGCACATATTTTGAGGCAACATCAATGCATTATGGAGGAAGTGATAATGGAAGGGAGTATTAACTAAATGTGTAGAGCCCTTAAAGGAAATAGAGCACACATGGGCTCAGCTGTGAATCTCCCATCATTCCACATCATATCCCAAACGTTTCTATTCATCTTGCCGCACGAATAAGATTAAATGAACGTAAACAAGGAGGAGCTAAATCAGAAACTGTGAGTGGGATTTATATCTCTATAAATAAAAAAAGGGGAGAGAAGTGGAGTCAAAGTGAAGTCTGAAATGCTAAGCTTTCACATCTGGATACAAAAACTGACAGTAACTGAATTCACTGGTGTGGTGGATTATTTAAGCTACAGCAAACAACAAGGGACTGTACACAAATTATAAGGTAGATGAGCTAGTAGAGGTAGATATACTTTTAGTCTTCATTTGAAATACAGAAAAGCAGCCATGTTTTGGCCGTCTTTAGTCTCAGCCTCTCCTCCATCAACACACCAGTAATTCTTCTTCAGTCCCTAGGATATGTTTTTTACCAAACGTCTGTGTGTAAGTGTGTGTGGTCATGTGTGCGATGGGTGTGAAGATCATTCACCCTGATGAAATATGTCCTTGCCGACACCAGACTTGTTTTTGTCCCTTATAATCTCCGTCCCCCAAAACATCACATCTAATTTCACATGCGGCGCTGTTCCCAATCTGGGTCACACAAGCAACAGTCCAGACAGACCCCCACCATACACACACACATGCACAAGCGTGCATCCAGGCACGCACAAACAACCCACACTCACAAATGTCACCCTTTATAATAATCACTAATAGCCCCGGCATCCAGAGTACAACCAGCCAATCCCGTTAGGTGTGACTGACCGCTTTAGAACATGAAAGGCTGTGATTGGTCACGGCTGGTGTGGTAGGAAGCGGATTAGGGATCAACATGACATGGCGTCTGGAATCAGATAATGACATTATATGTGTGTGTTAACGACCCAGAGAATGCAGATTCATACTGTTGAGGGAGAGGACGAGGAAGGTGAGGAGGTGGAGGAGGAGAGGAGACAAGAAGAGAAGGAAGGATGTGGAGAGATGAGAGAGATTTGGAAATCTAATTCTCTTTTAAATTTGACATCTAAGGCCCCCAGTCTTTTATCACCAGCATAAAAGTAGGATTTGGACTTCTTTAGCTCCTGCTCCGGGCACCATCAAGTATACTTTCTCTTCTTCTGTCTTAATTGGACTCACAGCACCTCCACCTGCCAGACAGTGTGGGGTGGACCAGATGAAATGAATTTCTTCCAGAGCAAGCGCTGCAAGATTTATCACTTACTTCCTACAAGCTGTGGCCAAGACAAATATTTTACTAGGAAATGCTGTAATGTTGTAGTATAATATTTTGCCTTTGCTTCACATGGCAGGGGAACATATCCACACTGATTCTGCATGGCTGCAATACAGAGAGAAAAGAAAGGGGAAAAATCTATTTGAGGAGCACATTTACTATGACCTTGGCATGGAAAGCATGACCCTGAAAAGACAACTCATTCTCAACGACTCTGTGAGGTCGAGGGTTAATCTGTCATAAGTGTGCTATCTGCTGTGGCTGCTTTGTAAGCAGATTACGGTTTTTGTGATTCGCAAATCTCATAAGCAGTTGAGGGATCTTTACAAATTCTACGACAGACTGGAGAAAGAAAAGTTTCAAAAGGGTTTAAATGTTGGAGAAACAGGGAGAGTGGGGGTTGATGTAGAAATTCATAAATAAATATTTCATTTTTAATAGAAATGTGAATAAATGTGGACTTGTATGTGATGTGGGTCACATGATACAAAAACTAACTCTAGATTTCACCTGTTTAATCTGCTTTGGATCATACATACATTTCAATCTTCAAATTTCACCATATGCTGACTGTTGTTCCCAAAATGTGTCATCACAAAGGCTGACAGGCGGATAGCATCGTGTTTACGCTCAGCTTCAGATGCTTTGCCCTCTTTCGCTCTGTTCCACTGTTTCACTGCTATTTTCTGTCTCTTGTGAGTTAAAGAACTGAAACAGCACAATCATACTATCACACACACACACACAGAGTGTATGGTGATTATGTGAGCTAGGTCAATGGGGATGACCTACTTCTCGCTTCTACTCCGCGGACTGCCACAGCGGCTCACGTCAACTCACCAAATTCACCCGTACACCCAGCCAAACGTTGGTTTGGGGTGGTTAAAAAGCTTTCAGCTGCTCACTGTCATTATTTCTGAGTGATTTTGTGTCTTTTTCTGGGGATGAACTCTGGCAAAGCCTCGGAGGAAATAAGACTTTTTTCATATTAGTTTGTTGGGCGATGCTGTTTGTAGTTGTAATTTTTATTTTGCTGAAGATAAGTGAAATACATTTTCCCAGAAGCAGAATTCAAAGAGAACAAAGTCAAAAGCTTTTGTTGATAAAAATTAGAACAAGATCCATAATTATTAGCAATTATGAACAGAACATCATTATAATGGAAAAGTTGTGTAATTATGCACAACTGCAGGAAAGAAATACATTATTTTCCATTTCAAAAACTACCTTCACCTCGTTTCCCTTCTTTCTTTCTTTTTGTCCACATTGTGCTCTTGTCGAATCAGTTTTTAGAAAATGGATAGAGAGCTCCTATGAAAATTTTAACAGCTTAAACTGTGAGTGCAAAAGAAAGCAGTAACCCGCCTGGACCCAAAGTTAATGAAAGATTTAGAATAGCACAGACAAATGGGGAAGTCGACCCAAATATAAACAGGAAGAAGGATCAAAAGTTGAAGGACTTGATGGGCTTTATTAGTTGTTCTCATGGACGTTGCTTATTTGTTTTCCATAGAGCCAGTGTGCATCCTTCAAATAATCTGCGCCTGGGATTTATGCTGACGTAACACTAAATAACGCTCAATTGCAAAAGGTTATTTGCTGACATTTATGGATCAGAGACCTTATAGAAGCTATTCCCTCAAAAAAATCACCTGACATTTGAGGGGCATCAGGGCAATGGCATTTGTAACCCCGGAAATAAGAAATGTAGCATTTGTCTGCTTTTCGACAGTCAGAGGAAGAGAAACACAAAGTGCCAACAATAGAAAGACAGACAGATACAGGAGATGTCAACCAGATTGGTTTTTCTTTGGTTTTTTGAAGGGATGAGCATCAACACACCAACACGTATCCCTCACATATTGTTGTTTACTTACCAAAATATAAGTATGAAAAATGTAATACCACTTTGCTGTTGCTGTTTTCCCCCTTGTTTTAATGTTACAAGCAGCTCATGTCAGAGCAGACAGACACACTGTGTAATCCATTCCTCACAGCTCTAGTTTTGGTTTTAGGCTGAGAGTAAAAGGGTTTGGAATAAAAGACGCAATGTTTATGAAAGTTTTTCACATTTTTCTCGACATATTTTTCTTTGCAAAGAGCAGAGAGGAAATACTTTCCATCCATACTTTACACTACAGGCTGTGGTTGTGTATGACTGCAGTATAGAAATATATTGATAAGAAACATCATTTGCTGCTCGCATACAGAGTCTCTTCAGCTTTGTATTGCCCCCCACTGAAGAGTATTGGTACTGACGTTTCCGTGGTGTCAGCACAGGAGATAAGCCTTTCACACACACTGGCAGCTCTGACAGTTATGAGGCACAAAGTGATGGGGGAAAAATAAACAACATTGCCTCGATTTTTATCAAGTCCCACCACCAATCTGAATCCTCTTTTCTCCCCCCTCATTCTCTGGCGTTCCTATTTCCACCTCCATTCTCCCCCTCCAGCTTCAGCCTTTATTTCTCTGCTCCTCTCTCCTGCTCTCCCTCTGTGACACACACTTTCCTCTGCTCTGTGCTGCGTCACCTCCGTGCACGGTTCAACAGTGTCACCTATGGTATGCTGAGAGGCATTTCACCCTGTCTCACCTGCCACTCTGGGTTTGTACGACTGTGGATGTCTGGCACAAATTTCAGTTTGTGTGTCAGATTGTGGTGGATTTATTCTTTTTATCCTTTAGTGTCTCCAACGTACGCTCCTGTAAAGCACTGACATGTCAGAGCTCCATCAGTGTCCAACTTTTCCAGCTTTGTAAGGAACTTATTTTTTCTCTACTTTCTCTGCTTCTGTAAAAACACAGTCTGCTGTTTCTGTTGCTCATGGACAGCTGCAGGAATGGACTGCCAAAATAAGGTTGCCCATTTAGTGACGATGATTACAGCTGTTGCTGGTCTACGTTATTGTCTCCAACATATTTATATCTACTTTGCTGTTGATTTTGGAAGAAGCATCTGCAAAATGGTCTTATTTTCTGGATTATCTAGCGCCAGACTTAGAATGCTGAAAACAAATCCCCTTCTACACATAAAGTGTCATTAGGCTGTTTGAAAATCAAAGCCCAGTATTTACTCCCCTTTTAGCCTGTCTTAGCCATCTTCTGAAAAGGAAAAACTGCTGATTTCTCCACTTTGTGCACCAGCTAGTTATGTTGCTGCTCTGTTTAGTGCTGTGCAGACACTAAAAACACTAAAAACAACTGCATTATGAAGCCCAGTGCATTTCACTAACAGAAAGCACATGCAAATTTGCAGATGTGCCACAGATTCATATATCTTCATCAGTATGACAACACAACACATGCTTCTGCAATGCACATTCTGCAGTAGAGAGAGAGGATTATATGGAGAAAGGGCCACAGGTTGAACTCAAACCTTCACAGCTGTGGTTAGCATCACACCTTCCTGCCGTCAGGGACACTGTATTTTGCTGCAAAGATGTCAACCAGTGAAAAAGCCGCATTACAGTCAAATGTTTGCGGATAAAATGAGAACACACAGACGCCATCATGGTGTACAATTCTAACTTTCAGTGTCCTCTCTCTCACATAAACTGTGGTTCTTCATTTAGCTGCAGAGCTGCTACAGTGTTTCTCCCTTCATGTGAGGCATGCTCGTCTAGGGACAGAAGGCAAACTGACCAACAGGCCAAAAACAACATGATGTAGTGCATTCCTAACACCTCTCCAACTTCCACCGGACTGTCAACAAGCTTCAGTCTTCGCCGACAAAATATCTCTGGAAATGTAAACACCTGAGGGAGGCTCTGTGGTGCTGCACTGTCTGTGGGAATGTGAGTGTGTATTGATGTGTATGGACATGTAGGGACTTGGAAGTGTAAATGTGTGTGTGTGTGTGTCTCTGAGGATTTGTTGTGTTTACAGGCACTCCAAACACATTTCATTTCATTGGAGGTGTGGGATTGCTGAATTACCTCCATCAGTATCTGTCCTCGACAGCACATCCTCACATGGTTTCAGCACCACCTCTTATTGGGAGGCAAGAGATCAAAGTTGACTCATATTTTTTAAAAAGCTCTCGGTGCACAGTAGTTTTCCTCCCATCACTGCACTACTAATGAATGTTATCAGGCCTTGAATATTATGGACGGCCAAAGTGCTTGGACTGCAGCAGAGAGTGAAGTGAGGATAGTTGATCTGCAGCGCTTGTTTTTTTCTTTCTTTCATAAGATGAAAGGAAACCAAGCGTAAAGATGGTTAGAGAATGAATAGGAGGGATGTTCTCGTCCCCTCAGATGCACACAGGACTTAAGCTCAGTAAACAGTGACATCTGCTGAAAATACAACACTGTGGGGAGAAGTGTGGATGTCTCTCCTGCATCAGATACATGCATTTGTTTTTGTTATCACCTTTCCATCAATACATCCAGAATATAAAAAAGAAAAGCGTCATGTTTTATTCAAAATATGTGTTGTATTATTTCCAATAGATTTCATTTCTGACAATCTTATATAAAATTGCTTATGCAATGATCCCGTTTCTCTAAGGGGTTTCTTTAGATTTCATCTAACATTCAAGTTTTTTTTCAGCAGTTGCAAAATCCCCATTAGCTGAAACAAACTGACAGTTGCCTTATTTACAGCCCGTTGGCTAAATTGAATACATATGAAGAAAGAGCAGAAGAAAACACAACTTGTACACAGCATTGAATTTCTTGCTGAAGTTAGAGCTTCATCTTTAACTTGTGATTTTTGTATTTCCAATCTGTCTTTTTCATCTTTGCATACTTTGAATATACACTTATCAGATCAAATCTTAAGATGAATATCCTCCAGAAATATTAACAATTAACTCCTTTCCAGCTTCGATTTATCCCACTGTCACCATGTGTGGCTCGAAAGCTGGTACTTGTATTAGTGCAGCAGATTAGTGAGAGAATCGTTCACTTTGGTATAAAAGCATGAAATTTGGTACAGATACTCTCTACGGGTCACTCTTTCGGAAAAAGATGTTGGCCACGCAAAAATGAAAAATGGCGGCCATTTTTTCAAGATGGCTGCTAGTTCTGTCAAATGGTCATTGTGTCGATCTTTCAAATTGTGATTGTAGGCATAATCTTTGGTGAAAATACTCTCTCAGGACTGCTTGCTGAAATGAGCCATGTTAAAAAGTTGTCAGAATGTCCCAAGTATCATTTTTATGCAAATTAGTGCCGCCATTGTCAAAAAAACCTAATTTCACTGTATCTCAGTCAATATTGCAGATATCTGAACAAATAAGGGGTCTAGACCCATGTTTTGAGGGTCAGAGATCATAATAAAACTATTCATAAAGTGATCACATGTTGGTGGCATGCTGGGAAGCAAACCTAACCCTTTTACCAATTACGCAACGCCAATATTGGAGATACCAAATAAGGTGTCTAGACAGAGGTTGTTGTGTGTTTAACCAAGTTTCATTTGGATCAAACATCATAATAGAACTCTTGTTGATGTGACCACTCTTCTCTTTCCCATGCCAGATAAACAGTCAAGTAAATGGTTCTCCACTATGCATCACTCATCATCGTTTTCACTGAAATCATCAGAGTTAAACTCATCCTCTCCTTCCTCTTTCTCCTCCTCTTCCTGTTCATGCTCTCCAGTGTCATGGGGATCAACCAGTCAAGTTGGTTTGATAGGACCACAGGACCACACCGGTTTCAACACTCCTTCATCAGTCTTCATCCATCCCTGCCCCTCATCATAGGGTTTTGGTTTTTCCAGAATAGGTTTATCAGCTTGCTAGTACAAGGTGACACGGTAGTTCACACGTTGAGCATGTGGCTTCAGAGCAGAGTGACATGGAGGAAGGCCAGCCAGGTCAACCATAGACTTACAAGTGAGTTTCTTGTCCTCCCCCACCATGTTGCATAGCAACTTGGCACAGAGAACATCCACTGAAGACTCACAACTCTGTCCAGACATCAGACAGGTGAATTGCTCCGACAGCCTCAGCATCTCAGGCTTGACATTCCAAGAAACCTACTTGCAAGGTTGACCTGGTTGGCCTTCCTTCCTGGCCTGCCACTCTGCTCTGAAGCCACATGCCCAACGTGTGAACTACCGTGTCACCTTGTACTAGCGAGCTGATAAACCTATTCTGGAAAAACCAAAACCCTATGATGAGGGTCAAGGATGGATGAAGACTGATGAAGGAGTGTTGAAACCAGTGTGGTCCTGTGGTCCTATCCTACCAACCTGACTGGTTGATCCCCATGACACTGGAGAGCATGAACAGGAAGAGGAGGAGAAAGAGGAAGGAGAGGATGAGTTTAACTCTGATGATTTCAGTGAAAACGATGATGAGTGATGCATAGTGGAAAACCATTTACTTGACTGTTTATCTGGCATGGAAAAGAGAAGAGTGGTCACATCAACAAGAGTTCTATTATGATGTTTGATCCAAATGAAACTTGGTTAAACACACAACAACCTCTGTCTAGACACCTTATTTGGTATCTCCAATATTGGCGTTGCGTAATTGGTAAAAGGGTTAGGTTTGCTTCCCAGCATGCCACCAACATGTGATCACTTTATGAATAGTTTTATTATGATCTCTGACCTTCAAAACATGGGTCTAGACCCCTTATTTGTTCAGATATCTGCAATATTGGCTGAGATACAGTGAAATTAGGTTTTTTTGACAATGGCGGCACTGATTTGCATAAAAATGATACTTGGGACATTCTGACAACTTTTTAACATGGCTCATTTCAGCAAGCAGTCCTGAGAGAGTATTTTCACCAAAGATTATGCCTACAATCACAATTTGAAAGATCAATGACCATTTGACAGAACTAGCAGCCATCTTGAAAAAATGGCCGCCATTTTTAATTTTTGCGTTGCCAACATCTTTTTCCGAAAGAGTGACCCTTAGAGAGTTTCTGTACCAAATTTCATGCTTTTATACCAAAGTGAACGATTTTCTTGAAATATGCAATTAATCTGCTGCACTATATGTTCTACTGCAAAATGAACTATGTGTAATGATGTTATCTGTCCACAATACTAGACACAGGTGACTGTCTCCTTCTAGAGACACACAGACGTATACACTAATTCCTAACTACAGAGCGTGGCTGCAGACAGCCAGACAGCAGAAACACCCCGCCCCTCCACCACTGCCATATTATGCTGAGTGTTAAATACTGTTATTAGAAGAATTTCTACTCCAACCTCAGAAAATAAGTTCCCCACTACCACTGGCTTTATTTTCATTCATTTGAACTGACCTTGCATATCCGCTACAGAAGGTTTAGCGCAGGACTGTTTTAATGAAATGTACTAATATCACTGTAATTATGGTCCTCTGCTGATTTTATATCTCATGAGTCAGCATCATTTGGAAAATTAAATCTGTGTAATTGCTGAGCCAATATGTGTGTGCATAAGGGTGTGTGTGTGTTTGTGTATTCCACAATAAGGTGTACAAAGTGTGACCCTGAAGATCAACTGTTCTCTCCAAACCTGCACTAGTTATCACAGTTCATCTCCAACAAAACAATGGTTTGAATCTCTGTCTGCTGCAGCACTCACTCTCTCTCTCTCTCTCTCACACACACTCCCTCTGTTATTTAATATTCAGTCCTATCAGCAGCTTTGTCTGAGGAGATTTTAAATGCCACATGCATCTGTGGACACAAGTGGAAGTTTCACAGGCAGAATGTGTCAGATCTGATGATGGAGCGAATGAACCGGTTCTGTTTGTCTATGCTATGAAGATATCAGCTTCCCAACTTTCTCAGACTTGATGCACATTAAAAAAAAAAGCCCAACACTTAACACTGGCATTCTTAAAGTCGACTCAGCGGTCTGCTCCATTGAGATATAAGCCCTCACAAGAAAGCAGTGAGGAGTAAGCCGTTTCAGACCATTTAATCACAAATCCCTGTGCTTTCTTTCCCCCTTTTTTCTCCCTCCTTCTCTGCTCTGCTCCATCTATCTCTCTGTCTCTGGCCTACAGACAGCTGAGCGGCTCTTCTGGATTTCGCTGACGCTGCGCCTGGTCCCGCCTGGCCTCCTCTGAGCAGGATGGACACTCTGGAGTCAGAGCTGACCTGCCCAATCTGCCTGGAGCTTTTTGAAGACCCACTTCTGCTCCCCTGCGCCCACAGCCTGTGCTTCGGCTGCGCCCACCGCATCCTCGTCTCCCACTGCACCACTAACGAATCTATTCAGAGCATCAGCGCCTTCCAGTGCCCCACCTGTAGATATGTCATCTCTCTGAGTCCAGAGCGTGGATTAGAAGGACTTAAGAGAAACGTGACCTTGCAGAACATTATCGATAGAGTTCAGAGAGCCTCGTCTTCGGCCGGGCTCCCTCTACCACTGCCGCTGCCCGCGCCCCACAGCGGGCCCAACTCTCCCGGCGAAGAAGGGAGCAACCGGTTGGCACTGGTCCCCGTCAGCGCCGCCATGTCTAGCCCAGGTACGCCTCCTGAACCGGTTCAGTGCCAGTTCTGCGAGCAGGACCCCCCGCAGGACGCGGTCAAGACGTGCGTGACGTGCGAGGTGTCATACTGCGAGGAATGTCTTAGAGCGACTCACCCCAACAAGAAGCCGTTCACCGGCCACCGGCTCATTGAGCCCATGCCAGACTGCCACCTCAGAGGGCTCCAGTGCCTGGAGCACGAGGAGGAGAAGGTGAACATGTACTGTGTCACTGATGATCAGCTCATCTGCTCACTGTGCAAGCTGGTGGGAAGGCACAGGGACCACCAGGTGGCAGCGCTGAGCGACCGCTATGAAAAACTCAGGGTGAGCACAAGTTTTTTTTGGTTTTTCACGCTTGAAATTTAGCAAAGAATATGTCCGATGTCTTTTAATGGTACTCTAATTAAAACCTGCTGCCATTGGAACAGATTTACTTTAATGACAGATAAGGATATAGATTCATCCTGTTCCTTATCTAACACATAATGAATTTTAAACTTTAATTTTATTCTGCTCTGCAGTATGAAATTTCCTATTATCCTTACCCAGGTATCTAACTCGATTATCAAGTGAGATTTCATCATCTCACGCTGACTTATTATCTCTCCTGAATAATTAAGCAATTAGCATAATCACTAAAGCATGCCAGTGTGCCAGGAGGGTATTTAGAAGCATGCACACACAGTGAATATGGGGAATGTCATTAGTGACGAGGCATGGTGTCTCCAATGAGGTTGCAGGTTAACAAGTGACAATTGCCTGCTGGGTGTAGGTGTGCTTAATTGAGCATGGCTATTACAGTATGCTGGTAATGGCCATTGAGGAGGTATATGTCTAAGTGTGTGTGTGTGTGTTACACAGAGCACTAGGAGGAAAATGTCCAGCGGATGCAGCTAATCTCATAATCAGCCCTCTAATAAAATACCACTCTTCCTAAAAGGCTACTCCACGGATTTAGATTTGTCCTTCAACAAACTTGGAGGAACCTGATAACCCTGATGACATCACCGGGTTATTTTCTCATCATAATGCTGTTTTCAAAGCTGCCAGTGACAAGTAAATTGACCTTCATTAATGAAATTGGTGGAGTTTCCAGTGTTTTCAATGATTTTTAAAGAGACAGAAAATCAGTCTGCAGCAGATTGTCAATCATTCTGAAGCAACAGTGCCAAACAAAAGTTATCGTTATAGCTTCTCAAATGTGTGGAGTGGCTGCTTTGTCCTCAGTGTGCGCTCTGAGAGACTGCAGCAAAAGATTTATCAAAAAGTCGTTGAGCTGATTCATCTTTGCAGAGGTACCACGTCACCATCTGGGTCAAAACTAAATCTTTTCTGTTGATTAATCCATCCAACAAAAACTTTTTTTTTCAAGCCTGCTGATTATCTCACACATTAGCTCAGCAGAGCTTCTCACAGAACAATGAGCGAGAAAATATATTGTACTTTTCCAAGGCCTCATTTACCCAGGGAACATTTCCAGCAATAACTCCACTCCATGCTCACTCTGAGTGGTTTCACCTTACTAAATGAAATGTCACGGTGCCAGTCCTATGAGAAACAGGTTTCCCTCCTTTACCAGAGGTTTGAAACACATGTTCAAGTGTGAAGCAGTTTCTAATATGTCCACAGAGAGAAGCATGGCTGCAGTGAAGCACACTGATTTCACAGCACTGATGCTGTTGTTCCTGAAATATTAGTGCAATAGTGTAACACTGAGTAATAAAACGCTCTTTTAACAATCAGGTGATTAGAACCTTGTATTCTCATTGTTTTCTTCCTTCCTCAAGAAATTAATTAAAAAAATAACCTCACATTGCTTATTTCCCTGGGGTGGTCTTAAATCTGCATGGAGCTGCTAATGCCCCATCTCATCTATTATTATGGGCCCTCTGCTGGTTGGCACCATTTATTGTTGAAGCGGCCTCCACGTCCTTTGCCATCAGATTTGCTGCATGTGTTTACACCGTCTCATCTCGCGTGTTTCAGCAAATCTGAACAGAGGAGAATAATTAGCAGTAAAGCTACAGGTCAGTGCATCATCTAATTATCATGCTCCTGTTTCTAATTACTATGCCCCCCCACACACGCTCTCCCTACATTCATCCACGGAGATAGTGGAGCGTAGCACAGGTCAGTGCACCCAGTAGTTATCGTATAGGCTAATTATGTGATGTAACATAAAAAAATGAAACAAAGCAATGGGAGTTTTCTTGATCACAGGTTCTTGTTAATTACCTGTGTGTGCACAGAACATGCCCATATGATACAAGCATGACATGCCATACTGGGAAGCCTACACATACACTACTTATTGTACAGTACTTCACCCAAGATGAAGGAAGACTTACAGATTGCATGTGACGCTTCCTGTGTGAAGCACAGGTGCAATTATGTGATTTACATTTTGTGCAAATCCATACTTTGCCTGAGGAGCTCACACTGCATCCCTGGTGCCTTCTGCTTTACAAGCCGAGCTGCTGAACATCAAGCATGACTTGAAAATAAAAGAGTTAGGAGTTAGCAGCTTTGGGAGAAAGTCCAAAAAATATGCTTGTTATTCTGCAATTTTGAAAAAAAAAAAACATGATTTACTGTTGCGCTTACAGCTTTCACAAGCAGCTAAATATTCAGATTCCTTCCAGAAGTCAACTCTGGTTTCTTGACTGACTAAAACAGCAAAATGAATCATTTTAGAAATGGTTGTAAATAACACTGTGCTCTGGCTCTGACTAAACTCAGAAAGGCTCATGGAGAGTGAGAAACTTTGTAGTCTGTCATCTGCCTTGTTGGATTTATCAGTGTGAACTTCTTTGCTGCTGCTGCTACTTTATATGTAATAAACCAAATAAATAAATCATGTGCTGCTGTTTGACACAAGTTGCAATGTTTTGTGAGGACATTAAGAACAGATGGGTAACCAAAGCATGTGTAACTGCTTCATTGATTTTTGTGCCGTGGCCTACACCCACAGAGCCAAGCGCATGAGGCTTGCATGTCTGCACACACATACACGCGGGACCTCCCCCTCCCATGCCATCTGCCCTGTAGCCTCACACTAATCTGAAAAAAAGCCACACACGACCTCCTGCCTCCTGCACAGAAAACAAATGTGGCATTTCTGCCAAAAGTTGGAGGGGATTTGAGCACCTGTTCAACTCTCAGACCTCGGTCCACATCCAGCTGGCACATGACGTGAGTCTGATATAAAGCACGGGTTTAGACCCCGTTCGCCTTGATGACCTTCACAGGCCCAAGGCACGGCATTTAAGTGGAAGTGAACAATATGGCAATATGGTACCTTTTGATTTTAGCCCTGTAAAACAGACTGTGCACTGTTTGTAAGATTTTACACAGTCTGATCTATCCTCTGTGCACTGGAGCATTTTTCCCCCTCTGATCACTAAAGCCATCAACATACTTTTTCTCTGATATTTGCAACTAGGATATCAAATGATTTCTACTGATGCAAGACTCTGAGTTGTGGAAAACATGCAGATTTATTGAATAAATGATTAGTTGATAAGTAAATAGAGATTTGTTTTGCATCCCGATTAAAACCACGGATGAGCTGCAGCTTTTACAAACATGAGTTCAAGTTGACGATGAAAGGTTTATTATGGGATACATTATACATTAACAATTTAGTTAAAGCACATCATACCACATTACTGCTTCTTTTTAAAACCATTTACTTGTTTTGCTGCATCTTCAATTACAGCAAAGCTTTAAATGTATCTCCGCCTCAGGCCAAATTCTGTTTCCAACTAGGAAGCTGAGTTCTGTACATGTCAGTTCACTTAACCTTAATTCATCTCAGTAAACATTTTCCTTTTTATTTTTAATTTTTAAATCTGTGTGGCAGCGTTTTGTGGTACGCATTAAGTAGAAGCATGCAATAAACCACACACTGCAGATGAATCTTGACAACAGCCACTTTTAATTATGATTATGTAACAAAAGTAATGTCAACAATAGAATAAACTTTTACATCTAGAACATTTGGACCATGTTCTGGTCTAGAAAATGAACTTAAAAGAGAGGAGTAAAACAGAAAGGCACAGGAACCTCAGCGTCAGCTAACCCAGCGGTTAAACTTGAACTATTTAAGATGTAACAGGCAGTCACTTTTTCCCCACTTTCACTCAGAGATGATGTTTTTCTTTCACTTTGGAGTCTGACAAGTTGAAACTGTCACATTTTCCAGACCATTTCATGCATATCACTTTTTGCTCTGATCTGCAGGAATTTGAGATATCTCTGCACTCAGCACAGGGAGGAAAAAAGAATATCAGATGATTGGAATACTTTCCTTTTTTCAGTGGTTGTGTGTCTGATAAGAGAGCCATGGAGGTTATTGTGGGAACACCCATCCTTTTTCAGAGATAAAATTACCCCCGTCACAGGAAATTGACGAAGAAGGCAGCTGGAAATAGCTTTTAAAGTCCTTGGCTGTGGGTCTGAGGAGAAAGAACCTTGAGGATAAAAGATGGGTGCTGCTGCTCCTGCTGTGTGTGTGCATGTGCCAGCGCTGGTTTCAAATCACAGGTGTGTTGTGTTTATGTAGTAATCCTTTTGCTTTAATCAGCTGTCCCTTCAGTGTTGCAACAACATACTTTGGGCTTGTCAAGTGCCAACATGCACTATAAAACACGAGCACGCACAAAACATTACATTTAATTCACGGCCTTGCAGAAACGCTCAATATTTACCTTCATGTCCTCCAGCTGTCACATTCATATTTTATATTGTGAATACACTTATTCCCTGACTTCTTCCCTTAATATTATTAAATATTTCAACCTCGGCTTCATTAAACTACTCTTAAAGTGAATCATGAAAGTGCAATAGCGGCTTTTCTGACCTCCAGAAGTGATGTAGAAGTGTACTTAAGGGTGTGTCAGCACACCGTGACATCATATCCATCAGTGCTAATGGGTGTGATTACTTGAAACTTTCACCCAGTCAGGGCATTAATATGGAAGAAGTCTCCAGACAAATAGAGGGCAGAATATTACTAGAAAGTGGGAGGTCGACCTCTAATATAAAAAACAAGGGCTTGATACTCACACAATGCTTCAAGAGCCAATCACAACCACATCTGTGCCCTCACGCCCCAATAAACCTCACCTCGTCACAGGGGAGTTGTTAACATATTGACAGGACCTTGATCCATTAGGGAACGGTGTTTTGCATATTAACTAGCGGGTTGTTTTCTTTGGTTATTGATGCATTGATGATGATTTCACAGCCAGTCTGCCCAGAGACCCAGAGAGACAGGTGAGATGGAGTGGTGGCAGAGGTGGAGGATGTCCCTCTCCCGTCCTCATGTGGGACTGAGGGCAGACTGGACACTTGAGTGCTTCTCTACTGCCTCTTGAGGTACAGAGTGGTATTACGAGTCAAAGTCAAAGTATCAGCAAAACAACGACATGACCTTAACCCTTTCTTTTAATAAAGTTTAAAACAATCACTTTACATTAGAAGGGTGGTTATATTACTGACTGTTACTTTTCCTTGCATAATGTGCATCAAACCTTCAAAAAGCTTCCTTAAAGAGCTGAGAGCTGCTTCCTGCTGTCTGGAACACAAGCCTGCCTCAAAAGACTTGGTTCTCTCTCAGTTGAAGTAAATGAAAGCTATTATCTGAAGATTTACAGTGCATTGTGCAGAGATCTCTCTTTTTTGCGTTTGGCACTGATTGTTCCCTTTGCTTGAGGCTCTTCGTGTCTCTCAATCAAACACGATCTCTCTCTCTCACACACACATACACACACTCACTCCCCAATTTCCCCCAATACAATGTTCCTTCCCTTCTGCCTTTTCTTTTATTCTCTGCAGTGCTCTGCTTTTGAGTCAGTGCTGCTTTTTTTCCTGCCAGAGCCATCTGGTTGTCTCCCAGACTGATACTAACACACACATACAAACACGGTTTCCAATTTACAGGGGAGCTTAAGAGTAGGAAAGTGGGTGTCGAGCAAAGACAGCGGCACCCTCTATCAAATACAGAACACCCAATACAACAATGACTTAGTAATAAGACAGTGTAGATGTGTGGAGAGATGGGTGGACACAGCAGTAAAAACAACAACTCCTGCTTTAATTTCTATCTTGCTCTCCAACCATCCACCTTTACTGTCTGTTCTTGCCTCAAGTTTCTTCTTTCTTTGTGAAGAAGGTTTCTCAGATCCTGCTCTAACGCACTCTCACCGTTACTCTCGCTCACACACATACACAGACACATATGAGCAATGAGGAAAAGAATGGAGTGAATTTGTGTCAGTGCGGTGAGGCTTCCTGAGAGCACAATCCTGCTCAGTGTCACAGCAAATCTTGAAAAGATGAAGCTCCTCTGAAGTTCACTTGCCTACCTGTCTCCATCTGTGGTGGAGTGTGTGTTTGTGTGTGATCCCCTCGCACACCTTTTTATCATCACTTGTTGTGCGAGTTAGTCCAATGGAGGAAAATATCAAGAGGAGGGAAATATGGAGCCATGCAACTTTTATTCTTAAGCCGAGAGGGAAGACGTTAGCTGATGAAACGTATGCAAAGCGTGTTTTCAAAGAGCGGATTCTTGTTGGCTGATATGAGACGGAGCTGCCAGTGGATCTGAGTGCTACAGCTTCCTACTGATTAAGAGCAGATGTTGTGGAGGGAACTAGCTTTCCTTTGAATAAAAAAAACATCAGCTGACCACACTTAAGAAAACAAATCTTATTTTTAGATGTGTATTTACATGCTTGCTGCTCTGACTGCACGGTTGGCCTCCGTTGCTATGTAACCATGGAACTCACTGTGGATTAGAGATGCCTTGTCATCAAGGTGAGACACGGTTTTCATTTTAGGTTTGACACCTTTGCCGAAATCAGCTGACAGACGTTTGACTTAAACCAGTAAAAGAATGATGAAATCACTCCATTTTCAGCAGCACTACGAGTTCCCATTTAATTTACAATGTAATTGAAGATTTTATTGATTACCTCTTAAGGCTTTTTATAGTCTGACTCCAGATTGTACTTTTAAAATAGCCGTCTTCTTAACAGTTGTTCAGCCTGCTGGCTGTTCCTGTGTTTAGGTTTAAGACTTTGTGTTTCATACACTGAACGACCTATTAAATTATTTTATGACTGTTTTATTGGTTCTGCTTTGTTGTGTTTGTTCTTGTATCTTAGGATACATATATTTATTGCTTGTTCTGTGTAATGCATGTTGTAATACTGGTTTTAATAACTACATCTACTTTATATGGTGCTGGGTGGTGCATCATAGAGATGCAAAAACTAATTTACAACACAGTAGCTCAGCTGCCATCCTTTCATCTATCATACAGTACCTGCCAACATTAACCTTGATCTTAATTTGATATTTCAGAGTCAAAAATAACTTGCATGCACAACTACCTTGTACAGCATGTTTACAATACATGAAACAATATGGCTGACTAATTGTATGTAGCAGTATTACTGTGTTTTTAGGAAGTTGCACCTTGCATCTTGGAATAAAAACATTATGTTTCATTATATGCAAAAATAGCTGAAACTATCCTGACTTCCTCTAGAGACCAAACTTTATCTTAACATCCTGTTATTTATTGGAAAGATGATTTCCTCGGGGAAATTCAGAGCTCTCTCCAGACCAGTGTAAAACTAGTTTAATAAGTGCCACAATCTCAGTGGGAGAATACATTAGTGAAGCTAGGAAAATATGTTTTAGGCGAGATCCCTTCCTGTTCAACTGATTTTGCATCAAAAATCAAAACAATCTGAAAGCGTTGGCTTACTGTATATCTAAAAACTCATCAAATCAACAAGGTTTAGCTCAATTGGTTCAAGCACAGATTAAATTTATACAGACGCTTTTTTTTCATGGAAATTTGGGCCAGACTGACAGCAAAGAAGACGGGCAGACAGAGAGAGAAAGAGATATGGTGGATAAACAAGCGGGATTGACAGGTGATCAGCCTGACAGCCAGGCAGTTCAGCTCCCTACAGATTAATACTAGTTGGCAGCATGGACACTGTAGATGTAGGTTAACCCCTGCATGTCCAAATCTGGCTCTACACAAGCACACACACAACAGAAGGAGTCAAATACACAAATACACATGGAAGCATGGGAACTGACAGAAGGTTTCATTTTTTTAAATGCAGTTTGTTGTTCCTTCTGTGCATGTCAGGATGTATTTCATGTACTGAAGACTGTACAGTATGTGCAGCGATGTAAAGTAGAGAGATATGTAACATACTGTAATTACGCGTTTGCTGCATGCACACCCCACACGTGACGCTGATGCCGACTTATTGTTGTGTTCCTTATAGTTTTCTAAGAGGTTTAGTTTATTTTTATCTCTATGGACAATAATACAACGACAGCATCACACTGAGTAGACCTTTATGCTGCTTTTGCTTTTGTGTGTCATCACCGTATTAAGGCCATCCATTTTGCCCCCCCTCCTCCCAGTGTCACTACAGTGCACACACACAAACACACAAATCCTGCCATCTCTATCTGTGTTTACCGCTGTTGCTTATTCAATATCCCCTCTGGGGTAACTCCGCTTTAATCCTCAACACAGCATCAGAACCTGGCTTTGTTTACACTGCTGTTCAAAAAGTGGTAAAAGGTTAAGCGAATTTAGATAACAATGTAGCGTGTCTAGCTAGTTGGCTGTCTTAATTTGAAGCAGAACACTTTGAATTTGCATCTTAAAAAGACGCAAAAAAGGATTTATCCAAATGCTAAATTTATTCTGATACCTGTGTCTCTGCAACGCTTTCTTTGACATTTAGCTGTCCCGGCCTTGCTACACCAACACACCTACACAACCACTTTTTTGAGACCTGCAGGTAATCATAGCATTCACCGAGTCTGAGCCTAAAATCATTTGGAAAACAGTTTTGAACAGGACAGTGGAGACGTGGCATCAGAGCGGCTTAAGCACGCTCGGTTTGGCAATAACATGACGGTCTTAGAAGGAAAAGAGACAGCTTGTGCCCGAGCGGATAAAAAAACAGAAAACGAGAAAAAAAAAACGGGAAAAAGGGGGAGGGATGAGGATAAAAAACAGGGAGGAGCGTTAAGGGACAGCGCTGACGTGCTGTCACCTGTTTGCCGGTTCGTTAGCCAAGAGCGCTGCTGCGTGCTCTCATAGGGAAAGCTTTTGATGCCTAATTTGCTGCTTGGCCGGGTTTGCGCATGGCTTGGTGCTCAGTGGAGTGGCTGTCCCAGTCACATCCTCTCCTAGTGTAGGCTCCTCTGTCGGAGGCTCAGACGGGGCAGGATGAGGAGGCAGTACAGGGATGAGGGTTATCACCCGCGCTCAGAGGTACGTGGACCTCAAAATGCACGCCTTCAAAATGAGACAAGAAGACTGTGCAATACTTGGGGATATTTGTGCAACAAAACTGCTGTTTTTTAGTGACTGTGCACCGAGGAATATTGGCTTGCATTTTCTAGACTCAGGCTGTTATTTTTACTTGCTTTACAACTTTTTTTTTGTTTTTTTGATGTAGCACCTGAGGTTGTCTTGCAAAGTTTTTGTCTCCTGTAAGCAGATAAACCTAAGGGGGTCTATTTGTTGCATTTCTATCTCAACTTTGATTTACAGCTCTGCCCTACATTTTATTTGCCTTCGTGTCCCAGGCATGTATTCTCCTGTTTGTTGACTCTGTTTTGTCTTTGTTTTGTTTGCTACAGCAAGCCCTGGACTCCAACCTGACTAATTTGATCAAGAGGAACAATGAGCTGGAGTCACTAATGGGGAAACTCATCCAGACTTGTCAACATGTGGAGGTGAGTCCCTGTGGTCCTCTGAGGTCAACACAGACCCACATTGTCTCTGACTGGTTATTGTTCCATGTGTTTAGATTTCATTGTGGGTGTTAGACAATTAATCTGCTTTGGGAAATCTGTAATGTTACCAAATGAGTATGTTTATTTATTTATTTGTTGATTTTATTCTTTGCAAAATGATGCATCACTGATTTCTGTATTTGTAAAATCCCACACAAATATACAAGACTGATGAATGCATTTACTCACAGCAGCATGTTAGGTTTTCAACCTCCAGCACCACACACCCAGATCGTGACTCAGGACAGAGACCAGTGTGCTCTAGCTTAGCATGAAGCTAAGGTGACCAGCTAAAGTCACTGTGAACAGTTGAATAAAACGAGAATGATTTATTATATTTTACTCCTGATATGACATGTAGACTGTAGATGCTGTACTGTATGTTCTATCTTTACATATATACAAGCTGAACTGTGTTATCAGTAATGTGGTGTGAGCACAGTCGTATTGGTTTTGTAATCACTTAACATCTGGTACTGTAGGTCTAATATGCTTATCATATTATAAAAACAAAGAGTGTGAACGTCTGTGTGTTGAACTCTACAGAAGGCAAATCTGTGCTAAGCCTGCTGGTTCATGTTATGTTGGCCTACTGTGCAGCTTTAAGTAGAGCAATGCCATAGGGTTAAAAGGCAGTGACATCTTAGTTTAGCAATAATGGAGAATGGCCTCTGTGTCTGGGGAGACCTACAGTACAAACTGCAAGGGAAGGGGATTGGGATTTATTATGGAGATTCAAGACTTTTTTTTTTTTGCCGAAGTGCTGAGATCTGTGTGTCTAAGTATGTTTTTGTGTCACCATCACGCAAGGATGTTGTTGTGAGCTAAGCTGGAGGGCAAACTTTGCTGATGCAGGAATTTTAAAAAATGCTACCATATGATCCTTTCAATCACAAAAAGACCAAAAAAAGCAAAACACTCTACAAACAGAAATGAATAAATAATGTGCACATGAAGGGTTAAAATGCTTGACCTATTTATCCACACAGTGTTACAGTCACAACTACACATGTGGTGGGCTTCCACAACACACTCGAAAAGCCCAAAAATAGCTTGTGAAGTGTAAAGCGACTGGACATGGTCGTCAGGTGTGAAAACACATTTTGCACAAGCAGGGGATGGAAATTTACTGAAAAACACCCCAAAAATAACTGATCAAGAAAAAGAAATGCATGAATGCATAAACTCAGTAAATGAATCCACAGACGAGGGATGATGTGACAGTGTTCAAAAAAGTGAAGGAAGCCATTAATGGAGCTTTCTGAATATTTCACATCAGATTCATCTGTTCCAAAGCTTCTCTGGAGAGAGCTGCTGAGATTCCCTGACATCTTTCACACTCCCGACGTTGTATAGAAACTACACATACATGCACACACATACTTTGATGATAAGACTTAGATGCATTTCTGCAGGGGAGCTGAATAAGTTATTAGTTTGTTTCTGACTAATTTAAAATGTTAAGGATGGCAACCCTGCTGAACTGATCCAAACATCGCATCCAGTTCCAACGAATCCCAGTTTGTGTAATGTAATGTTACTGCACCACAATATTACCAGCATTTGTAATCTTGCAACATTGAGTCTCGAAGAAAAGGGAACTCAAATATTGTGTTGACATGAAACAAAAAAGAAAATGAGCAACTTATTATTCCAAACCACTCGGAAAAAGCTAAGTCTTCTGGGCTTACAGCTTTTGCTTGGAAAATCTAACTTCACAAAGCCATGGGGGGAAGAAAAAAAAAACACCTCTTTTTTCTTTGGCACTATGCTCAACAAACACAGTGTTGGAGGGTCAGTGAATACGTTTGGACTGAAAGTTTATATTCTCCGCCTCTGCAGAAAGTTTGGTTAATGTGGCTTGAGTTGGAACGTCCTGGAGGTTTGAGTCGTGTCTGCGTGAGTGCGGTTAAGTGACTCACATAACGTGGCTGTAAGGATGCAGTCTGTCAGACTGATCATATGCACCATAGGGCTCTGCCTACAGTCATTAGATGCTCCACATCTTTACAAGACACATGATATATTCTGATCACGGTCTGCAATAGGTCACAGTGCTGTTACTATTATTAGAATTTCCTCATTCTAATTTACAATAATATGGTCTTCCTGTGCTGCTTTGGACTGTGGAGAGTGTGTGGCAACATGTGTGAGTCAATGTAGCCTTGTGGGTGACTTTTCCAGATAAATGAGCATGTCCTCTTGGTTCACATTGAGTTCTTGCCAGAGAATCAAGAGTTTCATTGGAAACTTAACATCAATCTTTGCTGCAGAGAAACAATTTCAGAACAAATTTGAGTTAAATTGTTGTTTATCAGTTGTGGGAAAAGATTCCTGACTCATTAGCACATTCAAAAGTAAAATCAGCTGGAGACCAAAAGAGCAGATGAATTTAAGTGCGTCTTCTTTTGATTCCAAAGAAGCCTCCTCCCCAAACCCCACTGTTTTTAGATCTGCATAACTCTACTAATTGGTGCATAGACTGCCACAAAGAGATAACATACAGTACACACGCTTTTCACAGAGTAAACAGTTTTAAACCTTAAGATTCCCCACAGCTGTCACAGTGATGTCGAAGAAACCAATTAGCAGTGTTGAAACAGACAGATGTGCCTGCGTGGCTGCAGCTCCCCTGCACAGCACAGCTAAGGTGTTCAGCTCAGCGTGGCTCACATAAGCTCTGAGATGTAATCCAGGTGGCAAATTGTTTCTGTTGGCAACATGATCCCAGAAAAAAACAACAAAACAAAACAAAAAACAACTACCCCAAATCACATAATGCTGCTTATGAAGGGACATTAAGGATATTGAGGAAGTTCTGTCCTGCTTTGTTTAGCTCTGTTGAGAAAAGGCAAATAAGTCGCCATGATGTCATTACTAAAACACCTGTCAACATATGTGTGTGTGCATGCGTGTAAGAGGGTGTGTGTGTGTGTGTGTGTGTGTGTGTGTGTGTGTGTATGAATAACTCTGCAATCTCTTGTTGGCTTGGCAACACATACTTCCCTTTCATTGCTCCCCATACTATCACTTTGCTGCAGCAACAAAACACTTTACAAGGTGCTGAAATGACCACAATGAGAAATCACACATAATGTTAAAGCTCCAGCCTTAGAATTGGACAACTTTTATGGCCTGCTGAGACTGCACCGCTTCCAGCAGCAAACTGAATCACATGCCTCAGAGAATGGAGCTGCCATTTTTCTTCTAAAGACCCTAATGGAAGAGAGACCCTGATGTAATCAACAGCATCAGCTGCAGTTTTCCAAACACCTTCCAACTAAATTAAATCATATTTCTCCACTTTAATTGCCATCAGTGGGTTTTCAGCCAAATGGATCTTTGAACCCACAGCCACATAAATATATACTTTTTATAGAAAGGCATGACAACACTTGACATTATAATTTCTGAGCCTGAGGCTCTACAACACCACTAATGCTTGCACGAGTTCAACTAAACAATATAACAAATGTTACTGTTGGCAGGTACTTTGTTTCCATGATCTGTTATCTATACTGTAAAACATATGTTTTTAAATGGGATTTAAATATGTATACCTGATATCAATAAATCAATATCAAGTGTCTCATTCCCAGCTTGTCTGACAGAAGGATTCCCCATTTCAAAATGGCCACAAATGAGGGAAGAAAGGCTACTTCTTGTTACTAAATTCACACTTATCTACATAATATACTACACTCAGTATCTGAATAAAGTGCACTACACTGTAAATAGGGGCTGATTTTGGACACAGCTCCTTGGTCTGGAGGGCCATGTCTACCTCTAATTAAATGCCCTCCTGCTTATTTTACCTGTCACTCAGCTCTCAGGAGGCAGAATGGCTGAATAGGCCTCATTCTCTTACAGGGCACTCAACATCCAGAGATCACTTGGACAAACCAGAGGTCTTCTGGAAGTCCATCCTTTGTCTGGACTAGGGATGCACCGATATGAAAATTTTGGCCGATACCGATATCCGATATGAATTTTTCTGTTATGGCCAATAACCGATATTTACCAATATCGATATGTGAAGGGTTTTTTAAAGTTTCTGAGATGATACATTTTTGTACAGACTGAAAATCATGCAAACTGAATTTTTGAATGTCTTCCTTTATTTTCAGAATGTATTTTACTTCCAAATAACAAGGTTACAGGCTGCCATCCTCCTCGCATTACCTCAACTTTGTAGGTTTTGCATACGAATATATATGGGCCGATATATATCGGCCCAATTTTAAACATCGGACCGATACCGATATGTTAAAAAATGACTAACATCGGCCGATACTGATATTGATGCCGATGTATCGTGCATCCCTAGTCTGGACAGATGAGTCCAAAATTGAAATATTTTCCCACAATCTTTAAGAGTTCACAAACTTAAAGCAGCACTGTACAGGATATCGACTACAGATCCACACCTTCATCCACTTGCTTTGTTTATGTAAAACACTGTGAAAATTGGTTCTCAGGTGAACGCGTCCCGCCAGGAGGGAAAGCTCATGGAGGAGTGTGATCTCCTGATTGACATTATTCAGCAGAGGAGGCAGATCATCGGCAGCAAGATCAAGGAGGGGAAGGTAAGGAGAACACTCAGAGGGCGGTGGAGTGTGACAGCAGAGAGGATTTATCCTGGTATGCTCTTTAATTATGTATTTCCATCTTACATTTCATATCTGCTCACTTTTCTCACCTCATTTTCTAGTGTAGCAAACAGTGAATAAACTCTTATTTGTTGCCCATTTCAAAGCTTCCCATGGATCCACTTGTCATTTTGCTATTCCACTGCAAACAGTATAATCTGCTTGTTTGTTTGTTATTTGCCAATATACTGATGCTTTTGTAGCTACTGATTTACAGCAACTCATTAGGATGATGTTTCCTTCCATCAGTGAACCATTCCACAGGTACAATGATCACCAAGGGACAAATATAGCCTGCAGATCCAATATTACTCTCTAATGTGCATAAATATAACAGTGAGTTAATGCCACTATTCCTTCAGTAGATGAAATCTAACGTGCTACTGTGGTACAAATCAATTTCTCTCATTAGTTTGATGGGCATTCATAATCCAAAGGGCTCCATTTGATTGGCTGTTAACACCATCACTATTCAAACACACTATTACCCGACCTCATTTTGTGTCAAAATGCAATACTGGATCGCAGACACTCGATGTGATCCTTACATCATGAACAGACAACAGACTGTTCAGCTGCCTGAAACACAAGCCCTTCAACACATGCGAAACAGACGGTGATAACAGTCCGACTGGCCAAAAGTAGATCCCAGAGCATATGGGCGGGCGTATTTACTTGTTTTCTAAACCCAGATGATTTTTTAAAGCTGTGTCTAATGAGACTTGGAACACATGAGGGAGATTTTTTCTCACCATGTAATGCAGCTTTTAGGATTGTATCACAGTGGAGACAGAGATGCATCCACAGTTATTTATTTTTAGGCCAACAAATTTCTACAAATTGCCTATTAGAGGAGGGCTAATCGTGATTAGAAGCTCGCAGGAGTTTCTCTTGTTAGTTTACCTCATGTCTTTATTTCTTAACATGATGACTTTGCACATTTCTGTGCGTTTTTGGCTGAAATCACAGTGTTTCAGGTTACTTATAAGCCAAAGTGCTGATGAAATGTCCTTTGACCTCAATCCAGCCACTGACCTCAATCTGTCTCGTAAAATCTCTGCTCATAGGGAGAGGGAATGAAACTGAGCGGCAAACAAGGGGAAATGAAATCTCTGGTTCGTGTGCAATAGAATCAATGACACAGGTCTGGTACAACTGCAGTGGGACATGGCAGAAGCTTAGCTCATGTAGTTGGATGTCTCTATCTCTTTCTCTCTATCACACACAGTCTAATTTATCTGGTCAACAAAACAGAGGCAGAGTTAACCTTTTAGTTTCCAGTCCCTTTACCCAAAAACAAGTACAAAGATCAAAACAAATCAGCAAAACAGCTCCTGAATAACTTTAGCAAATCATGATGGATATATTCATGCCCTTTGCTACAATTTATCTGCTGTGATGCTAATCCTGTTAAGAAAACATGAAGAAATTGATGACTGTCTGCATCCGTCAACTGTGGTTCTGACCTTTTCATGTATGAGTAGTTTTGAAATGTTAACATCCATCTCCTTGTACCCATAAAACCCTGTGTTTTTGGGTGATTTCCTGTCTGATCTCATTATGTTCTCATCTCTAATGATCCGAGAGCACCTTAACCTACAGACATTTTCACACACTCTTGATTTGATTATTTGATCCCAACAACACCGTTCTCAAAAACCTCTCTTTGCATTTGCTGTTCTTCTCAGGCACAAAGGCTCCGGAAGCTGGCCCAACAGATCTCCAACTGCAAGCAGTGCATTGAGAGGTCCTCGGCCCTCATCACACAGGCCGATCAGACGCTGAAAGAAACCGATCACGCTCGCTTCCTGCAGACCGCCAAGAGCATCAACGAGAGGTCAGACAGCCCACACACATGCTGGGAGTTCTTCAGCTTGGCCACATAATATCCAAGTTGAGGGGGAGGTTAAATGCTGCACACATAGATGTTGCGAAACAATGTGAGAACTTTTTGGCCTTGACTTCCCCAACAGCAAAGACAAGTAGAAGAGATATTTTGTTTTGCCCAGTCTTACTCCTGCTTAAGCTGTCTTACAAATTGATTTGGCAATTGAGAACAAAACCCAGTGTCCAATATGTGCATCCTCAGGAGAAACAAAGAATGATACAAAAGAAGATCATTATCCTTTAGTCCTTCAAACAAGAACAATGTTCCAATCACAATCTGATCTGCAGCGCTTCACTAATTAGGGGCTTTATTCCAGTCAGAACTGTTTCAGATTTTTTTTTTTAATTTAGCAGTTGTTGAGTGGTTTGCTAATGATGTTAAGAGTCTGTGATAACCCATCAGCAAATCTGATCTGGTGCAAATGCTTGATATTCCTATTTCACCATGTTGCAGTTGCAGTCATTTATCACTGTCAGTTGTTTTTTTAGAGATAATATCAAACACATGCTTTAAAGTACATTTGTAGTCTCCATTTATCAACTGACATTGGGAATTGCATGACAAGTGTCCATCTGAAACAGCAAATTCATTTTTATCAGTTTATTTCAGTCACATAATACTAACCCTTTGATTGGTAATGATCTAGGGTTTCCATGGCAACAGCATCAACCCAAGTGCTGATCCCAGAGATAAACCTAACAGACACCTTCGACACCTTCGCTCTGGACTTCACCAGAGAGAAGAAGCTGCTGGAGACTCTGGATTACCTCACTGGTACATATTTGTGTTTTCCATCAAGATCATTGTATTCAGACAGACTTTTGCATCTTAATGGTTTGTGTGCAGCTAAAAGCAGCAGGAATTCCAATGCATGTGCACTTTCATCACTTGATGCTCACTTTTCCGAAGGTGAAATTCACCCCTCAAATGTCTCTTTTTGTTGGATGTTATTTCTAGGCCTTTCATTCATGCCCTTGCTGACCACACAACCCCCCAAAATGTCCTGTAATTACAATTTTATTCCAGTTTCAAATTATGATTTTTCTAATTCTGACTTCTTTTTGAAGTTTCTGTCTTTAGGCACTGCATTTGAAGGTTTGACGGAACAGGCCCCTAGCCTTTTAACTCCAAAATTAGTTTTCAACATTAATTTCTGATGTCCCATTTGTGAGGACCCATCAAAATGTCACCTCATGAAAAATGAGCACGCTGGGGACAAAAAAACAAGGCATCATGAGGAGTGGATTTGAAGGTCTGTGAAAATGGCTGGCTCAAATTTATTCTCTGCGATGCATGAGGGCTTCGCTCAAGGGCCTTTTCACTAAGTGAATCAGTCTGAATCACTCCACTATGTGCATCCACTCATGACAGAAGGCTAGGGAAAAGGGGAGAGTGACACAGAAAGAGAGGGGAAGTGGCTTTAAAATCAATTTAAGCTGTGCCTTTGTATCTTTGTTTCTTTACCTCAGTCTATCCTTTCTACTAGAGGCTTTATGACTTGAATACAAAAGTGTTTAATTTATTCTTCGATAGATCAAAAGCAGGTAATACACAATAAAGTGTTCACCCAAATCAGTACATGAGTGTAAGAGAGCCAAATCAGGATCTCTGGTTATGTACTGTAACTCACATTTGTTACTGCGAAGAGGATATTTACTCTTCTCCCTTTACTCTTTCATCTGAGCTGCTTTTTTATCAGATTAATTCATTATTTTAAATGCTCAACCTACCACTCTACTGGAAAGAACATCTTCACTCCTCTGTGTAATGAAGCTTTTACACTCATAAATGCAACCCAATGAATGCATACTAAATTACTTGGGGCGACTGTTTGTTATAGAAACAGACAACGTTTGAGTATGCAATCATTTTCACCAGTGTGATTTGCAATTATACTCAAACAGAACATAACATTAAAGCCTCTGCTTGGATGATACTGACTTCTCTTTTCTCTCTCACACACAGCTCCAAGTGCTCCATGCATTAGGGAGGAATTGTGCACGGCTTCGTACGACACCATCACAGTCCACTGGACATCTGATGATGAATTCACAGTGGTATCCTACGAGCTCCAGTACGCCATCTTCACCGGACAGTCTAACATTGCCAGTAAGTTACTGTAGCTATGGCGCCGACAGTCCCACATCCTGCCTGTAAACACTATCAATACATTTGTTATGTGGATGTACATCTTTTGAAAAGACATTTACAGACTATCTAAAGGCCTCAGATCTGCTCCATACAATAATGCCGCTTCACTGGTGGCCTCTAGCTCGCCTCAGGCAGCAGGAAGTTGAAGTGCCTTTCTAAAAGCTGAGATAGCAGTGAAGTGGAAGCGGAATCTCCTGAAGTGAACCCTCTAGCCTTTATGCTACTATCACTCTCGGATGTTGTCACACATCAAATGACTGTGGCTTGTGAAGAATGAAAGGGGAGTAAAATTTGACAATTGTGCAGCAAAAAATCCACACTGTGCGGAGAACCCTCTGCAGACGAGACATCAGTGAATGTACAGAGATATTTCAGAGTCGACACATGCAAGACGTTTAGGTTTAAGTGGCACTGAAGGAGTGAGATGTTGAATCAGGAGAGATGACAGCTGAGAATGAATCAGCACCCCAGACACACGCATTGTGACACAATGTCTTGTTTAACAGCAACAGACAATCTGTATATGCTGACATCCACGCACACTTAAGTCACTCACACACAAGACCCAGAAAATCATGAGCGCACTCAAGTGAGCAACAACTACAAGGAGGAAAATGGGGTCAGGGCATCTGGAGAGAGCTCCGCTGCTTCCTTTCAATCAAACTGCTTTCTCTCTGTCTTTCATCTACTCTTTTTATGGATTCAAATAGATCTACCTCATGACAAAAGTCTTTTATCCTTCCTTCTCTGCTGCGTGTTCTTTTGTTGAGAGATCCCTCCTTTCTTCTCTTTCTTACCTCTAAAGGTTACACCTCTGCCTCTGCCTTCATTCCTTTACACTTTAAAGCATTTTTGATCTGACAGCTTGGCCTATTAAACTAATGTGACACTGTATTTCTCCTGTTACTTTTACATCTCTTCCTCTTCCGTGCGTCGAGATGGTGTGATTTTTTTCTCCTCCTGTTTTCACATCCAATAATGTCAGAGGTGTTGCTGTTGGCGTCTTATCACGTGCCAGAAAAATCCCCCCAGGCCCAATCCAGCAAATCACTATGCAAGAAGGGAAGCGGTCCTGCAGAGTTAATGTAATAACAGCACAAAAACAACATCCTTAACTCCTGTGTGTAATTGTTCTGTGCAGCCTTCTGGGTTGGATTTCCTGGGGGAAATGTGTGTCAAGATGATTGTGACTAACTAACTTTCCGATCTGCCATTTCAGTTTGATACACTTGGAAATACAGGCTTGATCAAATAAAGTTGCAAGGTGTTTAATTTTAATGAATGCATTTACTTCCAGTCTGAGAGTGTACCAACAGCAATATGAACAGTAGTTACTTTGATGGCAAAATATTTTTCTAGTCCCATTTGGTCAATCAATTACTGTTGGAGTTGAAGCAAAAATAGATCATTAGCAGATGAAGACAGTCAGAGAGACTACTTTATATTGCAGATACACCCCCAAACCTATTACCAAAAACATGCTGATGCTTCTTAGGCTTTTGGTTATCTTTGGATTGAACTAACTGCAAAGTAATTACCAATTCAATTGATGTTTTTAATTAGAGATAACAGATAAGCATAAGATCTATATGTACTATATGTTTTGTTTCGGCCAAGCAAATGTTAACTAACTCACTGACTATCCAGCTTTCACTTGATATAGTGTCTCATTTAAGCTGCAGAGTTGTGCTGTTTCTCTGTGGCTCAGTAACGTTGGGAATATAATTCAGGTGTTTCTATTGATTCACATGCACATTTTTGGTACAGTAGGTCCAGGTCTTGATGAAAATGGTGGGACGGTGTTATAGTGTAATATTTGGCAGAGAATTGAAGGTGCTCATTATGGCAGATTGCTTTCCTGGTTTTCACTTCTGGGTGGCCAACAAGGAGCGGCACTATGGCTGTAAATTAATGCATAAATTCCTCAGGTGAACAAAGCCATGACACAGAAGGAAAATGTGGTGCAGCAGTGCTGAATTGCCTCTGAATAAAGCACACACACACACACACACACACAGCGAAGAGAAGCACAGTGCAGCTATGAAGCCGACGAGGTGTGAATGCTTTCCTCTTGTGGCTTTTCACACCCTCTCACCTGTTCCCACTGCCACAGGCTTGCACACAACCAGCCTTTTAGTGCACTGTCCTTTCACACAGCTGTATATCACTCTGTGGGACACTTTCAATTGTTTTTCTCCTGCTCAGATGTTGCTGTCTCGTGCTAAACATGCCTTCTGTCAAAGTTAAATATATTTACAAAGGTTTCTTCTTTCAAAAAGACAGCACAGTATCATCATCTGCTACAAAGCACACTTATTAGGAGCCATAAACTACCAAAATATGTACACATCATATCCTTAAATTAAATGCTACACAGTGCACTGTACCTTTACCTCTCTGTCATACTTCTTCCTATTTATCTCACCCTCCTTTCCCTCTCTTCTCAGGTCTCTGCAACTCATTGGAGAGCTGGATGATTGTTCCCAATATCAAGCAGAACCACTACACAGTGCACGGTCTGCAGAGCGGCACCAAGTATATCTTTGTTGTCAAGGCCATTAACCAAGCAGGAAGCAGGAGCAGTGAACCAGGAACTCTGAAGACCAACAGTAAGCCATCGACGAGTGAAACTGAGCACTTCATATACTGTAGAAATGACCTTTAAGGGGAAATTCATGAGTTGAAATTCACTTGCTTAACTTGCTAAGCTTGAAATACTTCTGTCGGAACATATGAAATTTGATTGAACTGAAAATAAATGACCTGTTCTGTCAGGAATAGAATATATTTTCCATTGATCTCTTTCTCCTCTCCCAGGCCAGCCATTCAAGCTCGACCCAAAAACTGCTCACAAGAAGTTGAAAGTGTCCCACGACAACTTAACGGTGGAGCGGGACGAAACTACATCTAAGAAAGGCCACAGCCAAGATCGGTTCTCGAGTCAGAGTAGCTATGGTGTAGTGGGAAATGTCTACATTGACAGCGGGCGTCACTACTGGGAGGCTCTGATTGGAGGGAGCACATGGTGAGTCATGATATAGAGATTATCTTTAAGGGTCAAAGTGTGAAGTTTTCAATTTTGGATAACGATCTGCTCCTCCTCAGGTACGCTGTGGGTATAGCCTACAAATCCGCCCCCAAGCACGAGTGGATCGGCAAGAACTCAGCCTCCTGGGTGCTCTGCCGCTGCAACAACTCTTGGGTAGTTCGCCACAACAGCAAGGAGCTGGCCATCGAGCCCTCGCCCCACCTGCGACGTGTCGGGATCCTGTTGGACTACGACGCTGGATACCTGACCTTCTACGATGCTGTGGGCTCCCAGCACCTGCACACGTTCAACGTCTCCTTCATCCAGCCCGTGTGTCCTGTGTTTAACGTGTGGAATAAGTGTCTGACGGTCCTCACTGGTCTGCCCATCCCCGACCATCTAGAGGGACTGGAACCCAACAACTGAAAGCTACAGACAGACACGAATAAATCAGCATATACTGGCCTCATTATCTTAAAGCTGCACTGGGCAAGATTTGTGATATTTCTCATGCTTACTTTGGGAAAAGCGTCCTATCCTCTTAAATCGACTAAAATCTGCTGCATTTGCCCAAATTTAAATTCTGCTTATGTGAGCATCTGCACACCCAGTTGCACTGTCTCCCAACAAGCACTTTGTCTAAAAAGCTGAATCCACCAGTGTTTGATTATTTCTTCTTTTCCATTGGTTTTCATTGGTACAAACCACTACAGACCAACTATTTTTTGTGAGTACGCCAATGACATAACCCTCACAATCAATATTTATATCCTGCTACTATTTGTGCAAAGTTACCCCATGCAGCTTTGATGTGCAAATGTGAAATGGATACATTCCTGAGGTGTTTTGTCAAGCTTCTCATAAGTGATTTTTAATTTAATAATCAATATTATGATTTATAATGGAAAGTATGATGCTGGTTCATGGTGTATTTGACTCAAAAAGACATGGTCTAGATGGATGGAAACAAGCTGGAGTCAGTGCAGAAGAAACCAGGACAAATGGACCTTGTTGGACCATAAATTCCTATTTTAAGGCACTTTGGGCTACGGTGGGGATATGTGTACAATGGCAACTAGGAAGCAAGCCACAAATCTGTCTATTTTTTTTAACACCATCTTATCAGATTTAGCACTTTGAAAATCTCTTACATACTGCATACGTTCACACACCAAACAGGAGTGCATAGACACAAACCCTAATTTTAATCAATCACAGTTACACAGTTGAAAGAGCAGGTGTACATTTTGTAAATTCATAGGCATTCCCCCTCATCCATTAAAAAAGGAACCAAAGTAGCCATTGCTGTCTGTTCACTTGTCTTTGCATAAAACTTTACTCGTAATAAATGCTGAATTATTTTTAAAGTGACATATAGAGGAAAATAGCATTATGCTAATATTAAAAGCAAAGTATTCCTTTAAATGTAGACCTTGTTTTTGCACATTGTTCATACTTTATTCATCGGTTTGTAGCTTCAAAGTTTCATTCATTTCTGGTGCAATTAACATGCATTCATATTGGCAAAGTGTTGTGTTTTGTTTGACTTACTGTGTTAATTTCCCTTTTTTGGGCTGCCAGACAAGTCCTGCCATTACAGTTTTATGTGTTATGTAATATGTGAGTTGTGCTGCAGTTGTAGCCCCAGGTTGTTATTGGAGCTGAGGGGTAAAAAGCACAATTGGGTGTAATTTTTGTCAGTTTTCTCTAAAACAAGCTGTTTAGTAAGAGATATTTGCTCTGGTGTGCCAACACACCCCTTAATTAGCTTGTCTTCCCATTTTATCTTATAGAAATATTCTGTTTTATATGTCATTTTCACACCGAGGTCTTATTTCATCAAATCCACATGCAGCTGATTGGAAACGTCAGTTACTCTTTTCGTTTCGAGTTAAGATAACACACCACTAACATATGGGGACGTCCTTTTTCTTTCTGCCTAATGGCTATGTCAGTGAGTCACTCTTTACATCAGTCATTGGCTGAAGCAAATTATTTAAAAAGGACAAAAATAAGTTACTGATCCATAGCCACTAATTCTCATAGGTCAAAACCATTACAGCATATTTTAAATTCTAGATCATGTAGTGACAAATGTATGTAACAAAATGAATCTCCTCAGTGCAAGTGCAATGATTTGGTTGTATTCATCATTGTTGCATTGTTTCAACATCCAGCACACTTAAAATAGGGAAGACAAACAACAATCTATTCTTATATTCTGTGCTTCCTTTGCAATAACTTGAACTGTATGTTTCATTGTATCAGATACAGATATACAGTGCTTAATTTAATGCTTCCATTTGAAATTTACCATGGTGTTATATGTTTTATCTCTGTGGACATTTTTATGGAAAACAGGATATGAGTGCTTGCATCACTGTCGTCTGAGATATGTCTATGGAAAGGTCAAAAATAAATGTTCCTTTTCGCATTAAAGTATGACTTTTTTTCTTTCTTTCTCCAGTCAAGTAATATTGCAGTGTGAGAATGTCAAGAGCTCATAAAGTAGGACCGGGTGAAATGCCAGGAGCCATTTCGCTCTTTCTTGGTGACGCACAAACAAAGGGGGGAGATGAAGCAGTCCCAAATTCAATAAGTTTAGACCATGATATTTTGGTCTGTGTGAAGTTACTGGTGCCCTACAGGAAGGTAATGCACTTATTGCTGTAAGCATGACTGTTATTTCCAAACTTTCTCCTCATGTCAGTCTCTCATGTATTTAAAGCTGCAAAAACTAATATTTCCGAATTTGCAATTAGAGCACATGGCTTAGTATAGGGATGAAATCACTGCACTAAAGTACAGTTTTACATGATATTTAGTTATGCATAATGGCCTAGATCTTTATCCTTAGATTGGTATGGATGGATTTAGCTACATTTATTCAGCAAAGCAGACACTATTCATCTTGACTACACAACAGGAGAATAATATGGTTATTTTTTATAACCATATTATTAGGAACTTTAACTACTGGAGGAACAGATGCTGCACAACTTGGCATCAAAGCTCTCAACAGTGTCTGTTTTTTTTTTTTCTCATCGTGAATCATCCAAGCAGATGCTAATATCAAATTCTAAGTTTAGTCTCCAACTCCAGTTCATTGTGGAAAAGGAAGTTGTTGAGTTTATCATGTGAACTTCCTGCGGATACCAGGGGCTTCCTGGTTTTCCAGGAGTAATTGTTCTTTGACGCCAGGGTTCAACAACTGTAGCATCAGCTGCTGATTTCTGTTTGTCGCTCACACGGTTCACTGGTGTGAGCAGGCAAAAATGAGCATCCCCAGCGCTCCACTGAGCAAACAATAAAAAGGGCAAAAAGTCAATTTACAGGTCATCATCAGCAAATAACGGCTGTGTACCCACCATGGTTATGGCAGACCTCTCTCTGTTATTGCCAAATGCATCAATACCAGTCATTAGTGCTGCTTTCTAAAACTGCTGATCTATAAAATAAGCCACACAGTGATGATATGGTATATATGCTTGAGGAATTTGTGAGGACTCAGCATCTTCAAAGTACACACACTTATGCACACACCTATGCTGCATTCCTATCTAAATGGTGTTAAACACAATGGTGCCAAACAAAGCTATACAACCTGAGTTATTGACAGAATATAATTAGTGAAGTGTTACATCAATGACACAACTGTGTTTTAAATGTGTCTCAAATCACGAGTCACAACATGGGACCATCTGTGCTTCTGTGCATAAATGGTCTCATTTCTTGAGATGTGTCTGTCCACAGAGAGCAATTATCTGCTCAAACCCTGCCTCTGAGACTGTTATGCACGTAATATATTCCATAGTGATAACTGTTCTCTACAATACAGTTTATGAAATAATTGACCACATTTCTGTTTATTGCACTACAGCTTTTGAGATTTCCAAAAGTCTGTATTTAATTTTTGAAAAATAAAATTTACTGGCCATAAACTTTGACCTTTTTCTCCAGCTTAATACAATTTCAGCTAAATTGAGCCATTAAATGTGCGTACTGACCCTCTTGTGTTCTCATACAAGACTTTGTGTGACATTTTAAACAATCAATACAGTAACTTTATGTGTTTCAGGATTTTGCTGCTCAGCTGAAATTTAGCGCAAAGGTTGAGGACCAACTATTTCATTAACCTTTGTCAAGGGAAGGTTTTGCTGTTTTTCTACACATACTGTATGATGATGCACCACCATATTCACACTGGGGGACTGGTGTGACGGTCCAGCCGCTTAAACAGCTCTGACCATTCTCTTTTTCTTTTTGTTTGCCTCAAGGGCACCTTGAAAATATTTTAGCAAGAACCAGAAACTGTTATTCATTCAATTCTTCCCCACAGGCCTTGGGATTTGAACCACTGACCTCCCTTCACAGGACCACTTCACTGTGCTTTAGGCAAACACTGGCCCACTTTTGTACAGATCATCAAGTCAGTGTGTTGCTGCCTGTGCTCACACCACTGCAGTTGCACTTGTATGGACAGTCTTCAGGCTCTCAGGTCCCCAGAGGATTTTTCGCAGCCAACCCACAGCACACAGAGAGACAAGACTCCAAAAGACACAGACTCTGCTCTCCTGAGGGAACTCTGGATGTAGTCTATAGGCCTGAACCATCCTGATGTGTGTTTGTGAGTCTGTCTGCGTGTGTGTGTGTGTGTGGCAAGAGAGCTCAGGCATGTTTCAGTGGCTACTTGCTGGTGACAATTTGCCATATCAAGCAAACAGGCAATGGCAGTATTTTGAGACACAAGCAGAGGAGCAATAATAGAAACTCCCCCAGGAGTAGATGTGAAAATAGGACAGAATTTGATACAGAACAGTAACAACACAGACGAAATACAGCTGAGTCTCACTGTTGTGTTACTGGGTCTAAATCATTTGTTTCACTGAAAATACCACACATGCTCTCAAAACTCTGATTCACCATACAACCCTCTGCTGAAAGACAAATGGGACAGAATGTACAATTAGTCATTTTAAGATTAGAAAATGCATTTTAGGCTAAATAAAAAACATTAATTGTTTATAACTCTGTACGCATATTTGAGGATGGCTGTGCAAAAAAGCCTTGTTCTAAAGGGACTGTGTTCTAGTGAAGGGAAATTAATCCTTGAAATTTCCAGCAGATGTCACTGTTAGGGTTCAAGATAATAGCAATAACATAGACATATCATTATCGTTTTTCTTTTTTTTTCAGTCTCGCCTTATCCATTTACCACACTATATCTTATCTTCTCATATAAATTTAGTACAAGTATGCAATACATTCTATGAACAAACACAGGTAATTCTTGAACACAAGTGTCAGTAAAGTCTTTCATGTCTTCGTTTTAGAAGGTATTTGGGAGACTGTTATTCACAAGTGTCTGCACTTTTAGAGACCATAATTCAGTCTATTTTAAGGCACAGGCAGGAGAAATGTGCTAGAATAAGTCGTAAGACTTGGCTGCAGTCATCATGTGCCACAAGTGCTTTAAAGAGATCAATATGCAATCAAGAGCTTGTCAGCCCTTTTCCCTATTCATAAACGGGTTTCATTTGCCAGGCTGTAAGTGTGTTAGTGTGTCTGTGTTAACCTCAATGCTGACTATATGCAAAAATACGGTCTATAGGAATCCTGTATAGGTTTATTGTCAAAGTGTCAGAAACAGAGCAGCCCTTTTCAGTCAACCTCCTCCTGAAATTAAACTGACTGTTTCAATCTTAATAACCACTTGTGGTTTTGCTTGCGCAGGGCATAAGGCTGTAGACTAAACACCTGTCTCTAACCTGCAGTAAAGTGTACAGAATATGACAGCTCTAGAGTGTTTACTATTTTACATGAAAATGTAAGAAACTTGGAGATCTTTGGAAACGTAGTATAGGGAGAAAATGTCAAAGTGTAAAAATGAGCACATATGCTCAGTCATAGCTGACATCATTAATTACAGTGGACAAACACACATGTTCATTGTTATAGTTACATGTAAGTGAGTATCTGAAGAGTGAGCCGTCCTTCAACCAGGAGTAAGCACACTCATACTCATTGCCAACAGTAAGAGTTGTGCCGTTTATCCTTGGGGGATCATTTGACCACTGTAGTATTATGAAACATTACATGCTGAATAGCTGTTATTTAGAAGACTCACATCCACTATGACAAATATATTGCCATCATGACGGTAAAATTACCATTATTATGGTAAAGCTATTAGCTATTGTGGCTAACAGGTTTCAGATCAATCATTAGCCATGAGATGGAAAGGGTTGTGGGGAGCTGCAGACGTCTCTGTTGGGATCAGATTGTCTCTCTGACTGCTGAATGGCTGACACAAGACCATATCACCCTCCATTCACAGAGATTTACTGTTGAGAAGTCAACCATCTCCTTTGGTACGCTGCTGCCAAACTGTTCCACCTTCTGGTCAAGCTTCTTGAAAACCAGCGGAGCTGTGGAGTTGGCTGCCAGCAGGAACTTGGCTGATGTCCGTGAAGGCCAGGTTGTTGGCGCTAGCACTGGTGCCTCAGGGTTTGGTCGGGGTCTAGAAGGATTCTCTTCGCTTGGCTTAAGTATGTCTGGGAGGATACTGTGAGGTTTCTGGCTCCTAGCTGGGCCCAACCTGTGAGGAGGTGGAATAGCTGCAGGGGCTGTCTAGGCATACCCACTGCTGACCTCGGGAAAATCCTCCAAGAAGGCCCAATGCTCATTGCCTGGCTCCACTCTCAAGATGTTGGGGTTAGAAAGCTAAAAAAAGGTTGGTCCACTTTAGCCTGCAATTAGTCTTTTTACAGTATGTGCTAATAGCAGACCAGTTGTTGGGGGATTTGGTATATTCCATTGTCTTCTTCAGTACCACTTTGTCTGGTTAGCAATGAATGCAATTATTATTCTCAATTTTAAGCATGAAGCTAATGAGTTAATAGCAACAGCACTAACTCTGTGTCTTAATCCCTACTCACTGTGGCCTTGGTCTCAATGCCAACCATCCCCTGAAAGCATCTTGTCAGCCTTGCACTTTGGTCTTGATACCCCTATTTGCCCCCCCAAAAAAATGTTTTGCATACTTATTTATTGCATTTAAACTTCAATAGAGAATTTTTTATTCTCCTCAGTCCTGAATTCTAATATGTGTTGCCACACAGGGCACCAAAGGCTTTTGTGATGAACAATTCAGTCCATTGATTTGACAAAGCCCGGGGCACAGTTAGGCTAAAGGAAGGAACAATGATTATACTAGGGATAGGGTTTTTGAAAACTTTTGCTCAGAAGTAGAAAGTTGCACTCCCAGTCCTCAAAACTACAAAAAAAATAACCTCTGATGAAGACGCACACTGCGTGGAAACGTTAGGTGTCATGTACTGTACCTGCATTCAATTTTCCCCATTTTATTGAGTGCTCCAGTTGTTTCATTTGGGTTCAGTCCCTTTGTGAAGTGACCCACATAATTGCACCTTTCAATTACTTGTCTTGTCTGAGAGCACCGATTCACCGGCCGAAGTGCAAGAGCACCCTTCCTTTTGGATACGAAAAATATCATTAAAAACAACAGAGATCCAATCTGTGTGAACCGGATTTTGAGTGTAAGAAATGATAGTGACTGACTTTCTGACTCTTTCTTGCTTCCCACTCCCATTCATCCTCTTTCTTTTGTGACAACCCATCTGGTTCAGCACTTCTCCCTTTCCTGGGTTTCTCTTGTTAAACCTGACTCACAACTTGCATTCTCTCCTACCTTCTCAATCACTCACTCAATCCCTCTTTGATAGTCTTGCAATTTTATCCAGACAGCCAGTCAAGAATCCAATTAGTTTGCACCTCTCAATCATAAAATCTTCAGTCAGGTTGAAACAAACTTGGACAGACACGCTTTTACCGCCTCGCTGCCTAATTAAGAGACGATAATTTATTGCACTCCAAAAGGGTGAGGGCCTTTGTGCACTCAAGTAATTGGAAAAAATATATATAAGGGAGACAAGAGAGGGGAGCAACCAAGCGACGAGAAACGATAAAGGCATGAATTAAAGGGTAGCAGACATGGACAGGGTGTTAGCTAAGCGTTTGAGCCACTTCTGCTCATTTCTCCCTTGACTAAGTCCAAACTAAGAGTCAGACATTTCTCTAAAGGAATGCCGGTGGAGTAGCGTTTAACTCAGGTCGTATGAGGACTCGGTGTAATTCATCTCTGTTCTTAAAATTCAAGGGAGTGTCGCTTGTATCAGCAACACATCGCTTTTCATTTTTGTAAGGAAAGCACAAGTGAGGGTCTCTGACCCAGGAAGGTGGGAAAGCAAACAAATGTGTACTTCACTTTCAGTGTGTGTGTGTGTGTGTGTGTGTGTGTGTGTGTGTGTGTGTGTGTGTGTGTGGTATTGTAATTTTCTACTGCTCAGAAACAAACTGAGTTTTAAAAGTGAAGATTTGGTTTCATTGTTGGATTAAAATTTCAACAGTTAACAAACAGTTAATGCATACCTCACCTTCACAATTTCCTTATTATAAAATCAGCCATTAGCATAAAAGGTTTGGTTAAGAGGCTGAAATGCACGCTGGGCTCAAATTAAACTATCTGATCACTTAGAGAGGGGGCTCTGCTGGTCCACTGTGTTGCTCAGACGCTTAAACATGCAGCAGGTGTACAGAGCTTCTTGGGACATCTTGATAAACTTAAGTGGCAAAACAAGAAAGTAGAGGAGAGCTTTAGCATGCAGCACAAGCTCCAGTCAATGAGCTGACATCAGCATTTCAGCAAGACTGAGCAACAGGTTGTCCTCGGAGCCTTCAGCTAAAGATAATACAGAACTAAACAGGTTGACCAAAGAGTAGTGAACAGAATGAATCCATGGATTGATATAAAATGAACCCCTGAACTTTACAACACTTCTTTTTCTGTTTGACTGTGGGGATACATTACTGTACATATTCAAATGGTTAAAATTAATGTCCATAATCATATCAGAACATTTTAATTTACTTTGCTAGGGCAGAGTGTGCTCTTGAAACCCAGTCTAATTAACCTTTTCTATGATGTATGAATTACCTTCTAGTGAGTTGAAATAAATTACAAACAGGTTTCAATTAAGCTTGACTTTTTGAGACAGTGACAGCCCTGATACCGTTTGTATTTGTAAATCTCATCCTAATGTAGACAAAATCAAGATAATGCTGATTAATATCAGTTGGAAATACATAAACTTAAGTTAGAATAAGAGTTTAAATTAAGTGGTCTCACTCCATAAGCAATAGATCCCAGATCTCCCATAATGCAACTCAATAAGCGTCTTGTCCAAGTCTCATCAGGGATCCATTGTAGTTTTAGCACTTAGCAGTAATCCTGGTGAAAAATAGATTCAGCCTTGTGTCCCAAATCCCCCTTTAGGTTCATGAAGGAAACAAAGTGGCCAATGGACGAGACCTCATTAGGACTGTAATTCAATTCCTCTGTGAGCGTCCGTGACGAAGAGAAGGTTAGGATGAGAATGTGAGAAAAGGGAAGACGAGAATTCGGTGAACTTGCGTGAGATTAGCTGTACTTGTGTGTGAAGGAGAAAGAGGAGGGACAAAAGGTGAGAGGAAGTAGCACATTTGTATATAGATGTGCAAATGGGTGCAAGTGTGCATGTGTATGGGTGTGTGTGTGTATTGCGTGCATGCTCATGGAAGCGTTTGTTCTTGCCTGAGTGCATTTGCACAGAGGAGAATGGATATGACAGGCCTGTCTGTTGTCTCCCCAGAATAATTGCTTATGGATTACCTGAGGCGAGTCCCACTGGAGATACTTAGAGATGACACTCCCAGGTGACTCCTTGAATCATGTTCATATCCGGGCTGAGCAAGAGTTTGATTTTGCTTTGCCTGATGTGCATGTGTCCTTGTGTGCCTCAACAAAAACATCCCTCCTCCAAATCCATCACCGATGACTCTGTTCAATTCCATATGGCAACAGTTGATTAAGTTTTTCCAGGGACTTTTGGCACTACCTGTGTTGACATCCCGGTTAGGCAGGTGGTTTGTGTTCTCGATTAAGACTAGACCACTTCAGTTCCCCTCCGCTGACACAGACAGTTTCTTGCTCACATAACCAGTTTGCATTATGCAGTGGATTTTTAACTTCTGGGACATCTTGAGGAGGCTACTCCTGAATGATGCTGAGCAGGGACTCTGGGAGATAGCTGGACTGTTGAGTTGTTGCCAGGGGGCCTGGATTTCTAGCTGAAGCAACACCACTGTGAGGCTGTGAGTGTTTACATGGCTGTCAGAGTAAACTCTTGTCACGTCTGCCTCCTAATAACAAGTGTGTCTGCCTGGCTGATAAATATACACAATAGAGCAATTACATGTACTATTAAAATTCACACAAAAAACAAACAATGGCTGCTGTTTGTATTGAGACACTTGGTGAAATACTGAATAGCATCAAAATGAGCTCACTAATGGTAGTGCTAGTGTTCACAGAGATATGGACATTTATACAACACTTAGTTCCAACCAAGTAATTTGATTGGATGACATGCAGTCCATACAGTAAGTGCTGGTATACAGCACTGGGACTTTTAACTACAAGTATCAATCCACTCTACTACAGCTGTTAACCGTCTATACACAGAAACTCTCTGATGCAGGAGTTGAGGTGAGGGAGATCATGGCAGTGAGGAGGAATGCAAAATAGAGAGACTATATGATGTGAAATGTGATTGATGAGTTCGATTGATGAGGTCTATTTGTATGCAAAAAGTTACCAGAGATTGTCTGGAGAGCAAAAAATGATGAACAAGGTACTGAGGTTACATGTAGATAGTCTACTCTTTGGGTCAAATACGGTGCATGTACTGTAGCTCTGTTGTTTAAAAGCATTACCTCACTTGATGCCATGTGATATTGCTTAAATAACCCATGATATTTGTCTGTGGTGCTAATGTTTTCCTTGCTCTTCAGAGAATCACTGAGCTGTATACTCCATTAGTTAAAAGAAAAGTAGCCAATCTCATTCTTAAGTGTACTTCTTCGCTTTACGCTCCTCCCCCCTCCCCCCAGTTATATTAGCTTTGGGCAATAAGTTAAATCTTAATGATGCAGTCCCATTAAGTCTGGAGAAATCTTTAATACTCTCTCTCTCTTTCTCTCACACACACACACACACACACACATTACACCACACAGGAAAATCACTTCAATGTATGGATATTTGCATATCACAGCAAAGGCTCAAATTCATCTCATACTTTCAGCTTCTCTGTGCCATCACAGCGCAGTCATTTATGGTCGTTGGAAGATAGAAAAAATAAATAATGTCCAAGACATAAAAATAAAAGGTTGTTGGAATTTTCTCAGTTGGCGATAAGCTTGTTCACTGATTTATAGCAAATTAGGATTTCAAACAGTGACAGCTACTGCATCAACAACTGCTCCCGGGGAGAGATTCCAATATCTCCATGCACAGAGTGTAGAGGTCATTCCACTGATTCAAACATTTGTGCAATAATGACAATATATATATATATATTTATCCAAATTGGTATGGAAGTGGAAAATGGAGGTCATTTTTGCTGTAACAGTTATTGATTTGATAGTGAAATATGTCCTCTTGCAAGTACTCGCCTTATAATTGACTGGACTTAAATAAATGTAGCTCAAATGCAAGGTGAGCAAGGGAAGTGAATGACAATGTGTAATTCCCCAGTGCGTTTGTCCCTGAGGTCACACATTGGATTAAACACCACCCCTCATTCTCTTGAATACACTTTGAGGAGAAATCCGGGGCTTTCATGGCTCATGTACCCATTACAAATCAGAAAGAAAGGCTGGATCCTGCAACAAATAGAGGGTGATGAACAAATGTTTTTAGTGCTGCATAAATGCCAAGGCATGCTGGCAGGAATCCCTTCAGAAAATGGGTCTGAGAAACATATTTCCAAAATTGACACATCAGTCAAAAACAATAGCAGCGACCTTAGAGCAGTCAGGTAAAACGTCCATGTTTTGTCTTACATGAGCAATGATTATAATACGATTCTGAAGAGGAAATATATTTTCATCTCTTCACAATTCACGCTGCCTGTTATCAAAGCGCACACCAGGAAATCCCAGCTGATATGATGCTGCTTACTTCACTCTGATGGATGCCTTTAGACCTGAGGCGGCTGTTTTTGTGTCTGGTATTTGATTGAGTTTCAATCTGGCTCTGAACTGAAACTGTGAAAGGTATAGGTAACATTCAATTACATACCTCTCTACACACAGTACGTATTGAACCGTGGTGGGCCTGAAGTAGATGAGGGGTGACAGGGATAAGCTCAAAACTCAGTGGTCCTTGTAGTTTTACTAGCACAGAGTCACACTGTGCTTTTGTGGTCTGTGCCAACAGTGTGGGCTTTTATTATATTGTGTTCAACTTCTAAATCTGAACCTTGTTCATAAATGCCAACAATTTTCTTTTAAAGAAAACAACTGACCCTGAAATTCACAAATCCCCTACACTTCTTATTGATCCCATAAACACCCCATTTGGCATAGGACCCCTGGAACTACTTGACTGACCCGTAGAGAATCTGTGATTCCAGTGCACAGCAGGCCAACTGATCCAGGATTAGCTCTACATAGATACCTGTTCTGAATCAATGATTTCTAGTATCACTCTATTTTCCTCTCCTGCAGAAACTCTTTCTCCTCAATGTGTTTTTCATTTTATGTTCAGGCAACTCATTCTTTTTACATTTACTTATACTTATAACAATACATACAATAACATAAACACCCTAATTGTATTCGGCCTGTTCTGTTTCTCTATTCTCTACACTATGAGGTCTGAAGCAGAAAAGTAGGCTACATATATCTGATGGTTTAAAAAGAACTGATGAAAATTGCATCAACTGACAGAAAAAAAAAACAGTATGCAAAGATAAGAGAGAACAATATGGGTCAGCTGTGTGCAGTTCACCCAACTGGCCAGCAGAGAGCGATACACACACTATAATGAAGCTTTTACAGACTGCGGCTTTAGGGAAAAGCTGTAAGCTACCCTTCAACCCTCTGCAACACTTCAGAGAAGCTGAAACTACATGTGCGTGTGAGCAAGTGTGAGTTGTGTGTGGATGCGTGCACGCCCCTATGTGTGTGTGTGTGTGTGTCAAAGCACTAAGCTTCAACCCTCTCCAAGCACACTGAGAGCTGGAAGCTGCAGCCTGACATTCACAAACAATGGCCACGAAAGACAATGCAAACAAGATGCCTGGGATCTTTTCCCTGTCCCTGTGTGCAACAGCTTGCAAAGCTCTTGCTTCCTCCACCCACCCCCTTCTCCAGCGCCAACATAAGACATCGCCCAAGGTGTGGATTTATGTAACCACGCAGATCCCTTTCCGACCATCCTTTAACCAAATCATCCCACAATCAAAGCACCTTTATATCTCAAACCCAAATCAGGCATGTTAACGGCAGAGCTTGTAAGTGCAAATCACCTTTTTTTTTTCTTTTTAAACCCTGCAATTACTCCAGGTTGATTTGAAGCTGAATGTGTTGTGCAGTGCAGAATAAACATCCTAAGGGTGTTGTTTGAGTCAAATATCCATTTGGCTTAGTAATTTTGAAACTGCACACCAGAGGAAAGGACGTAAATATGCTGGCAACACCTTGAATAGTAATGCTTCATGGGCATCCACTTACAGATTAACGTTCACGTATGTATGCATGTGCCAAAAGATGTGCAAAGTATGTGTCCAGAACAGTTTTAAAATACTTCCATGCAGGATTAAAACTATGCAGGGGGTAAAAAGAGAAGAAAAAGAAGTGCAGTGTGTTTCCAGCTGGGTGAGTCACATTGTATTTGGAGGTAAAGGAGCTCAGTTGTGATAGTATAATTTTGAGGTGGAATTGCAGCTCACGGTGAGATGGACTGTGTTATACTCAAGGTTAGAAGTCTTCCAGTTCATTTTCACAGAACAGTTGACTGGTAAGTTTGAATAATTGCTTCCAACTGCGATTAGATTTGCTATATCACTCTGCATGACACAGCAGGATTTTTACCAGGGCCTTTTTTAAGTATCTTCTTCAGCAACACGATCACTAATGGTATATAAACATTAATTTACAAGGCAGTGCTCTTGCCCAGTACTCCCAAAACATCTGAATGTAATCACTTACTCAAATCAGTCAGTAAATAACTCTCACACTGCACTTACAGTACACTCATATTCTGACCTCTGTCAGCTTCAGTGTGATTGTTGGACAACAGTTACAATCTTAATAGATCTACAGCAGCAAATTCTCACTCTCTCTCACTGTCCCTATTGATTGCGTTGATGAACCAACATTTATTTCATTTTTCACTTTAACAGACACAGTCTGTAGATTATTTGCTCATTTTGCCACAGGTAGGTTTCTGTGAACATGAAAAATGTAATTACCAGTCAGAGGTCACAGCGAATGGCTTTTTTTTGCAGTTTGTGATAATCTTATCTTTTTCTTTTCTGTGGTAGTTGAGATGCAGCTGCTTTTGCAAATGACAACAGTTGATAACTGTGTTGACAGCACTGAAGTGTGCAATTAACACCAAATGATCCCATCTTGTGAGATCTGATGAATCATAGTGCTAAGCACCTCTTTAAGGAGGGTCATGGTACATAAAAAAGTGAAGTGTTGTAATTCCTAAACATGAATCAATCCAACGTAACTGTCAAACTGAAGTTCATCTTATTTCCTGTTGTATACTTGGTCATTCATTTATTACAATACTTCTAAACGGCAAACTCACACAGCAGCCATGCAGGTTCCTCTGGTGTGTACATTTGAGTGTGTATGTCTGCCCAGCCTATGGGACAGGCGACATGGAGGTGCAGCACATCTTAGTCTGCTGAGTGTTGGTGCGGTTTGAGGCGGAAGCAATGCCCTTATATGCTATGTTGTAATGGAATTATCGCCCGGATGGATTGTTGCTCGGGGCGTATAGCTCACAGCACTGTGGAAGTGCATTTCAAGGTGGAGGTGTGGGGATTTTAGGAGCATTTGAGGCTGAGAAGTGGAAGGAATAGTCATCTGTGTAATGATTGTAATATTATTACTGGGGGAAACGAGGCTAAATTGCAGCGGGGCCAACTGGAAGTGAGACTCAAGCCAGAGAATCTGTGTAGACTTTCAAGTGCAACAGCACATTGGAGTCGATTAAAAGTCATTTCAGGCGACTCAGGAACTTTTCTTTAAATACTTTCTTTCTTAAATAAGTTGAAATCATACAATAAAAAAAACGAGGTGTCATTATTATGACGAACAACATCATGAAATGAGTTTCAGACACATTTCTTCTTCAGTGAATTTAGGTAGTAGTGTTCTGTAGTTATGAGCTCTGAGACTTGTATTCAGGATACAGGTTCAATCGACTGTCTATAAGTGAAAAAGTGTATTAATATGTTTATATCCAAATAGACTCATATAGAAATGCATAGTGACATATGTCTACGTATGCAGACAGCTTGTGGGCGCGTGCCGAACGTGCGTCTCCGCTCCTCAGCTCCTCCTCTTTCAGCATGTCTGGAGATTTGTCTCCTGCAGACTGCCAGAGCTCCGGGTGAGACACTTCAAAGAGCTATGAGAACTAGTTAGGCTGAGAGTGAAACAGGGGGAATCAGCTCCAATACTCCAATCAGCCCGGCGGATGGGAAGGCGCAGCTCGTGATCCCAGCTATATTCCACTCTACAGAGCCAAAAAAACAGAGGGATTTCAGCCCCTCATAGATATCTTGAGGCTTGCAAAAACCTGCCAGACTATGCTACCTGTAGACTACTCATGATGAACAATAAGCAGAGAATATGACAATTAAGGGGAATAAAAGGAGGGGAGTATGTATTTTTATCTTAATGCCAAAAACATGGCCTAGATTTGGGGTATTCACCACCTCCTCCCACGTCTCAGTGCCTTTGAAGAGAGGCAGTTAGCCGCTGCTCTTGGTTATTCTCCAAACACAGAACGCTGTGAGTTTGGAAACCTTAGAACTTAAGTTTTGGAATCTACTTCCTGTTGGGATACATCATTTATCTTGCTTTCTATAACTCCCCTGAAGAGTTTTTCTCCTAAAACCTGACTTTGGAAGATGTTGAAAAACACACACACAAAAAGAGGAAAAGAATTAAGCCTCTTCCTCCCAAAAGGTTATTTAAAAACAGTAAACATTCAGGCTGTACACTACACTAAGTCAAGGTTTCTTGTTTGCATTATCATCTGCAACATATGAATGGTGTCCATTATAATGATTAATCATTACTCTGTTTGGCAATGGCATTAAGGAAATCAGATAAAAGATTATAAAATGAAGCACCTTTGATGCCCATCAGTTCCCATCATTATGCTTTGTGTAGTTATACGATTGGCTTTCTTGTGTCTCATCGTGTGAGAACAAGCACCACTCCACCCCCTTTGATGCTGTTGTGGACCTTAGAATGAATGCGAGCCATCCAGATACAAATTGGAGGTCCAATTTCTCTTCGGCTCAGAATGGAGCAGGTGGATAATCACCAGCACCCTACAAAAGCTAGCTTTCATTCCCTCTAATGATCAGATCTATGTAGAAACCATTAGCCGGCTATTCTGCTGAAACTCCATCAAAAATCCTGTCAGAGCCATCCAGATATTATTATTTCAATTACTGTGGTTAGATGTGTTGAATATTGTAATAACGCTGGATCTATGCATGTGTGTGTGTGTGTGTGTGTGGATGATGGGCAGCATGTATGTTTCTCTTGGCCTGTTCCATATTTAACCAACAGAAAGGGATGAGACATGAAAGTTTTCACCAATAGTATAACCGAGTTAATTGGATTCCTGTTGCTGGTGGTCATCTTGAAGACACCTCCCGTCATAGTAATAATACAGCCACAGTCTCTGTGGACAGTTTGAATTTTGAGATCAATTGCTGGATAGTGTTGTCAGTCACTGTGGAGATCAAAATTTTGGTCTCGAGTGAAATAAATAAATATAAAAAAGCAGCTGTCTCTCATTTTGCCTACTTCACAGCATGGGTAGATAGGTGGGTGGAGTAAATTTGAACAGGATCTGTTCCAATAGAGACTTTGCTGTGTTATTTTCAATCAGACTCCCCTGATGCAGTTGCAAGCCCTTCACATTAACCCTCCCTCCCTGTTCTCCTGACCCCTTCCATACCTCCAGCTCTCCAACCCCCCCCCTTACCCCACTCTCAACCCCAGCTTGCCTCTGAGGGATCAATTGTACAACAAATTCAATGAATTCTTTGGCAGGGTCTGTATTTCCTCCGAGAGCACCGGTTGCTCTTGAGCTTTGAGTGAAAAGGCGATGGGGAAGGAAAGATAGGAAGGAACGAGTGAGTGAGAAGTAGAGAGGTAGTGATGGTGAGATGGGGAGGGGGAGGAAAGAGCACCTTTGATACCGCTGCATATTTAGCACCGGGCTTTTGACGAGGCTTGGCAAAGAGAGGTGCTGCGTCGTGGCGTCTAAATGAAAGGCGCCAGACGGAAATGAAAGGGAGCAAAGGATAAGATCAGGAAACACAATAAGGAGCTGTCTTGTAAACACACCTCGATGCCAAAAACAGATAATAAAAAGAACAGGCTGATGAAGCAGTACTTTTATTTTGCTTGACGGAGAGGTGTGTCCAGGTCATTATCTTTTGGGATGGATTTAAGACACATCTCTGGTTTTATGCTGACACTGACATTATTTGTTTGAGGAGCTAAATAGCCCTTTGTAGTTTTGCAATATCTCCTCCCTTCCTATCCTGCAACCTCCCCCAACTCCTTTCACATTTTTTTAAAAGTAAAACTGCAGAGAAAAGACCTTACAATACAATTGGAGGGAGCTGGAGTACTTGTTATTCAGTGCTGCGCTGTGAATTAAAAGAGCCCTCTGAGCCACACACAAAAAATACCAGCTAATAACATTCATAATGTGTATGAGTAGAATATGTAAGTAAAGATTTAGCATTACTATTGATTTTATTCATACATTCTGTAAAAGGCCATCATAACAGTTAATTAGCTCTAGTTGGCCTTATACATTATGTATCTTTTCCAATATAGAAGAAAAGAATAGATGGCGTTTCAAAATATCCTTCCAAATACTTAACAGGGGTGATTAGAAAAGCTTCCATGGGTGTGTGTCTATACTTTTCTTTTGAAATGATATGTGTGAACTTTTTTTGCCCCCAGAGGGACAAGCATAATGACAGGACACAGCAAGTGGACATAGCACATGTTTACCAAAGGATGTTCCTGCACACTAATGAGTTGAGGGATCGCTGCAACTCTTCCACACAAAGGAAAGAGTCAAAGATAGATCAAGTGCATGACTGTAGAACATTGTTCTAATTGCATCTCGTTAATATACAGTGGGTGTAAATATATTACATGAAGGCTGCAGGGTCCATTAAGCAAAGAGTTTGTCTTGCATTAAGAAAGCATAGTCTGACTGGAAGGAAGATTTTTCTCTAAGTCTGATCAAGTTGGACTGACATTGTATTGTAGCTTCATTGACCATGCCGCTGTGTTGCTGTGGTAACTATGTCATCATGAGGCTTCCTTCTTCAAAAGCTCACCTAGGGCAGGAGATGGATGGAGCAATATCTTATCTCCCTTCATGCCATGTAGTCATGTTACACAGGTCCTCCATCACCAGCGACAACATCAGTGGCATCTGATATGTAGAAGGTGTTTGCAGTCATGGACGGTCGGCTCTGAATTTGATGTAAACATCGTATCACAGCCAGCCATGTGTTGAAAAAGTGAATTTGAACAGCCACAATGAAACAGGATTACAGTGTATAGGCTAGGCTGGATGAATAGATTATGAGTGCTGCTTAGATTTAGCCCAAATCAGGTTATTCTCTTTAATTTTTAAATTTTTAATTTTAAAAACAAACTCTAAATTTTTAGCAGCTCATAGCGTGTCTAGGGAACAAGGACATTACTTTATGAGCTCCGAGCAAAGCCAGGAAACAAATTAGATAGCTGAGCACGAAAAAATGAGCAATTTAGTGCACAAATATGTAATTTCTAGAGAGGGGGAAAAAGGGGGGGTGGAAATATCTTAGCAGGACATGACTTTTGAGGCTGACAAGAAAATTCCTCTGTCTAACTTTTGCTGCTTTATCCGTTTCACTCCAATGAATTGTCTCACAGCATAAAAGATAAGTCTTGCCTCCCAACAGGTTGAGTGTCACAACGTGACAGACAGCTCCGTAATACTTTGATGGAAACTTCATGCTGATGTGTGGATATAGGAGAAGATGGTCAGTGCAAACTGGTGGTCTTGACCACCCACACAGGCCTGAGTGACACCTCATTAGAAGAACATTTACAGGTACTGTATGCCTTTTCTGCCATAATAACAGCTCTGTCGTCAACACCCACAGAAAAATGTGTGGGCACTTCAAGAGGGAAATATTAAAAAGCCTGGCCCACCTAAATCATTAAAAAAAACCTTTGCAGTTTTGTTGCCAACGTTCTGGGACATCCAAAGTTGATATTCAACCTCTGACCTGATGTAAGGTAAGAGAGCAGGATTAGTTTGTGTTTAACAAGCATAAAAACACATTTGGTGATGTAACACCTTTTAGCTTAACTGAGCACCTAAGTGCTTCTTTATGGATTGATCGAATGTTGCCTTCAAAGCCAATTAAACCATTTAAAACCCATTGAGTAATTTGGAAAATGCCTTGCAAAGCTGAAAACAGGACATTTTTTGATGTTGGAGATGTTTCTCTCAGAGCGATGATGCAGATATGTGTCATACCCAGGAAAGAAGTGAAACAAAAGCCCTGGCTCACCTGAATGCCCAGACCTCGCTTGAACTGCCCTGTAAAATATACTGCTAAATATAAAGTTTTCCTCTAATGTAGTTTGGTTCCATTAAGGCCTAAATATAAATGTACTGTATAGCAACATGAAAGATACAGCTTTGCTAGATTATTACATCATCAAAGGAGCTGTCTATTGTAGCCCCTGTGGGATTTATGCAGAAAAGATGCTGATTACATGCATGAAGGGAGGGTTGTACAATAACTTGCACTGCATCTTATTAATTTTTTAAAAGGATAGCATGCTTTGTGCTACACATTACGGAGATAGTTACCAAAACACCCTGCACGGATCTACAGTGTGTGATGGAATTCCACTCCATATGGCTTTTCTTTGAACACACACAGCTTCTTCTTTTTTCCATAGAATGTTTTTAGTTATGCATTTTGCTATGCAGCCGGGTTTTATTTGATCCTCTTCACTAGAAACAGAGTTATACTTTTATAAAAGCAGCTGATTAAAAAGGAAATCACTGCCAAAGATAACATGAGCATACTCCAGTGCATTCAGGGAAGTTACAGAATTAGTTTAACTTCTTTCTTGGTTTTCCTGGTGCATCTGAGGACCAGATATCAGAGCTGTGCATATTTGCAGAAAGTGGATCAACAAAGAAAAACTATTTCTGTGAATGCTGACACCACACCAGAGCCACACAGCGGTGACAAATGAAAGCAGCCCATGCCTAGCTGGACAGCTTGCTGTGATGCATGAACCTCATTGTGCACTCCACGCAACCACATTCATTGCAGATTTAATGGTGTGTTTAATTAGCTTTTAATCATATTTTGATTCAGCCTCTTTCACTTCAGCAAAGTAAACCTGGATTTTTCCCTGAGTTCATTAGCAGAAAGACGTATGCCCCATCGTTTCCGATGGCCTCCTTGGGACATCAACTAAATCTGACCTTTCATTTCGATCAGTGTGGGGAATGGCGTGAATGTGGCGAAAAAGCACTGACAAATCAGGTTGTAAGCTAAATTCATCAGGTGAGAAATCAAGTCCTCATGCTGAAAACACTTGCAAAGTCTAAACTAGACCACCTCTGCAGACTGTATTTCTCCCCTTGCTGCCAACCGTCTGCTTTGTGTAACATCTTCCTGAACTGTAGGTAGGTGCCAGACCACCATGCATTTTTAATTTGCTTTGTCTCCAGGATGTATAATGCAGGCAAGGTGTCGAAATGAGATAAACGTCATGCTCCAGAGGTAATTACAAATTCTCTACCCACGTCTAGGTCATTTCTCCAAACTCTCAGAGCAGAAAAAAATAAAAATAGATAAATATATGAGACGTCCTTTTTAAAAAATAAAAAAAAACTTCAGCTCAGCCTGTCCTATGTGAGTGGTTGTTAACTCCCCAAAGTCACTTTTCCTGTCTGTCTTAAGAATGGAGTTAGTGGAATCGTTTCCGCCTCATTTCCTAGGCAACCTCTGAAACCGACTCCTGTGTCAGGCCAACCTGTGCTGACAACCCCCTGCTGCAGTGCACACGCCTACACACACACACATGCACGCGCGCTCGGTAGCCGCGTGAAGTCTGGAATCCAGCATGATGTCTTGGATCTTCTCCCTCTCTTCTCAGATCTTGATTGACTAGCTTCTGCTCACAGCCTGCCAACCCTCCAGGGTCATTTACGCTGCGGCAAAGAAGGAAAAAAAGAAAAGAAAAGAAATGGCGGAAAGAGACAGATCAGAAAGAAGAGCCCAATAAGGGGAATGAATAGCAGAGGTGAAAGGAAATAGGAGACCAGTCTCATCTTTAGCTGTCAAAAGCTCCTGCTTTGTGAAGCTGAAAACCTTGTCTCTTTTCCCCCCCTCCACCGCCACATTTCTTTTTATTTCAGGAAGCTCCCTCTGGGATTTTGTCATTAATTTATTTCTGTGGAGCAAAGTTGGATTCCAGTTTGTCAACCTTGGAGCCAGGGCCACACAAGGAGACGCTTCATATGGAGATTACTTTGGGGGATTTCAAGGACAGATATATTTGTTTGTTTGATGTGTAAAAGGAAAATGGTTAAATTATCATTGAATATCATTTATTCTGTATAATGAGTTTGGAGCTCCCTTAGTGCTCCTAAAAACAGGATCAAAACACGTGCTTGGGTCAGTGTTTGGGACTTTAAAACTGGGTCCAGTAGTTGAACAACACTGTGATTGCCAGGTCTATCCACATATTTTCAGCGGTGTTCAAGATCAGGCTTTGGCTCACTTAAGGATAATTCACAAAGTTGTTTTCCTCATCTTAGCAGCTGAATTGCAGAGGTAATTGTTAAGATGGGGCCAAAAGCACGGTGATAGAGGTGCAGCTACTGTACCTGGTGAGCTGCTGTAATCTGCTGGCTTGCTTCTTTTTTGATCTACTGCTTATCTTGGCTGCTAACTGCACTATTTATTCACAAGACAAATTCACGCCATGGTCTGTGGTCTGCAACCTCAAAGGTCAGCGCTTTTCAGATGACTTGCTACTGGTCAGTGGTGCAGATTTACAGGTCAAAGTTCTTTGACAGATGACAGGTCAGTGCCAGGAGGAAATGGGGCCCAACAAGGTGGTAAAAGTTTGTCTTTGTTTTTTTAGTGGTCTTTCAGAAACTGCTCTCCAAGCTGTAGGTGAGTGTTCTAGGCCTTTTTTTTTTTTTTTTACCATCTATTTGGTCACTGCCATAAAGAGCCCAAGGGATGGATCCCCCTGTTGTAGATTCTCCTGTCTCTGCAAACAGAGACATGGTGAAACTCTGTTCAGGTTCCCCATCGCTTCCCCATGCACTTTGAGTCATGGTGCTTCTCAGCCTTTACCCTTCTCACAGCAGAGCCTGCTGTGCTGAGAACATTGCTTTAACAAATCTTCTTCTTGTACCTCCTTGAACGACGCCTTGACTTGATTTTTATCTCGGAGGCTTTGGGGCTTTGTCTCTGCTCTAATACAAACTGTGAATAGCTGTGGGCTTGTATTTAGACAAGTGTGCACCGTACTGACATCATCTCTTATCAGTTGCATTTGTCCTCGAAAAACTGCAGTCAAACTCTACAGAATAGCTGGTGATGATCAAAAGGAAACAGGTACACTGGTGAAGTGTGTCTGAATGAGGGATTTCTGTGGAACAGACCAGTGTCAAACAAATGTATTCAGTTGCTTTTGTTTTTCTGTGGGTAGATTTCAACCTTCAACAAACTATGAAACACACAGCGGAGAGAGTGGCTGGTTTACATATGCAAGGAAGAAAGCACATTGTAGGTCGGTGAGGGAGAGGTGTGAAGGGAGGAACACAATCAGAGGAATGAAAAAGGGCAGGAAACAACCAAGGGTATCTGGAAGAGGGGGGGAGACATCGCCTACATGGCAACCATTCACCAGTGCAATCAAAAATATGTATTAGACAGCAATGGTTTTGGTGGTGTTAGGAAACACATCTGTCAACAGGTGAATGAAATGCACAGTCCTATGTCAGGTGACTAAGGTGTCATTTCAGGCGTCTTGGGAGCTAATTTCCTCTGGAAATGACATTCACTTTACCTCAGTCCCTATGCAGCTGTAGCTACGTGTAGCCAAGCTACATATGACTGCACACAGAGCAGGAGCAATGCATGTTTGTTTTGCAAGTTCTAAATGTTAATAAAGCTGGGAATTAATTTACCAGAATCAATTTTGATGAAAAACGGAAAAAAACAAAACAAAACAAAAATCAAAAGGAGCAGGAAGGAACCACACGTTTATTCTCACATCAGCTCTCATTTTCATTTCCTCTCCTGCCTGTTATCACGATATGCCGGTGTCCTGCTGATTGTTCATGCTTTGAGAAGAGAGAATCAAACTAACAGAGCTATGCAGAGCGCCACACACTGCAGATTTGCCTCCAAGTGTCTTTTATATTCTCAGAGACGCTGACCTGATACACACCTATGTTGCCACACAAACATATATCGTGGCGTGTCTTGCTGGCTTATTAATACACTCATACAACTCCGGGATTTCAATAGTATTTACTATTCATTATAACACACATACACAAGCAGCTCGCACACTCGACACTACTCCCACACCAGTATTCATAAACAGAGCCTCGCTTGGATCTCTTTTGGAAAGCTGGGTGTACTTTTAAGTCGTCATGCGAGTTGAAACTCTGCCCGAGCTTCACGCTCATTTGCCATTTCTCATTTGTACAAACCTTGAGACCAGCCTATCTGAATAATACAGTTGCTCCATTAAACTGCAAAACCAACTCAGTGCGCACATTTGCTGGATTAAGTGCATTCTCTTGCTTCATAGGTATTTTACAATGTACTTTCTTCTCACTGAAATAATTTGAATTTGGCACCACAGAGTCAAATAGGAATACGGGGCTGAAAGGAGTGAAAAGATGATAGTGAAGCAGCTGACGTCTTCTGGGCTGTTTAAAATGTAACATGAATTCTCATTAGGGTTGGCAGGGGCTGTTGCAGATGGAGTAATCCTTGGCAGGCGCTGTAGCAAGCACACTAATATTTCCAAACGCATTAATACGTCAAGCACATTCGGGTATGTGTGAGAATGTGCGTGCGTGGGTCTTATTGGTGGCTGGGAAGTAGGACGCCCGCTGAGGGAAGTCGACACACAAACACTCCACACCGGTGTCGATGTGACAGAGACAGACAGACACACACGCACTAACCCGGAGCTGAATCATGCAAAAAGTGCCGCTGTCGTCGGAGCTGCGATTTGTTAATGCAAATTTAGGCCCAATCACACCCATGCTGACTTTGTTTAGGAGAAGAGGGGAGACACGGGGAGAAAGGTGAAAGGAGACGCGGAAATCAGAGCGTCGCTGAAAGGAGGAGACAGCTGGGAGATAAACAGGAAGGCAGAGGAAGAGGGAGAGATCTTATTTGTAGTTAGAAAACAGTGTTGCCTCACCATCGGGAGTGAGACAGGATAGACATGAGAAGGGATGAGGAAGAATGATGTCTAGGATTTTAGATATCACAAACTACTTCTCCAACACTAAAATGCAGGGTTGCAAAAATAGTGTTCGTGGCTGAATAACCAGTAAAACACTTCTCATTAGGAATTAAGAGTTTTAAAAACACCGGGGAGTTGCTCTACAATGTCATGAGTCATTTTAAGAGAACAAAAATGCATGTTTCTCATTCATGCTGAAAAGCTTCTTAACTTTTCAGGACATACTTCATGAACTTCTCAATTTCTCTCTATTTTATATCAAGTATAATAAGTTGCACAGTGGCTCCTGTAATGTACATTTTTCACCCAGTGCATTCCTGACCTTTGAAAATATACAGCCAGCTCTTAGTATATGGCACCAGCCCCAGTGCTGAACTCTGTGGCCCTGGGGAAATGCTAATCAGCCAGTTGGGACTGGTGTAAGGCCGGTATACAGTAGCTTTGCTTGAGCTATTGTAGCCTCTAGGTAGGAGATAAGTCTACATTTAGACGTTTAATATGATTCAAAAGCCTGATATAGAGCTCTCAGTGCCTGCTGCTGCTCCCTGGGCCAGCAACTCATGGAAATATACCAACAGGATGTAGTCTGTAGGACACAAAGGTGACTCCTGCTGATAGAAACTGATGTCTGGAAGGGGATTTATCTACTGAATATGTGTGGTGTCCTGTATAACAGTGGCTGTGTAAAGTTATAGAACAGTGAAGGTCCTGCATATGAGTATTTAAAAGGTGAATTCAAAGCATCAGCATACTGCTCGCATTGTGACAGGGTTGACGGATGATATCCAAGAAACACCAGTTTTCTCAGCTTTACAAGACGAGGCTCAGCAGCAGATCACTGGATTCCTCAACTTTTAGTGTCACCATCGACCTCAATACAATGAGATTTACACTTATATTTAGTCAAGTCACTTATTTGAGGAAAAAGAAGCTTAATGTTAGAAATGTGCTATTGTTGTGGTGTGATTCCATGGATTAGAGATCCAAACTGTTTTCTTACTTTATAAATTCAACTGCTCAAATATACATATTTATTTCCCCTCCTTACTGGTGAAAGGACATATTTCTGGTGGAAAAATCTGGATTTGGTATTACATTTAATATATTTTAATCAATTCTATATTTAAATGTCATATAAATTTCCAAAAATCAGCCAGAATGTTGGCATCTTAAATAACCAGTAAGTTACTTGCATATTGTAACTAAGTAGTTGACATAGCCACAGTATTCACAGGGTCCTAACACTACACATCACCTGATGATCAATTAGAAAATACTGAAGCAGTTTCAAATTGGATTTAATGTGATGTGTGTTTTAGGATCCCAGTTAAATACATTGAACAGAGATTATTCTGTCACACATTTCCCAAAGTCAGAGATGCTTTTGTTTGTTTTGTAACGTCAGGTGATGCAGGATTTATTGCTACAATACAAGTTTCCAGATGGAGATAGGAAGGATCATCGAGGCAGAGTCACCAGCTTCTGTAGCTTGGAGACAGACAGCAAAACACTTTACAGCATCGATTTAAATAAAGCTAAGGTTAAGTTCTTATTCTTCACAACTGCTCTTTATCTTCTGCAAGGCTGTGCTGGACTTTTGCTCTCTCCATTGTATGCTCCTGCAGGATTGTATACAGTACATGTGCTATTAGAGGACAAGACACACAGTGTCTGGATCTCACCAGCCCACTCTCTGGAAGTGTATTTACACTAAAAGCTATTGATTGTCAGCTGTAGCTCAGTATGGAAAAGTTGAGACCTTCAGCCACAGCCATACTGTATGTGCTACCTACAGCAGCTCCACACCAGCATCCTGACTGCAGAGCATATTTGAGTGTTAGACTTGGTTGTAGATGTATTTGAATATGGTCTCATATATTCGCACCCTACAATGCAATCTGTCTTTCCAGACACTTAACCGGGCTCGGAACGAGACCTGTCACTGGCAGGATAAAGATGAAAAACACATTCTTCATGTTTACTCATGCATTCACAACACACTACACTACTATTTTCTCACACTCTAATATCTGCTATGCACGGTAATTGCACGGGGGGAAAGGATTCGAGGATCGACACAGGAGCAGCACTTTGGTTTGCAGTGTTTAACACAAACAAAAAAACTGCCTGCCATCTCCGTCTCCTTGTCTTCCTCCTTCCACTTTTCCTTGTCCTCAGAATCATCCACTCTTCCCCCCATCCTGATCTGCTTTTACCATTGTTCTCCATCTCTGTATCCCCCCCCCACCTCTCTCTCTCTCTCTCTCACTGCGGAGTTGTCTATAGAATGTTAAAAGCCTCTAACGCTGTGATGTCCCTGCAGAGCCCCCTGTCCTGAGAGCGGAGGCTGAGCTGAATGCTAAATGCTTCGATGCACAACCTGTGCCCGTGCTGGGCGTGTGTGTGTGTGTGTGTGTGTGTGTGTGTGTGTGTGTGTGTGTGTGGAGGCAAAATAACGGATGTGAAAAGGAGGAGGATGGAGGGGGGGCAAAGGGAGGGAGTGAGGGAAAAAGGGTGAGAGTGGATGGGGGCATGTGTGCCGGTGGGTGGGGAGCTAAATGGGGTTACAAAGGGGTTGGCAAATGAGGCATTGTCCTGGTCTCTCCTGTGAGCCATGTTAATGAAGATGAGTGAGGAGCGCTGGCTCTCCAACTGAGCTGTATCTAAAAAGAGCAACAGCAGAATAATAAATAAATAAAAAAATTAAGGAAGAGTTTTTATCCCTCACTTCTCGTTACAGTAAATCCTCGTGTGCAGCTGGATGTCCAAATACAACAATTATCAATTTGAATCATGCTGCAAAACAGAATGCCCACATTTACTTAGCAGGCAATCTTTCATTTTATGACTGGCACTTGGTTGTGACTGCAGCCCTCACTGTGTGTGTGTGTGTGTGCAGCTGTAACAGCACCGAGTCAGAATATTAGCAGAATGCCCATTTCATTAAGAGTGCATTTGCTGTCGTCTTCTCGCTCCCAGTGCACAGACATGGTGCCACTTAGTCAGGCAGAAAAAAAACAGGTGTTTGATAGCAAAGATTAACTTTAATGAAATGAAAATTTAATTTACTTCTTTTTTCTCGTTTAATTTTTTTTTTTCTGTGGAATGAAAACTACATTTCCTTTCAACCTCAGCTCCATGTCTGATCGTCTAGAAAATGGTATTAAACCACAGAATTAAAAATATCAAGAAAAAAAGGATTCAGTGGAAAACAACATAGCCTACTTGTCAAAGTGACGTCTCTTTACCTGCACTGCCTTGTATGTTTTACACTTACACAAAGGTGTTTTTTGAGAAAGACAAAGAGAATGTTTTTACTCCTATTTCTCTATAACAGCGCCTTAAAGGCACAATGCGGAAGTTTTTGAACCAACGCTGGCTCTATGCTTTTACAAGTGGGTCCCATTGGCACTGTGCAGGATACCCACTGATGTGTGTGTTTCACACTATGCCGCTGATCAACATACAGCAACAGAGACGTTGCATCAAAGGAGACAGAAAGGGACTTGGAGCAGGCAAACATGCACAATTTAAAACCAGCTTTGCAAATGTTTTATGAGGGAGGAAATGCATTCAAGGCATCTGTTGGGCCTCAGTGACACGCACTGTGTGTTTGGAGACTAACGCTGGATACAAGCAGAAAAGGCGGTTATAGACGGGTATGCGTCTCATAGTGGAGGCTGCAGTTACCAGTTATTAACATGACTGATTAATCTGCAGATTTATATTTCTGATTTAAAGCCTGAGGACTCACCAGACAGGGTGCACGTTATGCACTACTTATTCCTAACTATAGGGACAAGCTGGGGCCCAACTTTCTTAAAGTAGTAGATTATCAGTCAAAACTGATGTAACAGAGGTTGAGATGTTCCTGCTTTTAGTCCCCAGTGTATGTCACTCTACAATTCCAGTGCAGTACATAATGCAGCTCGGTAGCATCTTTTCATAACACTCAGTCTGAATGCCTGGCAAAGATGTACATCTTTTAAAGTACACGCCCCAGCTTGCAACACAAGATTTCCGTGGAAATGCTGCAGTTCCCAAGGACTCTCCCAGACTTTGATAAAGATCCTCGAGAGCTTTTATACAAGACACTAGACTCCTTTCTTTGCTTTATTACAGGACGTGTAGCCCTCCCTGTTACTAGTACACTGAATTGAGTATCACTTTTAGTTATAGCTAGCAAGTCACAGTACTGTACTGTATGTATCTATCTTGTCAGAGTATATATAATCATGATTTATTATGTACCGGAAAAGCCTAATAAAAACTTTATGGACTGAGTGAAATTTCTCGAAATAACACATTGAGCACTGTGGCAATATTAGTGGCTGCGGCGATGCACAATGTGTTTTCAAAAACAACTTTCACTCTCTTTTCATCACTTGGACACACACCAGTGCAGGCATTTAAAGGGAAATGATTGGCCCAGCAGGCAACAACCTTGATCAAACGGGAAACAGAGGGGAGTAAAAAAAGGGTTTTTTACAAACACCTGATGTTACTGCCGGTAGATCAGCAGGCTCATCAGGTTTCTGTCAGGAACGCCAGACAGCCGTAGCTTATGTGGCTCATATGGTGAAAACCTATAAATGGAACAGACTTCCCAACACATTTGTGTCAAATCAGCTTTTTAGAACCAAGATGAACAGTCGCAGATGTGAAGATCCTTGAACTGACATACATGGCTTTGCCTTCGAGGGAAAACCCTCAGGTTTACAATGAGGAACCAAACTACTGCATGCAGAGCCACTATCGGCCTGCAGAAACCAGTTGCTCCAAATACTCAAACAAATGAGTAAAAACTTCATTAGTCAGTGTCAGCTGACTCGGGCTGGGAAAGAGAGACATGTATGTAAGATGTTCTTAAAAGATGACTAAATTTGAATGGTGTGCTGCTAAAAATGCATAGCCTGGGACCTGGGGATAGAGAGTGGAAGCTGAGAGCGTCTAAGGATGAAAGAATCGGTGACAAATACACCACCTATATACACATAAAAACCTCACAGGACAACGCAGTGAATCCTGACTTCACATAAACAAACACACACAAATAAAATTGCGCCTATCTGCGTCTATGCGCGGCCCTGATTGCCTGCACACACATAGTCACACCTAAATGAACAGCTGCTGTGTTAAGCATTATCTAAACACAATCAGGATGCACTCACCAACAGCACAATTTGCATCTCTCTCACTCTGTCTCGGCATTTCGCCATGGCTCGTCAGCACTTTAGTAAAAGGGCTTTTCATGCACAAACACAATAAAGCCCCCAACAGGCGTCTCAGGTGGGTAGCAAAGCTGTAATCCTCTTTCCATCTAAGCACCTTTTTACTGTAGGTAGAGGAGGGAGAGGGAGCTGAGAGCCAGAATTTGTCACCTCTTTCCTTCCCTCAGCTGCAGGAGTATTTGCATAGCATATCCACAAGGTGTGAGGAGTGATTTAATTGGCTATCTTCCTCAGCAAGATATGATGCTGCAGGAGGACAGGGAATGTGGTGTGCGAAACAAAAGATTTCCAACCTTTTTATAAATGTGTGTCTCCTTGTCTGTGTGTCTGCGTCTACATGGCCAGCGGTGTGTGCGTGTAGCAGTGGCCGGCTGTGTGCATCGCATTCACGTGTGCGGGAACTTTTCGTTTGCATCCTTGACAGGAACGAAAAAGGGTTTTCAGAGTGGAGCGGCGAGGCCCGAGACAGGAACACACACTCTTTAGCTGAGAACACAGGCCTCATTTAGGTTAGCACAGGATTAGCCACGCCGAGCCGCACAAGCACAGGAATTAAAATGCAAATGAGGACAAGGATTGCACAAGAGGCGTGCAACAAGACGAGGATAAAATAGCATGGGTAAGGATGGATGCAATGTGTGCTGTGTGCCGGTATTATTTATATTGTTGCTGTTTTAATTGCTGCTGTTCTGGAGATGTCACAGTAGCTGAAGCAGATCGAAACATGTATTATATTAATAAGACTTAAGATATCAGGCATTAAAATGTATTTCTCTTCATCTGAATATACTGGCAATTAAAGTGGTCGTTGTAAACAAAGGAGTCCGGAGGAAAAGGAGGGATATGCAAAGAGTGGAGGCACACTGTGACTGCTCCTGATTACACATTCACTAAGTTGCGGTTTAAAAGAAGCTTGTGTGTCTCTCAAAGACACAAAAAAAGTGGAACAGGGCAAGTAAAGAAGTTGATTTCTAAATTTAAAAGTTGGTTGTCTTGTTTTCTCAGCCGTTGCAAAAGAAATATCACATTAATAAGGGAATATTCACATAGTCAAAACAAATTTGACACATAAGGTTTTAGTTTTCACAGCTTCGCAGGTGAGAATGAATAGATACTAATAATATGTGAACAGCTTACTTTGCCTCGATTGTCTCTGAATGTTTTTTTTTAAACACTATTTTAAAATTGTCAAACTTCAGTGCAAATTTGATCAGTGTAAATTTGATCGTACAATTATAGAGTTGTCTCTACACTTTTACATCCAGGAGCTTGCAAACTTGGTGTTCAAACAAGCGCCACTACATACAAGATAATGAGATATCGCATAGATTCTTTCTTTGTGGCTGTTGATCTTTCACATGAGATAAATGTCTCTTGTTAAAGCTGATAATGACTTTCTAATGGCTTAAGGTGCCAGTGATTTGATCTTGGATACTAACAACTCATAACTCAGCCTGGAGAGGTTGGCAGGAATCACTGCCATGGCATTAAAATAGTAAAGCAACTTCCTACCGTATCTTTCAGTCTCCCGGTGTTGATCCTGGTCTCTCCATCCATCGTCTTCCTCCCTGGGACATCATCTGGAAATATAATAAACAAGTTTCATTGTTACCCCAACAGTGGCGGCTGGTGCTAAAATAAATTGGGGGGGCGCACCTTTAATGAATGGCCTATTTTAGAACTTTTTTTTCATATATAAGGCGCACCGGATTATAAGGCGCATACTGTAGAATAGAAGTTACTGTAGTTAAACTTTTGACTGGGGTTGCACCACTAGATGGGGCTGTGATAAAGGAAACGTCAACAAAACAGTCAGATAAAGTCAAACAGCGGCGCTTTTATCGCCAGTTTTATGATTAAACTCTGAACATGCACATGATGATCCACAGTACAAGCTGGGTTGACAGAGAGCCATCTTTGTAGTACAGGAGAGCCTGGCGCATTCAACATACCTCGCTAACTCACGAAACTGGATTCACAGTATTCTCTCTGTTTGACTTCCTGACCAGTTTATCGATCGCTGCAGGGCGCGAGCCAGCCGCGGAGCTGCACGCGCGGTGCATGTGAACAACACAGCTGCGCCACTCGGTTCTCCCTATCGTTTGAACGCCTCGTGAAAGGATAAACAAACAACTGTTTTTTCGGCTGCCGCCGCCATTAGCTGTCTTGTTGTTGTTGTCTGTCTGCTCCGTGTGCACCCGGGTGCGTCTGTAACTGTTTGAGTGACAGGCACGGCTCCGCCGCCAGGGGAGTGACTTTGATTGACAGCTAGCCTATCATCAATCAATCTGATTGGATAAAAAATGAACCCAAACGCGCTGATTGGCCACGGGCAAAGAGCTGCGCCCGGAGGAAAATCTTGGAGTAACCAATTAGAGACCAGCATGAAGTCACATGGAAGCCAAAAGTTGAAGAGCCCACATACACACGCCCCTCGCTATTGAAATGCATAAATCAACCCAGAATAAACCCAATATTGAATGGAAAGGCTCACAAATTTCAAAGTACTAACCATTGTATGGGTGAACACTGAACAGATATGGTAATTACTTTTTATTATGTTATTTACGTTTACTGTGATTACACTTTATCCCTGAAATTTGGATGGGGGCGGCGCCCTAGCGCCCCCTATTGACCGGCCGCCACAAATGTCCCAATCAGACAGCAGACCTCTGTCTTGCTGAAACTAAATACTGCTACTGGATGTCAGACAACCTCCTCCAATTGAATCATACAAAACCTGAGGCCACTGTACCCTCACAAAAACACGCAAATCAGGGAAAGCCTCAGTTAACTAGAAAATTATGTTAATTAGTCCTCAGCCAAGAACTTTGTGTTTTGAAACTCTGGCAAAGAAAGTTGTGCAGTCATGTTTACACTGTTTGAGAAACACAGCCAAGGTTAAGTCTTTTATTTCAGCCACACATGTGGAGAAACTCATCCATGCTTTTATTTCCTCTTGCCTCAACTACTGCAACTCCCTGTACACCTGCCTCAGTCAAAAATCAATCCACCGCCTACAGCTAGTTCAAAATCCTGCTCCAAACTCAGCCCCAAAAATTGTGCTCATATCACCCCATCTCTTAGCATCACTGGCAGCTGATCGTTTTAGGACTGATTTTAAAACTCTATTAATTAGTTGTGAGGCCAGGCTTGAGCTGCGCTCTCTGTATCCTGCTGTGAGGCTGGAAGCAGTCTCAGTTTTCTACCTGAGCTGGTGGCCCCTCCAGTGTCTACATTAGACCTTTGCTGTGAGCGCCCATGCTAAAGAATGATTTATATAAATATAATTATCTAATATGACATGACATGACATGCAAGGTTATTTTATAATGACATAAAATAACCTTGAATGATAACGGTGATGTCACTTCAGTTAGTTTGGTCTCGAGGAATTTAGATTTGTAACTTCAAGTTTGCATTCTGACAACACCATTTCCTATCATGTTGCATTATGGGAAGTATAGGATGCAGCTATTGTGAAAAAGGGAGGAAAATTCAGGATATCTTGTCTTAAAGTTTCCAGAATTCTTCTTCATTAATCTGACTCCTAAACCATCCACACTTTATAAAGGAGATGGCAAAATAAAAAAATACTGAAGGAGGGCAATGCAGATTAAACCACTATCTGGATTACATCTCAAAGTAATAATCTATGAGAAAATTGTTATTATAATTAGAGGTTGGAGTGTGAGTGATGTTATCTTAGCATGCTTGTATGTTTTCATAGTTTAATTTCATGTACAGAGGGTTTGAAAATATATTCATGCAGTTTTATATGCAGTAATGTAGAATTGTGGCCGAGTGCATTAGGAGCTATTCTGCTTCCTACTTCACACAAGACTTTCTGGCTGATTTTCTAGAGCTATTGTGCGTTTGTGGGGAAAAAAAGAAAGAAAAAAAAAGCATTTTCAAACCACAAAATATATTATTGGAAGGTGAATAACTTAATTCAGATGACCTCACACTTTCAAATATCAGTTTTCTGATTAAATCCCTTCAAGATTAGGTGTTATTGAATAGGGGCTCTGTATCATAGGCTTGACATTGAGAAGGGTACGGTGTACTGAGGCAATTATAAGTTTTCTCTGCTTGCATCTGCCCTCCAGCTAAAAACACAGTGGCAAATTAATCATCTTAAAATGTCCAAAACTAAAGGTTAGCCATAATCCTCCACATCATTGTCCATATTCAAGCATACTGACACACACACACAGTCACACACGCTCCTCTCCTCCTTGTCTCCTCCATGTCCTCTGAGTGGACATAATGAAAGTTAATGAATAAATCCATAAGTTATATTATAAAAAAGGGACTCCCTTCACTGGCAGGAGAGGACATTTCTCTGAATATGTGCATAGATTTCAATAGGGCATGAACGCTGCCTCTGGAAGGTTGAGGGGAGCAGCCAAAGCACACAGGAAGTGAGCAGCAGTGGAAAATAGCAGCTCAGGGGGCCAAGACAGCACTACAGTAAAAACAACTAACAAACCAAGGTTTTAAAATACTTTAATTAATTAGGTACCACTTGGTTGTAGTCATTAACCTGAGTATTAGTCCATTGTCTCCAAATGCTGGAAATTGGAAGTATATCTCACCCTGAGTATAGTCAGTGTTTATTACATTTTTGACAGAAAAGGCAAAATTAAGCGTTGAGAATCTTGGAGCCAGTCCAGTCAAATAGGTTTTCTATATCAAGTTGTGTCGAGCATATGTTTGTCAGAACCTTGACCTATTCTATAACCAGTGGAGTGTCATGGTGTCAGTGTCACAGTGGGGGTGCAGTCATCAACTTTATCCCCCTGAGCCAGAGAAGCCTCGATAGAAGGTGACTGTGAAAAAAGTAATATTACACACTGTGACTCCAGTTCTATAAATATGGTGTTATACTTTCCGCGAGGGTCTGCAAGGGCCTGAGTGATCAGAGGGAGGGTGGACCCCAGGCTCTGTGTGGACTTCCAATTTGCTGTGACCTGCGCTACAAGGGCATTAACTACATACAGTATGCGTCCTTCATACAGACTGGTATGGTATAAGCTGGTGTCCATACGTATAGCTGTCTGGGAGTGTGTCCCTGCTGGCCCACTAATTGGTTAGTGTTGCATTTGATAGTATACCTTATATTTCTCTCTATATATCTTACATTTCATCATTCAATTTGTGGAGAGTATTGATTAATGTCCTACTGTTCAAGCATGGAAAAATACTCTGCACAGGATATCTTTCAGTCAGTTCAAAAGAAACAAACAAAAGCCTGACTGATGGATCAGTATCAATCATTTGCTAGATTTTACATCAGCTTTGAGAGTTGATAGCTTTTTGCAAATATCACTGATTTGTATCTGTATTCAACGCAGCCTGAGGATCGAAGTGTTCACTGTCCTGGTGTAAGGAACTGGAGATTTACGACGGGTGTATTTGTTGGCCGGGCCTAATCCGCAGGCTTTCCTCAGAATGGGAGCTTGTCTGATAGACCAACAGTCAGACAGACTTCTCTCAAGAAGGCTTGCTTGTCAAATTGCAGACGCACAATCAGGTGCTTCCACAAACACACTTTCCCCCAGCATGGGGTCACATACCTTATCAGGTACACACAAATATATACACACACAGCAGTGTACTAGTTTGATATGACGCTCAGAGTGTGATGACAGTATCAGGTCCTTGTGTGATTGAGGTGACAGAGGCAGAGACAGGATGGGGGCTGTCATCAGCTGTGAGTGACAGGAAGCTGAGGTGTGTGTGTGGGGGTGGGGGTGGGGGTGGGTGTGTGTGACAGCTGAGTTCATGGCATGCAGTCTATCCCTCTGTCTGTCTTTATGTTTGTCTCACCTTCTCCTGCTCTGTCTCTCAATCCATCCATCTCTTTCTTCTGCCTGCCAGCCTGTTTCAACCTTTCCATCTTCTCCGTCCTGTCTGCACATCTCTGTCTTTCCTTATTTCAAATACGTATATATGTTTTGTTTCCCTCCTCTCTCTCTCCTGGATGATGGGTGGATGAATTTTGCCCTTTCTTCCCCGTGTCAGACATTGCATCAAGAAAAACAATGGGAGACCCATAAATAGGGTTTAGAGAACATGCACCCAATTTACTTTGACAGTGGGGGAGGTGTGTTTGTGTGTGTGTGGATGTGTGCGTGTGCATGGGTGTAAGTCACTTTGACAGCTGCTGTAAATGAGGCAATATTGCAGGTATTGACTGACATTGTCGGCCCCAGGCCCTCGACTCACTAAAAAAGAGTGGTCATCATCAATCACAAGTTGCATTAGCGGCTGATGCTCCAGCTGCAGACGCAGAGACTTAAAACCTTAATCTAACATTATTGTGAAACTCACTGAAAGTCAATGACTGATTGGTGACACCGATATGGCTACAAATGTATAAAATCATACAGGTGGCATCTTTATGGACGCAATAATGTCAAGGGAACCAGCTATAAACCACATTCAAAGCCTTATTCAGTGATACTCAAGGATCTGTCCAGATCCCACCTTGCCTTGTCATGGGTCTGAGCAGTCAAACTCAGATCAATCAGTGGCTTCAACACTTACGCACTACTTCACTTTGTCAGCAGGATCCATTTAAGAGAGAAGCTCTCTGCAAATCAGGGTTGTCATGTATTGAACCGTCCAGTGCCAAAGAAAGAGAGCAGGTGCTTTCTTTTATTATTTAGTATAAGTTAGTGAATTTCTAGAGTGTAAAGAAATTGTTCAGGGATACATTAGAAAAAGTGAAAATCAGAGGATATGATACAGTATATTCTCTGCAGAAGTCACCTGGGAATGTTCTTAATTGGTGGTTTTAGTGGTTCTTCCCCACAGGAAGTTCATAATTACGTTGATGCTCAAAGTTTTTACTCTCTGGGCTGTAAAATAACACAATGAAACTGTACAAAAAGTCATGAGACCGCATTAAGTTTACATCATGGACACCTGGGGAGACCTGCTGATTAAGAAAATGTAGCTTTTTCACACACTGATGTCCACACGACTCCCATAACCCCACATTATTCCCAAACTGATGCACTGCAGACCTGCACAGATGCCTTCATTGATGTCAGCCACATCACATCAGGCCAGATACTCTCAGGTATCCCAGCAGCACATACTATTCTTAGGCTCTGCTGTCATTTTTGTCCGCTTTGCTTCCTCTCTTGTTCGGAACAAAGACTGTGAGATGAGGGTCATCTTTTCTGACAGAAAGGGCGGTCAGCCCCTCTGAGGTTGTCATACTCCGCCGCCTTTAACAGTGCACCGCTATGACTGACCTCTTTGCTTGGACGTGCGTTTCAGTGAGCCGCATGCTGTGTGTGTCTGTGTGTGAACGGGGAGGTTGTTAAAATCCTGATCTTTTAACACTGCCCATCTTCAACCTCTGCTGTGCCTGTGAAGGGGAGGTGGCACCGTCCCAGCCCTGCCCTTTTAACACCGCTCCGCCTTGACTTCTTTTGTGTGTTTTTTTTTGTATCCGCAGTGTAAACGTCCCGCATTAACAGATCTGAAATCCTCTGACAGTGAGGGTGGCTGACCTTTGGATATAAATAATACTCCCCATTTGACTCCTGAACAGAACCAACGCTCAGTTCACCGAGCGACTGTTGGTGGCCGTGCTAATTGCTTTAGTGTGCTTGTCTCGTCGGCTGCCAAGTTGCACTCTGCTGAGCCACAGACTTGGCCTGCGCATGAGAGAGAGTTGGACAACAGGGCTCTAAAATATGCCAACATCCATTTGACTGCTTGGCAGTAATACAAAGGGGATGGAAAAGGGAGGGAGAGAATGAGAAGGAAGGAGAATAAGACGGAAAGGAAGAGCGCTGGTGAATGAGGAACTGTCAGTGACCGGAGAGGTAGCAGGGCAGAGAGAGTTGCAGAAAAGTGAAAAACAGTGGACAGACTGAATAGTGGATAATATCCCCTCATCTGTTTTAACCTTATTTTGGATCCTGATAGCCCGTGACTGAACAGGCGCTCCTCTGCTGTGTAGAATTTACATAAAAATCAATACCCATTGACTCGCCATTAAATTTATTCCCCTTTCCCCTGAACTATTTTCCTGCTTCCTCCTCCCCTCTCTAATTCCTAATGATTGCCTTTTTGCTCAGTGGGGAATCTTCCAAAGCTTCGAAATTCCCCCTCCCCGCTTGGTGCACATCAGCTCCACAGCAGCTCACGAACCCGCCTGTCATCCAAATCAGGCAGGGGTTGAGTGACAGCATATCAAATCCCAATCTTTCTAACTGGTTCTGGTTGGAAGAAGAAGAGAAAAGCTGATGAAAAGGGAAATCACCCCGAAGGCTGTCTGTGGAGTTGAGAATCTTGGCATGCCGGCAGAGGTTGATTTGTGTGTGTGTTTTCTCAGAGGCTTGTGTAATGGCTTTGACACTGAGCCTTCTCATTGTGACCATCAGTAGTAAGCCTCCGTGTTAGGTCACCTACCATATTTCCTCTCTGGCAGTGGTATTAAAAGTGTCAGTCTGTGGGCGCCAACCAAGGAGCAGGCGTTGTCCTCTCTGACATTTCTGCTCTATAGTTAACACACCATGTGTTTGATCCAACCCAAAGTTTTATCAATGAAGATGAAAATTCCAACAAGAAAATGTGTTTTATCATTTTCTTATGGGAGTGAACAATATTATCTAATGAAAACAAGCTACATGGTTTGAAGCTAAGCAGGAAAAAAAGCATAGCATTGTGTAATCTCCAATAACAGTCTGCAGTTGTTCCACGATGATCAGTGACTAACGCTGCAGCATTTCTTCTTCTGAGCTGCTCAACATCTAACGGCTCTTTTGGCTGTGGCGTTGCAGGGAAGAATCTCTCCATACATCCCAATTAATTGGCCACAGAAACTCTCCAAAGTTGATGGCCGAGAAAATCGTGACTGTTTTCAAACAAGCTCTCTCCGGCTTGGTGCAAAACTTCCTCAATCAGAAAAAGACGAGGCCACGTGACGCGGTAGAGAAACCTATATGTGTCTGAGAAATAGCACGCTTCAAATGATGATATATCAACAAATTATTACGTTCAAATTTTTTGATGAAAAGATCTTCTAGGAATTGGATGGTGTGAATACTGCTGAGTGAACCATTAGCGAAAAGCCAGGGTCAGCATGAGAGGGGGAATGTCAATTACTAAATCACACATTGTCAGAGGTCACTGTAGAGGAGTGATTTGTTGGCTCCAGGGCTCCATCTCTCTATTAAAGCATTGGCTTTTCCCCATTGTCCTGCGTGTGTTTTTTCTCCATCCACTGTCATTATTGCCATTGGTCTGATGTTTCCTTTGTGGAGCAACACGATCATATGTATGCGATGCTTGAGCTTAGGGTTTGCAGATGACACCAAAGCAATGAGCCAATTCTCAGGCTGTAATGAATCAGCCGACAGAGGACATGGTGTGTCGAGTGCACACAACAGTCTGTCTCCTCTGACAAGACAAAAGAGCTGAACGTTGGCATTGGGAAGCTAACCGATAAAGTCAGCATGTTCAAGCTCCTCAAAAAAACCCCTCCTTTGCCAAGGCCAGAGAAAGATCACACAAAAACAGATCCAGAATGGACATTTTGTCTTTTGTTTTGCTGCAGCCTAGTGGGTGTATTGCATGGCCTGGCTGTGATTAGATATTGTGAAAAGCCCGCTACACTGGCGTTAAGTCCCACCTGAACAAAAGATTTACACCAAGCAGCGTGGGAGGGAAGCTTAAAGCAAACTGACAACTCCCTTGCTGTCAAAGAAGCTGTAAGAACCAAAGAAGAGTCTCACAACCAAACCAAAGTTAACTTTACTAAACACTGAAAAACCACTACCCCCTTGAACGCACACAGTGCAGCCCACCCATATGTATACAGTCTGCAGCATCCTTTGTGTTAACTTAAACACCAAGGACACAATTATTGATTTCTATCTCATTTTTTTAAATGTGTGATCACTTTTGTCCAGTGTGTTGTATAACACACTACCCTGAATAGATGGAAAGACAATATTGATTGTGAGCCTGAATAAGACTGGGCTGTTTAGACTTTTTTTCCTCTCTACAGAAATCAACTTTTATACAAAGTTTACAATGCACACACACATATGAACAAAGGTTTGTACAGTACAGCAACACACTCAAATGTACACAAATTTACACTGCTCAACAAGACAGTAAGACAGGGTAGACATATGATGACTAACCTGCTACCTCACAAGTCTAACCAATGAATCCTATTGTTTGTTTGTGTGCAAAGACTGATTCCACTATCTGGTTCTCTCCACCGTGGTTCAAAGTGTTAATCAGTAAAAATAGCTGCGATACAGTTTGGTTGGAGGAAAAATCCTCACATCCTTCTACAGCAGTCGACACACATTGGTTTCAGAAAGCAACATGGGACTCTATTGGACTTGAGAACCAACATGTCTACGTCAGTAACTGTGGTGGCACCGGGAGGGAAATATGCTTGAAAATGTAATTCCCATTGAGAGCAGCGCTGTGGGATGGTTCTAAACTTTTACTGCAGCGAAACCTTTTCAATGTTTAATTTCATTCTGGAGGTTTACTTTGTTATCTATTCTAAGTGAAAGACTTGTGATAATGAATACATTTAACACGCCCCAGACATCTTCAACAGGCTTTTGATACTCCCGTTGAATTTTTGATCATGTGTCGTGCTATAGAACAATGTTTTAAGTGAAGTTTAAGCCAAAGTTTCAGTGAATCCCGTTGCTTCAGATGGTTCCACATCCATCAGAAATGTGGTAATACACTGACGAGGGCAAAGAAAGAAGACAACCGCGAGCAAGGATGCTGGTGTAACTATGGTTGATTTCAAATTTAAAAACATCAAACAAATGTATTCAGCCTCAGTGACACACAAAGCTTTTAGATGGAAAACTGAATGTAAACTTTATTTGTCTACCAAAAAACTAATTATATAAAGGCCTACAGGATGAATTTAATACCTCGGAGCTGCTTTAACAAGCAGTGGCATTTTGTGGGAAAATAGGCTTAGAAAAAATATCCCACAGACATGATGTCCCACAATGGCACAATCAGCCAGCAGCAGTTTCCTGTCCTGTGTGATTCAGTGTGGGTTTACCCTTTAACACAGATGCTGCAGCCATAATAAATGCCATATGACCCAATCTATCATAGTTACATGGCATTTCAGCACTTTATAATGGGTAACAAGGCCTGTCTGAGATAATGAGATTCCCATATGACATGATAGGAATCAGACAAAAAAGACATTTAAGGGTGAGTTTGAGGAATTCTATGGATTATTGAACCATCAGAGATTGTTAGTTTATTGAGCTTTTTTTACAGGCCTGGCCACAGCCTCCACTGCCACCCACTCACACACACATACACACACACACACACGTTCCTCTTTCCTCTGCAGAATCTGCTTCGACAAGATAAGTGTGGGACTTGTAATTGTGCGAGGGTCCTCATCTCTCCGCACTGGCTGATAATAGTGCTGTGAAAGACTTGTGCTCATTACGCTAGCCTTTGTTGCTCTTATTGCACAGTTTGGTTGATTATTTTTTTTCAAGAGAATTCAGAGGGTTTAATGCTCTCCCTTGTTTTGCCTCTGTAGTGTACAAACTCCTGAGAAATAAACCAGTAAATAAAGGAATGAAAAATAGATCCCCATTCCTTAAAATCATGGAGTTATACATGGGGTTGTAGAAAACACCTTCCATATTTGCACACAGCCACTTGGTATAAAGTGCTTGTGATAGCAGCCCTACTGATAGAGGAACCTTCAGACTGCCTCCTAAGTTGAGTGAACACTCCAACTGGTGCTCACAGTATTAATGGCAACGGCCCGCACCAATTCAACCGCAGCAGTGTGTGGAAGCAGAAAAATAGAGATAAACTCTCAACATTTATTTTCCTTGCATGGCAAATACTTAGTCAATAGCTTGTGCTGGAGCTGTGTATGTTTTGGTTTTTCATTATCTTTTTTTGAAAAATATGAGATTACACACAACCTCAGGTTTAGCCACCTATCATGAGATGCAGATACAGCCCACAGACTTACAGTAAGTCTTAGAAGTCATCTTCATTCATTCATTTTCTATACCGCTTATCCTGCACTAGGGTCTGAGCTGGAGCCTATCTCAGCTGACTTCAGGCGAGAGGTGGGGTACACCCTGGACAGGTCGCCAGTCTATCGCAGGGCTAACATATAGACAGACAACCATTCACACTCTCATTCACACCTACTGTATGGGCAATTTAGAGTCACCAATTAACCTAACCTACATGTCTTTGGACTGTGGGAGGAAGCCGGAGTACCCGGAGAGAACCCACGGGGGCACGGGGGCACGGGGACACGGGGGCACGGGGGCACGGGGACATGCAAACTCCACACAGAAGGGCCCCAGCCGGCCGGCGGGTTCCAACCCAGAACCCTCTTGCTGTCACCGTGCTGAAGTCATCTTTCTTGGAGTTGTTATAGACTGCTGAAGCAATGGACTGAAAAACATTCAGACTTTCAAACTTTGAAGCAAATTATTCAAAGACAAAGCCTTAAACTGCTGTTTACTTCCTCTCGTATGCATTTACAAAATAAAATCTCCATATATTACAGAATCAGTACACTGTAAAACAACCCAGTTCATTCAGCATGAAAAAACAAAGATCTTTTGGTAAAACTATTTCTCAAATGACACATTTGAGGTGTGGATATAATTTACCTGTTATCCACACTTTGGTGCAAAGAACAACTCAGCATATGTTTAAATGTTCAATAAATAAGCAGTTTTCTGCCGAGATACACAGGAACAGTGAGTAAGTAATTCTTTATGAATGTTAAGGATTTTTGTCTAAAGCAACAGTTCATCACAGACATCCGACTTGCATTCTACCAAATAATACCATTGGTGGTCACATGCGTGTGATCGCCGACCAGAATGGCAGACCACCACAGAATGACTGTTTACGTCATCCTAAAATCTCAATTTCTGCCTTTCCAGACTTTCCAGCAGCGCTTACAAAAACTGATGCACGCTAATGTGAGTAAAGTCTGCTTAATGTGTAATCTAGGTACACAATGTCCTTTACAGCTCTGATATAAAAGGCATCTCTAATTGGCAGCTGTGTCAAGGAGTTCTCCAAGCATCATCACAGTAATTACCAAGAAGCATCTTCTTGCCAACAACGGTTCAGACAAAGCCCGTGACTGCCGCTTTTGTTCACTTTTGTGTAATATGATATGGACGGGAATGATTTTGTTGGATTAGTGATATATGACAAACATACTGAATACATGTAATCAGTTCAATGAAGGAAGTCATGCCTCCATTAGACATATTGATCAGAAATATAATCATGCATCTCCATTAATGCCTCAGGCTACATGATTCCAGGACCCAAATGGTGCCAATGCATTGCCACATTATACAAATCTAACTATGTACTGTATATACAGAAACCACTGAACAGCATGTGAGAAACCTAGTCCAAGATATATTATGTGTGAGTATTTTATTACAATGGCATTATAATCATTTACTGTTCAAGGAAAGGCCACCCGGACCACTGGATGTGATCATATTCAGGCTAGACCGGGCTTTTCACTGTAATAATGGCCGAGCATAAAGAGCTGCCTTTGAGGGGCTTTACAGTTCAGGAACTTTATCTCTGTATGTACATAATCCCCTCCAGAAAATGTTGGCTTAGCGCAGTACATTTACATTTTTGTGTGAAAAGTAATAATTGAGGCTTTCTCGTGGCTGTTTTTTGGGTTTCAAATTTAAACAGGTAATCTAACAGATTATATTACAGAAGTATAACTAGTGCGTGTAACAGCTACATTTATGAAAGGATGCTGTCAGAAATTAAACAGCGCTGAAGCGTTAAGTGCACAGGCTTTAGTGCTTTCGATGACAGCACAGCTATTAATTCATGCCAAATTGTCAGATTAGAAACAAAACTAGAGAATAAATGGGAAAATATACCAATGTAGAAACCTAAGTGTATTTAGATTTTTTTTTTTAGCCTCACTAGTTAAATTTCTTTCGTTGCTCGCCTCAAAATCCTTCCCAATCGTTAACCTCCCCTTGCCGCTCTGCCATCATCAACTCTCTCCAGTAGAATGAAAAGTACTAACAAGCAAAATAAGCTTGAGAATACTTAAAAGATTGGATTATGTGAAGAAAAGCCTGTGCTAAAGGTGAGGACAAGAAGCACCTAAGTATTATCCCTACTCCATAAATGCTGCAAGCAATCTCCTGCTATGAGTTCCTGTTATGCACAGGAGAATAATAAGGCCGTCTCGTTTCACTGCCGAGAACAATAATGAGTTTGCTGTGAAACAGTCGTCGTGGTTCAATTGCAGCACCTTTGATTCTGATGGCTCTCTTTTTTTTTACCCTTCCTTTCTCTGCATCTGTTACTATCACACCCACTCTCTCTCTTCTCTTGCTCTCTAACAGTCTGTAGAGAGGAAACTCCTCTCTGGGCATCAATCCCCTGCAAATACTATTAAAGCACTGAGTCATCATTTGGTCCTAAGGGGTGTACTGACCAAAGTAAAGAGGCTGCATGTGTGTGTGGGTGTGTGTGCCCATGCCTGTTCCGTCTGTCGGTGCCATGTGAGAGGCTCAAAGCTGTGGGTCCTGGGAGGACCTCCCTCTATCCAGGAACAAAACGGGCAATCCCATTCCTCTCATCTCTCTGTCTCGTTGAGATTCAGCTGGGAGGGGGGGGGCCATGACCAATCACCCCCTGATATCCTCACCCCTTCTTCTTTGCCCCCTCCTACCTCCCTCCTTTCTCCCCCCTTGCCTCACAACTCAAAATGTAATTGCAGCTGCTTTTTTGCAAAACCTCGCCGGCGGAGCATGGAGGGTATTTTTTTGATTTTTCTTCTTTCCTTCGGAGCACAGGGCCACATTATGACAGAGGGATAAAAAGACAAAGTAAATGGTAGCAGATGGTAACCAAGGGTCTAAAAGGGGCTTGATGCATCTCAGAATGTCAAGTTAAATTTCTTGGACCACGGGGGGAAATGAAAGGGGCTTCTGTGCAGAAATGATGACAGTTACAGCTACTCCTTCCCCTTGAAAGGAGACCTACTGTACTTTGGAGCTACTTAAATGTAGAGTTCCTATCAGCCTGTAAGATGTACAGAAGGAAATGTCACTACAATTGACAGCACTGGGATTCCTTTTTTCTCCTTGATTACTAAGATCAGAGGACTGAGAAAAAGAGAGGTCTGCTCTCGACTGCAGGAGTCAGCAACAGACTTGTCACTATGATGCTCCAATCAGAGCGCAAAACCACATCATTGGTGACATATCACTTTGTCTCCAACGGGACTGCTAGTAAACAATAAACAATAGAGATTTTTCCATGGCTGACTGTCAAGTCAATGACAAGAACCATGCAATTTGACGTCTGAGTTTCTGTCTGTCTGACAGCTAACGCAAATTAGCATTCTCGTCAGCGACCAGTGACATGGACACGATAACATGCATGTTAAAATCCATGCACAAATGCAAATAAGCAGACTATAACTTAGAAACCAACTCACTGCACATCACACTGTGTCCTGTTGTGAGAACTCAGAGGACAAAGGCCACAACAAACGCTTTGAGTCAACTTATTTGTCGGACATAGGCGGTGTGTGTTTGCTCTCGCCCCAGATCAGACTAGTACCTCCGTTCCTGTGTGTGGGTACATCTGAGAGAGACTGAGCCTTCGGTGTATACTGTGTGTACATCCTTAGCTTGTGTACTTCTTACTGTACTTCACTGTACTTCAAAACTGCTCTGTATGACGGCACTCCTAAAAAAAACAACTGATGAAAGAGCCTGTGAATCAGCTCTGATGTGGCAGCAGCTAGAGGCGCTAATGAGGAAACTGGTTTTGTTCAGATTAGAACTCCATAAATAAATGTTGATCGTGCTCCACTAAGCCGCCCCACAATATGACTGGTTGACACTGCCAAAGTTTGCGTTTAAATTATTCACCATCAGCTAAAGCCCAGAGGATGTTTTGTGAGGGCGTGGTGGTGATTGATCAAATCAATCCCCATAGCTGCAAAGAAGTCAAGAAGATCAGGCCTGTTGGGCTGCCTCCTGAACTCCTGAAGCTGAACTCATCTTTTTTGTACATTTTAATTATGAATGACATTTGCTGAGCAGTGGAGCTGCTCGATAGCTGCCAGAAGAAGACGGGGGCTGTTCTTAGCAGGCAAAATCAATCATTCAGTCGATCAATCATCCATGTATCCATGCCATTTCAGTGGCACTGGGGGAGGTGAAGAGTCATTTTTGTCTCGTCTGCTTAAAATATTTATTCAAGGAACTTTAATTTGGGGTAAGAGTGAACTTGTCCAATGACCAGATTTTCAGTCAGCATGCAAACACAGTCCTTTCCCTGACAATGCAACCAGCAAACCTGCATATAAACACACTTGGCACCACTCCTGGGCCACCCTCCCTGCCAGAAGCTTGAGGACACGGGCCAGCCGGTGACGATTAGACACAGTGACAGGTTATATAAATATATATTTATAGAAGCCAGGCAAAAGTGGAGCTTATCAATAATGCATATATAATTCATTAGGGCAATCAACTCGTTCTCCCCTCCACCACAAGCCACGGCGGCACAGATAACATCTCCATTGGCTGCCCTCAGATTAATTGATGGTTGATGTGACCACTGAGATGGAGAAAGGAAGGAAGCATGGCAGAGGAGGGGAGGACGAGCTGGAAGGTGGAGATGAAGATAAGCGGATGCGTGTGGGTAAATGTGCGCATACAGCACTCAAGCTATAGGTTTTTAGTGTGGCTTAAGACTTAAGTACAGTACTGTTATAAAATCAATAAGCAGTGCAGCTTGAACAGCTTGCATCACAACCTGGGCAGTAACTTGTGTGTTGTCTCTAGAATTTAATGAGGAAATGATATATAATATGTCAGGCTTGTGATGATATTGTATCAATTTGCTGCTCATTCAATATGAGCTGAAGCTCATTTGAAACGTGCAGGTCCAGAGGCACAGCCTTGTGTTCCAAAGCTGTAAACTTGTAAACTTATAATAACAACATTTAGCCTACTGAAAGAGTAAATTAGTATTTGGATATTGACAGTTTTATCTCAGTATGCTAGTTGGCTACTAGCTGAGCTTATAAATCATCAAGAAATTCTGATTTTCTTTACCTTCAGACAGAGCCTGGCCAGCTGTTGGCCATCTCTATGCTAACTTAAACTTATTGGTTGTAGTTTCATTTTTAACTCATGACATTGGTGTCAATTCCCAAAACATCCATGAGAGATTTTTGAGCGATCAGACTGACTGTTTAACAAAGAAGTCAGTTCTGGTGGCTTCACTAAATTCCTCCATTTGGTCTGTTTTCATGTTGAGTCTGGCCTGTCTGTGTTGGTTTGCTTTTATTTTAATGTGGCATGGCGGTCCTCCAGACTGTCCACCCTGAGCATGACATTGGAATTACCACTGTGGGCAATCAGTGCATCCACCAGTACACATCAAAAGAAATGGCCACCAAATCTGCGTGTTTGTTAGCTTTTTATTAAAAAACACTCTCACACCAAGCGTAGCATCGATTTTTTGCATGCACATGTTCTACAAAACATTAGGTTTTGAAGCGTTGATGATAGAGGCAAGCTTTAAATCGTGACTGAACCGTAAGATTCTCAGATTTCTGAAGCAACTTGAATGACATGTTTTTTTTTAAAATGTCAAATATGCTGCGCTAGCACAAGAGTAACAAATGATGTTGACACTACACCGTGCCAGAAAGAGAGGGTGAATAACAATTGATACTGACTGAAAGAATCCACTCATCATTGACCAAAAAAGGAAAACAATACAAAACAATAAAAATACACAGGTTTAAAAGGGTTAAACTCCTTTTCATATCTTAGCGAGATTGCCACTTGAGGAATCCACCTTTGCAGTAAAGCCCTGCTTTATTAATGTGTTGCAGGATGGAGTTTATTGCTTTTAGATCAGAGCAGATCCCCCGGGGGCCTAATTACAACTATCAAAGCAAAACTAATGGGCAAGGTATCAAACTGCAAATGTTCAATCATGAACGTATGCTTAGTATGAAGGTCAAATGTCCTGTCATGTAGGCTCACATCATCGCGGTGCACGACATACAGTAGAACACACGCTACAATACCGTGTGTTGAAGGGTAGCTGAGGTTTTTTTTCCCTTCATAAACCCTGTTATCTGCTCTGATTGCATGATTCACATTCATGCACAGTCACAAGCACGCACACAGCAACAGAACATCCCAATCCACCCACCCGCAGCTGTCTCCACCCCACTGCATCTAGAGCAGGACAATTAGTAATCCATCACCCCTGTTTACAGTCTGGGTGGTGGCGCTCCGCAGAGGGAGAGATGAGGGGAGAGTGAGCGGGAGATAGTGAATGTGTTAAAGGGGTAACAAAAAGCGGGAGTTAAAAAAAACACGTGAGGGGACCGAAAAATAGAAGTAAACAAGGACAAGAGGACGTCACGGGCAAACAAGTGTTTTTCTGGACTGGCTTCTTCTCTGTATTTGTGAGGACATTGTTTGTTTTGAATCACGGCTGCACACGGGCACACTTCACAAAGAATTGCATGTAGGTGTGTGAGATGTATAAATGTGTGTGTGGGAAACAAGATGGAAACACAAACTGGATGATAATGTAGCAGGGCGAAGGAAGAAACAGCGAAACATGAAGGGAGATGGAAGGAGGGATGAGGGGATGGATGGAAGGAGGCGTCCACTAGATGGCACTGTGGTGTGGTGGATTTTATTTCTCCATCCTCTCTGTATCCCCTCTTTCTCTCCTCCCTTTTCTAGGTCTCATGTTGTCTCTTCCACTCCCCCCTCCAATTCCCTCACTCCATCTTTTTACCTCCCTCGCCTGCTCTCTCTTTCTCTGGTTCCCTCTTTCTGTGCACAGCGTGTATGATGGAGCCAGTTATACAGCTGGGAATTGAATACACAGAACTGTAGTGTTCCCTGAATCGAAGCTAGGTGCTTGAGAAACCCAGAAAGCTTATCCAAGGACAGTCTCTGTTTGTTTAATTGACTGCCACCCTTACCCAAACACACACGCACACACACGGGTGCACCTTTTCATGCTCACAAATTTGCACATAAACTGAGACTCCAAGTCGCCTGGATGAAACATTTGAGCTGGTCTATTTCCTTGGCAGCAGAGAAGTGAAAGACAGAGGATGATGAGTGCATAAATAATACTCACTAATCAGAGAAGAGGTACAATTTCCGCTCGGGTGAGATGAGTGAAAATGGATGCAGGAGCGTGGGCGAGCTGTCAGCATATAGTGGAATACAAGCATAGGTGAGTGATCAGTGCAGAGGGTGGGAATAAAAGGGCGATGGATCACTGATGCCAGGATTAACTGTTTTCTTGTGGTGTCGTGAACACATCCAATGACTTCACTTAATGACCACAGACAGTATTCGCCTCCCCTGGCACGACTTTTATCTGATTCTGTGGCCAGATCTTTATATGGCACAATAGCCAATCATCAAGTAATGTGCAATGGTCAGTGACACTGGGTCTTGATTAATTGGTCATGTTAGACACACATAGCTATTGATGCAAAAGATAAAAGATGGTGAGTGTCACAGTGTGGAGAAATGGAGTTCAACAAGGGAATGTGACTATGACCACCGAAGCTTCAACTACAGTAAATGCTATTCACTGGTATTTGATGTAATGATGAGTTCATGAAAATAAAACATGACTATTATTCTACATTAGATTTGCAACAAAAACCTTGAGCGTTTACCTTGACAATGAGGCTGTGGCTATACTATACTGTTTGTAAATTTTAACACAGGCTTTCATGGTCCCCAGAGAATGAATCTCAGGAAGACTGATGATCCCCAGACCGCCCTTTTTTAAGTCAAAAATATCAACTGGCCAACAAATGTGGCATTATTCAACTTAACTGACTCCATTTTTGGTTGAAAGAAGTTGTTCTTTATCCATGATCAATATAAAATTGCTAATGCATAGCAGATGTACATTAAGATAAAGTACATGAAGCCCATGCAGCATTGTCCCATTTCTGCATCTACAGTACATAGTGGTCCTAAGTGGGCAACCAGGCCTCAGACCCATGGTCACCACTGAGGTTTCAGGACAGTTGGATAGTTCCCATTCCTAAATGTCTCACAAAAGCATTTAGCCCCTATTTAAATAAGTAGATATAATATACATCAACTGCCAATGCTAGGAATCAGCATCATAAATATTTATACTGCTGGGAAAGTGGAAAAGCAGGTTGACCTGTAATTCATCCATTATTGTACAGTATCGTCAATGTTTTTCTTGCTGGGTCAAATGTTACACGACCACTGTGCACCATATTGATTCTGTCTCACAATGTGGACGATCCAGTCTCTTGCATTTCCTGAGGAAGAGGCTTTACACGGCTGCAGCCGCCCAGTCCCAGGAAACTCCTCAAGATAGCATCCATTTACACCCACATTCATTTCTAGCCTTGGATCGTCTCTGTGACTCTATCATTTTGATAGAGGATAAGGGCTGCACGGAAACCCTCGACGACAAAGCAGAGTAGTCCTTTGGCAAACTGTATGTCTAGACATCTAATTCAAATATGACCATGTGAGTGATGGCTTTGCCAGTGGATGAGATTGAGTGCAGGGTAGTTTTTTCCTCCTTCTTCTACTTCTTCTTGCTCTCCAGAGAACTAAAATTGAGGAATAGGCTCTGTGACAGATTCAGATAACAGGGAGTGATACTGTCAGCACCTCAACCTGCAGGAATCCATATCAAGACCTTATTTTGATGTTGATTTCAGTTTTTTCTCATCCCAATACTATAATTATCATTGAATTCACAGTCATGCCTTTTCAGCATATCTGTTTTGCTAACTCTGTTTCCCTTTTTTGCTTTCTACCCCTCCCCTCTTTCTCTATGGAGCCAAGTAAATTATCAGATTGTTTACGAACTGAAACCTATTTTCAATCCACCCGCAGCTCTGTACCACATTGCCATTATGGAAAGATCTGATAAAGTAGTTCAGCTGAATCATGAATGTTTGAATAAAACGACCAACAACCCATTTTCACTTCCTATCTGTGCAACTGCGAATGAGACTTAAGTTCAAGTCAGTCTAATCTCCAAAACCCACTGCAAAATTGCTTATTTTACTTGACTGGAGTGATTTTGCCCTATGGGGCAAAACCTGTGCTAAAAACTTCTGCTGCATATGAAAACAGTATCCGCTGTGAGGTTTGGAGTGCTTACAAGTTACTGGGACAACATGAAAGCTACTGGTGCAAACTGCCATTTCAGATGCTGTGATAGAGATGTAATTTATTAGGGCTAGATGCATTAGAGGTAAATGCATATTGTATATTCAATACACAGTACGCAGTCACAGTTAAAGCCCCAAAATCCTGGAAAAAAAAATACTTTTGTGTGCAATGGACAGCTAGCAACACTTTCTCTCCCTCATTTATGCAGTATTTTATTAAAAAAGATGAGAAAAACGATTCAACAAAAACGGATGTTGGTGTAATAGTGAACAGAGAAAGACTGGGGTGAACTGGAGATGAGCTGTTCTTCTGTGCTGCTAGGTGGATAAAATGGATACACCTTACTCATCCTTATTTTTCCACTGTTTTTGGCCAATGTATTTGTCTTCCCTCTGACAGTTTCAACTCCAAATAGTCTTAAGGGGAACAACTACCATGATTCAGTCCACCCTGATCTGATTGGTCATGACAAATCCAATATGTGCATCTACCCACTATCATGTAGACACAAAATATATGGTATAACTATTAAATATACAAATCCACATGATAGTAAATGCAATACAGTGATGTATAAGTTTAAATAGGAGTATTAGCAAAGATAATTCTATGTGTATTTACCTGTGGTAGCATAGTGCTGTCTACACAACCCAGCTAGCAAACATTATTGCATTTTACCCAGAGCTAAAAGTACCTGTGTGGTACTAGTGTGTGTGTTTTTTTCTTTTTCTACCACCCAGGCACTTGTTCCCATGGCCCCCTCAGTACTTTCCTGCCAGTAAAAGATGCCTTGTGGACATGCTGCTTAAGACAAATGAAGAGAGGAGCTAAATGTACAAGAGCCAAGGACCGTTTATGTAACACTTTGACATCAGCTGTGCAATTTGTTTAAATTTCTTTCTCACGTTGGCACTGAATTGGGTGAAAAAACGGCAAGGTCAAATGGTTGTGACTTCATCAAATACAGTAGCTCATCAAGGCGAGTTTTAATCATTGGAATACGAAATCGGAAAACTGCTTTCTCAAGGTGAAACATTACGTATTACAGTACATAATATTAAAATGTGAGTCTTTTGTTTTAGAACATACTGTACACAATTTAAGAAACTCGATAATGTGCCTGACTTCCTTAAAGCGAAAGGTATTTGTTTGGAAAGCAGCCCTCTGATATACAGTATGCAAGTCTCATCTAAAACTGCATGCATGTCCATCCCACTCAATGCTCCTCATATAAATGCTGCTGACTTGAACAGACAGTTACTGCACCTGGAGAAGCAAACCAGACATCCACTTTGACTGCAGCGTCAGAATCACACTATCTAGTGCTGTCAAACTGGGTCAGTTTATAATTTATTACTGCTGTAATGTCTGTGATTCTCTCTCATGTGTCACAATGTCAAAAAAACATGCATATCATCAAGTCATGGGCGCTATTCGACTGGCATGTTACTCATTTATTATTCCATATTCTTTTCATGAATCACAGATATATTGGAAATGGCTGCTTCCTGAACCTTTTTGCAAAACTGTCTCATCGAATGTGCCTCCCTTCATTCATTCATTTGTCCCGCTTTCCCCTCCTCGCGCTCCCTTGCTTCTTTCTCCCCAGTGTCTCCTTCCCCAACAGGCTAAATACTCCTCTCTCCACAGAGTTGTAAGTAGCCCGCCTGGTCACCCAGGGTCAGCCAGGTTTGTTGATTTAATCCTTGTCTGATGTTGTCTCAGCTCGTAGCCGGACTGAAACGACTGCAGCGCCGGCCGAGCGGGCCTCTCCATTCAGCTGTCTGATAACACCTCTCCTCAGAGCCTGCCACTCTGATCTGATCTGAAAGCTGATGAGAAGAAGCCACAGCAAGGTACTGGTGTTTACCGGAGACGGTTTAAAGATCTGGTATCCAGCTGGATGGAAGTGAAGCGAAGCAAAGGCTCATAGCAGAGGAGAGTATACAAGGCTGAATTGTTAATACGTGTTACAATATGTCTTGCACTGTCTGAAATATTAGTGAAAATAATTATAGTAGAAAGAGAAAATAATAATTGGTGTAGGTGCTGTGCAAAGCTGAATTCACATTTGCTGATGGCTATTGAGGCGGTAATAACATCACCACTTATATCCTCTGTGCATGTGATATATAATTTGCTAATGCTTTTAAGTGGTGTTATTGGCTTATGTATATGCTGCAGCATGCAACCGTATGTGCAGAGCCTCTCAGATTACTGTGTCTCCCATTAAAGATGCATCACATGTGACTTTGGAAAAAAGGAGTCATATCACTATTGTGAAATATTCATGTTGCACTCCACTTTGAAACTGAAACTGAAAATATGATTTTCTGGCTTTTAAATGGTTATTTATGTTTGTCGATTTCCTCACATGCACTGGGAACATCCCACTACCACTGGCCATTGAGCAGCTCTACTGGAGAAGTGGATTAAATGTTGTCCTCAATGGCATCTGACTGGCAGTTCTTCAGGGAGGACAGAACATTAATCATTCATTGTCCCCGTCCAGATTTCTGGATGCCTGTTTGAGGATCTGAACTGGCAACTGTTTAGTCACATGAGCTCAGGAGTCTATTAAAACCAATACTATTTGCTGAACTTTAGTCAGAACTGTCTCTGTGTGAATGCATAAGTAAAAAGCTCAAGTTCAAAACTGTCCTGCTTAAGCATGCACACGCATAAGTGAGTGCGTGCATCTCTTCATTTTGGTAATGGAAATGCTGGGAAGCCTTTAGTAGTTGCCACTGGTAATGGAATGAGAACATATGTATAATTTAAGGCTCTGCTACAGGCTCCCAGTGGAGCCAAGGAGCACAAACACACACAGACGCAAGCACACATATCCACCAGAAGCTTAATCACTGGCAGTGTTTCTTCATCTGAGTGAGTGAAAGTGGCACTAATACAACAATGTAGTTTCAGTTCTCTTAAAGTCCCACCAATTATCCCTCTCTGCTTATTATTCTGCCAGTTGGCCTAGATGAGTCAAGACTACGGCGTGATCATGTGAACCGAAGAAGACTCGGTGAAAGCAAGAGTTCAGCTCACTTTCCGGGAGAGCAGGGAGCATTACAGGAAAAGGGAAAGTTCAGGATTTGCAGATTCTCTTCCTATTGATCAGTAAGCCAGCCGCACGGTGTCAAACACAAATGTTTTCATGCTGGGATTTGGGCGGGATTTGGGTTCCTGAGAAATTGGCACCGCTCTCACTTTACATTTATTCACAGGGCCAATGTGAGTGTGTGTGTGCATGTGTTTTGTGTGTGTGTGAAACGGCAATGTTTCATCAAGACCTTTATCCCAAAAATGTCAGTGATGCCTCCTGGCTTCAAGCTCTAACACTGTGTGTGAGTGTTAGTGTGTGTGACCCCCTCCACTGCTGCTTCTAAAGATTGTGTTTCTTTTTCCTGTACTAATATGTCACTATGCACTGATTTAGGGTGAGAAGCTGTGGAAGCTGCTAACTACTAAAATGTATACCTGCTATACAGTAAGAATATTTAGTTTCACTTGATTTAATTGTGTTTTTTATATTGCACAGACCAACCCAGCACCAAAAGCCGATGTCTTATAGGTGGAGACTTTCACACAAGAAATCACCTTATTTACAGAGAAGCAGTGAGAAGCTGCCATTGACATTGAGGGTAAAAGGCTAAGAGCTGGCATTAAAATGCTTTCATTTTAACCTTAATGTCATATTCAGAGTTATTGTAGTAAAAAAATACCATAGATTTACAAATGAATATACATGTACAGTAGGCCTGACAAGCCAGTATAGGCCTGATGAGGTTAACATATAGAAAATAATCCTCATTTAACCTGCACTCTTCAAATCATTATGTGTAAATGCCATGAATGCATATTAAAATGAAGCCTCTGCTGCAAAACACAAAGGGATATTTCAAACCTGACCAAAGCATTTGATGACTTCACATTATAAATAGAGAAAAAAGGAACATCAAAGGAGATCCATGCCAGCATCAAATATTTTGTCAGCATCATTTGAACACAAAAAGCTCTCCACATTGTTGCTCTTTTTGCCCTTTAATTGGTATTTGCCAAACGACATTTCAAAACACATTTGACTGTCATATCATTAACATCCACTCAGTTTCCCTCTGTTTGTGTATGCAATTTGCATTTGATTTGTACCATCAAGCTATAATTTACGTGGGCCACATCCTGTGTGTGAGAGCGAGTTTCAGTGTGTGTGTGTGTGTGTGAGTTTGTAGCAGTACGACACAGGCCGCCAAGCGATGAGTCATGACATCATAATGACTGCGCGGCATTGTGTGGAATGGTCTTCTGCTTTGCATCTACCCCCGTCAAAACAGCTCCATTGTATTTTGTCTCCCAGCTCAAAAGTCCGCTGCATGACAGGCGATCCAGATCCCCTGCAGCGGCCCACTGAAAAGGGCCACGGTGTACAGCGACGAGCTGCTTTTCTACTTCCTTTTTTCTATCCCTCTCTTTTTCCCTGGTTATCTTTTTGTTTTTACAATGGAGTGTGAGAATGCAATCATCACGGCCGTTTCAGGCAGGGGAAGACAATTTGGAAGAGGACCGTCCCTGGCATGTTTATGGAGAGCTCTGCCAGACGACGGCAGGGGAATGAAGGAGGGAGAGGACAAGGACTAGAGCGAGGGGATAAAGAGACACATGGAGATGAGAGGGGAACAAAGATAGTGAGCAAGTAGTGGAGAAGGTAGGAAGATAGAAGATTGTATGAGCGTGGGGCGGGGGGATGATGGATGACTGGAGAGGAGAGACGGAGGGGAGGGAGAAAGCATCTCCTGCACTGCCGTGGCAACCCCTGACTATGTCATTTCCTCCTGGCTCGTGCTACGAGTGCTAAAAAATCCCCACCTTCACTCCTGTGGAGCCCTAAACACACACTCCACCCACCGACACACATTCATTCAGACACTAGCTCCCCTTCATTTTATCAATCTCTCTCCCCCGCTTTTGCATGGAGTCCCTCACGAGACTGATTATAATGGTCTGCGTGGGCATTAGAATGCGTGTGGTCCAGGTAATACTCATGTAGTGGGACCTATGTCTGTTTACATATTCACATTACAGGGACTTATATGGGGACAGATCCAGAGTCTAATAATAATACTTTTTCTTTTTAGATGAAGACTTAACGTTAGGTAAGCAGCAGTTATGGTTTAGTCTTAAGGAATGTAAGCCTTTTGATGTCCTCTGAAGTCACAGAGGCACAACTGCATGTGTGAGTGTGTGTGTATTTCTTCCCATCTCCAGTTTTCTCTTTCTCTCATTTGTTTCCCCTTGCTCAGTGCAGACACTTGCTGTAATAAAGTAAATGAGGTTGGGAAATGGCAAGACTCAAGGTGATATTTCAGCAAGCCACTCCCCAGCAACAGCGCTGTGGTGGAGGCAGGCAGCTGAGAATCTGAATGAGATGTCTGAGAGTGTGCGTGTGTGTAGTTGTGTATTATGAGCGCTGGACTGGAGTGTAGTCTTTGCAGGTCCTTGTTTTATGTGAGTGAACAGTTTGCATGGCCACAATCTGAATACTGGCTCCTCCTTTGTCTGGAAAATTGATGGGTTGTTGTTGTTGTTGTTGTTTTTTACAGGGAGGGGGGCTTCTTATATGCTGTCACTGAAAAACTGAGCGCAATCAAAAAATCAATACATGTGCAGCAGCATCAGTGTTAGGACTTAGGACCTGTGCTGCCATTACAGATAACACAAAGAAATGTGTGTACTGTATTTGTGCGTGTGTGCAGGGGGTGTAGGCGTTTACACAGGCTACACAGAGGAAGTTCATCAGACCGGGGTGAAGAGGTTCACAAGCTACTGTACCTGTGCACAGCTGAGGAAATCACTTGGGTTGAATTATCTATGCCACACACACTATATCTTCACACAAGCAGTTAGAACCACGCCAAGTGCTAAGTACTGAGCGGCTGTTGTATAATGAAAAAAAATATTGAAGCTCTCCTTCGATATTTACCACAGAGCCCTCCCACCATTTCTTCTTGTCTTACCCTGGCGTTACTGGTACAGTGAGGCAATTTATTACGGCGCTGACTTTTATTATTCCTCAGCTGAATGCCTATGAGGATGCAGGACCAGTTTGCTTGGAGTTAATGCCAGCAGCAACAACAGCAAGGACTCAGGAGCATTTTGCATCGTCCAATTTGAGTCCTGATGGAAATCTTTATGTACACAGAGATGTCTGGGAGTCATTTGTACAATTTAAAGGGTCAGTCCGCTAATTCATCATGGAAACAGCCATAATTTGCCATTTGTAGCTCTGGAGGGAGCTTTCTGATGTTTGGGAAAATAACTCTGATGATGTAATTCAGGGTTATTAACGTAACAGAAAACCTGCCTTCTAAACTGAAGGTGTGGGGTTTGAAATAAGTGAGGGGAGGGAGGTGTCTGCTAAAAGACTCTATTAGGCTGCACCATGGGAAATTTGTTTCACTTTGATGTACTTTGGAGCATTATGTTGTTTGAAATCTGTGTTTAATCACAGTCTTTTGTTCTCAATGTTCTTGTCTGACAACTGCCACAGATAAAAAAAAAAATGTATTTCAAAAGAAAAATGAATAGAACTCATTTATTTATGCTGCAGGTGTGTGCTCTCAATCCCGACCTCTTCTAAAAGTCACAATGACAGTGTGTTTGAGTTGAACGGACTGACCAGCATTGTAGAATACATCTTCACATTTGGATGAAGCTGGATACTTTTTTCTAGTAGCTCTAATTCTTTGTATCACAAAACACAGATCACAAATCATTGTTAACAGACTGTGGCCACTGTCTTTTCAATAGACTGGAACTTTCTGAAAGTGCTACTTAACAGCTTTCTTCTTCAAATAGAAGTCACTTGACAGCAAAATACTCAAAATGGCTCAGAATTGCTCAATCATCATTGCACTTCATTGTATAATGTCTTTTCTCAATTTGTGTCCATCTCCACGTCTGAGTTCGACAACAAAAACAAAAGAAAAACCATCTTTGCTGTTACTCGATTCTGTGATGAAGTTGCAGTATTAGCTGTTAACAGTCCCACTACTTATTACAAACTAAACACTGTGTGATTATTAAAGGGTAATTTAGATTTAATGAAGTTCTACTGAATGGATCCCATGGAAAAAGAGTTGCAGCCAAAAACAAAAAGTATTTTCCACTTGAGTTTTCCATAAACAAAACATCACTAGCGTGCCATTTTCTGGGACTATTTTCTACTGTGTATTAATACATATTTGATACTCTTGAGAGTATTTACAGGAGCCAGACAGAGTGTATTTGGCATCGATTCTGAACAACTACAGAGCCTACGTTCATCATAATGAAGAAACACATCACCCAGTGCAGCAGTGATGTGTTTTTAATAGTTTTTCGTACAACACTGGAGCTCCAGGACACAGAGAAGGAAACTAAATGTACTGATTTGTTTTCACTGTGCATTTGAGAGTGCGACAAGTATAATGTCAATAGTCTATATACAACAACACATTTGCAGTCCACAGGTTGAAAAAGCCAATGCGGTATTTGTCCTTGTCCTTGAACCTACTGCCGGCCATGCACCATCATGCTACTCTGCTGCTTGTTTTCTTCCAGCAGGCAGTTACACAAACAAGCAGACACCACAACAGCAACTATCAGACTTCCCTGAATCAAAGGTCAGTGCCTCCCCATGTCTAAAATTAGCCTGAGTCTGACGAGCTGCGCTACTTTGCAGCCATAAAGGCAAAGAAGTGAATGGATCTCACCTCCTACATGGCCAGTAAATAATGCCACATGTCAGTGTCAATTACTTACATGTTACTGTCAATTTCAGAAGTTAGTTGTGTATGTGTATGTTATGTTAGAAGCATAGAGGAGGATACACAGCTGCGTATAAAAACAGGCCTTCACATCATCCAATCCTGATAAAATCACTGATGTGGTAACATTATCTCTACAGTCAGTGATGTTATTTAAAGCTTTTTTGCTACTGAAAATCTGTCCACATTTTATTTTCACCGATACCCAAGTGCTCGCCATGCGCCCCGATGTGTGTGTGTTCTTAAAGATTATGAAATCGTTTGTGATTTCTGAACCCCCGGCTTCTTCGGCTGACAAGCTCTTGCTAAGAACAGCGCTCTGAATTCTTCCCCTCCAGGGGGCAGGTTGGCTGTGAGCTGGCTTTAGCCGACCGTTTCCTTGAGTCCCACGTCTCCTCCCATCCCAGTCAGACTCGCTCACACACCACACACATATCCTCAAGGACGAGCGCAATTCAGCCCAAACGTACACACTTTGCAACACAAAAAAAACACAAGTCTAATGCCAGCGCACAGACACTTCTGGACTTCACAAGTAATCTCTATCCTGACTCGCCTGTGCAGAAGCAACATGTAGAGGCCACACACACACACACATACAGAGATCCAAAAATGCCACTTTAATTGTGTTTACATATCTAACAGACACACACAGACACTCATGGGCACAAACATATTTAGATCCGTCCATCGACTATGTCACCTATCCTTTTATGGCAACTGGGTGGACAGGAGCCAATCACGTGTCATGTCATTGTATACATAGGCACATAATAGTGTGTGTCTCACTAATCAGTAAAAAAAACGCTGAGCTAATGCTAATAAGTACTTTCTCAAACACACACAGCCTTCACATGCATCTGGTGTCTGATGCACACATCAACATCCCCACAAGAGATCAGTTGCACACATTCTTATATGTGCTTACACAAACAAAAACACACACACTTTGACATTTAACATGATGAAATGACAGGAGAGGGAGGGGAATGTCAAGCACAATAGACGTCCTCTTGCATTTGCGCCTGGTTTCAGAGCGCCGCATCACGCGCTTCTGTAGGTATGCCATTTGTAAAGATTAGATTGTGATTTGGATGATACCAGAGGGCACATCAAATAGACAGAGAGAGAGAATGAGGGAGGGAGGGAGGAGGGGGAGACAGAGAAACAGAGACCGGGGGGAGAAAGAGAGACAGAGACAGAGGAGGGATCATTATTTGGAATGTCCAACAGTGAGCCAGGCAGCCTGTGTGTTTTCTGGGCATGCAGCTTCCACTGTTCCCCTCAAAGTCCTTTTCAATAATGTAAATGTCCCTCACTAGCGGGCCCGTCTCCTCTCTCTGCTTAATTGTTTCTGGCCTGTTATGCCTTTGCTCCCTTGCACCGAATCTGAGACTGTGTCAGTTGCAAGCTTCTGTTTACTTTGCCCCTGTGTGCATGTGTGTGTTTGTGTGCAGATGGCTGTGCGTGCCTGGAATGGATTGTGCACATTTATGGGACTGCTAATTTTTTTGCAAAGGGGGGGTGAAATCACGACACTGAACTAAAAACCAGCGTGAGGAGCATGTGAAGACAGCAGTGGTTGGACAGGAACAGTGTAAATGAGAGGAGGGCAGAAAATAAAGGGACTGAGGAACAGACTGTAACAAAAACAGAGACGTATCAAGAGTCAGGAAACTATATGGAAAATGAAGAAGAAGCTCAGGGAATGAAAGCTATGCTGTGCTGGAATGTGAACAAGAACATATACTAAAAGAAGGGAAAGGATGAGGAGGTGGTCTTGTGTAGCGCTATCCTCCTCCCCCCAAATAAACACACACACACACACACACACACACACCAGTAGCATGCAGCACAGACAGGCCTCCCTGTGGGTTGTTAGCCATGCTTGCAGAAATACAGCTTCATTTCTGTTGACAGTCGGAGGAAAATAATTGGCCGATAACAGCTCATCAGAATGCGGGCAATATGTATGATTTTCTCACCCAATTGTATCTGAGACAGTCGGCAGCAGTGTAAACAACTGAGCGGAGGGGATCGTTTCATTTCTGTCAAGGCGCCGTTGGGATAAAGTTTGGATTTGCTTACACTCAGATTGATTTTATGAATTTCTTTCTCTTTTTTTTTGCTGGAGGAGATGGATCACTTTCAGATACGGTCAAATTTGGAGGATTTGGTGAGGGGCTGTTTATTTGATCAGTCAGACTCTGTTTATGTTTTTATGCTTAAGGCTACTGCGTGGCACTTGTACCTCATTTGATAGTAATCAAAAGAAGTTGAAATACCAAAGTAGGCTACTGAACCAAACAGGACCTTGAACCATTGAAACTAGGATAAAAAAGCCTGCTTGCAAACATCTGTGAAATGTGTTATTCAGCTTGGTCATGTTTCCACAGCGACAGTTAATACTTGGAGCCAAATCAAAGAACTTTCACAGACAGCGACAACAAGTGTCTGGGTGACTCATATAGAGCCATCTGCTGTGAAAAGCTAATCATTTCACAAAAATCTGGAGTTTAGTTATTTTGGAGGTATGGTGGAGCAAATGGTCGCCATTTGTTACATCAAGAGTTAACAGTAACTCCAGCTTCACCTCAGGTTGGAGCTTCTTTGCACGGTCCCATCTGAAATCTGGCAGCGTGAGGAAATTAGCACTCCACCCCAACATGAAAAGTCATACTTGTTGAATGTTAATCACATTTTCTTGCAACTCCCACTATGGAGATGATTCAGTCCTCTCTCACTTGACCAGTTTAGAGCATTGACTGGTATACAAAGAAACATGCATGAAATAAATCTTTCTTTTTTTAAAAAAAATAAAGGAACACTCTGAATTCAAAGAGTGGATGCATCATGATGATTGGAGCACATCCCCTCATGAGTTGCATAATCGTAAAGTGTTGTTTGTTGATCTCATTTACTCCTGTCAGTCTTCCCCATGACTGGACGGCAACTACAACTGTTTGCATTCAAATTTACCAACCAATTAGCCATGACCCTCAAGTTCTCAGTGGAGCGTGGTTGGCTGGAAATGGCTGTTGAATTTTCATCCTCACTACACTTTCTTTAATAGAGCAATAACCGTGTTTATGGTTGCTTCCCCTCTAAAGAGCCACTATCTCCCTTATTAGGAGCAGCCCCTCCACCCTTCAGAATAGCTCTCATAAGTGGGTGACCTGTGCTAATTTTGTTATTTAAAGCTTTCCTTTGTGATTTCACTCTGGGTTAGAAGCTCTCTGCAGATGAATTGCCTCTTTGTAGCCAAAAGTGCCATTCAGTGCATCTCTCTTCAAGTATCAAAGATATCTTAACACACAGCATGTACTGTAATTCAAAGGTGGGCTGGTGTCTCATGAATTTATTGCAGCACTGAGAAAAAATGTCAGGTGTCTTGTATGTTATTATGCTCTGAATTGAAGTTCCTGGGTGAAACGTTTTCAAACATACCATAGTGTAATTCCTCTTAAAGGATAACTTTCGTTTTTTACAACCTGTACCTTATTTCTAGCATCAAATACGATCATTTACTCACCCTGACAAGTTTGGTGTCATTTGGAGTCGTTTTGACAAAATTAGCCCCAATCGAGCGGCGCGTATATCCGTATATTGCGAGAACACAGGGCACCCAATGCAGCCTCTAGATAACACATTATCCGCCGCAAAACTTGTTAATTTCGCCAATATTTTGTGATGATACACTAGTGTTATTCCCCTCCGAGCCCGTGGTGGCATGTTATCAACATCCTGCTCCTCTAGGTTGACCTACTAACCGCTGACCTGGATGATGTCATCTCCGACGGCGCGGCGCGGCCAGAGCAATAGATTATCGCTCTGGGCGCGGCTAGCTTGCTATCGCTAATGCTATGGTCCGTTTCTGCATGTTTCTGACTTGTCAGAACAAAATGAGCAGCTGGATGAAGTTCAGCTTCCATAGGCTTCCTCTCCTCAGCCTGGATCCTCACTACAGCTCTGGCTAGTTGAGCTAAAAAGGACCCGAATGCCGAAGCGGAATGATTATTATCAGAACGAGCCGGGCACCGGTCGGAGATGACATCATCCAGATCAGAGGTTAGTAGGTCAGCCTGGAGGAGCAGGATGTTGCTAACATGCCACCACGGGCTCGGAGGGGAATAACACTAGTGTATCATCACAAAATATTGGCGAAATGAACAAATTTTGCGGCGGATAATGTGTTATTTAGAGGCTGCATTGGGTGCCCCGTGTACTCGCACTATACGGATATACGCGCCGCTAATTTCGTCAAAACGACTCCAAATGACACCAAACTTGTAAGGGTGAGTAAATTATCGTATTTGATGCTAGAAATAAGGTCCAGGTTGTAAAAAACGAAAGTTATCCTTTAACATAGGTGAGACAGTCGGCAGCCTGCATCTCTAACCAATTAGCTCCATGGTGTTTCTCCTCCCACTCATCCACATGCATTTGTTTTCTCTGCCTCTTCATTAAATATGATCAACCAACACAGCTGTATAGTGCTGTATGTTGGAGCCAGTCTGGACAGGCCTTCAGATCGGGGGCATCTAATGGCCGATAGCAGTGCCATCATTTTTTTACTTAATTTACTGTGATAATTGGATTTTGAATGAAAATCCAAAACAACGATTAACATTAACAGGAATTTAAAGTTTGAAAACTTCTCTCAACTGCAGCTGTTAATCTCTCAGCGGGAGTTACTGCATATCCATAACCTAACATGCTAACAAGCATCAAATGCATTCTGACAAATGTGTTGCAGTTGAACACGTATCCCACCTGACGTATCATGGGACAGTGTGAGAGCTGGTACTGTACCAGCAGCAGCTCAGACAAATATGAGTTAAGGTGAGTATATACGACAGCTACGGCTAGCCTCGAGGGGAAAAGATGATTCAGTCAGCCACCAACCACACTGCTCAAAGATATCCAACTTTGTCACACAGTACTCAAGTGAGTTTTGTAGCACTACTACACTCAAAAGATTTTGTGGGTGTCGGACTCAGGAGTGTGGGCATATAGCATACAGTATACCTGGAGGCAGTATGTACACGTGTGATCATTTAGAACTCTCAAACATGCCAGCAGAAAGAATGAAAAACACGTCTGGAAATGCTTTAAGCAAAAGGAAAAAAAGATCCAAATATTTATAGGTAAGGTTTTGCACTTGGCTGAGTTAGAAAACATATTCATAAAGCAAACATAAATGCAATATTTCCATGACACTGGGGGAAAGCGTTACTATTGATTACCTTCCAGTCAATACATGAAGCATTTCCTCAGCCAGATAAACAGTGTTTCTATCACAACTACTTCTATTGTAGCTTTTATGAGTTATTGCTTGCAGTGTGTACACTTGTCAGTAAATAACTTCATTAAATTTGTAGACATATGGGTTTGCAAGATTATTTTGTATGTCTTTGGCAAGGCCAAATAAGCAACAATCCTGCAGAACAAGGCTGTGATTCTTGAAAAAGGGAAGTTCGACAAACAAAATGTGTTACTTTCAAATGTTAGTGTGCTGACATTGGGTTTTTATTAATGGATCAATTGTAAACAAATTCACCTCATTTGTCAGGTGCATTAAAAGTGGGAAGTTATGGCTGCAAATTATATCTCAGGAGAGATTTATGCTCTCCTGTGGCGTGCTGCCTTGCCTATAAGTCAACTCTCACCAATCACAGTCTCTGCCCTTCCCTGCGTGCCTGTAATGATAGCTGCACTACTGACTGATGCATGACAGGAGCATTACTACCAGCGGTGGTCATTTTTGAAGCATCAGCACTTCCCGACAGCGGACAGCGCAACCTGAGCACACCTGCCGAGCTTCCCTCAATTAATGTAGCCATAGGCGTGTGTGTGTGTGTGTGTGTGTGTGAAATGTCAGTTTGCCGCCCGTTTCTTTGTCTGACTGCACCGCGCTGGTCTGGCCTCTCACCGAGCTCATTTTCCCTATCACTCTGTGTGAAGGCCATCTTCAGAGGGAGGGGAGAGAAAGACAGGAAAGGAGGAATCAGAGGAAGGGAGAGACAGAGTGGATGTTGAAGGAGAGATTCTCTTCTTTAGAAACAGGACTGAAACAAAGCCTTGGGAAAAAAGGAGGCTGTTAAAAAAGAATGAGCTCACCTGCAGAAGAGAGAGGAAACACAGTGAGAAAGATACTACTCTGGTTCTGTATTAAAGTTGCATTTGTAGTTTCTGGATTGTTCTCAGTTCAAATGATTGACTGTAGCTGTAATCTTTATGGCCTTGCTGTGCTGCAGAGAAAGCAGAATGTAAACTTTACAGCAGTATTTATTGTAAGATACACACACTCACACGCCGCAGATTCAGAGATTGATTCCTGCACATAACTCCAGTCCTGCTCACAAACACACACGTCCAATCTTTGCATTGTGTTCTGGATGCTTCCCATACAAGTTTGAGGACTTGAACCTACAGTAAACTAGCAGGGAGCGGAGTTTGCTGCTCGACGCTCTGTGTGCCTTTAACAATGCTGCCAAAGCCAGTGCTGCAGAGGATTAGGAACAGTATAGATCTGTAATGCATCACAACAGGCCAGAGCAAATAAACAAATTGGAGAGAAAAGCACTGCACAAAAGACTTGCCAGGAACTATTTATCAAAATTTCCAGAGGCCTGTTGTCTTTGACCTATAAGAATGCTGTCCCCCTTATTTCTTTTTTGCACAGAAGAATACCTTATAGATGCAAGCTGACATCACTGGCATATAGCCTCCAAGAAATTATAGCTCAGTGCTGCACTCCACGACTTTTACCAACCTGTCAGTAATAGCTATTATCTCGTGTGACGGCAGCAATGTCCCTGTTCTAAGCCATGGATAACTCCCAATATAATTGACCTCCGATTTGAGGTTACATCTTTTACTTTCTCCTACACTGGTTATCGTATCTCCGAACGCACAGAGGATAACCTATCCGGACATTTGTTACCATGGCAGCAAGAGGCCATTGCTTGAGTGTTTTATTACTTGTTGGGGGTGAAGAGCGCTCTACGTCAGGCCCTTGTCCCTGAGTGTGTGCCTTGTCAAAGCGTCCACTTCACCCCTGCACCCATGGAAGGTGTGGAATTTATGTTTTGTTACTGTCGGCCTCTCAGATGCTGCATAAAAGTCTTCATGAGGACTCTCTCGCCACTCGATATGGATTCTTACTCCATAAAGAGCAATTTCAGCTTAGCTTGAGTGCAAAATTAAAGCAGATATCAGCGGAATGTTTTTGTTAATATAAGTCCTAAATAGTCCTATTTTCCGTCAGCAATCACTTACATAGAGTGTTTCAGGAATGACTCTGCTCTGCTGTAACCCGAGGAGAAAACTTTCCTTGTGGGATACAAGTGTTATCCAATGGATGAAGGGCTGTTGTGCAGCCAAGGGGTGCTGAATGTGGTGACGTAGCACGAGGACCAATTGATGCCTGACGAGGGCGGGGGCTGCTAACTCATGGTGCGTTCAAGGAAACTCGTACTTTGTGTTTTTCCTTCCTGTGAAGTCATACCAGTTCGATCTGGTACGAGTTCACGGGTCGGAAGTTACGAGAGGCCGTTATAGTGACTTTCACAGGCAACAGGACGGTAAAAACACGAGGTACAGGTTGCCTGGAACGCTACAAAGTTGTAGTTGTGACTTGAAGCTGTAACTTACGGTTTCAAAAGCCTGCCTTGAATGCAGCATTAGCCGAAACGGCCGTGCCGCTGATATCTGCTTTAAGTGCATCATATGTAGAATGACCGTAAACCTCATATGTTACTGGATGTTTCACATGCTCACTGTGCTGTATTGATAACATATTTATTCTACCTGGTGTGTGCTCATTGAATCCATTTCACTTTTAATTCATTTTCAATTTCCTTTTGGAAAAATCTGAAAATGAGCAAAAGCATGGATTGAAGAACTTTGTAAAACTTATATCCTTTGTAGTAGTAGTTTTTATTTATTTATTTTTACAGCAGTAGTATTTTCAATTAAAAACAGCTTGGACGACACTCTCAGAAGCACTTCGATGTTCAACAGCCAGTTTTCCCCTAGCCAATCTAAATGAAATGTGTTGTTGTGTAGACAGCCGTAGGCACCCACCACTCAGTTGGAGTCAACCTGTACCTGTTTGAAATTGGCTGGGATCGGTACAGTCCAGGACATGGAATCATTACTCCACCATGTGATCAACATGAAACGCGCTGTGTTCGTGTTGCCAGTTTCATTAGGCCTGGACGTGCTCTCTTCATGTTTCTTTGACGGCTCCTCTCTCTCCCCCCCAAGAACTATCTTATTTATTTGGCTTCTCTGGTGAAGCTGGACAGGCTCCCTCTGGAGACAGAGCTCTCATTGTGAGGACTCTGAAGAAGACTCATAATAGAAGCACACTGACACGCCGCCCTGTCAGTTGTAACATGCACACGCAAATCCATGTACACACCCACACACAAACTGAGGACATCATATAGTGCTTTAGCTATATCCATAAGTCTGCACTAATGGTGAAGCTGCACTGCCAATGAGAAAGCTAAAATAATTGGCCCATGGGGAGTCCCATTTTGTCTATGTCAGTAGAAACAGCCCAGTGATAAAAGGAAAAGATGCACAAATCAAAATAACATTCTTCTGACCCTCGACGAAAACTGACAATGTAAACTGGATGGGCTTCTCTTTGAGGACTGGACCAATTATCAAAGAGAACGACCAAATCTTGTGATGAACAATATAAATGAATACATCAAAGTGTGTTGTGAGATGTCACATGGCTTCATCAGCTTTTAGGTAATTAAAAAAGCTCAGATTTGATTTTAGTAAGTCACCCCCCAATCATGTACCACTGCCTTTTTGATGTCTTTGAAGACAGGGTGTATCTTTGAAACATGCCAATTAAACTCTTTTTTTTTTTTTAAGAATAACTTGCAGCAAATGCACAGTCAGAAAGAAGCCGGAGTCCCAGTTCTTCACACACCAACCTCCATCCACTCAATTACAAGAGCAGTCAAAAGCAGGAGTTTTCTTTGCCATCAGCAACTTAAGAGATCTGTGGTATTTCTGGTCTGTTGCACTCTTTATGGAATAACATCATTGTAACTGAAAATCATAACTCATGCTGTCATATTTTCGGAGGGTGGGGGGTAGTAGAACAACTTTCTGAGACTGAAGGCGCTTGGATCTTGGGAACACTCGGTCCTTCCAAAAGAGAGCGCAATCTCCATGTCCCCCATTCATATTCAAATGATCCATCTTCTAGTGTCGTCATGGTGAAGGGAAGCTATCCAGAGACTACTCTGACAAGAAGAACAAACCAACATCGCAGCGCTCGCAGTAAAGCCAAGCCTATTTGCATCTGGATCAAGGGCATGCAAAGGCAGGAGTTGTGTACTCTTGTACACCATGTTGCTTTGTCAGCTCAAAAGCGTCTGATCGAGGACAGACAACAGACCGGGTCCACGAATGGAAACGGAGGAACACTGTGCACATTTTTAGTCTGAAAGTCTACAATGGGAAGTGAAAATCACCACCTACTACATGAGCCAAAGACACAGAAAATTTCTTGTGATTTTTTTTTTTTTTTTAGAAGTTCTCCAAGACAACATGATTACAGCACGGGGACTGGGGGAGAAAATGCACGGAGGCATGGAAACAAAATGAAACCCGACAGACGGCATACTGCTTCTTAACCAGGCCTGATTACAGAAGGCCATGCTCTTTTCTCTGCTCTACCCTCCTTTTCTTCAGCCGCTTCTCTGTGTGTGTCATTTCCTCTTTTCATCACCACCTTCCCTGTAGTTTCTATGCTCTCCATCCCTACTCATTTGACTTGACTTTCTCTCCGTGTCTCAGCCCGATATTCGCAGCGCTTTTGAAGGTTGCAGCGGCAAAGGTTCATGCCCAAACATGAAGCTGCCCCCACAGAACCAGAATAAAACCAAATTACAACAATTTGGCAACAAAAAATAAAAACCATCTGTAAGACTTGTTACCTTCCGAACTTCTGTTTCTTTGTCTGGATTTCTAGAGCTCGAGGACCGAGGTCTCCACAAGGGGTCTAATTTATAGAGAAGTGTTGCAATCAAGTGTGACCTTTCCAGAAGTGCTCAGAAAATGATGTTAGTTAGTTTCAGACTTTCTCTTGGTGTGGAATATATTTCTGTTCTTCTTTGGGTCCTTACTGAACAAGTAAAACATTATTTTCTGGTTTTATATGTGGAGGGGCTGTATGCATTGCTTCACTGTGGACAGTGGTGCATTTAAATTGCCAGGAGAACAGATGGCAGGAAGGGCTGCAGAGACAGGGCAAAAGGTCAACACACACACACACACACACACACACACACACACACACACACAGTAAACAAAGTGCATCAGAATGCTCCGTTATCTACACGACAACATCCTGTCTTCACAGATCATTATCTTATTCTTTATGACTTTTACAACATTTTTTTTCTTATACTTTGTCATACTCTGCTTTGCCATCTCTGTCATTGTCTTATCCTTCTAAACTCATTTAATACAGTCTTTTTAGGCTTAAAGGATCAACAAAGGTATTACAGTTAATCCTGATTGGAACCAAATTCCATGACAATCCATCCAATACTTTTTAAAGACGTTTCACTCAAAACCATAAAAAGAAACTATACGAAGGTGCTAAATGTAAATTATTAAGTCTGATCTTCTGGAGAGTGTAAATGTCTTTGAGTATTTTAAAGGCAGTTCAGTTGGAAGCAAAGTGCTGGAGCGACTGACTGCCTCCATCCACAGAGCCACGCAGCTGGCATGGCTGAAAACAACTGAAACGACATAGTACACTAACCAGAATATTATTTTCACCAGTGCTGCTGACATGACATCTTATTGAGGTCGCATGCCGCTGAATGTCGGCCTTCACACACAGCCAGAGACAAGTACTCCCTTTTATTGCTCGGCTGGTCTGCAGTCCTCCTAACCTGCATGTGTACGGACCGTGGGAGTAAAATTAAACAAACCCAAGTGAGGAAATGCAAACTGCACGGCCCACGGCTGAGACCTCCTTGTTACAGGGCAACAGTGCTAACTACTTAGGCACTGTGCTGTATATGAACTTTACTGGAGGCTTGAGTACTGCAGGCTTGAATACAATTTAGATAAAAGAATTTAACACATATTAGATCCCTTAAGGAGATGATAGTTTAATTACAATATTAGCATTGCATTTAGATGTAATGTGGAGTTAAACCAGTTGTACATTGTGTTCTATTTTTTTTCTTTTCTTTTTTTTTATTTTATTCCAGAAACACTAATGACATTCGAACCATGGAACAAAAATGTAAAAGCCTGTCCACAGGCTTCTCTCAATGTAGATCTGCAGCTGTTTGTCAATTTCACCTTCAGTTGTAAGTCAGAACATTAACTGATTAATCTGCTAATTGATTTATTGATCACTAAAACTGACACTTGTATGTCAGCAAGCCCATATCTCTTATGTTTTAATTCAGGCATGACAATTCATACAAACAGGGTTGTTAATCACTAACAATGCAGTGTCAGCGAGTGGCAAATGTGCTACACAAAGAACATTATATTTCAATAGTAAAAGTATAGTATTTAGATCTTACAAAATGGCAAACATGTGTAAGCATCAAAGAAGTAAAGAAAGACATCAACTAGGTTTTCCTAATATTAAAAAAGTTGATTTTTCCAGAAAACACCCCTGAGAGGTTTCTGCCGAGAGTCACTCATCGATCATTTTTTGCTGTAAAGTTTCTAGCTTGTTCATGGTGCAGAGAGAGTCAGAGCTGCAGGCTAATGTGCCACCAAACTCTCACTGAAAATCCTCAGGCAAAACAACAACAACAAAAAAAATACTCCATTCCCACTTCCCCACAATCATTTTCCGCCCGGAAACAGAACAGGTGGCACGCGGCTCCCCGGAGACATGGTGACAACCAGGAAAACAAATGTTGAGCCGACTTGAGTGGTAGAGTCTGGCTGGCAAATAAATATGCTTGGGCTTAATTTCCATGATCAATGAATGGTTTCGGGGGGAAATCTGCATGTAAGAGAGTAAAAAAAGCCTGCTACATAACACAAGGCAATTCCCATTTGAAAGTGTAATGGCTGTTACCACAAACTGTGCTCACTTGGCATCCCCCTACAGCCCCCCCTGATATTGTTGCGTTTGCTGTGAGTCCCACGGGAGACAATTGTGTTTGCGGCCATGTTTACTTTGTGAGGAATACTTCCAAAGTCGAGATACATCAGTACTGTACAGGCTCATTTGCAAAACATATGAGACAGGCAACCTGTTCCCTTTCGTTTGGCAGTATGTCCGTACCTTGTAAACACTCAGTAAAATATGCAGTGATTACAGGAGCAGTAGGACTGATTTTTTGTAATATGTAAGGCCAATTACATTTCTTTGTTACTCATCAAGGGCATGCAGGGTTTTAATTCATTAATTATAGATTTATTCTAGATATTTTCTTCACTGACATCCTATTCTTTCTTTTCATGTTACCGATATTGTTCGGTTCGGACTTGCCCTGAGCGAGGATCGAACCCACGACCTTCCGCACCGAGGCGACGATGCTAACCGCTTCGCCAAGAGGTTGACAACCACTTGGCAGGTTGGTTAGCACATCTTTTATAGGTGAGTGAGTTTACTTCTGGTACCACTACCGCCACAACCCGTCACTTCACCTCACTGGTCCCTCGTGACTGTGGCACACCCGCGGACCTCCGTTACATTAACATTTTGATTATATAAAATCAGTGAAAAGATGTGACCAGAACTATACTTTTCTTTGACTTCTCTCTAAGTGGTATGTGCCTGCTGCAGTCCTTGAGGAAGCATTAATGCTTTTAACATGCACAAATATTAAAGCTATTATCAGGTTCATTTAAACAAGAAATAGTTACAAATCCCAACCATTGAAAATACTTTCAATGGGCTCACGTGTAACCTTGTTCTGCTGAGACCAGTTCTCATTTGGAAAAAGACAAACACACTTAGAGATAGTTTTTTTTACCGTACAATATTCCTATTTATATTATCGAGGCTTCTAAAGTGGCCCCTTGAGCTCACTGGCATACCTCTTAAGTCAGCGTCAATTAAGTCAACACTGATGCTTGCTCTGGCTTAGATGGTGAGTGCACTTTTTGTCCACTCATAAAGTCTCATAAGATGATACCCTAAAAGGTAAAATAACTGAATTTGAGGCAAAAAAAAAAAGGTTGCCATGGTTTCCCACTGTGAACTATCCTAAAGAGTTGTTGCAATACAATGACCACTCTCTCCATTGTTGTACATTCTCTCTGTTTCTTTGCTTAAGACGCAAAAGTGAAAATGTTACAGACGTATCCCTTAAGTGTGTCACACACATCACCCACTACCGTGTACTGCTGCCATGCTTGTACTGTACACTATAGTAGAAGTATGAGCTGACTGACTGCAGTGTCTAAGTCCTGGAACAAAGCAATAGTTTCATCTATACGGGAAAAAAAGTGGTATGATTACTTACATGTCTTGGTCTCGTGTTGCATCAATACCACAGCAGGAGGCACAATTATCATCAATAGGGACCTGCAAGAGAGGGCAAAGTCTTTGTAGTGTATGAAAAGGAATTACAGTGGGTGGGTGGTATGACACCCATTTCACGATGACAGAATAAGATGTCTTGTAAGACACCCTGCAGTTCTATGTGCTTTATTGATGCTAGAATGATGTGTTATCATCACAAGGCCTAGATCACAACCAGCTTCTCAGAGCCATCTGTATGGAGGAATGGAACTGGAGGGGAGAAGGTGCAAAAAAGGACAAAGATGACAATGAGACAAAGGGCTAAGAGGACATAGTTGGCAAGACCTGAAGCCAACATAGCTAATCCCTAAAGCCGCTACGCATCATAAGGAATCAGCAACTTCACTGATGTTGACAGACAACCTATGGATCACATGCCTTACTTGGGAACAAACTGGGATCTGATAAAAGTGTCATCCCTAGTTACATCAGTGATGATGCTGATCACCAGATTGTATTTTGGCACAGAAAAAATCACCAGTCAAGAGATTCAAATTTTGTGGGATTATAGTAAATGTCACAGTGATAACAACACATGAGGAGAGCAGTTACATCATTGGCAGATAATAAGATGAGCGATAATGATATGATAATGATATGTCCCTTTTTACCATTTTTACTTTTTTTGATCAAACTCCCCATGTCAAGTAATTTATTAAAAGTTAAAATATTATCTGGATGCAAAGAGAAATCCTTACTTTATTTTCTGATGTCTTCACATGATCATTTCACATATGCACTGCAAACCTGAAGCTAGTTAGACAGTGCCCAAAGGAGCTGTATGCAAGAATGAAACTGTCCAAATCAGTTGGAACAGACTTTGCACACATTTTATACCAGGGCAGGCATAGTAATGTCCAATTGAGCCCATGTATTAATAGAGCAGGTCATTATCTGGAGGATTCACAGCGAGCAAGTGGGCGAGTCAAAGACTTTTCTATCATGGAACTGGTGAGGAAGTGGAAGAACATAAATATGAGCTGCTAGCCTCATCTGCCATCTTACACAAACACTGTAAACACAAACACTGCAATTTCCACATCGCATCATATCCTGCCCCCTGTACGCTCAACCTCATCTGAACCAAATGGAGTATTTCCAGTTGGTGAGAACTCATCTCACACAGATAATCCCCTGTTGTGCACTACATGTGTAAATGGGCCACCTGGGATCTGGACATCTGGACATTGTCTCAAGCTCATGTGAGAAAATGACTTCATGAACAGAGAAAAGATTTGATTTAACTAAGGTCAAAGCCAATGGATATGTGATAGAAGCTGAAAGCTGTGTTTGTCACTGCATGCTTACTCCTTGTATGCTTCTGTCTCTCCAGCACTTCTGCCTCCACTGAGCTCATAATTTAGTCTCAGTTTGAGATGCCATGTTCATTGTACATCCCTGTTAATTTCCCCCCAGATGCAGCCCTATTTCCTGCCTGTTGGCTAGGTGGAGGGCTTCTTGAAGAACTAATCACAGAAGGTAATTTTCATATTAATTTATTTAACCCCAACCAAGTGCCATAGATTAAAGACCTCCCAAAACAAACCAAAATCATTTCACATCTAAATCTGAATTAATCACATTCAATGAGTAAGTATGCATTGAGACATCGGGAAGCAATCAACGACCAATTTATGAAATCAGACAAATATATACATATTCTTAAAACATTTACAAGGTTTATTTTCAGTGTTTACCCTTGCTTGTCGAGATGTTGTTTACAGTAACGGCATCAACATTTTAAATCATATTTTCTTTGCCTCTGACCCATTCAGTTAAAAGCTTTCATTTCAAAACTCTGCTCTGTGCTCCAAAAAAGATAGATATCTCTTGAGCAACGGAGAAATTATTCAGCAGTGACTCAGCAACTCATAATTTTAACAGCAAGCCATAATGTGTTTTGCTTTTATGCCAACGTTAAATTCATCTTCTGAGGTATTGATTTTTCCAAATGGTGGATTTTGCATTTTGAGAGAAATTGTTGAGTTACTCTCTTAAAATCTCAGACCATTTCATATTTTTACTTCAATGTTGTTAACTCCAATCATATTTGTTTCCCCTCACTTGTCCATCTTGTTTTACTTTGTATCTTTGTATTTTGTCAGCTTAATCTGAAAAATAGAGATTTCATAGCATCATCAACACGGTATTCAAATGATTTCAAGTGACAGGATTATTCACTAATGCCACAGTCTTAACCTGTAATCCATCTCCCTGATATTTCTTTGCTCTAATGGCTCTGATAAGTCTCCACACTGGTAATTTATAGATGTGTGCAGAGGTTGCTGCCTTAGACAGATCTTAATTTCTGATAATATAATGTTTGATATGCACAGTAAAACTTCCCATTTGTTTGACTAGCAGGGCATTAACACTGCTAATATTTTCACATGAAACCCTCAGAAGAGGAGCCTGAGGTCTGATTTATTTCTTTTAGTTGGATGGAAACCAACATTTGTCAGAGTGGTTCTGCAGACAATCATAGAGAAATCAATGTTATCAGGCCTGGCTGTGCTGTGTCTAAGTGCAACATCAAACCTCACCAGAGGTTCAAAAAAAAAAAAAAAAAAAAAGCAGATGGAGGGTTTGGATCGAATGTGTTTTTGTTGGGTTAATCCTCAATATTTAAATGAGGTTTGCACCCCAAGGAGACTGTTGAGGCGCACGTCAAAGACTTGAGGAATAGCAGAAACTGGACAGTCCCAGCTGCACATTTCTCTGAGTCATTATCTGGATCCAGCAATCATGAAAGACTTTCTACAGTGATTATATTGCACTTCCAAAAAAAGCTTTGGGGAGTGACAAAAGATGGAATAAAAACTGATGCAACAAGGGGCTCTGGGATCTCCACTCTATTTTACAATAAAGTTCTCTTTGTTTGAACCAATAAAAAAGAACAACTTCTCTTCTTTTATATGACATTCTTCCAACCGAGTCAATAATTTGGGACAGAACAAAATCTGGGGAATATCAGTCTGAGCAGTCAACAGATTTATATAAACAGAAAGTTTTTTGACAGACAGAGGGACATGATGTTGGACATATGTTATGCATGTAGCTGTTGTGTTTGTGTAGTTTCAAGTCCCCAGAGTCTTAAATCCCAGGTGATCATTGTGCTTAAATAGGCTAAAGGTTACAAAAACGATTGGACTCGCTCTCATTATTAAGAAAGATATCGGACTCCCTTCATCAAACACCCCCCAGCTCCAGGTTTCTGCCAATTTGGACCAAAACCAATCCCAAATAACGTCACCAGCAACAAATTTTACATTAGTGGTGAGTCATTTAATTCGCTGTTGATATCAATAAATACTGATTAATGTACCTTTAAGTAAAGGAAAACAAAGCGAGCCGATCCAAATCCAATAATCCAAAGAAAAGGCTACAGCAAATGTGGCCAGGGCCTTGTAAGTTGGACTAATCGATAGGAATTTTGAAAGAATCAAAAGGTGGGCGAAGAGGTCGGAGCATCTCAAGAACAAATTGATTTCCCGGCCCTTTTGAAAAATTGAGGTTAGTATTTAGAGTCAACAATGTCAAATGCAAGGCACAGCTCATGGGATTAATACCTGTCCTTCCTTCCTGGAGCAAATGGCATTGATTACACATTCTGTTCAGTAGTTATGCAGTTGGGTATTGACACAGACACACTTGTATAATCTTTCCATGCTGATTTAATCAATTATCAGGGCCAGTTCTGCTCACTCACTCACACAAGCACACTTCTACCTGCCACATGCATGTAAACATATGGCGTGACACCCCATGAGCCGACTTTATTTATTTTTCATGCTACAAGTCTGTCTGTGGCCAGTTTAGAAGTCTCTCTCTCTCTTTACTTTCACTTTGTCACTGCCAGGGTCAGAGAAATCATGAAATAGCACAGGGCTCCCAGTGGGGCACTTTGTTTTCTGTGACACAGAGAAAGTCATTTGTCATCACACAGCTAAAGAGTTATCCTGTAAAAATAGAATCAAATATATCTTCACCTCACCCACTTTTTCAGAGGCAGTCATCCTGTTTGCTGTTTCATATTTTTTCCTACCCCCTGCCCCCTCCTTCCCTAAAATCTCCTCCACTGCCTCTCTCATTTCTTAGATTTTCCCTCCACTCCCTCCTCCCTGCACTGTTTTACCTCCTGCCCAATTTGGTGCATGATCTGATATTTTGATGCAATTATCTTGAAAATGACTCAAGAGCTGGATTGCACTTAAAAGCAATTAAGTCTCATTTAGCTTAATTTATTTTTGCCATCAGGATGTGAGGCACAACAAGTTGTTCTACTAAAAAATGCTGCAAGTGTGTATGGGAGAAGGCCTGGTCAATATTTCACCCTGTTCTTCCTGAGGGACACTGGCCGAGGACAGCACATCCTCACCCTGGCTGGAAAAATCCAGCTCTGGAAGTTGTTTCAAACTGAAAAGAAGCCTCTACAGCCAAACGTCTTTATCTTATAGTCACGGGGAATGATTAACATTCACTTTAGAAACTGGTTTGAGTGCAGATTCATTAGAAAAATGAATCCCTTTGCTCACCGTTCAAGTTCTGTTTTTACCTCTTTGTTGTTAAACTGTATGCTTGATCACAGCTACTGTAGCAGTGACAACAAGGTGCGGAAATTTGTGGAAATTTGAAAAATGCGGAAATTCCAGTGGTGAAGGAAATTTGAAATACAAATGAAATCTCTAATCTATTGAAACTTTGTCCAGTGGACATATTTTGGTTGGGTCCAAGTACAGAAATGACTTGTTAAAGTACTGTATATGAATGGATGGGGATTTGAGATACATCTTAAAAGACCTTTAACATGATTGTTATTGTGTTTCTTTGTCTTCCACACCACAGTCATGAACTACACTCACGTTCCATAACTTCAGGAGGGAGTTGTTTTCCTTGATGCACTGCATTACTGGGATAGTGATCACTAATTCAATTAAAGATCGGTCTGGACTAGACTTAAATGACCCAGGAAATTACATGTCATATTCACTGCTACGGCATAAATCATAAACAGCAAAGTAAATATACTGATTGAAGCAATAATAGAGACCACAACAACTGATGCCCATTGAGAAAATAAACTACTGAATAAAAAAACTATATTGTGTTCACAGCACACAAAATAAAAAATAGATGTGGTTTCGAGTAAAGCATAAGTCAGCGGAATGTTTTTGTTGATATAAGTCCTAAATAGTCCTCTTTTCTGTCAGCAATCACTTCCATAGAGTGTTTGGTCTCTCCGTCACTCTGCTCTGCTGTAAACCAGGAGAAAACTTTCCTTGTGGGATACAAGTGTTATCCAATGAGGAGAGAGAACGGCATGAAGGGCTGTGTGTGCAGCCAAGGGATGCGCATGAATGTGGTGACGTAGGGACGAGGACCAATAGATCCATGACGAGGGCGGGGGCTGCTAACTCATGGTGCGTTCAAGGCAACCTGTAACTCATGTTTTTCTGACCTGTGAAGTCATACCAGTTCGATCTGGTACGAGTTCACGGGTCGGAAGTTACGAGTGGCCGTTATAGTGCACTTTCACAGGCAACAGGTCGGAAAAACACGAGTTATGGATTGCCTGGAACGCTACAAAGTCATAAGTCGTGACTTGAAGCCGTAATTTACGGTTTCAAAAGCCTGCCTGGAACGCAGCATTACGACCGGATCGCTGACTTATGCTTAAGGTTGCTTTCTGAGTAAACCCATAAATCAAATATATAATTGTTTAATATCTATCAATGATAAATATGATAAACACTTCAAATGAATAAGTTATAAACATTAAAAGGCACATCTGCCCATTACCATTGAAAGGTATAAGCAGCAGTTTGTATAATATGTCACGCTGGGTAAAAACTCGGCCTGAATCGTGAGTGACAATGCAGCACGACTCAGCCCATTTCCCCTCAGTGTCAGCACCTGATAAACATAACCTTGAGCATGAACTAAAAGCTTGCAGCTACTGCAATATAAACACAGCTAATGGGAAATATACAAGCTGACTGTGAGCTGTGCTATGGCGCTGTCATTGTGGCACTTTGAATTCTTGTAATTTTACCAGTACAGTGTGAGGGGAAGATGCAAACATGAACAGGAGCCACTGTGGGCTGGGCTTGTTTCAGGGCCCAGGCTGCAGGAGACGGATGAATCATAGGAATAGTAGATGCTCTCTGACTGTGAGTCAAACATCCTCAAGTTAAAAAGCACACTACTTGACATACACGCATCAGAATATAGAAACAAAATCTATTCATTATATTCAGGTCAGGCTGAGGAGTTGCAAAGAGACATTATTAGCAGAAATGAAATCCATGGCTGGTTGACAACCTATAATGTAAATGATAATGTGTTTTCCATTTCAAAATAAAATACAAACCTGCAACATAAAAGGCTACAGGCGTTCAGGGTAATTTAAAGTGCCTGCATGTTGCCACTGTCTCTGTAATTTGGTGATTGGTTTGATTATGCATTATGGTTATATAATTGCTTGAAAGCTGAAGGTTGCCAAAACGGGCCTTTAAAGAGTAAGTCGCAAAAGCCGAGAGCTAAGCCAATGTACACAACTGCCTGATGGGAAGCTGCCACTGTTTGGATGAAAAATTACTTTTATATTGTACACATATGTCTATATATTGGCAGGATGACTTACTTGCATTGGACCTGAAGGAAGTTGAGCTGCAATTCCTTAATCAAGAGATTTGTTTCTGGCAGGTTTTACTGGAAAATAAAAGATGCACAATTAAGCCCTTTTGAAGATTTTTATAGTTTCTGGGGTGATATTATTTGGAAAATTAAGTTAATACAATTAAGCAGCAATGTATTAAAGTATATTGTGCGATGTATTTCCATCAGGAACAGCTTATTAGTTTTATAATTGGGATAAGGTGAGAGAGAGAGACGAAATGATGTGTTGGGATTGCTGTAAATAAAGGTAAATTGGCTGTTATGTATTAAAACCAAAGTTTTCACCTCATAGCTGCTACAGTGGAGCGATTTAGAAGCACACCACAACGCAGGCACGTGCTCGTACTGGTTGCACATGTGCGAGCTGGAACATATTGTGTTGTTACGAAAAGGCAAAACTCATGTCTTTCAGTCATCCGTCTGGCACATCACACCTCACGCCTTCTGATGGCAGAAGTGAAGAAAATGAGAATTTTCTGCGCAATTAATCTCAGTGATAGAGCAATAATGAAGTTCTAAATTACAGTGGCATGAGGCACGTACACAGACTTCCACAAGGATACAGCTGCGAGAGAGATCCATGAGAGCACTGAGAGTTTACTGTATGGATTAAGCTGCTTGAATCTATAGAGTCAAATGTGCTGCTATTGACTGAATGCTCGCTGATTAAGGGTTAAAACCTTGACACAAACAAAATCTGTTCTTTCTTAATTATTGCATCTTCTGTTGGGCTGCATGTGGACAAAGGCTATAGAAATAATACATTCAGTTACACCAAATCTATACATAAACTATATATAATTGATCATCCTAACTTGAATTATTTACTCTTATCAGGATATAAATATTGCATGGCTCACATGAATAATGAATCACTATCAGATTCAGTTCTGTGTAGCTTTGGACTATTGTAAGCACTTGGCCATGGGTAATTGCATATTGACTGGGGGTTAAGCCAAATGTTTGTCAAACTGTGAATAAGACAGAATGCCTGCTGAGCTCTTTCCTGATAAGGGACAGTTCCCTCTGTGTTGTCTCTATTCCAGTACCAGCTGGTACAAAATATTGAGACTGGTCCCATAAATAGTTTACAATTCCAACTTTTTCATCACTGATGATCTGTGGACTGGCACTGGAGCTCATTATGTGAGTATATCTGACTGTTCACCCGTCGCAATTAGCATGGCTGGGCCGTGGTCTTCTAAATGTGAGAGAAGCGGCCTTGTGAACTGCAGGTCATTAATTCCAATCCAGGAAATACATGTGAAGATCTCGGAGAGGAATTAAATCAGTGAGGTTTTAAGGTTTCTCTCACTCATGTACATGTACTACAGCTGAGGTGCCCTTTAGTGAGGTGTTTAACCTGCTACGTACTTGACCAGAGCAGCTCAGCTGCCAAATGTAAATGTGTGAACGTCTGTAATGTAATCAATATGATGGAAAATAAATAATAATTGGCTTCAAAACAACTTGTAGAGATGAAATAAAACCATGAAATGAAACAACTAATTGACAGCTTGGGAGGGAAGAATAGCAACTTGCATACTCTAATGTCAGTTCACTCATTTATCCGTCGGAATTTCAGAGTGCAATGGTTTCTTCTCTCTAATGTATTAAAGATCAAGAACGACACAGCTCTGCTCCTTTAATATGTTTTGAAAGATAAACCACAATTTAAAAAAAACTGCAGGAATAACACAGTTTCAAGTGTTGTGTAATGAGTGAACACAGCTCCTACTGTAAGTTTATGAGTGAAACACAAGCACAGCAGCGTGAAACTCCATCTGTCCATCTGTGTAAGTGATAGCAGAACATCCATTGCCTAATTTGAAACTAGAAATGTTACATAATAGCTCCAAGCAGAACACACTGTTCTACATGTTTCATGCAGCAAAGTCAAGAAAAAGCAGCACGCAGTGGAAGTTGTAACATTGGTGGATGATTGTGACTACATCTGTCCTACTGCGCACAAGCAGTTCGAATTAGATTTGTATTGTGATGCTTTCCAGTCAATCCCAGTTAGGGATTCAGATTTGCTCAAGGGACCCAAACAATAAGAGCAACATGATTAACTCAATAGGCAGCATGTTGTCGAGTGACCGAGGTTATGGATTCTGATCTCACTAGAGGCTCTGATGCTGAACTGTATGTGTTTACTGCGCCGTGCCCAATCTGTGTCATAAAGCTAAAGCTGCAGCACATAAGATGTATGGATTAACGTTTAATAAAAACAAAATGATGCATTTGCACAGGCAGAGGTTGCCGAGTAGCTTTCTCTCAGTCACCTTCAGTAAATTAGACTGGGGCTTGAGTACTGAATTGTCAGAGGAGTCGATCGAGTCCTAAAGAGTTAAAATAATTTGTTTTTCAGTTGATAATCATGATAGTTAATAATTCAAGTCCAAAGTATTTCAGTACATATTTGGCAAGCCAAACTTTCTCCCAATTATTTATCATCTCACAACCACATTTGCTATGACTCACCACTGAGGAGGATCAATCCCCAACCACTGCATACACTACATTACTGTATGTACTGACTTTATATAAAGTAGCTGAATCCAAATCCACTCCAGGCTATTTGTACTTGCACCAATGTTAGTCAAATGTACACAGACACAGTCTTACTGTATTTTCTACGATGTACTTTGACTGTGTTGAGTTTAAGTGATGTTAGTAAATAGGCTTCCTTTAAAAGCACGTGTGCCTCCACCCCTGCTTGGTCCCAGGTGAGTTTCAGACCCCCGGCCCCTGCTTTCATTGCTTTACTGGCCACACTCAGTGGATGTTTTCTCAGAGGCAATGTGTTTGAAAGGTTTTAAACTGATGAGAAGGGTTAGTGCTGCAGTGCATTTCTACAAACTGCATACAGCCAAGGTTTGATTCATTCAATAAGAATATCAATAACAATATCACTTATTTATTTCCAGCTCATCAGAGCACATGTGGTGGAAACTGTGTTGTTTGTTTTTAATCTCAACACTCCTATAGCTTTTGTCACTAAGTAATGTGTTATAATGTGTCAGACCTCAGCTATCAAAGCTTATGACTCATATTCAATAGGGCACTTTAGTTGGGGTATTTGGTATTCGCTGCTTCTACTTGTAGAATTAATTTACCTCACCTAGACCTGCCTGTGTACACTGCCAGACTCTGGGAAACTGATAAAAAGGCTGGCAACCCGGCACACAGCATGTCTCTCAGGGAAATTTCTATGTTTGGTGGATGCTAGGGGGCAAAGCTAGCTCAGCCAAGCTGCAGATATTGCGCTCATTTTCAGGGGGTGGGTTGCCGTTTACAGTCGACATTTGCCTGCAAGTGATAAAGACAGCTAAGATAAGGCAGGATCATGTTCCAGTGAATTCTAGCTTTGATTTCAAATTCTGTAGCATCCGTGGTACCGATGAAATATTTCCCTCTTGGGCCTCCGAGTTACACATGAGCATGATCACACCACTGACACTCATTTTTTTGATGTCAAGCAGTCGATGTGCATTTATGTCCAAAGTAGAGGAGTGCCACTTCCTTCACGCTTCTCTATTTAGCCCGGTCAGTTCTACTCTAATTCAGGTCAAGAATTCAGCTGATTGTGCAGGAACAATGACAACGATGCTCAAATGTCTTAAAAGGTGGGTACTCGTATCTTTTCCACACAGATTTCCTATAAAATGTTCACATTTAAATCCCTGCAATGACAATTATGATCAATTTTTAACCTTTACTGGTCACTCATTTATTCAGATCCCAGTCATTTTACAATCGTGTTCCACTGTTTTATCCATCCAAATCCATTTTTCATTCCGTTTAGTCTGGCTACTGTTTTCCTCAATGTCATCATTATGTCCATCTTTTCCCTCTCAGAGTTATTACAAATGGTCAGTTCCTTTCAATATACCCACACAGTAAATTGCATTAATACTAATGCAGGTGTTTTATGAAGCTGTACTTTATTTGAATAGCTTTTTATGATTGGTGTGTTTTTATGTGGGCATGGTTAGCAGAATTACCCAGGGGGCAGTCTGTGTGTGCAAATGTGCCTGCTGCTGAGGAAAGATGGATGTTACAGTTTTTATCAGATGCTTTGGTACATTTCTACTTTTGTAGTTTTTGTAGTTTGCTGTCACTTGTACACATCTTTTTCATTTATTTTAACAAGTTGCAAATTATTTGGTACATCCATGCAAATGACTACAATTCTATGCCGTTTCCTACATTATCAATTGCTTGCAGTATGTCATGTTGATCAAAATGTATTATAACGGGTTTCTGATGACTAGTCTCTCCCCACAACATTTAAGCATTAGTCCTTGCAAAATAGTTGAACAAGTTGTCATAACATGTCAAGTATATTTCTATACAGTACATTCCCAGGTGAATCTTGACTTTCTTTAACGAAGGGAAATGTGTGAATCATTAGATCAACCAATGATCAACCAGTTTTCTGAAATAGCTCAAAGGTGAATCTAATGAACCATCAACTGGCAAGTAGCCTAGACTGAGAAAAACTCTAATATGAGCAAGGGAATGACTGCTTTGCAACAACCCCTTTTATATCTCACACTGCTGATTGGAATTTGATGAAACTTCTTAATGATGCAGCTTACACCTCTTTTAGATTTTGTGCTTGCTGATTAGGAATGTAGAAAAAGTTGGACAAGATGACATATGTGCTTATTGATTGGCTTTGAGGAGGCCTGCATTATGGGCGTAGCTGGTTTTTGATTTCTGCAGATGAAGTGCAGAATAATTGGCACTTGCTGCATTTGTAAAATTCTGTGACATTTGTGAGATGCTACCTAACATGCTGCAGGTGAAACAAATGACATGTTGCACTGCATTACTGTGCACGAAGCAATCAAGATGGGCTTTTCTATTCTGGCTCTAAATTCAGACTGTCAACTCCTAACTATATGACTTTATATTTAAGCAAACTATGTTAACCTCATAATAATGCACACAGCCTGGTGGGAAGATTGATTTTTAAAATGATTCCCAGATGTGATTTGTCTCAAAATGGCTCTGTTTTGCAAAGTTTATACACACATTTTGATCGACTCAGCTCAGACAGCATTGTTGGATCAATGATAACATTTCTGATTATGTTTCAGTAAAAAAAAGGATTTAAAAGTAATGTCAGTAGCTCTTCATACATCTTTACACCTCTAGCGATGTTACATATTTTGAAAACCAGTCTTATGTTTTACACATTAGCTTTTGATGAAAATTACATTTCAGAAACATCTAGAAAACACATTAAATCACTAAATTCAGCAACACGATAAAAAGCATGTTTTATTTAATGTGACCTGGTAATTCTTTGGTTGAGACAAACAGGGAAGTAAAGGTAAAAAGCAAAGGTAAGAATGAGACAAAAACAGCGTTTCAAAAACAAAATAAGCACTCAGGTCAATTTTTCAACAGCTACACCCTCACATTAAAACTATGTATACATATATGCACAACACATATATACTGTATTCATGGTCAATTATCTGTTTAGGTAGTGCCACTCAAATTTCTGCCATGTTTAAAAAGGCACTCATACTTTCCAATTATGAGTGACTTCTCACCCGTTTTGCCTTTAGTGAGCCTTTAACCCCCAACCAATGTTATTATGCACAACTATGCAGAAAGATAAGGAAATAAATCTTGGCTAAAAATTATGCATTACAGCGTGCATTTCTAACAGTAGGTTAGTCAACACAACACAGCTCAGCGGTGTTCCATCTCCCTCCTGTCAAACTACAGAGATGCATGGTGTTTAAGCATTTGTTTTGACAAATACATGCAAGTTTATCTCATGTATTTTGCACAATTTTTTTAAGCTGTGTTAAGGGGGAGTGCAGGCTCTGCACACCCAAAAGGTGCTACTATCACAGTTTCAGATGAGGGATACATATTAATGCCAAATGTGCAGAGAAAATATCTAAAATATGCTGATCTCAAGTTCCAGGACTCAGCCGAGGGAAGGGCCTTATGCATAATTCAAAGAGCCGCTGCTACACTGACAATGAACGTTTATGTAAACTCAACGTGAGATAATATGGCAAAAAAGCAAATGCTAATTTACCTCACTAACAATATGAAGATGATCATTTGCATACTGAACTGCTGTATCAAAGGTGAGGGTGGGAAAGAAGTGGAATTAAATGGAAATGCTCTCTTGATAAGAAGATACACTTTGTGCGGAGAGCAGAGCTGGGTGTCATTCGCCCTGCAAGGAAAGGTCACCAAAGAAAGACTTTTGAATAGACATAATTAACTCTGCAGAGGATTTGACTGAAAAAAAATCACTCATTTGGGTTTCATGTCTTTTGTGCAATTATTTTAACGCAGCTCTGGACGACAGCTTTCATGTTTACCGGCACGCTCAGCTGAGCTTCTTTTTGTGAAGCTGAGGTCAGAGATGGTTTCTAGATGTAATGGAGAGGTTTTAACTGTGGCATTTGCACTTGGCTGACACCCAGCTGGAGTAGCTTGTGTAGTCCTTCAAAAAAAAAAAAATCTTGAAAAAACATTTCTGTCAGTAGCTGGGCTCTTAACCAGTTTTAATATAATAATACAACATTAACTTTTGTACTGAAACCCCCAAGTTAAACCTGAATTTACTTAGAGAATCTTGAATCCCAACTTGTGGTACGGGCCTCAGGTGTGGGAACTGAGTGAGGTCACTAAAGACATCAGAATAGCCATGCTTGCAGTTCTGAGCACTCTGTGAGTAAACAAGTGTGACACACCCCTGAAAAATGACACACAATGCACACTTAGCCTAATGCTCCTGGAGCATGTTATTCAGAGGACAGTGGATCGCACAATTTGTCACAGTCAACTGTGAAACACACGTCAGTAGTTGACAGGGGCACTATGAGTTGATGAGGAAGCTGCGTTCATTATATTTGTGATGTTTTGCAAAAGCAATCAAATGCTTTGATGTCACAAACCAATACTGAAACAAAACAGTGTTATGAAAAGATGAGACCGTCAGGAATTTTGAAAGAGAAACAAAATACAGAATAAAAGGAGAGATGAATGAAAAAGATGTGATGAAAGAAGAATAAATATATCATCTGTCCAGTTTTTCCCAAAGCTTGATACGAAACTACAAAACTAAAGCTTTAAAATGGACAAAAAAAAAAGAATATTCCATTCACTAAATGGTTGGTGAGCAGGCCTTTTCCTACCGGGCACCGACACTGCTTTACATCAGGCAGGCTTGTTCATTTGAGGTTTTTAAAGCAAAGCTTAAGACCCATTTATTAGCCTAACAAACAGACAGACAGATACAGATCGATCGATCAATCGATAGATACTGTAAACAGAATTAACTGTGCCATGCCTGAATAAAAAGAGCAAACAAATACACAACACATACACACAACACAATCATTCATAGTATAAAAGAAACATAAAAAACACACATAAAAAGGGCACTGTATACTGTAGAAGTCTTCTTTGCTCAAGTCTTAGCACTGTTTCAAGTCTGTGTTGTGTTTTTTGGTATGTGTATGTTTCTGCTTGTGAACTGGATTTGAACTTTTTGTTGCTATTTTTTGGTCTTTGTTTACATCAACTACTTAACTTTTGCTGGAGCTGAATGACATGACCTTCATCACCAAATCAGATTAATGTCATGTGTTTGTGGCGCAGTTGAAAGCATCTGAGCAAACACACAAGTGGATTCTTCTCTGTCTAATGCTGTTAACATGCAACAGGATGAGCTAAGATGATGAAAAGACTGTAATTATAAATTAATCTGCCAAGTCTTTTACAAATTCCTATTCCAAATAAATCGATTAATCCTTTAATAAACCGTATTCAATCTACTAAGCAACACACTCTCATTTGATAACCTGAAAGACCAAATATACTTCAAACAAAATGACTAAAATTATTAATATATCAACTTGCATTTACTTGAAAATATTTTACTCAAAGGCACTTAAAGAAGAAGTAAGTGGTCCGGTCGTTTTCGCTAATGCTGCGTTCCAGGCAGGCTTTTGAAATCGTAAATTACAGCTTTTTACGATTTCCAGGTAACCCACTTGATTGAAAGTCACTATAACAGTACTTCCGACCGGTGAACTGTACCAGATCGAACTGGTACCACTTCACGGTCGGAAAATGTTTCCTGAACGCACCATAACAGTCCTCGTTGTCGCCACATTCACGGCGTTTTGGCTGCACAACAGCCCTGCAACTCTCTCCTCATTGGATAAAAACTGTAGGATACGATAAATGTTTTCTCCTCGGCTCAGAGCAGAGCAGAGTGACTGACAGACCCGTGTTTTGGTCCAAACACTCTATGTAAGTGATTGCTGTCGGAAGATATAACTATTTAAGACTTATATTAACACAAATATATCACTTACTTCTGCTTTAACTGCATGTTTTCCTTTTATATTTTTCCATTTCAGCCTTGATTAATTGTATTTGCAGCTCTGTTTGGCTGCTCTTTCTTGTAATTTTTATGAACATAAATTTAAAAGCATCTGGTTCTGAGCAACTGAAAGCCAGCAGAGTGACCCCATTAACCGAGTGTGTTCCAGTGTCTTCAAAAAAATAAAAAAATTAAAAAAGCGAGAGGATCATCCACGTTCTTGCAGTCTTATCAGGCACTTGGCCTGTGCTGCCAATTATCTACATCACACAAGTATGTACCTGACTAGCTGTAAATACCACAAGTGAGGTAATAAAGAGAAGACCCAGAGAGTCATTGGAGGGGGGGGGGGAGGGGGGTCTGAGTTGACGTCACCTTGATTGTACTGGCTTTGACACAGGTGTCAACGGCCCTTTGTGGATTTATGGGGCTATAAACAGTTTAAATTAAAAATTCATGAATCAAAACATGTTTTGCATCCCTGCATTTGCTACATGTTCCTCTAATACAAACTGCAGCCTATATGCATTCTCCCAAATAATGTGCCACCTGCACTTTCACTAACAAACTGCAGCCCTTTCTACTTCACATATAATATTAACTTACTGTCTGTGATTCAAATGAATATGGAAATCTCTCCTCTACTGTACATATCTGCTCCCAGTCCCTAAGCACACACAGACTTACCCCCTCTCACATGCACATCCATCAAACAGACCTCATTTACTTCTCTTGCACAGCCATTCAACCAGTGTACCACTACTACTACCTCCCAACTGTGAGATTAGCTCGTTGGTGCCTGTGTGTGTGCGCATTTATTCCGATGTGACACTGCATGCAAAATCTGAGTTCACGTGCGCTCGAGTCAGCCAATCCTCCTCTTCCCTACACCGTGCCCCTCTTAATAAATCATCTGGTCCCTTCACATCTCTCCTGCGGATTCAAGGACCGACGATCAATCCGGCACCCTCGGTGGGAGCTTTCCGTTTGCACGGGGGTATGAAAAGCCTTGGGGGTGAAAGTGTGGAGACTCGGCGAGGAACTGAAAGCAAGACGGTGAGGAAACCCAGGGAGAGGGCGACATGTGTTTGATATCGAAGAAACACTGCTGAGTCCTGTGTGTGTGTGTGTGACAAAGAGGAGAGAGTGAGAGGAAGAGTGCATGAGGCACAAAACTCCTTTGTCTCTCAATTAAGAACATTCACCACAGGCAACTCAAAAGGCCTGGAGGCTTACTTTACAAACACACACATGCACACACAGCCACACTGCAGCGAGATGGTTGCCCCACATTGCAAATGTCAATCAATATTAGCCGCACTATACTAGAGACATGCATGAAGTCTGGCGTTACCCTGGCGCTGCGGTCAGGTGAGTGGAAACGCAATGGATCATCAATGCACAATCTGCTCCATTTCATCGACTTGAACTCTGCTCTCTCTTTGCAGTCGTCTCATGGGGGGTACAGACAAACACACACTATACTGCAGGTTGCTTTAATGTACAAAAAGAGGTCACGGCAAGGTCAAATTTGTAGGCGAGGCAAGTCAAGTCCTTAAAGAAGTTCATCCTGTTTCTTTTACTCATCCCTCCTGCTTCCTTTGCTGGTCTGAAGTCCTCTGAGACAGATCTGTTTACTGTATGTGCATGGACACATGCCCACGCATCCTCGAACACTCACATGCAAAATATAGATGTATGCATGGGACACACTTTCAACACATCAGCACAAGCTCCTGCAGTTTCTAACACACACACACACACACACAGAGTCAACCTCTCTGCATAGCCAACGGGAGGTAATCAAAGCCCTGATATGCTCTAACCAGATCCATTAAGGAGCTAATAAAGGCTCTGGATGAGTTAATTAATGACCCCCAAGAACATCATCTGCCTCCAGTGCTACTGCTCAGGCTGCTGTCTCTGAGTCTCGCTGAGCAAATCCCAAATCAAAACAAAAACAGCCACAGTTGGCTGTGATCTAGGTGAAAATCCTGTTGTTTTGGTGTCACGACTACCGGGAACAGGACAAACAATTTAAGCTCCATTGATTGGATGATGAGGCGTGTGTGTGTTTGTGTGCGTGTGTGCGTGAAAGAGAGAGAAAATGAGTTTGTCGCTATGTCTGTGCACATTTCATGTCGATGTACTTGATATGCAACACATCGCTAGAAAAGACAATTTCTCCAGAATGCCTCACAGACACAAAAAAGTAATTGATGCTAATGTGGAAAAAGGACGAGAGGCAAATCGAGCAAATCAATTAATAAAACATTTCATTCGTTTGGGTGAAGCCTTGTGGAAACTTCACAGCTTCTTCAGAAGGCAAACGCTCCCCCATTCTCTGCCTCAGCAGATAATGCTGTCATTCTGATAGAAACATTGTAAATGCTGTTTCACACATGGCTAATTGTATTTTTTTAACTCACTGTTGCTTCTGTACAAGTCTTCTGACTTCTGTAATTAAAATGAATGCGGAATTTTAATCGTGATTTTGAATGGTTCTCTCTTTTGTCTTTAAAATATGCCAGTAATCTGTATGGCTGAGGAAAGTCTAATTACATTTCATTCTTGGCAGCCATTGTTGTAGTCTGTTGAAATGATTGCAAATAGTTTAAATATAGCATTTTTCCATTTTCATCAGAACTTATGACTGATTGTCCCCTCCCTAGCTGCCCACAGCAAAATGACTTGAAAAGTTGCAATGCATGTCCATAATGACTACATTTACAGATACACAAAAATCTGAGACTCACAGATCGGAACTGAAATACGTCTAGACCTGAACAAAACCACTGTTTTCACTTGAGCTGGTATCTGGGCCTCACTGAGCAAGAGTTTGATGTGATACCCATTGGTTATTGCTTCACAGTCACAGTACACCGATCAGCCAGAACATTAAAACAGGTGACTGGTTTTTAATGTTGTCACTGTTGGAAATCATTTAAACTATAAATTAAGTTTCAAATCAAGTTACTAATGGTTTAAAGTGCATTCTTAAAACAGGCCACCAATCAGTCACAGCATTAAAACCAGCCACCTGTTTTAATGTTATAGCTCATAGGTGTTAATATGAAATCAGTCACTTTTGTTAAACTGTTGAGAAAGATCTTTAGAGACAGACAGAGCAGTATTGCAGTCTTTATCATTGAACCTTGTTTGCTATCGCATTTTGTTCTTTTCTGTCTCCAGGTTCATGCTTTTGTAATTCTTTCTTTTGAGTAGCTCTCTCTTTTATCATGTCAATAGAAAAAGTTCACACTAAGTAGAGTAAGTGTGGTGTAGTTGTCCAATACAGTGATGGTTATATTGTTATAAGATTCATATTTCCACTGTCATCCCTCTGATATAATGCTAATAAAATGTCAAAGGTTGTGCCTTTTGACCCCCCACCCATAGTTAAGTGTATTGCTGTTGACTGAATTCTTTTATTGCTTTCTCTTTATTGGTTAGATTCCTGGTGCCTTGGGGGCAGAAATAAATTGATTCATTCAATACACACTGTATGTGTGTATGCACATGGATGACCCCTAAACCTTGACCTCTGGTAACTTATGGATTTGAATTGATGTTAGTGTCCCATCATACCAGAATGAAAGAAACACAATACGCTGCCTAATGCAGTAAACAACACAACTCTCTCCTCTCCTGCTTTTCTTCTCTCCGTGACATTTAGCGATGTGCTAGCTAGGCAGGTGGGGCTCGCTTGTTTACAGGGTTGTTAACAGTTTCTCAGAGGCTCGGCACACAACAAATGTGGTGATTATGGTCCACAGAGATGCTCCCGTGTGAGAGGAGCTATAAGAAGCCGCTGGTGCCACTAGTATCACTATCATCACAAAGCAGGGGTGGCATTATAAACTTAACTGCATCGCTTTTATCTCACTCACCGCCCTCCTGTATGCAGACTCAGGCTTTACCTAAGGTTTCATTTCTCGTAAAAAAGTTAATAATGCTAATTAATTAAGTTGGCATTCATTTCGCATGGCTGGGGAAGCACTCTTAGTGCAGTCACACGTACATCTGCTGGGTGGGTCCGAGTTATCCCTCTCTGATGTTAGTGGTCACCGGGATTGCTGAAGTGTTAAAAGGTTCTGCATATATATGCAAGAGTGAGCACAAACACACACACACAAAGACAGACACACAAACACAAATGCCTTGGGGGAGATTTAAAAGGATGTGGAGGAATAAATTATGAAGTGCTGTTTTCCGTGTTTGGAAATGTAGTCCCTGCCTTGCTGTGGCATTTCAACATTGGGATGGGAGGACACATGGGGGGTAAACAGTGTGTAAAATGATGAAGCACTGAACCCTGCGTCTGCCGTGCAAAAACATCATTTTTGTGGGTGGTTTGACTCCCCAAATTGAAAACACACCACCCACAGTGCTTAAAAGATCATGAACTGTGAAACTCATTATGACGCGTAGTTATGCTTTATTGTGAGGCGACCTCCAGCAGCCGGAAGTAATTATAATGGAATCAAAGGAGGAAGTAGTCGAAAAACTGACAAAGAACATGTTAGGAGGGGTTGAGGTGGATGGGTGGATAGACTGATAAAACAGGATTATTGCTTGTTTCCGGCTTGAAACCCATATCAAACTAAAACTGTGCTACTGGTCAGATTATCATTACCAAGGTGAAGAAGGTCAGACAGCTACTATTTTGTGGGCTGCATCGAAAGGGAGGGACAAATGACCACTATTGTTGTTTCAAGTGGATGATTTGTTTAAACTGGAGGTGTAGAGAAAAGTGTATAAATAAAGAAAAGAATTAGTAGAAACCCTTTGCCAATAAGCAGTAAACAGAATTTTATGATAGTTTTCTAGAAGCCTTATGGTTTCATCAATACTCTGCGGACCAGTAAAAGAAGAAGGTCACTCTGGCAAATTAAAACCCTCATCGCAGTTGGTTCTGAAGTTACTGGTGGGCAATCTCAAAAGCTGCTATTCATTTTTGTTGCTTTGGAACTGGCAAGATGAAGGAGTAAAATTAAATAGATTGTAGTTAAAATCCTTGGCAGTGAGATGAGCTATGGAGTTGTGAAATGCTGCTACAAATATTCTAATGCGGCTGAATGAAAAGGCTGTTGCCAAACCCTTTATAATTATCTCCATGATACTTCTATGTTATCTCTTCCTCCTCGCCAGCCTTTATTCATTATATATGCATGCAAAGGCAGCCCCACAAGCTCTTGAGGTACAGCGCCATATGATGTGGTAACCTTGCAGCACGCTTACTACCCAGGAGATGGTTAAGGCGAAGGTGGTGTATCTAAATACAAGCAGACACTGAATTAATCAGCAGCTCAGAGGAAAATGTTACCAGTCAAAATAGTTTTTTTTAACCTCCATCCAACTTTTGAGTCTCTGAAACTCTCCTCATTTTGTAATGCTTGACCTACTCAGAGAGACAAAGTTTATTTCCTGATGGTTGCTTTTTTCAGCCTTTTACTTTCATTAACATTCAAGGTCTGTGTGGAAAGCATCAGTGCTGGGGCCATCATGGTTGTTGGGACTGGGGACACGCTGCATAAACATAAATACGACCGCAGGGGGTGAAGCCTGCATGCAGGAGCAGCTTTCACTGACTTTTACTGGGACTCTGAGTCTACTGCTCTATGCCTCTACTTATGAAACTGTCGATTCAACAAGGAATGTCATGCCATGCATTCCAGTAAAAAGTCCACTCGAATTTACAGCATTTATATTTAAAAAAGACGTCTATGTCTATATAACCTGAGGGTTTATTAAATCAGGATTACTTCAGGTAAATCCCATTGAGATTTAGATCTCATTGTCAAGGAGGATCTTAATGTCACTGAGATGAATTTCTTTTGAATAATAACCTAAGTGTGTTGCCCTGCAATATCATTTCTTTAAAACCAGGGGTTGGAGCTACACTGCTAGTGTTGCCTACTACAGAGTATAATGAATTAGGTTGCTGGTGTCACAGATGTCACTTGAAGAGTGAAGTACTCCAATAGAATTAAATTAGTGGTACTTGTATTATTGAAGGGCAAGCAATATCTTGGTAACTCAAGATAATTCACAGACCTCACTATGAATAGATTTCAGGATGCTTTACTTTTAGTAGTAGTAGTATTAGTAGTAGTAGTAGTAGTAGTGCAAGTTTTGCCTCGGTCCTCTGCTGGTACCATGATCACTTAATTAATCTGCATTCTGTATATGTTCCTATTGAACAATAATTAATTGCAGTATTTCATTTACCTTCTACAGTTACTGTCAAGCATGCCAATTGCAATATTCTCAGTCCTTTATACTAAACCGTTACTGTATCTTGTTAAATATCATTATAATGTTTGAATATGAGAGTTGAATTTTTAAACAGGGAATTTAAAAAGGAGAAAAAAAAAGGTCCAACAACTGCCAGCCAGCATTCATGGCACCTAATTATGCCGATAAGCTCTGAGCCTCCATTCTTCTACTTGATGATGAGAAGTGAGCATGTGTCGATACAAAGGCTCTTGTTACAGATGAGGGAACTCTGTGCAGCCTCTCCTCTGTTGTGTAAAGCATCTCCCCAGCATAAATAAGTTAGAGAGACACCTCCGACACGTGCACAAATAAGTACATGCAGACTCACATACACAAGGCACGCACATGTTCGCACACTATAAAACCCCAGTATTTCATGACACACGGGATGCAGCTCACAGCTCCATTTGCAAACCATTGTTGCAATGCTCCAAGGGAGGAACAATGGTAGTGAATCTTTAATCTGCATTAAAAGCTGGAAATCCCTGTACAGTGGAATGACTTAAAGTCAGGCTAATGGTTAATGCAAGCTAGAGATTACATAGGATGTCCTTATTGGCTACTTCAAACCACATTTGTCCTTTTTCGAACTTTTACAGATAAAAAAAGCTCATAAAATAATTTCCCCATTTATTCTGTCTATACACGATGGACAGTAAACAAGGGTCATCGCAACAGATGTGAGTAGCCCTGAAGTTTTGACCTTTTGAATGCAGCCTGGGTCACAATGGCAAGTTTTTTTTTAATTTGAAGTATATTTCTCAGGCATTTTTTGCCTTTATTTGATCGCATCGATGAGAGAGACCGGGGTCGACTGCAGCGGGGACTAGAGCCTCTACATATGGGGCGCCTGCTCAACCACTCTGCCACATGGCACCCTCAAAATGGAAAGTTAGGAGACAGTCTGCAAAATGAATGTATACTGTATGTCTGTGAATTATCAGGCAGAAGCTTGGAGAGTGGATGAGCCGACACACAAGTTTACCTGGGAAACACTACAGTCACAATGTGACAATGTGAATATGTGAATATAGCTCTCCTGGGCTGGTGTTTTCTCTCTACTAATTTATTCATGCAATAAGGGGTTTCTGAGTAGGGGATGCCTTTCTTTGAAACAGCTTCACATTATGCTGAAATGTATCTCTGCTATGACAGCTGTGTATGCTTCCTGTATATGTGTGCTTCTGGACTCCAACATAATTAAATGAGACTTTTTTTTCCCTTTGTGTGTGTGTGTGTATTCTTTCATGCAGACATACGTACATGCAAACAAATGTATACGCTTGCACAAACAACACTTGTCCTGCTCTTGAACTGACATGACATGCAGTGGCTTGAATGGCAAACAGAATGTCTGGAAACTGTCTTACAAATGGATACTGTCTTGGGAAGTCGTTGGCGGTGATGACTGAAAAGACACTCAGACACAGACGACCTCTGAACGCTTATTGTTTTCTTCCTGATTCATTATAAGTGTATTCCCACAATGGGCTCTACAGTACGTGCTCTGCTTGCACCCGTTCAAATGCAAACTGCAATGTCGAGTCCTAAACTTGTGGCGCGTTTCCCCCGCGAGACACGCAAATACCAGCTTGTAAATGTATGTGATCCCTGTCAGAGGCATTGCTGTGTATTAAAACCGCAGTATGACAGTGAAAGAATGTGTGTGGATACAGCGGGATATAAAAGAATAGGTTAAGGAGAGTTATAGCACAGAGAATTATTCTGAGATCAATCCAAACATGGACGTGCAATATCCTAAATGTCCCCCGAGTCTCAGGAACCGTGTTGCAGTTAAACTTCTTTCATATAGGGGCGGTGTTTGGCTCAGTTGGTAGAGCACTCGCCCCATGTGTTGAGGCTATTGTCCTCACTGCAGGCGGCCCCGGTTCGAATCCCGCATCGGTTGGCCCTATACTGCATGTTGTTCCCCCCATCTCTGCCTCCCATTATCTGTCACACTCTCAACTATCCTATCTAACAGAGGCATAAAAAGCCAAAAAAATTAAAAAAAAACTTCTTTCATATAGTCAAGATTCAGCTTAATGAGATATAACTAAGTACACTACTAACTTTATCTGATCTGACTTGACAACAACAGCAAAACACAGCAACAGCCAATCACGCTTCCATTAAAAATGAGAAAAACTAATGGGTTTACTGGTTGTGTGTTTTAGTGGGAGAAGTGGCCTGGGTCATGCTGCTGCTTTAATAGATAACTCATTTGGATTTCTGCTCTAAATTCATTATTTCATTCATTTTGAGATAATAAATCTGGTCTGAATATAATGGTGGGGATATCAGTATATCATAATTGGAAATGTGTGAACAGGTATCTGTAGATGCAACAGCATGTCTTAATGGAAGTATATCATGCAGTGTTTACTGTTGGAACCTTGTGACTTCAATTACTGAAGAATAGAGAAAAAAAGAAAAGGCTATCTAAATTAATTGCAGATAAAATGCACCACTGAGTGCAGAATCTGCAGACTCAGCCTTTTCCCAACAGTGTGTACTCACTGTAATGTCCATAGTCTTTGTTATTTACTGTATTAGCCACCATTTTTTTGTTTCATTGTGTAACTCCAGCAGCGTTAGTCTCAGGAGGCCAGGTGCGAAAAGTTGGTTGTATTATCACAACCTGAATCTGGAATGATTTTCTGCTCAAGATCTCAAATTAAACAATCACAGCTTGTTAACTTTGTAAAATGAGTTATTGGTTGAATGAAACTTTTAAACTTCAAGAATTCCCAACAGACAGGGGAAAAATAACTTGTTAAATATTTAGTGGAGGAAAAAAAAAGTTCAGTTCCATGGTTAGAATTTTATGCCACATTACCACAGTAAATGTATCACATCAATATCAACAACAAGTGCCTCCTTAATCAATCATTCATTCAATTATTGAATTTACTTGGCTGAAATATTACAAGCATTTCTAGTGCTTCACACACTTTGCTTTCACATTAAGTCACAACTCCATGAAGGAGCTGCGGCAGCCATTTTTTTTGTCTCTCCCACAAATAAAACAGTTTAGTGGGGGAGGTGTACAGAGATAGACTGACCTGTAGTCTGACGTCATATTCATGTTGGTGGCTGGTTTGTTGTCTGTATTTGACAGGATGTGTGATGTTGATGCATGATGTATCGATAGATGATCCACTGATGTTTATATTGGTGTGATGAAACACTATGGTGTTTTGTAGCTGTCAATCAAAGTATGTATAATACTGCTCTGGGTGGTAGGGTTGGATTCAAACTGCTAATTTAATTTTAGAAAAAGTAATAAAGACATTCATAATATCAAAATAATTGATATGATGCTGTTTTACTCTAATTAAACCACAAACTATGAGTAGATACAACCTCACCACTGCCAGTGACAGCGAGTAAAAAGCAGCTGCACTAACGGTGGGGCTTGTGACTGAGGCTCATACAGTATGTGGCATTTAAGTGTGCCGACATTACAGCAAAAGAATGTCACAGTCGAACATAAAGGCCTGAATAAATTCTTACAGAAGTACAGTAGCAATACGTCTCCCTAACAGTTCTCATACCTGTGCCTCGCTGCTGCACTAAAAATGAATTACTGAGACAGTTGTGTCTCTGCGTGCACAAAGCTGCTCATGGCTGACAGCACAAAAGGCATGTGTGTGACACCAGCAGGGCCACACTACACGCAACAGTTGGCAAAACGTGACGAGTTGAAACCACATTACAGCCTCCAGCCTGCCAGTCTCTGAAATAGTAGTTCACAACAGTGGGCAGAGTTTAACAACATTCACACACGACTGCTACGTGCCTTTTGGCAGAGCTCGTACAAGTGCGCGAAGCTCCGTGTGGCGGAGATGACGCAAGAAAAATCCACAATTTAGTGTTTCACAGTGGCAGTGGAGAGACTCCAAGACGTCTGTTTGACCGAGCTCACCCTGTCATTCTCCAGCACTTGTGCGTGTGCACCATCAGTGGGGTCAGTGTCAGAGCGAGAGAGGCCATCAGCATACAGGTGATTAATGAGTGTCTATTACACTGAGTGGCTTTTTATTCATCAGTGAGAGACCTGCTCTCTTCCAAGATGAGTGAATTTAAAGCATGTGCGTAACAGCTGGGTAACGGCGTCAACAAATCTGAATCTTCGGCTGATTGGTGCTACAAACGCTGGCCTGTTCTGGGCTGGATTCCCACTGGAACAACTTATGCTAAATATGTGTCTCCTCATGACACACTACTTTGAGTTAAACTGTATCTCAGACTTGCATTTTTCTTTCCCTTTTTCTATTAAAACCCCACTTACATTATGCTTTGGAACCAACATTTCCTGAAATGCCATTTACCTCACGTCGGGGTTGCAGGCGCTGAAACTGAATCACATCATTTTACTCAGAGTTATAGGTTGGCTTGAATTAAAACACCCAAAGCAGATGGGTTTGTTATGATTAAAACACACAAGAATGTGATCTTTTTAACTTATGAGCAGCAGAAGCGGCAGCCACTGATTTACTTAAGAGGCTTTCCCCCACAAAGCCAAGCATTACCACATTCGCCTAAATATATTTCCTCTCATATTCCAGTGTCATTAGCTGAAGCCTTGGTAATAAGCCATGTGATATATCCCCCTCCGTTGCAGACCTTGGCATGCAAATGAGAAGTGGCACTGGGGGTGGGGGTATTGTGCGTCTGAATTTATCTGAACTGATCAGAAACACAATTATGCCTTGCTCGCTCATAATAAACCACGGTTAAGTGGGTTGGAGAATTCATTTATTTACATTAACTCTGTCGTCGTTCGACAGTAATGGATGCCTTTCATTAATGAATGAAGGATTTAGCCCAGCCCCGACTTGCTTTTTCTGAAGCCTTTGCTAGAAGAAGGGTGGGAGGAGGTTGGGGGAGGAGAAAAGAAGGGAAAACAATTGATAAATGAAAACTTTTAGAGAGATTGTATTGAGTGATTTGGAGAATACTGCCAAGAAACAAATTGCCAAGAGAAATCCAAAACCTTTTACCTTCCTCTCTCTCTCACACACTCACACACACACACAGACAGAGCCATTCATGTTCTAGCCCTTTTGTAGTCCGTCTAATTGAGGTAAATAAAGAAAGCTTTTCTATTGGTCCCTGATTTTAACAATATAAAAACTGCATCACTCCCACTAGTCTTCATAAAATCAATTATTTCTTTGTTAATGGGCAGTGATTTATAAACACTGCATGTGTGTGAGTCCAAATGCATACGTCTGTGATTGTGTGTGTGTTTCTGAACATCAGGTCTGGTCAATGTCACCCACCGTTCCCCCTCTTTTGGCCTGGTGTTACAGACAGATGTCGCCTTATCTCTGCTCCTGCCAACCGTCCCCCAGCCCACCACCACGCTGCCTGCCCCTTACCAAGCACTAATCTCCGATTTGAATTAAAACATAATTGGGAATCATGAATCATTATTTTTTTTCCATGGACAGCACAGGCAATGCCCTGTCAACTTGATGCACTGCCTCCCTTGTATATTTATTAAAGGCCCTTTCAGCGCTGGACGCAGCCTGTGATGTACATATGGCTGAGACGGAGTGGGTGGGCCTGGACGCTGTGTGCAATGTCTTAGTTAATGGTGATTCCCATGCCCTGGAGTAACAGCTACCTTGACTTTGCCTTATGACGCACTGCATGGCTGTCTGAGCTCATAATATAAGTATGTATTATATATGGATTATCCAAGGTGAATGGCGCTCATATGTGCTGTGCTGTTACCGCTTAGCTGCTGTAATGTTCTTACTGAACTCCTGCAAAACATGACAAATCACAGTTGTCTGTGGCGCTATTCATTACACTTGCAGTAGCCTCGCAGCTTCAACAGTAAAACATGGACCTACATTCAACATCAATGTAATTTCTGCTAATCAGACATTTATATAATTCACAGCAGAAAAACTGCAACAGCTTCGTAGGGAAATGGCTGTGCTTTCATACATGATGTGTAAGAGAGGGTGAGCTCTTGAAATCTATTCCTTATACACGCTTGCAGCCACCACTGTTCATCTGTCTTTGAACGGCTTCCAAAAGGACTTTTTACATGAAGTATTGCAACCTCAAGAGTATGGATTTCATGATTTCAAGGATCACAAATTATTCTTAACAGCAAGTTCTCTGTATGCCGTTTGAGACGTTAAGTGAAAATTAATGATGTGATAAATGAGTGGAAAGGCACACCAGTGTCACATACTGAGGCTTAATGTCAAGTTGTATCATTTCCATAATATTATGGCTCCAGTCTGCTGTCATGGCTCCCTAACCACTGATCTGTGTCACTGATCAAGTTGGTTCTTTCATGTCTGTACAGTATGCTGACTCACACAACGTTGCACCTCCAGTGCCACAATGACCGTTAAACTTCATTCTTTTATGTGTCAAAGCACAGTTGAGGATCATATTTACACGGTTCAAACAGACTGTGCCTTTATCTACAATTGTGTACAACTTTAGCAACACCTGTTGCTCAAGCGGTTTGTCAAGAATTAACACAACCATGTCCCCGAGGTCACAAGGTCTGTGTAAAATATAGAATCTTGTCTCTTGGCCCTCACTTACCGTCAGGAGACAAAACCATTGGATTATTTTTATTAACAGTACAAAGCCATCCTGGATAACTGCCCTCATGTCTATGCAACCTGTTGCCTCCAGCTCACAGTGTGCACGGCTGTTCTTCCACACGGAAGCTGTACAAAGTCCCCAGGATTCATTCAGAACTTGGCAGAGTAACTTTCTCCTGCACTGCCCCCTGGTCCTGGAACCACATTCAGGAATAATTTCCTTGGGTGAGTTAAAGGCTCTTATAAAACATAAACTAACAGGAATTATCACCTGCACCTGCTATTCTTGAATGATGTAATGTTTGTATTGTTATATCCATTGCTATTATAGTTGCCAGTTCAATATCAACTATCACAGCATGTAAGGAAAGGGCAAAGCACAGCAATTGTATTTGTATAGCCCTTTTTTTTTTTACAAACAATTTGTCTCAAGGGGTTTTTACATGGCATCATAACAACATCCTCTGCTGTAGTACATGTAGTAGCTTGCCTGATACACGTTGGTCAAATTTATCTGAGAACTCAAGTTTCCTGGGTTTCACATTCTTTTGCAGGCTTCTGCTTCGTTTCCCCTTCTCACTCAAATTGTAGATAACAAAAATAATACAGTGATTGCTGCTGATATTGCTTAAAATATTGCAAAAGAGTGTTTCATGTTTAACTTTATGTTTGGAGATCATTTAATCTTCCACTTGCTATCTGTTCACATGGAGAGAAATTTTGACCAGGGGTGCTCAAACCTTTGCATGTCACTCTACGCCCTATAAATGTTAGTCTTTGGTCTGTGGACTGGGCCACCGCTGCCTTGCTTCATCTGGGGGAAACACGGTAAAATACTGTTGTTTGTGCTCTTCAAAAGCTTGTATGATCCTCCCTAAGTGACAGCATGATAAAAAAGATGTATTGATTTTCACCAGTTATGCCTTTATGTTGCCATTCTTAATGCTTTCTGAAAAAAACTCTTGTCACAGTGTGAACAATGAAAGCTGTCAGTTTTAATCTACCTGCACCTATCATTTAATATAAAAGTAAAAAATAGATGCAAGGTTTAGGGGTGGGGGGTTGTTTTTTTTATTTATTTTTTTAGATGTTAGATGGCACTGGTGTGATTATTGGCTTAGAGAGTGTGGGTGGGCCTGTGAAGAATACCATGTCTTAGTCAATAGTGACTCATATGCCCTCAAGTGAAAGCTGCCCTGACTTCACTTTATGAAGTAGGGCACAGGCGTCTTGGTACGTGCAAAGCAAATGATGTATTGGATATGCAATGAGAACATGCACTGTGCAGATAACAAGTTTCCTTCAAGGTGGGTGCATTTGTGTGAGATGGGGACAGAGAAGGAGCGCTTGTTTGTTGTGTGTCTGAGGCTTTTTTTTTTTTTATGATGTACTGGAAATGCAAATGAACACATGTTCAGTTCAGGTAAGCAGATGGTATAGAGAAAAGACATGTACACATTTTGCAAAAATACACCTTTCAGGCTTCAGACTATGTTTGTGCAGAGGATTTTTAATATCTATCTTTATAGCTCTCTGTCAGCACCGATGCCTGACATCTATTTTAAACCTGTTTAATTTGTGGCCAGTAAGAGATTTGTTATAACAAGAAGGGGGGGCCAAAAGCATGTGTGTGACATTGGTGCCAGACTTGAGGTTAAATTTGAGAAAGGTTTTCTAATTATACTTATATCATTATTATTTTAAAGGCATAAGAACAGTTTCTTTCTGAGCTCAGGATTAACATCCACCAAACAGCACATGTCATAAAAGCAGCGTTCTGACAGGCCACTAAATTTCCTGTCAGATTCTCTTCACAAAATTTAAGCCATAATAAACCATAATAAACTTTAATGATTCACTCACTTTGTTTCAATATCCTCTTATTTCCCATCACCAAGGAGTCACTTTTAAGATATGTTGTTTCGCTTGTACAGTACATCACAGCTCCCACCTGGACCTTCCAGCGGCCAGTTTTGCAATTTCTCCAAAGCAAGCATTTGGTTTGATTTGTTCGGGGAGGTGTAATTGCTCCAAGTTCAATTGAAAATCCCTCCACAACACAGTTCACGTGTTATCCATAATAGCAGAATCAATATTTATTAATACGAATAGTGCTTTCCAACATCTCGTAAGTAGAGTCAAAGCTCCCCATCTGGATTTCCACTCAATAGCCATGGATGAAATCATACCAGAATACAATTGCCCCATTCACTGGGAATAGAGCAGAAGAGAAACATGAGGCTGTCCACAAACATCTATATTGACATCAAATTTGGTACAATCTCCAGACTTTTGCGACCTAAATCTGACAGAAGCTCAGCCACTCTATTAGTTTACCTTCCAACAAAAGTGTTTGCTTCACTCACAGCTACACACATCATTTCTTAAAGCATGCACTCTATTCCATTATGGTAATTGGTCTTCTATCATGCTAATCCCATTTCCCAAAATTTTGTTGCATTTGAACCAAAGAGATAAGTGAGGGGACATGATTGCGCTAGAGCAATTTATTACCTTTTTGACTGTAATGAAAAAGTTTCTAATAAAGGACCTACATACTGCCCACTCCATACAACTGCACAGCACTTTCTCTTTTATTCGTGTTAGGTGGAGGACACAGAGAGTTCAGAGAATGTGATGTCCTTGTGTGGTTCTATACATTCAGGGTAAATTGTCCCCTGAAATCAATAAGTGAGTGACTTGTGAAGACACAGTTAGGGGACAGGAAAACATTCAACTTTTCTTCCCCCCCAAAGTGTAGCAGCACTTTATTGTGAGCCACAGGCATGCTGTTCATGAGCATTTCAACTTTTCCCTCAATAAAACCTTTTCACTTTAAAATTGTTTACTGGCGCCTCCAACTTCAAGGTGCTCCAGGTTCAAACATTCACCGAAACAGCCAATCTACCCTAATACTTGTTTTCTGGTTCCTCTCAGGCTTTGGTTACTCTGGTTGTCATGGGTTTCTACTTTTCTTCTCTCTGTTTTTCTTTTTCTTTTTTAATTTGTCTCCCTGAGTAACTACTTCACTAAAGCCATACCCATGGCTTTTTGGATTAAAGTTATTGTGCTAAACAAGACAGAAAACCATGTATCACTCTTTATTTTCCATACTTTTATCATTTAGCTTTGTGAGCTTATGATACTGTGGTGCTTGTAATCTCTGACAAGTATTTTCATTGTATTTGAAACACGCCTTAAAACACAATTCACACAAAAACATAACAATGTTCTCAAACAGGCCTCTTGATATTTGCTGGTGTAAAAGATGCACTCAAGAGCTAAAGATCAAAGAAAAGGAATTCTGATCCTTTTTGTTTCCTGGAGTGGAAAGAAACAGCTCCATGACTGATTGCAAGCTGATTCCTTCAAGTCACAGTGTGTTTGATTAAACCTTTAGTTGCAAATGTTTTTTTTACACTAATCCAGGAGATGCTCACATGTCTGTTAAATTCTCTTGCTTCAGTCAAAGCATCTTGGATCAAACTGGTTCTCAGCAGTTTGCAGCAAAAAAAAACACTTTCTCATGTGCAAAATCTCCCGATGTCATAATTTATATGAAGTCTGCTCTTTTTTTTTTTAACAGCGCATCTGAAATGTTGATGACAACTGCTGCAGAATTTGCTCAGTAGCATAAAATCTGTTGTAAACGCTGCAGGGTCCAATTTATTTCCGAGAAAGTATAAATCTAAAGCACATACAAGGAGAGACTGATTTAAAGGGTGCTGCTGTAAAAGAGGAACAGTTGTTAAGTGGTGTGCTTTTGCAGGGAATGACGGCAAACATCTTTCAGACATCTGTCTTCATCTGCTCTAAATCTTTTTCCTTTTAACTCCAAACGATAAAGAAAATATATCAGTCATGTTTGCTGATTGCCCAATGCAATCAGAGATTATTTTGCATGGGAGGAGGTCACTGAAAAATCCCCCCTCCCCCCACCCCCACCCAACCCCGCACATACAGACACACACACACAGACAGCTAAATGCCAGCATGGATTGTTGGTCAATAAGATATGACATCCGTGTTGTCAGTGTTTGTGGAAGGCCTGTCAGAAGCGCTGCTTGGCCAAAACAGACGAGGTCACGTGACTGGCAGACTTGTGGGCGATTTGTCATCCTAGAAGCGACAGGGTCAGGAGGGGGAGGGTGGGAGGGTGTTAGATTGTCTACGCTCTTGTGTCTGTCTTCTACAGTGAATATTGTTCATTTCATGTCTCTTCACGCAAACATGAGTTTCCTGTCAGAAGTCAAAAGAACACACATTTTGCAGACCCCAACTGCAAAGCCTTTTTACGTTTGATCTACACATGGCCTGACATGGAAATCAGTCCAGTGACGGCCTGGCCTGCACAAGTTAACCGCAAGTTTGAGATGATGAAGATCAGACGACGGCTCCAGTGAGAGAAAGACAAACAGAAACAAGAAAATAGCTCCTGTCTTAACTGCTCTCTCCTTAGTTTCTCCTCTAGGTGAAGAAACCTGGTTCTGGGATTAAAGCCAAGCTGCTGCAGACGGTGAAAATGTGACAGCCGTCTCACGTGAATGATGCACGCTACTGTCAGATGTCTCCCCATCGCCATGGCAATGCTGATGACTTCTGGCCAGTATTTGTATACTTGCATGTAGGTCAGAGGCCTTGGGATCTTTCTTTTTTTTCCCCTCCCACTCCATATCCATTGGTGTAGAACAGGATCGGGGGAAATAAAATGCGACACCATGCAGCTTTTCTCATTAGATGCCACCAGATCTGTGTCATGCAAAGGGAAAAATCACAACTGGGACAACTGGAGCTGCTACTGTAGACTTTGATGGAGGCAGTCGATGACAGAGGCTTCTTTTAAGAAAAAAAACAACTCTGACTTACTGTCAATCTGTGATTAGAAACCGGTTGTCTCTAACATAACCAGTGTTTAAAGGAGAAAGATTTCCTTCTGAAATGATTGTATGTAAATGACAGCAAACAGCAAGAAAGGATTGTGTTAAGCGCCATGCTGAGAATGTTGTTAGAAAGCCAAGGCTGTGTGTTTTGAGGACTATGTGAAACCCATCTACTCTTTTGAAATTCTGAAACTCGACTGAGCTTTTCTGTGAGTTTTCAATATCCCTCTATAATATCGCTCCATGTCCCCTTCCTTATTTTTTCTGACTTGTAGCCTTTTGATTATACTACCGAGAAAATTGCAATAAAATGTGGAAACCCATTCCCTCAGCACTGTTACTTCCAGGTAATTTATTTTTCTTTGCATACAAAATAAGTAAAATATCAGTTGGTTTTCAGCTTGCCCAAGTCTAGGTTTTATTTCACTCCGGTGGTATATTTTATACATGATAATTAGAATTTACCAGGGTTCTTAGACTCTATTTTTTCTTTTGACAACAGAGTGCAGAGTGGGGCTTAATTCTCTAATGGATGGCACTGGAACGGAGGCAAAGCTGAGTATGAGATGTGAAAACAAAGACCACAGTGCAGAGTCAACCCTTTAAACCCCTCTTTTCAGGCCATATGAACACACAGTGCTTCAATATTCTTAATGTTGAAAAAAAGTACCACATGTTTTTTGTAACCTAATATTAACGCACAGTAATTACTAATGGTATGTTATCTACCAGTGGCTCATAATTGGAAAACAGAATGAAGAGAGGGCAAAGCACAGTCTCAGATGAATCAGTGAATGAGTTTGCAGCTTATTCTCTTTTCAAAGTGTTGACATGTAGGACGGTGCATGCATGTTAAGCAGACCTTGGCCATGAATTTCTGTTGCTTGCTGGAAGCAGAATTACTGATGACAGCGGTCATGCAAACTTTAATTAGTTTGGTTACATCTAAACAGACGTCAAATGGAATTGGGAAGTTACAGTACTTGAACTAAACCAGTGATCGTCTTACATGGGCACATTTCAGCCCACAACCTAGTCGTTTTTTTGTAGCTCTGACTTCAGATTTTTCTCATCAGGCTGTCACCTCTGCTGCATTTTATGCCTGACTTGGCTTCATGTTTGTACCCTGTTGAAACTTCTGCCCCCTGCCAGTGGCTGAACCCCCCGAGTTTCTGTCCCCCGCCTGGAGACTTTCAACTGAAATCTCCAGTGGTGGCTCACAACTGTGCACAACAATGATTTCCTCTTTTATTGTCCAGCCATATCCCGTTTGTCCACCTCTCCATGTGGTCTGATCTGTTTTTCATCAAGGGGGGAAGACTTTATAATTGTTACAAAAAAATAAATCCTGATGTGAACAAATCCTCCCACCGTCATTGAATTTCTATTTGCTTCTTTCTCTGTGACATGTGGACCTGTGTGAGAAAACAAACTGTTCCTTTGACTGCAATGACAATAAGATTGAACTCTTTTTCCCTTGGATCTTGCTGCGAGTATTTTGCAATTGCAGGCCATAATGAACGATGCCTCAGATTCGTCTTTTGTTAAACATTTATTATAATTGAGCTCCATTCATGCAGTGTCAAATTAATGAGCTTTGGTCTGCTTGTGGCATTTCTAGGAGTAAGTTGAAAAGCCAAAATCAGGCATACCATGACTGTGGTTTGGGGTGAAATCAATGCTGAGTGACACTTGCGAATGTCTGAATTTCCATTTTTGATTTTTTTTAAAGCATTTTTTGACACTTGCCTTACTGTAGGAAAGGTTAGGGTGATTGATAACACACCTAAGTCAATAATGTGAATAAATATGGGCGATATGTCCTCAAAATGATTAAATATTGATTTCTTTTCAATGAAATACGAATGTGCTGCTTCTTTTAAAATCTTTTTTTCAAAGTATTCAAATATCGTTACACCGAGAGTGACAGTGCATTGTTTATGTGTAATTACAGATAATTTTGCCTACTTAAAAAAAAAAAAAAAAATCTTTCATTTCTGTCCTTTATTCCATTAATTCAACAGCTACTACTACAGTTTAATAGACCCTATTCAAGTGGCTGAATGTGCTCTAATAACAAGCAATCAAGGCCTTTCATTGTGCTGTCACTGCCACGCTCCAAGTATTTGATTGTGAATAGTTAAAATTACATCATTCACATTGAAAAACAACCTAACATGGGAATGAGAAGTGAAAATGTATTTCATGTTCAATGTTGCTCTGAAATGTGTCAATCAATTGAAAACAAAACAAAAAAATCTAATTACACACCTATGTCAAATGGTTGCTGTTCTTTTTTCAAGTGCAGGACAAATGCAGTTAGAACAAACTGCATTATTTGGGCAATGGTAGTATCTAGAGAAGTATACAGTATTTCTTATATTTTGTGTTCAAGTTTTTTTTAGATAAATAATGAATAATGCTGTCCTCACAAAGTGGGAATCCTCACCTGTTTTCTGTCTGGCTCTGTCTGAATTTTGTTCATACAGACTTTACTTAACCCTGCGGATCTGGCAGTGTGCCTTATAATTTGTATTTATTGAATTAGGTACTTTCCAATGTGCACCTAATAAAACATGTCAGCAGCAGTTTTAATGAACAGTGAATCCAGACTGGGGATAATCAAAGGTTCATCTTCTCAAGTAAACATCTTGGAGTTCATGCTAAAGCTCCAACTAGTGTGTTATTGTGTTATTGTTAAGTCCAAAACTATTCTATCAAACAGATGAAAAAGTTTTCAGAGGTTATGACTCATGAGTAATATCACTTTTTTTTATTTTGTGGGTATAAAAAAAGAGTTGAATTGCAGAAAATTTGATAAATAGATAGAAGCCAATTTTCTTGCCAACCAGAGCCTGAACATGTTTCTTTTTTTTCTAACTATTTGTAAGACAGAAAAAGAGAGGTGCACTGTGTACTTCATTTTCTCTGCTGTCTATTCCCAGACATCATTGTCTTCTCAAGGCTTTCATAATGTAACTGAGCTTTTCAGTCCCCGTACTGCACTTAACACAATGTCATAGTCTCATGTTGTCTTGCTTTTTCACCTGTTTTTCACTATATCATTTCAGGTGAGACCAGCACCCTAACCCTCACCACATACAGTAATAGTTAAATGATATGCAGGGTGTATGTGGCTGAATGATGCTTAAAATGCATGAACATGACATGCAGAAACTTTCCCAAAAGAGTATAAGCCCAGTCTCACAAGATAAAATTGCGTTATGATGTTCCATTTGTGCTTTCACTAAAGAAGAATTACATATAAGCTTGGAACTGGGTTCAAAAAATTCTTCAATAGTTGTGAATTATGGGAGGAAATGAGTAGAATAACAATGTGAAGATCAGGGCAGAATTAACTGTACTACTTTTGGATTCCTTCAATGAAACACAAATTTATGGTTTAATTCATATACCAGTTTCTCTGTGTGAGAGATATTACACACTTAGATGACCATACTGTAGAAGGCTTAGAACTCATTTACTGCTGCAAACTCTCATTCACAAGTTTCAAGAGGAACAACATGAATTGATATGAATTGATAATGAGCATGTTTCATTTAAAAGAAAAAAATATATAATTTTTTCCCCCAGTAGACTGAAACCGCACTATAAGCCATTTACGTGCATTTCTGCTTCCTCTTCAGATTTATGATTACCTGTATGAATAAGTATTTCATCAGGAACTATTTTTTTCTGCTCATCAGGGCCTGGGAAGGCCTTGATTTGTGATAGGCTGCATGTAATGACACTAGCAGAAGATGAAGTCGCATTACAGCTGTCTGCCGCAACCGTCTGTCATCAGAATGGCACCATTAACAAAATGTGGGCAGGTATCCGTCACCTGGCCGAGGCACTTTCATCCTTGTGACACGAGAGTGTCTGTGTAATTTATTAGGAGATCAGAAACAGAGCCACACTCCATGCGATTGCATGGAATCAAAAAACATATTAAATAGGAAGCATTTTTGTTTTTAAGGTTGTGCAGATACATTCAAAGAGGTATCAAAAGCTAAAACACCATGCCAGAAACATGGATTTTACTCCTCGAGACATCTCACCTCACTTTCACACAGAAAAACACACGCTGTTCCTATCATTAATTAAAGTTCCCACTGTGTTTGAACTCCTGTCTCCTCATAAAGTATCAGGCGATGACCGAGAGTTGAAACGCAATACATCGCTGAATAAATCATGGGGGGGGGGGGGGTGGGAGCAGTACTTGTTCTTCATTTTATCTTGTGTGAATAACAAGACCCTGGCACCTACTGAAATTATTCATGTTGCTGTGTTTACTGTGTCTTCTCCAGACACCATTGCCAGGATCTGGGCAGGTATCAGTCACACGCTCATGGCATTTTCATCTTCTCTGTGACATGAGATTGTGTGGGTGTGACACCAGACTGATGTATTGGGAGTGATTGCAGCTGGGCTTTAAGTGCTCACAAGGCTATTTCAAAAGAAATGGTTCTTCCCCAAGGCTGAATATTCCTCAAATTATTATATCATGCCAAAAAAAATGATGTTGCCTTTAGGAGTCTTAGCCCTTTAAACTCAACCTACCTGAATGTGTTTGGCAAGATTGGAATTAACTGGCTTTTTTTTTGCATAAACTCGTCGTTCCATTTAAATGAAACTAGTGATGCCAAGGGTTCTGCCAGCAACAAATAAAGTTAGAAGACATGGGGGGATGTAGATAACAAAGGTCTCTGGACACCTCGATATTCAACAGGGTAATTGGTGCTAACATAACTAAATGCCAGACTTAATGCACCCTTGAGTACAGACACTACAGCAACTTACTTCACCTTTTTTTCGGACAAAGTGGTGCCTACATTACCCAGAGTGCAACAGAGCCCTACTTTGCATTCAAAACCTGATTGACTGTCATGATATGAAAACAAGGGTGGAATAAGCTCTGCCCGTCCCTGCTGCTGAATGAATGAAGGGTGGGTGACCAAGCTGACACAGGGCACACAACACTCTAAGACACATGCCTCCTACACCCATAGGTCTTTACTGGGTCCTTGTGTAGCTCTAGGAAGTGACCTGTCACACAGCCTTGGCCATCAGGCATGGCACACACTGTCACTACCCTTGCCGCTGTGCAAAGAGATCAGGGTAATCGACCTCACGCTGACCCAAGGAGGGGCATTGTCAGCAAACATCCTGCTATCTGAAGCTGTCATGTCGCTAAATACCAACATGTCCTCGCTTCCAGGCTATGCCTCTTTTAGCATTTATACAATGAACACACAAATGTTTAGGAATATTTCAAGGCATATGCTTTGCTTCTGCTGATTTTAGGCAGCTGATGTGGCAAGGCACTTTCACAGGTAGACCCACTCTGGGTCTGCTGATGCAGTCTGTGTATGGCACAAGCCTCTTCCTTATGATGGTTTATGACTACCCAGTTTTGAAGCTATAAGATCATACAGCAGATGTTTACCACACTTTAACATTTAACAGCTACACAATGAAACCTCAGCAAAAATGCAAATGAGTCAGAAATAGGCCAGAGCCTCCTTCTTCCTCGTTCCAGTTGTGTTACTCTGGTGAGGAGCGGTGTTTGGTCCCATTTCAAAGCATAAATTGTGGTGGCGATGTGGTGGAAACTAGTCAGTTTTATTGGGTAGAATCAGCAACATGCTGTAAGTTTAAAGGCCCTGAAAACATCCCCTTTTTACTATGAGCGATAGGTCTGTATGGGAGCACACGACTCTCTGCCAATGCAACAACAGTTTTGGTTGTTTCACAGATTTATTTGTCTAAATTGATTAAGTTGTAAATTCTGTTGGATTAGTTTTACAGTGTGTATAATAGACTTTCACTTATTAAATTTCCCTCAATAAAACACCACATGATTTTTTTTGGTATATGTGTATAATGATATTCGCCACAATTTATATATACGTATGAACAATGAAATAGTAAAGTGGGGTAATTTATATAGTTTTTCCTACAGAAAGTGTGTAAGACAGCTATGAGCAGCGGTCCAGTTGAGTACAGTAATGGACTTCTTATGGTTTGCAATATAGAATGGCCCAAAGAGTGTGTGCACACAGCAATGGTGTGTCAGCAAGTCACCGTCCTAGTGCACTGTTTACGCAAGATAAACTTCGTCACGCAGTTGTTTGCACGGATTCCTTTAAGTTCAGTAAAAGATGAGAAGGCATAAGAAGGCAAGAGCTTGGACTAAGAGCATATTATTTTCTGGAGGCAGCAAAGACTATTGTTAATTTAATTCATATGTAGTAACAAAATTAGGAGTGGAAAAAATTCAGTTTGGGCCAGCACCAAACCTGAGTGTTTTTCAGGCTTCCCTTTGTCTGTCTCACTGCTTGGGTATGATAGCACACTCTGGCTGCATGCCCCCTCTTCCTGAACCTTACCATTTTCTATTTTCTGTGGTCTCCTTTCTCCATATACTGGGACTATTTTGTGGCTGCCCGTGCCTTACCATGAGGCATGCAGTGTACAGTTAAAAGATCTCTCAATACTTTCTGACTGACTTTCACTGGGTGCCCTAATAAGCAGATATTTTATCTTCCGTTTTGATATTAGGGACCAAGCTGAGTGATTCAGAAATTGTGCTGGCCATCCAAGGTACATGTATTGTTAATGAAAAGGTGACCAGTATATAGAGAAAGCTGTGGGTTATTTTCAGAAACAAGATTGCAGGTACTGTATAGTTGAACTAAAATGAAATTAAAAGTCTGGAAAGAAAAGTACAAGCTTCCAGTGAGGATGCACATTACTCTAAAATAGAATAAAAAAGAAAAAGTTAAATTCTGGTGGTCGATGGGCTTACTCGCAGGTAGAGTGAATGAGCTGACGTATTTGGATAGATTCAGAGATAGAAGGTGGTAAGTCAAAATGCAAAAGGCATATTTTGGGGCTGTACTGAAGGGATGGGGGTCATGGCAATCATAGATGTGCATCTGGAAGTGGAAATTGCTATTTCACCCTGAAACAGCCACTGACTCAGACTGCTGCAGAACTGGGCTGGAAAGTTAACAGGGTGGAAAATACGGAGTAATACAGACTTGAGAGGTTGTTTCGTTGGTCGCCTTGCCAAACATGTGGCTAGATGACTGACACCATTATCCCTGTGTCCTCATTGATAACGGCCATGTGTTCATCAACATATAATATTTGTTCATCATCAGTCTCAAGAGCTTGACAGGCATGATTCTTACTAGATCATTCTCTCTCTGATTGGTTATTCATGTTTTGCGGAATGGGACTGAATTAAATGATTGCGTCAGGTCTGGATGCAAAAATCTATCAATGTTGTTTTGATATCACACAGTTTTAGGTGTATGTGTGATACAGACTCTGCTCTGAAGTGTTCACCAACCAAGCACCATTCTCAGAGGTAAACAAAGCCAACATCACCTGGAGCTGAGTACAAGCTGATTCCTGCTGTGAGACAGGTTTTTCACAGAGCTTGGCATTGGTACTGATGTGCTTCAAAAGGTTAGACTAGGCATTATCAATGACAAATCAAGTCTGACTGAATGAGCTGAAGGACATGAATGAAATGAGCATGTGATGTTTTTTTATGTCTGGTTTTATCATCTGTACCCCTGGCAGCGTTATCAGTATTGCTGCCAATGAAGTTGTAGTTATGAGCTCACGTGATACATGTCCTGGAACCATCTAAGATGTGTATGCCATTTGGCTGAGAGGAGGGGAACTCATCTGTTTTCTGCTTGGAGTGGGTCTGCATGCGGACATCCATCATAGACAGGGCTATTGTCTGTGCGTGTGTGTGTGTGTGTGTGTGACATGTGCTGTTGCTGTCTTATCATCCCCCAACATCATAATATGGGCCAAAGCACATCAGCGAGTGTAATTGCACTTCTATCTGACTCCCCCAAACCTCTCCTCTTCCATTCCCTGCTTACTCACAAGCACAGAGCGGGGACAGTGTGTATGTGAGGGTGTGTGTAAAAAAAATCATGGCAGCTCTTTTTTTTAATGATGATATCACAACTGTGTCTGACATCTGTGTAATGGCAGTGTCCAGGATGCAAGTAGAGAGCGAGTTGGGTGACATTGTGTCAGATGTTTTATGGCGACATACTCACATACAAAGAGAGAGAGAGAGAGAGGGGGGGGGGGGGTATTGTGACAGAGCAGGATTCAATGAGTGAGAAGAGAGATAACATCCTCCCACTTTATGATGTGATTGGCAGAGACACAGCTGCTTTTCTACCTGCCATACCACTCAGCAGTCTTGTTCTAATCATCAAATAAAGTGGCACAGGGACAGTGACAGTGACGGTGGCACTTCATACAGCTCTCACCAACATTATCATCATTGGAATGTAAAACTGCACTGTTGGTATGGTAATTATATAGCACTTAGCCATATGAAGTCTCCAGACTTGCATTCACTGGCGTACTGGGAGATGAGAGTTTCTGGCTGCTGTTTCTAGAACAGATCTAAAGAGATTTTACTCACTTTGTATATATACGTATAAATATAATACTCATATTCACATTTTTTATTTCACAAATACACTTTTTCTGAAAATGGAAATTTGGTAGCAATATGACTGCAGAGTTGTAAGAACACTGTGACACTACCAACATGTCATTTGAATCTCATTATCAAAGCTGTCTTTTTTTCCACATGCTCACCTTCAACTGCTTCACCTGTTTTTCTGCTGCTGGAAAAGTCAGACATGCTTTCATTACATCCAGACTTGACCACTGAAATAGCACTCTTTGTGCTGCATCATAGCTTCCTGCCCAACAATATAGTCAATTTACACTCCTTCGGACTCAAAGTCATCTACAAGTACTGTAGGCGCAATCTTACCGCACCACCATCACACTCCTTATTCTGAGGCCAACAACACCACCACCATCCATGACCTGAGGTGACAGCTCTCTGAACTCCCCAAACTAATCCAAAAACATGACAAATCAAATTGTGTTCAAGAGCTCAAATCTCCCTTTGAAAAACCACTGAATCTCAAACCTTGAATAAAGTATTTTGAGATTTTTTTTCTTTCTGCACAGACATGTTTAAACAAGCCAATAATACCACATACCTTAGTTAGAGGGAGAACTGAAAGTGACTATGTCTGAATTGTAAAGTAGTTATTCACCATCCACTAAAACTGAAGCAGGACATTGGGTAATAACTTCGGCCTTCACTTCTATTTCCACTATTGTGCTACTCTATATGCTTTAAAAAAAGAAAGAAAGCATTTCCCTTTAAAAAAAAATACTCAAGACATAACAAAAGATGTGTATATGAAATGTACTCAGCGCTATAAAATAGAGAATCATCAGCAGTTCATTTGAGTATTTCATTTCTTATCTCCAGCAGAGCTGCACTATGTATTATGGAAATGTTGTTGCATAAAGGTGTAGGCATGATAGAGTGGGCTCAGCCCAATCCCGCAATCCCTCCACAATAATTCACCACTAATTTGTGTGCCTTGAATGTTTAGTTGTGGGTTATTTTTTATATATATATCTATTCATATTTTTCATAAATGGGTTGGGTGGTTTTCCTAGAGGTTTTGGCCGGGCCATTTCTGTAGGAGAACTCATCACTCATGGCCCAGATCTCCATTTCCTCATGAATAACATTGACAGATGGAGGACAACAGTCTTGTTGTTCTGCATGGTAAGGAGTGTGTATGTGTGTATGTCTGTGTTTGTGAGTGAGCAAGAGATATAGAGAGAGGAGTGAGAAATAGAGGGGCGATAGGGCATGTTTCCAGGCATGTCTGTATATAGTCTGGCTTTATCTGTATGTGTGACTGTAGGTCTGTGTGTGAGTGAGGTGTGTGATCTATGCTCACATGTGTGCACTTTACGTATACAGTCCTAAACCAATCTGTTACTTACAGGTTCCTTTATGTTGTCTGTGCATGTGAGCGCACTGCATAATGTACATGCAGCATATTAATGTGTGTGTGTGTGGCATGTGTGCAAACATGATGAATGCTTCTTAGGTACTCGCCACTCCGAGAAAGCATGCCGCCCTCCACTTGTCTTCAATGCAATTAGGTTAAATAATGACGCCACATAAATTCCCACAGCAGGAAAAAGGCTCCCCTGCCCTTGTCGCCCTCTGAAATATGGCTGAATCCTCTGTGAATGGAGGTATGTGAGTTTGTTTGTCAGTGAGTGTGTGTGTGTACGGGGTGAAGGACTGGGTGCTATGTTAGAGAAAATATAATATCCAATACGCAGAAAAATGGAAAAAAATAGTGTAAAAAAACAACAACATGTTTCTGATGCTGTTTCATGGTTTATGTAAAGCCTATTGGCTACAATTAAGGTGAATCTACAGCACACAATGATATTCCAGACAACAATGAGCTTCATTTGTGTGAGTTTGAGACTCTCCTTCCATGTTTTGATGACGCCCCCATGCAGAGCAACGGATACAAAAAGCATATTTTATGGATTGGAGGGCCCAGAGACCCGACATTGACCCCTGCCAACCTCCAGTTATTTTTAGCATTAGCCTACATCTCCATACATTTGCCAAAGACAGATTAAAAGAAAAAGTACAAATCAGTGCAGCAGACACGAATATATCACAAGGTTTTGTCCCAATTGTCTCTGATATTCTGCTGCAAGATTAATAAAGCTTTAAAGCAACACAATGTTGGATTTAGTAGCTACTCTGGTTGAGAAGGAAAGGGCAACTGTCTGCAACCTGTGTGGTAAATAGGACTGTATGCTGTGTCCCCGGAGAAGCACAGTAGCCAATGTGAATTTGTGAGCCATTGCTGTTGCTGGTACCGGTACCGTTGCCGGTTCCAGTGCTGTTTCCGGTGCCGGTGCCAAGCAGCAAGGGCTTTTGAGTGTGGCCAGAGCTCTGGAGCAGAGGCTGATCGGGCCATGCAGCCCAGCAAAGAGCGGTCATGTGTGGGTGGAAGGAGCAGGGAGACTGGGCTTGAGCTTGGTCTCTGGAGTTCATTGGACCTGCAGTGTACCAGGACTGCAGTGGTGCTGTGCTCCTACCCAAACAGGAAAGCACAATTCATCCTATTAACAATTTTTCTACCACTTAAATGAGTTTGGAGACTTTATTCTAAGGTTGAAAAACTACATTGTGTTGCTTTAAATCCCATTCATTTTACAGAGGTATTCCATATACATAGTGTCATATGAATATAGATGTTTGTCTTTGAACTATCTTCAACAGACAATGTCCAGGGTCAATGTTTCAGTTCTTCCAATGATTCACCTCGCTGCAAGCCTCACAGAGGGGCCAGCCCACTTAATTTAAGTACCCCCACCCTTAAAGGACAGAAAGATGGAAAGAAGAGGACAGAGACTGACAAAGGAGAAGGAGAGGGAGACGAAAAAAGATGGAGGACAAGAGGAAAGAATGGGGAGAGACAGAGAGTAGATGCTGTGATGAGGTCGGTTGCCGTGGCAACTAGTGGAGAAGGGCTCTGCTGGGCTCTGATATATATTATTCCCCGTGAGAGAAGGAGGGAGAGGAAGCGGGAGATGGAGGAGAAGAGAGAAAGAGACAGGGAGAGTTAGCGAGGTAGTGGGGCGGGTTGAGGACGAAGAGGAAAAAAAAGTTGACGGCAAGAACAGGAAGAGAGTAGCGAGCGTGAGGCGCAGGCGGGGGTGGGGTGTGGGGGTAGTAGAGGAGAGGGAGAAAACAAGACATAAAAGGAGACAGATACACATGAACTGAGAAGGATTGCCATTAGTGGGACAGTAAAGAAAAAAAAACAGACAGATAAAAGAAGTCACAGTCTCTCAGGTACTTTATTATTTCCTGGACTCTGGCTGGCCATTCTTGTGATATGGCCCTGGCTGACTGGCTCATCCCTATTATGACAAATCTGTCTCGTTTCAGCATTACGTGGAGAGCCACTAGCTTAGCAGGACAATATGAATCAGCCTCAGGTTAATGCCCTTGCTCTGTAAGAACACACGTGCTCTCACACTGTCTCTTTCTCTCTCTCTCTCACACACACACACACACAGTAGAGCATTTTAAACAGACACTACAGCATCTATGAACGCTTAAGCGCAGGCACAAATTGACCCCCACACATGGATACGGGCATGCCTGGCGGGATCAGGCAGACAAATCCTAATTAGGGGTTTGTCTCGGAGCAGTGATATTAAAGGCAGGAGGAGGGACACCTTGCACTGAATTTAGCCTGGGACAAAAGGCAATATCTGAGCTGCAATGTTTCTGTGCTTCTCGATAATGGCTACGCACAGTGAAATACATGTGGACAAGCACACACCCAGACACGTGTACCATCTCTGGCATGTCTCCTATCACATTACGCTGAGTAGCACCTAAGTGGAACCATAATTGACCTGTCAGCTCCAAGCTGTTTGTTCTGTCTATTAGGGAATTATTTACTCGTCTTTGAGGCCCAGGCTCTTCCTCATGAGACACAGGATGGAGTGGGTGTATATGTTTTTTTTTAAATATTATTTTTACCATAATCTCAAACTAATTAGATGCTTTCTGGTGCATTATGGGTGGCATAAATGGGTGCATTAAGGACAGTGCTGACAGTTAACAGCAAAGCCCTTTTAACCAGGTTGCTGCTCACCTTGTGCCGACCCCATGTTTGTTTGTGTATACTCCAGCTTTGCTGTGGCCTGTTCTTGAACCCGCGGGATAGACTTTGACATTGTATCAAGTCCTGTCACATCGCTCATTTGGAGGATGTTACATGAACAAGACACAGTAAAGCACTTAGAATGACTGATTTGTGTCAGGATCAGATAGAATCTCAGCCACAGCTTCATCCAGAAACATCTTCTCACAGGGCACGGTACAAGGTTTAAGTAGTTTTCTGATTCACAACAGTAACATAAGGAACATATATACAGCAAAAAAGACAAACAGTTTGACCCTTTTATAAAGGACAATGTAAAAATGCAGAGGGAAGGAAAATGAGCCACCACACTTGGGGATTTAACAGCGGATGCATAGCAAACAGGGGTGGACTGTAGGTCAAGAATATTATAGTATGGTGACAGTCTATGAGAGCCATCAAGCCATAGTGTATCATCAGTCAGCACGGTGTTGTATGAGCTGCCAGGACATGTGACACGCCCCGCAGCATTTCAGACAGCAGCAAATGCAAGATTTAAAAACAGCGGACATGCCAGGGTGCCAGTGCTGCACCCATAAAGATGCAAAACAAGCATGATGAGTTGTCGCCTGCTCCGTGGCACAACTACAGAGCAGCGTTTAACTGACAGTCGAAGGCCGAGGAGAATTTGAAGATCATTTTCATGTTGCTGATTTTTTTTTCTCCCTAAACAGCATCACTTGGAAACACCAGACTTGGAAAAGATTGCATAAAATGATCTTACGCAAAAAAAAGAAAAGAAGCTGGATCTGTTTCTCTGACTGAGCACCAAAGCTTTTAGGCACTGGGTGATATGATTTATCATTATGAGACTGCTCAGGTTTGACTCATTTGACTCTTCATTTGTATGGGAAAGCCAGTGGCCATCAATATCATTACTCATATAATCCATCATCCATAGCCTCACTGATACACACTCATTGCTTCACAGCTCTGTTCTGCTTGGGGCTATGCCTCAAACGTGAGACTAAAAATGGTGTTTACAACCTTCAAGTCACCTCCAGAGCAGCTCTCAGTGCATCAGGAAATATTTTGGGACCATACCTCACACACTTGTCAACATGTGACACATCAAGACATCACCTCTCCAGTACGTTTGTTAGATGATTTTTTTTTTGTCAGCCATTTTCTGAGGATACTTCTCCAGAATTCAATAAAATATTTGAGAATATACGAGCCTCCCAATCCACAGAGCCACATATTCTTGTGCTTTATGTATGACTTCATCGTATCCATCTCATTCTCAGCTCCATCATTCATTTCCTTCTTCCTCTTCACTGCCCCACCGGTGCAATTTCCACCTCTGCCTCTGAGGTCACGACCCCTCCCTCTTCCAACGGATCACACCGTGGAATTATAAAGACGGAGTCGCAACTTTCACCACCGCCAGCGCGTCCACCGGTGGGAGAAATATTAGTGGGATGACCTCAAACAAAATGCCTGTTGCCCTCAGCAGCTGTGTAAACAGGTAATATATCCCATTTAAACAGACCATAATAGTATAAAACTGCTCCCTGTGACCATTTCTCCTGCCTGCCCCTCCTGGACTCTTTAAACACATCTTTGGTGATTGCTTGATGCAAATGCAGTGCTCCATGCTCGTTTCACTTTGGCTTCCATTACACTGTGCAAAGATTGGTAGGCTTGTCAGAATGGGAAATCGGCCTTTAATCATTTATGATGGCCATGTCTAAGTTGGGTATGCCCTGAAGTGCTCTGTCTCCCCTTCGTCCTCTTCCTCTCTGATGCTATGTTTCTGTCTCTGTCTACATCTCTCATTCTCTCTCCCTAGTCTGTCTCCGTCTCCTCTTTTTCACAGTTTGCTTAACTCCTCAGGGAGACGAATGATTCCTGTTTGCCCCCTCCCCCCTTCCCCCCTCAAACCACCTCATATTCTCTTAGATGCAGAGAAAAGAGTCCCCAGGCATGGTGACACATTGGCCAGAAGGACACAGGTTTGTAAAAGCTTTGACGTTCAAATTCTTGAATCTTTTCACAAATTTAAATGCACCTGTGAACTTCTGAAACAAGTGCATTTTCTTACTTTCTGGCGTACAAGGAGAAGAAGGAGAAAAAAAAAAGGAACCAAGGCAAATTCACTTTGTTTCTGTGCACCTCACAGCCAGTCCTGGATGCTCAGCTTGTTCAGCAAGAAGCTCTCTGCTTCCCTCTCAAGCTGAAATCAAAGCAGGAGCGGAACAGGTGGGCAAGCTGGGATTGCGTGTGGAGCCTTTTAGATACCACATGCCACCTTTCTTTATGCCGCCTTTGACAAAAGGCTACGGAAGTAAACATGCTCTACATCCCCCCTCTCTCTGTCTCCCTCTCTTTCTGTCTCTCTTTCTCTCACACTCACACACACAGACACTCAAGCAGATGACTAAAACAGCAGCCCCATCACTGACATTGTTTTGCATGCCATTTGAGATTGTTTTCCCCCTGCCAAGTCGGACTGCCGTTTGACAATTTTCTATTTCCACATTGTTTCGCCTCTTCAATATTGACTTTGTTTTGTTTTCGTGTCGACACCGGAGCCCCCGCTTCTGTAACAGGATGGCATTTCCATTACTGCACTTTATCTTCTGTCGTCAGGAGCAGCAGTGCCACATCCAGTGTGCCATAATTGAGATCTTCATGTGGCTGGGAACCCAAGATACTCTACCCGTCTTTTTCTTTGCCAGGTCTTAAGTGTTATTTTTTCTTCTTTTTTTTAGGATTTAGGATTAAAAACACATGATGGTAGAATCCACACAGAGGTGGATCCAAGGTCCAATAAATATTACATACAGCAGTTAGGTGTATGTTAGCTTCTTGAAGGTTGTAAGGATTCAGAGCTTTGCTGAGGAGTCAAACCCGTTGGTCCACACATCCCAGAACCACTTTCTGATAATGCATTCATTCTTTATTTAGTTATTTAGTAAAAAGTCATCTTTGGCTGGGATTCTCATATGAGATTTGCTCGGCCTCTTTAATACATTAGGCCATTTTAGTGGTCATCAAAACCATAGTGGTCAAACATGTCCTGGTATGGGCTCTCCCTAACCCTTTTCATTATATCTACCCGTGTCACACTTTGTTTCAGCTGTGGCTCAGGAGCCACAGTGAGTTGTCTGTTAATCAGACGGTCAGTGGTCCTCCAGCTCCTCCAGTCTGCATGTCAATGTGTCCTTCTGCCAGACTGTGAAGCCTAGATTGCCTGTGATGGCTGTATCATCAGTGTAGGAGTGTGCGTATGGGTGTGATCTATGAAAAGTTCCATGTGAGTGGGTGAATGTGACATGTATTGTGAAGCACTCTCTAAGACTGCCTGCTTTAGAAGTGCAGTCCATTTACTCTCTGAGTGAAATACAATCTTAAGAGCATGATGGGTCCTCTCAAATGTTTAATGTTGCAAAGGGACAGATGCCTTCAACCATTAGCAGTGCATCACCACTGTGTGGGGTACTTTATAGAGGGAAAACATCTTGTACCACCGGCCATACAATGCAATGATGTGCTCCAGTCAGTTCAGTTCAACTTCAACTACTCAGACTTTATAGACCCTTGTAAAAGAAAACCACCATTAATCATCGATTAGACTGACTTATTAGTTTTACACATTTCTAACACCACAAAATCCATACTCCAAGACTTTGCATCACACTGCACTCTGAGCAGTTCTGATAATTGCAATTGTAAATATTGTAATTTGTTAATAACTCAGTGTTAACCGATGGCTTATGTGGATATTTTGCTGAGCACTGTCTAGTCCAGTTTATGAAGGCGCCTCGGACCGGAGAGATCTGTCTGAATGAGAGAGAGAAAGAGAGAGAGAGAGAGAGAGAGAGAGTCCTACTGCAGTTTTTATTAGCAGGCCGTTCTGCCTGTTCATATGGGGTGGCCTCTCATAACAGAAGGAAAACAACTAATCAATAATTGAAGAGAGCAGTAAACACTGTGTGCATAGCACTTCTCTGGGGAGATTCCTTTGCTGGTGAATATGTGTTTGTCTTGTGTCTGAATGTCCATGTCTGCTTGTGTGGATAAGTAAAAGTTGTGTGTAATTCTGGCACATAATCTAGCAGAAACATTATCTATGTTGCTGTATGAGGTCTTGCTTTTCAGCATGGCTCAATCGATACAGGGTCCGTCCATCATTCCTGTAGGTCATGGCTTTAAGGATGTGAAAAAACGCAACCCTTTGAAAAAGTTAGTACTTGAATGAGATCTTTAAAATCAGTGCCTGTTGGTCCAGAAGACAGTGTGACTTTTTTTGTGAGTCAATTCAATACACCAACTCAAGGTCATAAAAAAATCTTTATCTATTCCAGTGTTATGCTTTTAAATTGGCTTGATGGGTGACAGTCTCTACCTCGCTGCCAAGCTGTGGACACATCTCTCTATAAGACTTTCACTCTTATGGGCTTCACTGTACAGATGCGCTTCAACAATATTTTTACATGGAGATTATGATCTGGGCCTGAAATCACACACATATTCTGAATAGAAATAAAATCCTTTGTCACCTGAGGGAAGAGGATAATAATATTTTAGAATTATTTTTTTTCTCTCCACGGAGGAGGAATTACATCCATCGAGGAATCATCCCGGCGTGTGCAGCGAATGGTAACAGCACTATTAGAGTGCTGATGACTTAGAGAGGACTGTACGAGCTAATTTGCCCAGATTTAATGCCTCCAGAGTGTGGAGCCGAAGGTAGATGTGAAGGTAGGAGACGGGAAACAGACTCGAGCAGGGAGGGAGGTGAGTGAAGCTGCTGCAGGCTGTTGTCGGAGTCTGAAGCATGGCACCGGTGCCCAACACGCTCACTGTTGCAGGAATAACAACCATATTGCTCAAGGAAAAAAGACATGACCAGATTGCTCACCTGGCTGTGAAAACTGCACCTTACTGCATGGATTCACAAATGAGTTGTGAAAGGTTTCAGGTACAGCTGAGAACAGATTTTGTACTAAATGTATCTGATTACAGGCAGCATGCAGGGAGCAATTACAGCTAAATTGCCGATGTAGACTTCACCATAGCTGAACAACAACCTAGAAGAAATCTTTCTTGGGAGTAGACTACAATCCTTTTTTTGGAACCCAAACCAATCAATCGCTGACTATTCTCAGCAAGGTCTCCATGTTTCCTGATGGGAATTTGTCCAAGCCTCCTCTGTCTGAGTGTGTTGCATCTCCATTATCATGCTGTACATGCTACCGTCTCTCCTCTCTATGCCCTCTGATGCACCTGTCTCCCAGCTCACACCCTGTACATTTTTCATAAGAGGATCAAGCTGAGCATACAGTACCACAACCCTTCTTCATCACCACTGAAGCACGAAAATTGCCTTAATTTCCAGCTCTCTACCTGTGAGGCTTTGCACTTAGTCTCTTACATCCAAGGAGTATTTTTATCAGCGGGCCACATCTCTGAAGGGCTGCTGCTAACCAGATGTGATTACCGAGATGCAGAAGCTTAGTCCTTGTCGTGGCTCTTCCTGCCAAGTTGTCTTGGAGACACAAAAAGCTCTCAAAATGTGAGAACAGAGTTGGACTGTGAAGCCTCCTCGAGGTCCCCTCATCATTTAAGCCACAAGTGTTCACAGCTGTTTTTCTGCACATTGACTTGTGAAAGCTGGTTTGGTTGCAGAGCTTCAGTCTCGCTGAAGGAAGCAGCTTATGTTGCAACATCCAGCCTTAAATTATTTTCTTTTCATCCAGCACTTCTGTTAAATATTGCATCAACAGCACTAAAAGACATGCACAAACTGCTTGCTGGAAAACCGCAGACACTGAGTGTGCGTGTGTTGTGGTTGGGGGAGCATGCATATGTTTGTGTAAGACACAAAAATGTCCATATGGATTTAGGTGTCTCCGTGTGTGTCTGAGTTGTGAATGCCGCAGACAGGCAGCTTCAGGTCAGCTGAGCTTTGTGTGGGGGATTAGTTGCCTGTTGGCAAAGTCAGAGCCTCAGAATCACTTTCCCCTCAGGCTCTTTGTCACTCCGCCACAAACCAAAAGACAGACACAGCAACAAGCAGACAGCGGGCCCATTCTGTTTAGGGCCATTTCCTCTCCTCCTTTTCCCTCCACTCAGTAAAACTCGCTCACCACTGCTGCCACTGCATGAAAAGCTTCTGCGCATTTCTTATGTCGGGTATATGCAAAATAAGTTTTAAAATTTAATAACATAACAATTATGAAAAGCAGTCACTTGCATTTGTACATTCACTCCTATTCACTCATTAACAGCTAATCAAGGTGACAAAGCTTTAATTGGAAAAGCACATTAAAAGATAGCCACTAAATGCGTCTAATTAACTCTATAAATAAGGCATGTGCTGGCGAGTGGCACAACCTTCAGTTGAAAACAAATGTCTCAGTAGGAAGGTCAGAGTGCGATGCATGACAAGGCTGCATGGAGTGGCATCCCTGCATAGAAGGCACATGCACACGCACGCACACTCACACACACACACAAACACACACCTCCACCAATGCTTGTGTGAAATACCACCAGGATCTTGTCAATTAACGGCTGAAAACAATCCTTCACTGCCTTAGGGGGGTTTTGCAGCTAACTAGGAGGGCAGTGCCAGTTGGAGGGAAATTGGCCGCTCCACTAGGCTGCATGATGATGCTCAGGTGGAGCACAGAAATGCTCATTAATTCCTGGTACCTGGGGGTGGTGAGCGTACATGATGAAGCCAACATTTGAGGAATTTGCATCACAAACCCTCACATAAAGACAAGGGGACTGTAAAACATAATGAGTTTTTTTTCTACATAATGATAAAACAATGAGAAGTGCTGCAAGGTTGGAAAGAAGGTGTCAAGCACTGTACAGTATAGATCTCTGAATAAGAGAAAGCGTTGCATGACGTGCACGTGACTCTGGAAACAGCCTCCTCATGTATTATGGGATAAAAGACCATGATGACAAAAGGCACTATTAATTTCCTGTGAGTTTCAAATTGGATCTTCACACACAAGTTTTTATCCTCATTACATTAGCTACAAGGCTAGCTAAGTTGCTAAGCAATTTCAAGTTAATATTCAAGCTCTAAGGGCAAATTGAAGCGAATAAGCAAGATAAAAAAAAAAAAAAATCTAACTCAAAAAAGCTGTTGTAGTTTCCCAGCTTTGAGTGACGGACTGGAGGAAGTATTTCACCTCTCCTGTACTTATTACATTCATATATAGACTTTCCAAGCTGCCTATGGTCTATAGACCTGTCACAGTTATTACATAATTGCCTGATTGCAGTTATTTGAGCTGACCGCAATTATTTTGCATAATCGTTAAAATTGTTTCCATTCATCTGTATGAAACTAATAGAAATGTCATATTTCCATCACTATTTCCTCATTGTTCTCTGACATTTGAAGTTTGAATGGTGCTCTTTTAATGATATCATCACACATCACTCTGCTATGGTTTAATGACACATTCCACTTTATACATATTCCATAGCTGCATTTCACTGTGCGTCTATCATGGATCTATAGTTGTAAAGCCTTACATAGTACATACTATCCCATCCAGTAGTGAGGTTCTAACTGAATAGTATTCTTTATGCTACAGTACATTCACATGGAATCGGGCAAACAGCAGACAGACAATGACTGCTGCACAGAACTGGATAAAGAAACTAGTGGTATGTCGGAACGGTGTATCATGAAACTATTAAACTATTTTAAATGATCAGAAAAAGACAATAAAATTGTTAATTGCAATTATTTGAATGGCAATTAATCATCAACTAAAACGTCATGATTGTGACAGTCCTAAGCGATAAGAGAACTCCAAAGTCACAACCTCTCTATCATTAATGAACAATAATCTTCTGATTGCATTGTAAGGTGAAATATCTCACATGAGGGATTAATCAAGTCATTTAAAAGCCATTTCAGTCGCTCTGCTGAGCTGCATGCCTGACCTAATGGATCATCACCACGCAGTGAAACACAAATGCAGAAACACTGCAGCCACTACAACAGATAAGAGAGGAAGAAATGGGATGCAGGGACATTGTCCTCGTGATCTCTGCAAACTGGGACACGTGACGCTCTCAGGAGGTGTCATGCATGTGTTGCAAAACTACTTTCACAGCTCTTAAAACAAGACCTAAGTTCTCTCAGATCTGTTCACCTGTCGTGCTCTGAACTGCTTCTATCAACACAGTCTCACCCCTTTTCGTCAGGCGCTTGACGCTTGGTCAGTGCCCCCTGGCGTCAATGACATGACGTCCAGGGGGTACCCTAAATGTCGTCTGGTGACGAAAAGGGACATCCATAGACCTGAATGCAAATCCATCATCTTCAGATTCTGACGAAGCGGGTCCTCTGTTAATTTGAATGCAAACCCCTCGTATGCGGTGTTTTGACGAACAGGGTTTAAATCCTTATGGCGGCTTTTTATATATATTGGGCTAAATTTAAATGTTAGGCTATATTTACAGGACTGCATGCTTGCTGCGGACTTGAAACAATATTGAGTGTAGCCGATACAATTTTCCTTTTTTACGCTCTCAATCATTCTTGTTGAAACCGGCAGCGGAGCTGCTGCAGACCCTCGTATGCGGTATTTTGACGAACAGGGTTTAAATCTTTATGGCGGCTTTTTATATATATTGGGCAAAATATAAATGTTATAATTACAACAGTTACAGGACTGCATGCTTGCTGCGGACTTGAAACATTGTACTAGTGAGCATAGCCGACTACTTTTCCTTTTTTGCGCTCTCATTCATTCTCGTTGAAACCGGCAGCGGAGCCGCAGCTGCCTGCGCATAGCAACCGTTGCTATGCACGGTCACTGACGGACGGTCAGCTTCGCCCACTGAAACTATAAACTCATTAATTTCACCGTGGTATCTTTATATTACGCGGCTCATTGATGCTTATTCAAACAAAACGTGGTAAAAACTTTTAGACTTGTGTATATTAAATTATAATCATTCATTTATCAATCACAGACAGGATATGACGTTTCTGGCGCCAGAGCAGTCAATGAGCTGGACGCCACAGCGCCACTGTGGGTGTCTGGTCTGCAACGACACGTGTGTCAGGCCTGCTGTGATCAGGAGTGGAAATCAGACAGCTGGATCAATAACCTCCACATTCTTTGGGTTACGTTCAGAGGTTTATCAAGGCAGGGCCTAGGGTCATCCAGTGTTAGCATTACAGACCCATCTGACCTTCACAGGGGTCACAGGTCAACTTTTCATGTGAAATTTGACGATCATTGTGTACGAGACTAAATTCAACAGATATTCTTTAATAACTTCCACATGCTTTGAGCTGGAAGCCTGGAAGTTTCAGGGTTTTATCAGGGTCCTAGGGCCATCCATGAGCTGCTATTTCAGACCAATCCCACATTCAGAAGGGGTCAAAGGTCAAGGTTTAATGTGAAATTTGACAATTTTTGCTATTATTTCAGGCCTTAAACACCAATACTTTGAGCTGGGAAGCTGAACTCTTAGATTTTAGTCCACAGCTTGGAGCAGATTGACTGTGCCAAATATCAGAGCTGTGCTCCACTCAGAAGTGTCCAAAATGGCCAAAAAGCAGTGTTCATTTCTAATCCCTAAGAGACTAAATTCAACAGATATTCTTTAATAACTTCCACATGCTTTGAGCTGGAAGCCTGAAAGTTTCAGGGTTTTATCAGGGGCCAGGGCCATGCTGCTATTTCAGACCAATCCCACATTCAGAAGGGGTCAAAGGTCAAGGTTTAATGTGAAATTTGACAATTTTTGCTATTATTTCAGGCCTAAAACACCAATCTTTGAGGGAAGCTGAACTCTTAGATTTTGGTCCAGAGCTTGGAGCAGATTGACCGTGCCAAATATCAGAGCTGTACTCCACTCAGAAGTGTCCAAAATGGCCATGGTAAGTACAAAGGTCACAGGGGTCAAACATCAAAGTGAATCCTAACAAAACACACACGCTTTAAGTAATCATCATGAAATTTGGTGAAGTTGTATATCAGAGAGTCCTCTATCAGAATATTGTATTCCTGTTGCGCTGGGGGCCACGGGGGCCCCTGGGGGCCTATGGCTTTCCCATGCTCTCACAGAGTTGGGTGTCGGGGTGGTGCATAAGCGCCTCAGAATGAGTCCACACGCCAAGTTTCAAGTGATTCGGTCTGTTTCTATGGCAACGGTGGCCTCCAGGAAACAGAGGAATGCGGCTCTTTAAAGCCCCGCCTCTCGAAAAGTAATGGCCTGATCAGAAGATGCGCTTGTCTTGGGCTCCCGAACCACTGATAAAAAATTCAGAACTGTGCGACTTTTGGAAATATATTTTGTCGATTTTGGCTTTTCTGAGTCAGAGGGTCTCTCAGGCTTTAAGTCTGACAGGCTTTGAATCTGAAAAGCCAAAATGGACAAAATATATTTCCAAAAGTCGCACAGTTCTGAATTTTTTATCAGTGGTTCGGGAGCCCAAGACAAGCGCATCGACATGTTTTCGGCCCTGATCGGGCCATTACTTTTCGAGAGGCGGGGCTTTAAAGAGTCGCATTCCTCTGTTTCCTGGAGGCCACCGTTGCCAAGGAAACAGACCGAATCACTTGAAACTTGGCGTGTGGACTCATTCTGAGGCGCTTATGCACCACCCCGACACCCAACTCTGTGAGAGCATGGGAAAGCCATGTGGGCCCCCAGGGGTTTGGCCCCCAGCGCAACAGGAATACAATATTATGATAGAGGACTCTCTGATATACAACTTCACCAAATTTCATGATGATTACTTAAAGCGTGTGTGTTTTGTTAGGATTCACTTTGATGTTTGACCCCTGTGACCTTTGATACTTACCATGGCCATTTTGGACACTTCTGAGTGGAGTACAGCTCTGATATTTGGCACGGTCAATCTGCTCCAAGCTCTGGACTAAAATCTAAGAGTTCAGCTTCCCCGCTCAAAGTATTGGTGTTTTAAGCCTGAAATAATAGCAAAAATTGTCAAATTTCACATTAAAACTTGACCTTTGACCCCTTCTGAATGTCGGATTGGTCTGAAATAGCAGCTCATGGATGGCCCTAGGCCCCTGATAAAACCCTGAAACTTTCAGGCTTCCAGCTCAAAGCATGTGGAAGTTATTAAAGAATATCTGTTGAATTTAGTCTCGTACACAATGAGGGATTAGAAATGAACACTGCTTTTTGGCCATTTTGGACACTTCTGAGTGGAGTACAGCTCTGATATTTGGCACGGTCAATCTGCTCCAAGCTCTGGACCAAAATCTAAGAGTTCAGCTTCCCAGCTCAAAGTATTGGTGTTTTAGGCCTGAAATAATAGCAAAAATCGTCAAATTTCACATTAAACCTTGACCGTTGACCCCTTCTGAATGTGGGATTGGTCTGAAATAGCAGCTCATGGATGGCCCTAGGCCCCTGATAAAACCCTGAAACTTTCAGGCTTCCAGCTCAAAGCATGTGGAAGTTATTAAAGAATATCTGTTGAATTTAGTCTCGTACACAATGAGGGATTAGAAATGAACACTGCTTTTTGGCCATTTTGGACATTTCTGAGTGGAGCACAGCTCTGATATTTGGCACGGTCAATCTGCTCCAAGCTCTGGACCAAAATCTAAGAGTTCAGCTTCCCAGCTCAAAGTATTGGTGTTTTAGGCCTGAAATAATAGCAAAAATCGTCAAATTTCACATTAAACCTTGACCTTTGACCCCTTCTGAATGTGGGATTGGTCTGAAATAGCAGCTCATGGATGGCCCTAGGCCCCTGATAAAACCCTGAAACTTTCAGGCTTCCAGCTCAAAGCATGTGGAAGTTATTAAAGAATATCTGTTGAATTTAGTCTCGTACACAATGAGGGATTAGAAATGAACACTGCTTTTTGGCCATTTTGGACATTTCTGAGTGGAGCACAGCTCTGATATTTGGCACAGTCAATCTGCTCCAAGCTCTGGACTAAAATCTAAGAGTTCAGCTTCCCAGCTCAAAGTATTGGTGTTTAAGGCCTGAAATAATAGCAAAAATTGTCAAATTTCACATTAAACCTTGACCTTTGACCCCTTCTGAATGTGGGATTGGTCTGAAATAGCAGCTCATGGATGGCCCTAGGCCCCTGATAAAACCCTGAAACTTTCAGGCTTCCAGCTCAAAGCATGTGGAAGTTATTAAAGAATATCTGTTGAATTTAGTCTCGTACACAATGATCGTCAAATTTCACATGAAAAGTTGACCTGTGACCCCTGTGAAGGTCAGATGGGTCTGTAATGCTAACACTGGATGACCCTAGGCCCTGCCTTGATAAACCTCTGAACGTAACCCAAAGAATGTGGAGGTTATTGATCCAGCTGTCTGATTTCCACTCCTGATCACAGCAGGCCTGACACACGTGTCGTTGCAGACCAGACACCCACAGTGGCGCTGTGGCGTCCAGCTCATTGACTGCTCTGGCGCCAGAAACGTCATATCCTGTCTATGATTGATAAATGAATGATTATAATTTAATATACACAAGTCTAAAAGTTTTTACCACGTTTTGTTTGAATAAGCATCAATGAGCCGCGTAATATAAAGATACCACGGTGAAATTAATGAGTTTATAGTTTCAGTGGGCGAAGCTGTCCGTCAGTGACCGTGCATAGCAACGGTTGCTATGCGCAGGCAGCTGCGGCTCCGCTGCCGGTTTCAACGAGAATGAATGAGAGCGCAAAAAAGGAAAAGTAGTCGGCTATGCTCACTAGTACAATGTTTCAAGTCCGCAGCAAGCATGCAGTCCTGTAACTGTTGTAATTATAACATTTATATTTTGCCCAATATATATAAAAAGCCGCCATAAAGATTTAAACCCTGTTCGTCAAAATACCGCATACGAGTGTCTGCAGCAGCTCCGCTGCCGGTTTCAACGAGAATGAATGAGAGCGTAAAAAAGGAAAATTGTATCGGCTACACTCAATATTGTTTCAAGTCCGCAGCAAGCATGCAGTCCTGTAAATATAGCCTAACATTTAAATTTAGCCCAATATATATATAAAAAGCCGCCATAAGGATTTAAACCCTGTTCGTCAAAACACCGCATACGAGGGGTTTGCATTCAAATTAACGGAGGACCCGCTTCGTCAGAATCTGAAGATGATGGATTTGCATTCAGGTCTATGGACGTCCCTTTTCGTCACTAGACGACATTTAGGGTACCCCCTGGACGTCATGTCATTGACGCCAGGGGGCACTGACCAAGCGTCAAGCGCCTGACGAAAAGGGGTGAGACTGTGTTGCTTCTATTGCTGCTGTGAAAATTGAGGTAATGTCTGCTGTACCTGCAGGGGCATTATAGTCTGATAAAAACAACCCATAATGATGTCATCAGCTTTGCTTGCCTGTTATTGGCAGCTCACCATGATGCCTCCAGACTACAAGTTTAAAATGGAGAGAGTGTCAGGAGCGGGCAATTACTGAGTTGCATTATGGGATGTGTTGGATCCAGGAGTTAAAGACTTTTAATCAAAAATGTCACATCTCAGCACTGCTCACACAATACACACCTTTCTTTCTCTTTATCTGATTTTGAAAACTTCCAGCTTCTATACAAGCGTATGTAACACCCATTTAAGTGTTACAAAAAGGTCAGGGTGTTCTTTTTTCTTTCTCTTCTACAACTCAACTTTATGTTAAATGAGCAGTCGTCAACTGGTAAAAGATCCCCTCCTTTGTTGCACAGTTATGTTATTACAGATCAGCTATTTGCAACCCTAGAAGACTACACCTGAAGAGGTAAACTTGCAGAATAAAGACATGTCCTCAACTTGGACAAACAGAGCCAGTGTCACTTCAAAGCTAAAACATTTTGGTCAGGGGCAATAGGCAGTCATGGAGGGAGGTGGCGACTCAAGACTGGAGGAGACTCCAGCCCTGTGCTGGCTTAAATAAAGGTCGATGTAGCTGCCTGACACAAGAGAAAGCAGTGGAGGCTCCAAGACAGGCCGATAAGGGAAGAACGACCAGCTCTCTGAAGAAGATAAAGGTCACATTTGTGCTGTTGAGGACTCGGTGGGGTCACCATGGTGGTTTCTGTCCTCATGGGATCTCTGCACACAGAGTCTCTGTTTGCCAGGGCAATGCACTGAAGTTTTGTTTGCTCGGAGGAGAAGAGATGAGTATTGATCTGTAGAGTACAGCCAAGTAAAGTGCAATTGTTTGTTTGTATGTGGGTGTACGTTTGTGTGCAGAGTTTATGTTATGTCCTCTTCATCTCAAACTTCCCTTATCGCTGTCATGCCAATGTCCACAGCTCCCTCTCACTCTTTACTCCTCTCAGTTTCAATCTTCCCCCCTCATCATTCTTGCTGTCTCTTTTCCTCCATCTACCTCTCCTGCTGTTCCAGTAATCTATCTGACGCCGTAGTGAGTGGTTAGATGAGGATGAATTAATCATGTTTCCAAAATAACTCATCTGCACAGAAACATGAAGTCGGTAAAGGGCAGACACACTGCTGAGATGTGGTGACCCCTGCAAAATGGCTGCACCGACCATAATCCATTACAAATGGGCATGATGGGGTGTCGTCTGTGTCTGTGGGTCTCATCTAAGTGCCCCACTTTTTGACAGAAACACTCTGCTTCCTCGTTGTTTCCTTTCTGTTTATTTACTGAGTTCATCTAATGTTACATGCGTTCAGCCCAACATTTAACAAATAACTCTTGGAGTAAATTTCACATCCAAGGCTTGGTTTCTTTTATTTTCTTTTAAGTCAAGGTTAGAGAGAGTAAAGCTCTCTGTTTCTCTGCTAATAAACAGATCCTCACATCCATAGAGAGTTACTCACCCCTGAAAGGGTCTTCTGCAGTAGGGCCTAATTGCCAGTCGGCCATTTTGCTTGGGGGACAAGAGAGTGGCATGAAATATTAACAGAAACTCTTGGGACACTAGCAAGGAGCACATGGCAGTTGGAGAGATTTATAATTAAGCAGGCCAGGATTAAAGACATAGACACATGCTCTCAACTCCCCTCCCTCAACCCCTCTCTTCCCCCTGTATGACACATCCAAGCAGGCGGGTGCACACACAAGGAGTTACTATGAAGATTAATACACAGCTGGCCGGGCTGACATAGCCAAACTGTAGAGTCAAGAGTCATTAACGCCTTCACGCATCCCAGACTGCACCACAAGCAGCACACCCCATGCCTGGAGAGACTCTTTGAAGGTCAAGGGTCATAAATTCACAGAATGTTGTCTTCACAGACAGTTAAATTTGCCCCGCTGTCCTTCATGCTCATTGGGCTGATTCAGGTAGAGAATATTGTGACAGAGCTCGACTGGCTTCATTTTTTTTGTTTTTTTTTTCCCAGAGAAACGAGCCGTGCAATCTAAGCAGCTTATTCAAGTTTGGAAACTGCTGTCACATATAAATGATGTATGACTTTTGACACATTTGTCATGTTATCATGGAGTACTTTGACAGGAAGCAGTTTTTATGGAGGTGCGTGGCAGATGGTGCAAGAGACACATCCACACAGACCTGGCTCACACAACACAATTCTGGGTATTTTTTCTTAAGCCCTTTTGGAGCACCAGATGGATGGATTAACATGTAAATGCAGAGGAATATTTGATACCTTGCGAAGAAGGCGTAATGAATTATACTGGTTTATTGAAAAAATCTTTATTTTGAAAGTTTCCTCCAAAACCATGAAAATATGACAACATGTACAGTAACCACCCGTAATCTTCCTTTAAATCTGCTGGACTGGAAACTACAAACAAGGTGTTGTCATGTACAGAAGACAAAACTCACTCACTCACGCACGCACGCACGCACGCACGCACGCACGCACGCACGCACTCATTCACTCACTCACTCACTCACTGTGTTTTTAAGTTTTCCTGCTTCAAGTCAAACAGAGAAAAAAAAAACATTTCCACTAGCAAAGGTAACAAGGATTTACAGCGACAGTAACATAAACGTATCCTGTGTGCAAATTTAACACATTGCTCCATTTCATTTCAAACACAAAAGAGCAACACGCTGATGTAGAAACTGTGCAGTTTTCGTGTCATATTCTATTCAGCTTTTGATGGTGAATTCAGGCAACAGCTCGACCAAATCCCTCCTTTAGCTTTCAGTCAGAGGAACTATTATATCTTGCTTTTTTTTTTCTTTTCTTTTTTTTTGGGGGGGGGGGGGGCTGAGTACAGATTGTGCCTTTAAACTCTCCTGCCAACAGGCTTTCTGTGTCTTACAAAGTTTGCAGCATTTTGAGAGAGAAATGTATCTGGTGGAAAAATGAGCATTGTGCTGGAGCTGTGGCCTGCAGGGCTTAAGAGCTGTGGAGCACAACACATTAGCTTGTCACAGTGGATGAGGTAATTTGTTTTCTTTTATGACTGAATTAAAAGCGTTGTGAAGTTGTGCTGTGCCTGCTTGTGTGCACATATATTTGTTTTAGCATTTGTTGTTGTTTTTTTCCTTCATATACCCAGTCATATATAGGCTATTGCACATCAGACATTTTTATTGTCTGACGTTCAATATTCACATGTGTTTTGATACATTCATACCCTTTTTTCACTTCTTTGTTTGATTGATAGTACACTTACTACACATGAAGCAAGAAAGGTAAAAGTATTTTGATTATGCAAGTGTAATGAAACTACATCTCCATGGACTCTCCATATAGTTTGCGCTGACTTCTCAAAAAAAATAAATAAAATAAAATAAAGAGCCTACGCACACTTAAGAACTCAGCAATATCTCTAGAATCTCCAGCAATATTTCCCCCAAACCAAACGCACACACACTCACACACACACACACTTCAACTATGCTATTCTGAGGGAGAGAAGCAATAATCTTTTGTGTTTGCCAAGAATTTAACAGCATATGCATAGAAATCATTGCTGAAATTTTACTCTCCGAGGATAGAAGATGAGGAGTTTCAGTGGAGGACTGAGGGATATAAAACGTGAAGCACACTTGTTGCAACTTATGGTGTGAGTGACACCATAAGAATGTTTATTTATGTGTCTCTAATGTGCTGTAAATGAAGCACACCCACACAAGAGCTGAAATCTGTGTCAAATAGGCACCACACATGTCCCACAAGAACTCACATCAAGTGACAAAGCATGACAACTGCACGGTGAACACACACACCTACACACACACACACACACATGGGTGCGCTCCAGTGCACAACTTTTCATGTCAGATGCCAAAGCAATCATACCACATGCCAAAGAGGCCCAGCCATGTGATGTCAGAGCTGTCAGGTGTGGGAGCATCTAAAGGTAAAGTGAGTGTGCTCAGTCACTGAATAGGGTTCAAACTCTGACTCATATAAGTGGCCTCCTGCTTCCATCAAGTACTGTACTTTCTCATGTTACTATAGCTACGGTGTGTGGATGTGTGTTTGTGTGTGTGTGCGTGCATGTGTTAGAGAAAGCCTCAGCGTATGATATTTGCACAAGGCCAATAGTAATACTTTATAATGTATTCATAAGGCCATATTTTTCTAAGCTTGCATACCATTAATTATAACCATTATACATTACAGTGGTATTAAAATATAATTCCTCTGTGACCAAATGCATCTGCAATTAAAGTTTATTCTGATTTAATTCTACAGATCTCTATTTTGTTCTTAGTTATAAGAAGAAATGATATAAGAATTTCCTCTACCTTCAAGTAGCTGAAATCAAGAGATCCAGCACCTCCCCCAGCTGCGTGGTGCTGCAAAGCCTAAATTAATTGAATTAGTGAGGAGTGAGGTTAAAAAAAACATATCACAGCTCCACATTTTGGAGTAAATGCAGTTTCCACTGAGTTTAGAGGGCAGGGTTTTTCAACTAATTTGCAGGAAAGGGAATAAACAGGTGAGAAGTGGAGAAAAATAATAAATATTGACACCTGCATCACCTGGTGAAATCCGATTTGGAGATTATTCGGAGGTTGGTAACAAACCGAGAGATCTGAAGTGGCTGCCAATTAGACAAACTAGCGCTGTTAATGACTCAGAGTTGCCACATTTTGAGGAGCATTGACTCAGTGTCACCTACAGAGATCCCTGCAAAAGGATAATAAAGAATAAGAGGGCGTGTGTGTGTCTTTTTCTGTTCTCTGTTGTGTTTCCATACAAACTTTGTATTCATATGCAGCTTATATTCCCCTTTGCAAACTTTCCCCGAAAAGTTCTGACCCACTTTGTGCCTTCTCTTTGCATATTGGTAAACATATTTATGAACATGTAACTTCTGTATAATCAGCTTCCTGAGTTTTACCCCCATAAGGTCATTTGCTTCGCCGACTGTCTTATCTCTATCTTTTAGAACAAAGGGGAATGGAGAGACTGATTAGGGCCTTCAGTTGTGTGTGCACGCCCGTGTGTGCGTGTGTGTGTTTGCATGAGTATAAGCCTTCAAAACTTTGTGTCTTTTGGTGTTCGTGTGCATCTTTTGGGGTCTGTGTGTACGTGTGTGTGAGTGTTTTCTCTCTCATGGACCTCTGGGCCTTGAGTGTGTGTCAGCCTTGGACCAGAAACATGAAATTTGCATTCTTTAATTAACATCCAAGCATTCAGTGGTGGTTGTAATTCCGAACTTGGGCCGCCGCTAGTTTTGGAATCACAAAGACAAACAACCCTGGAGGGGATTTTCCATTTTCTTTCCTTTTTTTCTTTCTTCCCCCTTTTTTCTGCCTCCTAATGAAAAAGTTGTGTATAACTGGACTCGATTGGGTGACATTTGAGTTTAAAAAAAAGCAAGCCACCACAGACGGATTGCCTTCAGGATTTTTATTTTTGCTATTTTCTGCTGCAACATAAAAAGGCCCTTGTACTAAATGTGATAGAGAAAAAAGTGAGAGTTTTCTCCCTGGTGACACGGGTAAGAATATAAGGTGGCATGAGTTGTCAGGTTTGGTTTGTGGCGGCCGTTTGTATGGCTATGATATGTTGTTTTCCTTTGTAATGACAAGTAAAAAGCTCAGGGAAACAGGATTTTCATTTCAACTGCGCCTCTGTTACAAAAAAAAAATGGAAGCTGCATTTTTAACTCCTGCTTCTATAGTGACAGGTCACCAGTGTAAAGAACTTCACTTTTTCCTTCCTGTCCTAACAAATGTCTTTTTTTCTGAGTGTCTGTAAATGAAGATAAACAACATATTCATCGACAGCAGGTGCCAACACACTTCCTCTCAGACAGACTTATTTTAGGAGGTAAAAGATGTTGTTGTTCAACACAGGGAAATTAAATGACCTCAGACTTAAAAACATCACAAAGGCGAGCTTATAAAGTAAGTCTGTACTTATCAGTTCCAAAAAAGGGATTAGAGCCAACATTTAGCAGCCCTGCAGCATCAATTTGCCTCACTGTGTAAAGGATGCAACCACATACAAACACATTATTTGGATATGAACAGATAAATGTCTCTCAGCAGCACCTGAACTCATGCAGGAATATTCATATTTATTGTTAGTTTGAAACAGATTTGCCTTAAACTGGAACCACTCCAACTCACACAGACTCCATACGCACACAGCTGTGAAACTCAGTTGATCTAATGTCTCTCAGGTACAAACCATATGCTAACTAATCTTATAAAGAATTTGCTCTTTCTAAGTTCAGTATCTAATTAGTACTTAATTCTGACTGATTTCCCATGTGCACATTCACCAAAATGGAAAGTACAGTCATTCTGAACTTACTAAAGAAAGTGACAATCAGGTGACTTTTGTTTTCAGTAATACAATCAAATATGTAGCCAGTTGGAGCATATATTACACTAAAGCTTATTGGTGCCATATTGGACACAGCTTCTGGGCTAAAAAATAAAATAAGAAATCTATGTGAGCTAATACGCAGTGCTTTTACTCGGGGTGACAATTTGTTTGAACAAATAACTTCCAGTGCAGTACTTGTGAATCATTTGCATTAGTTGTAAGTCTAAATGGTCACCTGGGAATGTAAGTGGAGCTTCTCAGCAGCAATGAGAACGGCTAAATGCAGCTTTGTTATATTGGTGATGATACACTCGTTTTCCATTCTGAGTCATATTACTGTTACTTTTGTGCCATGAAAGCAGATACTGTATATTCACCAGCTTTAAAATAGATCCTGAGATGGTGTCCCAAGCAGTGCAAAGTTGTAATGCCATGCACATGCACCAACTGTTCTCTCATTGGTCAGAAATCTTAGAAGGAGGAGGAGGTGGTTACCCAGGAAAAACAAAAAACAAGGAATATAAGTCTCAACGGGCCTAAAAATTAAAATCCACTCCAGTCTGAACAAACAGCTGCAGTGAAGTGGACTGGGGGTTGAGAGGCAGCTCACATGTTTACTGAGGTCAGGATTTGCTGACTACAGCCACCTCTTTCTGGGGAGTACAAGTTGCGAAAAGATAATCAAAGGACAGTATTGTTGGCAGGCATCGTAGTGACCTGAGGGTTTAAAAATATCTTGTCTATACAGGCCTTTTTTTTTTTTTACACTATTTACATAAATTGATCCTTAGTCTTCTATGTTCTTCTAATCTTGTAGTCTCGGCCCCTAAATTACAATGTGCATGTTCACCCTGTCATCCCTAAAATCTCAGGCAGGCCTGGTGTTAATGTTTTATCTTTGAACTTTTTGTTCATTCGTTTTTTTAACATGGATGGATATATACGCTCCCATAGGATCCTGACAAGACAAATGATGTTCCTCCTGACACTAAAGTGTGTTGAACAACAACATCACAGATAAAATAAAAGTCAAGTTGCAGTGATGTTGGAAGCACTTAAAGCCCCTAAATGAGCAGTTTTCTGCAGGGATCCTTCTTGAACACTGTTGTTGGTGTTGTTTTTCTGACTGACAGCACTGATGTGTCCACTTCCACTGATTACATGATGGTCATGATGACACGGAGGGTGCACAAGACACATGTCCACACAGGGAGAAAGAAAATGTTCATCAAATTCTGCAGGAGTATTAAAGTTTCATTCCACTAAAGGTTAAAAGTAACAAGGTCGACTCAAATGGCACCTCATGATAATAGTCAGTTGTATATCCTTTTTGCTGGATAACAGCGTGAAGTTGTTGTTTTAGTTTTCAACAGGTCTCTTACATGTCTGACGAATCTCAGCCCATTTGACTTTCTCTCAAGCTCCTCCAGATTTGATGGCCTTCTGGCTGGACCTTGGTCTGCAGTTCATCAAAGAGATTTTGGGATTCAATTTAGGGCTTTCTCTAGGACAGTCAATATCATTCACTTTAGTCCTCTGGAGGTAGTTCTTCACTATGAGCGACCTATGTTTTTGTTCATGTTGAAAGAGGCAGCAACAACCCAGATGCAGTTTTACTGCTAAATGCTTAAGGTTTTCTTTCAAAATCTTCACATATTCTTCTTTACTCATGATTCTTTCCACCTTCCAAGATTCAGACACACTGAAGCATCCTGACAGCAGACAACTCCCACCACCGTGTTTTACTGTTATATTGACTGTCCTGCACTAAGCTCTGACTTGAATCCCATTGAAAATCTCTTCAGTGAACTGAAGACCAAGGTCCATGTCAGAAGGCCATCAAATCTGGAGGAGTTTGAGAGATTTCCAAAAGAAGAATGGGCTGAGATTTCACAGCACATGTGTCAGAGGCTTGTTGAAAATTAAAACAACTTTACTCTGTTATTCAGCAAAAATGATACACAACTGACTATTTGCATCAGGGGGGCTAATTATTTTGTGAAATAATTATGTTTTTGTGTGCAAATTAAATGAATGCAAGCTTCCAAAATACAACTATGATGTTTGAGAACACTGTGATGCTTTGCTCTGTTTAACAGTACTGTACTTGGGAAATATTTACAAAAAAAAGGGGGCTTAATTTTGTCCTCAAACTGTACTGTATACTGTACAAGGAGGCAAAATCTTGAGAATCATTGCATGGTAACTGGTAAACCACAGGGAAAATGACTCAGAGGCATCACTGAAATAGATAGCTCAGGTTGCAGAAATTAAGGTCTTTGGCAAAAAGGTTCAGTGCACAGACAGGCAGCAGCTCAGGCAAACAAAACCCAAATCAGGGCTAGGCAGTAGGCAAAGTCAACAAAGCAAGCAAAAACCAAGGAAAATCAGGAACACGAACACTAGGAGATACTCCAGTGCTTGACAAATGGAATGAACTGGCCCAGAGGAAGAGGACACTAGGAGAGAAGAGACACTGAAGCGCAGGTGGAACTAAGACAAAGTGGATATCGCAAACAATATGACTTCATCAGAAAAAAAATCCAAGCTTGGACAGTGAATGGGACATAAACATTCACTAACAATGCAGCAGTGGTTGACTGTTTACCCACATTTCTGAACCATTCTTCTAAAACTGCATGTTGCTATTTACTCAAAGTTAGGAAGTTAATTTAATGGGGCAGTAGGATCAGTGTTCTCTGACAATACTTTCAAATGGATAACATCTTTTCTTTCTTTTTTTTACCTTTTTAATCCTGAACCCAGTGGGCCTGGGTGAATAATGTATGATACAGTAGGAGCTTGTACTGCAGGACTTCTACAAGGCTTCATACAAGGCCGTGCACCTACGGATGAAATTATACTATCCTCACTTCAAAGGCATCAAATGTATCTGAATGCAACAGTATTCTCAGCATCTCATTCATTACACATCATGCTTATCTCAGGCAGGTAAGCTATCATTAAAAACCAACCTAGCTATTTCATCAGTGAGCCAGAAATGTCTTGGAAAGGGAGCTACAACAGTATCATTATCATATGTTAATAACATGTTCAACATGAGACCTAATTCATTTGTACAGGATTAATGTTCTTGTACATCATCATGACAAACAAATGGTGCACACAAACACAGGTTGTGATTGACAGGACTGACAGAGGGTTATGTCACATGCTACAAGGTATCAGAGCCCCACCTGAACACATGCACATGAATAACACAAATGCATATCGTCAAATGATTTAAAAATCAAAGCTGTGCAGTTTCTCTTACTCACAAACAAATACTCAGCTCCAGCTTCTATTTCCATGAAACTTTACATGGAAATATAGTTTTACCACACAATTGTACTGTTTCACCTGCAAGAAATGTTGTTGTACAGTATTTTTTCTATTCATTATATTTCATTTGACTTTCTCAGTTATATGTCATGAGGATACTTTACTTTTTAATCATAGATTACAAATAAATCATACGTGTGCACACAAAAAGCAAAAAGTATTTTTGACTATAATAATTACCATTCTCCGAGAAAGGACTGCTGTATATTTCATTTTTTTTAAGTCTGTAAATCTTTCTGTTCAGATTGTTGTTTTCATTCTTCTCTTTCTATATTAGGAAAGTGTGTGTGCACGCATGTCTGTCTGTGACACCATTTGAAATGTAATCAATAATTCGACGTCTGACATCAGCAAAGTTCCATCAGTAATTTCCAGTTGTCACTTGTCAAATCTGACTTGTCACTTTTTTTCCCTCCTCTCACACTGTGACATAAATGGGCAAAAAAATGTTTCCTGTGTTATCTCTGTCTCACACCAGTGAGGAATCTGATTGGCTATTTTCTACTGCGTATGATTGGTAACACTGCCATTCATTCCTCTGGGGATTATGGGTCTCTCCAAAGTGTATGGAGGGAAAAAAGGAGGTATGAGGCTGACATCTTTGCTGTTATTCACTTACACAGCTTATTACCAGTTGTATAGAGAGCTGAGTGAGACAGACAGGCAGAGTGAGAGGAGACGAGAACAAACAATGCATCAAACAGCACACTGCTGTGGTACTGACAACCTGTTTTTCATATGGTAAACTATTTGTAGTTAAACATTACATTTTGCAGTGTAAATTTAATGAGAGAACAGTTTACATTATGTTTCCTTTTCAACTTTTAACGTTTAAGTAAAAACAAAAACAATTATTTATTGTACTGTGCAACATAAACACAGCATATTTTAGCCTGATAAACCCAATCAAACTTGCTCGATCGGGTATGTATTATAGTATAGCTACTCCTGTGTGTGTAGAACACTTTGGTGCAGTACACACATTTTCTCATCCATGCATTAAATATAACATGATCAGAGACTGTTAGCAACTGGATCACTGAATGAAGACTATAATTTTATCAAATAAAAATCAGTATTCATGACAGGAGAAGAAATACAAGAGACAGCATGAAAAAAGAATCCAAGGCGCAGGGGGAGGGACAGATGGATGGAGAGAGTGGTGGATTTGCTGGAAGTTTTGGCTGGAAATCTGGAGATAAAGCTTTTTCGATCTTGGGATTTGGCCCTTTAGAGCCGCTGAGTTTGGCGCCGTGTAGGGGCCAGATTAAAAGGAGGGCCTTACTCAGAAGGCCGACGTAATCAAACATGTCTGTTGTTTGACTGGGCTCACCACTGCTGATCTTTGAAATCCAAGGCAAGCTTTCAGATCTGATGCCTTTTTCATAAGCAAATGGGTTTGGGCTGATGAGCTAATTCACACAAAGGCCATAAAAGTTCATGCATAATATTTAATAAGCCTGAATAAATGCTATGGAGGACAAGAAAAAACCCAGAATCTCTGTACTATAAGGCCATCTGCATCTTTGTGCATACTCTACCAAACAGAGAAATATTGACACAGAATATTGCATATTATTGATCTGAAATCTGATTTCCAACTGCAAACAAAAACATAGCTTGGTGTTCCTTTGAGGACACAGGAAGGATTGGTAAAACTGTACTTGTTGTGACAGACTTTCTGTCGCTGTCTTTTACACAATTACTGCTCCATTTTCCAGCCGTTGCTAGGATACCCAAATCCAATAGTTTTTTCGAGGTCAACTCCCGCATGTCTCATCCAGAAACAAACGGGACCAGCGTTAGTAAATCAAAAATCTATCCCTAAATCCTCCACGACATCGTATCCCTGACTATCCACTAATCCCCAGTTGTCACAGTCGAGGTAGATCAAAGTAAATAGGAGGCAATTGCCATGATGAAGTTTTGCCAGGAGCAGGCGTGTGAACAGAGGGGTCCACTGGTGCGCCTGTTATCTGTCCGACTGCCCTTCAGCTGTTTTTTTTTTCTTCTTTTTTGCAATCACGGTGATCATGTTTGAAAACTGACTTTTTAAAAACATTTCAGACCTCTTTAACATTCAAGTAAGTGATGGATCTTTTCTTTGACCGAAACGTTTTCTTTGAACTCATCTCCTGCTTTGGTTCCTTGGTTATGGTCCATTCTGTGTCCCAAGCATCTCCTAAGCATTTATTCAGGCCACAGGGATACTAGTAATACTTTCAATATTAGGGTCTGACATGAGTAAAAAATCTTAAAATGTATTTAAATCTCCTTATGAATGCAAACCATACACCTCAAAGTATGGATTCAGGGGGGCTCCGAGTAGCACCCCATATGTAGAGGCAGGCGGCCAGTTTGAATCCTGTATCAGGTGGCCCTTTCCTGCCTGTCATTCCCCCTCTCTCTGCCTCCTCATTTCCTGTCTCTCTCAACTGTATTATCTAATAAAAGGCATAAAAAGCCTAGAACTATACTTTAAAAAAAGAAGTATGGATTCAGGAGCAAAGCTGTTTGGCAATAGTGAAACCTATTTTACATTCTGTGGTTCTCTCAGTCTCCTGATGAGAACAGGTGTTACGATATGATATTAACTGCCTTGCACTTGCAGGAACAGTCACACCGCTCATTACATTTGTGAACATATGGTAACTAATATTGCACGTGCACACAGTTAAATGCATGGAGGGGGATTGAGATTTCTTATGATCATTGTATTTTTTTTTTTTTTTTACTAATGGCTGGTTAGGATGAATGTGCATGTGTCATTTCATTACTGAAAATAGAGGCGACTTTACAAGGCTTGCCAGTATTGTTATTCATGTATTTCACAGTGGTGAACGCTTACATTGAATTCACCTAACTTTCATTAAAGAATAAAAGTTACCCAAGTCAGTTTAAGCCTTCTACCCCCTTTTCCTTTACTTCCCCTTCCTTTAAAAAAAAAAAAAAAGCTGAGTAAATTCTCAGTGAGGTACCAGAAAAATCTTCTTTAGAGGAATTTAAAGAAGGGATAACAAAACCTGCCGATCGCTGGGAGTCATTTGCATATCTTCTATGTCAGTGGTTATGGTTGTGCAAATCATCACAGTGCATAAATTGACAAATAGCAGGGAGAACATTAAACCTGCCCTTCCCCACGTAGCTGCTCTTCCTTCTTTGTCTTAAGGATGGAAGACAATATTATTTTATGATGGGACAAAGTAACTCTGACCTTTACGGTAATTCTGAAAATGGCACTCTATATCAATCTATATCATCACTGGTAAGGTAAACTTGACAACTGTAGAGCCATACCATAGTCTGACTTCCTACCTGTCTACTCAGCCAGCTATTGTATGGACACATGTAATACTACCTCTTACTGTAACTTGTAAACTTGCTTCAAATGACTAATAAGACAATAGCATTTCCCATGGTTGTCATGGTTCTGAACTGATGTTTCCACTGGGTGGGAAAAATGGCCAGGGATGCAGAAAATGATTCCTTTCTCGGATCAAACTTCACCAGTGGTGACGCATCTGCCTTCTTCTACACAGAGCGTGTTGGATGTGAATGTATTGTCATGCCCCTGATGTGATCTGTCTCAAAACCAATTTGCTTCACACTGGCCATCACACAAGTGCAAACAGAGAAGTGAAATTTCCATGGCTAGTGCAAATGAAAGAATGTAATCACCTTAAAACTCATAAAAAGAGTCATTTTCCCTTCGGGCCCCTCTAAGGAGGTGGACCTGTGCAAGCACTGCTGTTATTCATACTGTGAGCATGTGTGTGTGCGTGTATTGACCTCACTCATGTTCATGGGATCTGTCTGTCTTGGGAAATCTGTTCCAAATTGGACTCTAAGCAGACCTGAGTGTGCTTAATGAGGTGTTGATCAGGAGTACAGGTCTGTAGCCACAAGACGGGAAAGCGGCATAATTTACCAGCATTTCCAATATTGACACTGGGTATTATTCTGCTAAGGCCTGAGTTCAGTGTGGAGATGAGTAGTTCAGGTCCCCTGTGATGTTGGGAATGAGAATGATAACGAGCACGCCTTCTATGCTTGCCTTGTTTAATATGATGTTGTGCAGAATTTAAACCCCATGAGACTGGATTCATGTGCAAGCAGACAGAAGTACTGCATGCCAACATGGACACAGGGCCCGTTTCAAGTGCTTCATATGGCCACATAAAATCCAGATGTGACTGAATGCACGTTGTTAACACTTCACCTAGTCCAGCCTGAGTTAACATCAGACTGCCTTCTTCTTTGATGCAAATCCACAGATGGTCAGGGTAGTGTACCACATGTTGTCTGGTGACTGCCGTAAAACATTAAAGCAATATCAACAATAAGTAGTGTGGCCTCACTACTGGACGTCACTCTAAAACATCAACTAAGATAAACATTCAGTCATTATCTGTAGCCTACTGTACAACAAGACATGGAAAATATGCAGCTTTTTTCACCACCTCAAAATCCAGTATCAGTTTGCACTAATAGTTACAAGCACATGTCACTGACCTCAATCTACTGTGGGTAATTTACTCATGACTATGGATTACTACTGCCACATTTGAGTCAGAGTTAAGCCCTAACCAGTTTGTCATGGAGCCTCAATCTACTGTGGGTGAATTTGAACATCATGATCTATGGGATTAGTGGGACTTGCCAAGTGGGTAGAATATGCAGTCAGAGTCGGAGGGGTCATATGGGCCCCCAAAATAAAGACAGAGTCTTACTATTCAGCTGAATAGGATGCAGCCTATAGCTCAACCACAAAGGTCATAAGAGTCTGGACACCCACTGTCAGAATGACTGAGCCTTAAATACAAGATAGTTAGTTCAAAGTATCAAAGTATTGAAGACACCCTTGATGTGGGATACGCGGATGACATCGGGCTGTCGAGAGCAATCCCCATATTTGATATAAAGACAGACATGTCAATGCGCCTGAAGCACAAAGGCTGGACGAATGGGCAGCAAAGAACAACATGATGCTAAATGGTAAAAAATCGGTTGAACTACGGATATGTTTTGCACGGGACCCTCCACAACCACCCCCACTGATGCTATACCTGTTGTGGAAACAACAAAGTACCTGGGATACCATCTTGACCAAAAGCTGACTGAGGACTTGAGAAGGCAAGCGGCTGGGTAGAATATGGTCAGTCAGCTCTCATCAGTCTTGAATACAGCTCAGTGCTCTTTGTAGGATGCTCAAAAAAACAAGAGGCAGAGCTAGAGTGGGTTCCCCTGCAAAATAAAGACAACATCTTACCATACTCCAGGTCAGCTGCAGTGAAATAGGATGACAAACAGCCTGTATGACCTGCTCGAGGAAACCACAAAGGTCATAAGAACCAAGTCTGGAGGCTAAGGAACCCACTGCAATCAGCTATATAAATGCAACAGATGATAGCCAACCGAGCCCTTGCTCACTGCCTTGAATCTTTCAAACTGAACTTTGAATTTTAAGATAAATTCTGCATTTTTACAAGTAAACAAAATCAATCAATCAATCAATCAATCAATCAATCAATCAATCAAAAGTACATAAATACCGATGTCTAGAAAGACAATCCAAACGAACTCTGACCCTTATTGATTGAACAATCATTCCTCTGTTTCTAAGATGATTAAACTGATTAAAACCACATCTTTTATTGCTCTCCTATAGAGGAATTCTACACCAAAATAATCCAGTTTAGATTTAGATTTCTTTATAATCACAAAACCCAATCACTACAACACACTGAGCTGCACTGACAAAAAAAAAGAGGAAACCCGCTCATATACAACTCCATTCTAAAAAACACTCCTCCTTCAGAAGTGACGGACAGAAGATTTAGAATCACCCAGCTATGCGGCTCTACAAGGGCATTTCCACAGTTATTCAGAAACCTTCAGGGAGACATTAGTGTTGCCAAGCAATATGTTTCTTTTTGTGAATTTTGATTACATTCACTATTATCTAGCCATGGATTCTGGCACGCAGCTCTTTGATCCGCTGTTTTGCTGTGACAAAGAGTTCTTGTCTGCATTCAATATGAGTGTCGGGGCGAAACAAATCATAAGAGGAGACGGCTGTTGTTCGGCTTTGACCCAGGAGTGAACTGGATTTAAGAGGCCCAAAAGTCCAGACCTGGCATCGCTGTAAAGCCATGGAGAAAATCTGCTATCTCTGTCGCATATCAATAGTCAGACGGAGAACCGCCTTCTTCTTCCTACTTGATGTCTCACTCTTTTCGTCTTATTCTCGTCTGTCAGTCCTTCTCTGTCTCTGGTTTCCAGAGGGCTCTTCACTCACGAGGTGAAAAAGAAAAACAAAATGTTCAAAGCACAAAATTGCTCAGTCACTCAATGTACTCCCTTTAACAACTATCATCTCACCCCCCCACCACCCTCCCATTGGTCTTTTCTCAGTATCTCACTCTTACCTGAACTAAGCCAAATTTTAAACTTATCTGTTTAGACACAGATTACTGTATGTGAGAGCTGCATTCCTTTACATGCCGCACATCATTATCAGCCAGAGTTCATGTGGGGCCAAAGAGGATTTCACTCCTTGTCTCTCCTCTGACGACTTATGATGCTGAGACACCGCTATCAGGCCATGTTAGTTAATTGTATCTGACGATTGCAAATAGTACAGCCATGTTCTAATAATTATGGCTAGCAAATTTGAGGATTGAAAGGTTACAGGACAAAGGGGAAGGGTTCCTTTTTTATATTCTTCACTCAAACACAGAGTTGACCTAAAGGAAACTGACACGCAATTATAATTAGCTAATTTTGTGTTAATGATGTGTAGGTCCTGCTTCGCACATTGCACACGCACGCAGAGGTTCAAACATGCATGCATTTGCATACACATACACTCCTGGAGCCTGACAATAAGTTGGGCTGAAGCTCAATCCATTAAGCATGGACTGACCCCGGAGGCTGTAGCGCCCCTCTCTTCCTCTGTGGCAGTGCCTGTTCCCCCTCCACGCGAGCTGAACTTTGAGGCGGCAAGACTTCACAAGTGGAGAAAAGAGTTACTTCAAAGGTTGGAGATGATTTTCTCAGATCTCCACTCAGTGTGGTGTCACCATGACACACACAATGCAATTGTCTGTGTGGTTAGACTTCACAGGGTCCGACTCCTCTGCCTTTAATATAGATAGGAAACACACCCAAGTCACGGCACCAGCTACATTTAATCATTTTTACACACAGCCTGCTTTTTTTGTTTGTTTTCAAAAATAGAGATGATACCTTCAGATTTATATAATTAGGCTATAAATAAATAGGAGGCTTATGAACTTATTTTGTTTCATTTTTTGGATGATGATGTAAGTAACATGCAATTCAGCCTGAAAATGGATATTTGAAAAAAAGAAAGTTTTCCTTCCAGTTATCATTATTCAGAAAGTAGCACATTAACTATTAATTGTTGAGATTATTAAAAAAAACAACATTCATATTTTATTTGTTTTAAGAAAAATTAAGGCAAAAAGAAAATGTAATAGACCATTTTGTGCTTTTGCACTGAGACAGTAGATTCGACCTGATGGGAAAAGGTGTGTTAGTGCCACATTACTATTTAAACAAAGCAGAATAAACAAGCTGTTTTGTTACATCCCTGCTCAGCTCCTGAGCTCCCAATCACTGATTGCAGCTATTATTTAATTTTCCAGTCAAATTCAACAGAGCACAGCTGTAGTCGTATGGTCAGTTATTGCCACAGTAATTCCGGCTCTTTAACAGTCTGTGTATTGTTTTCTCTGCTCTGTTTGCTGGGTGGGGTGGGGTCCTCTGGTCACAGAGATGCAGCAGTTCGAGGGGGAAAAGAGGCGACTCGGCTTTGTTTGTGTTTATTATGCTTCTGTGTAATTTGTCCTTGACGGACTCATCCAGTTGAAAATGATATGTTCCACTTTGTTCATTCCAATTCAAGTTTATGATAAATGTGCTTTTATTTGATATCAACGTCCTCTAGCAGTTATTACCTTTTCCCCAACATACATTCCCATTGCTCATCCAAGCTGTTGTAAATACAATCTTTTTGAAGTTTTGCCTCAGTTTGGTGAAACATTCAAAGGCTGTTTCACAACTTGTGAAACCATGGTTTTAAACCAAGCATGCCGATATACATCTTTTAATTATTCTATTAACTTAGCCTAATGACACAGTAAAAGTAATGATCTATCAAAATATTATGGTCTTGTTTATAACAGGTATACCTGTGATAAACCTAATCATGGCACTCATCTGGGGCTGGCAGGCCACTGAGTTTTCTTCCCACATCTTACGCTGTGGTTCATTTCCACCCATTAGATACAACACATACGGTCAAACAGAGGGTTTGTTAAATGGAGATGGACGTCACTGCCCTGATGAGGCATTGTTCCTCAATCTGTCTCCAATTGTTCAGCAAAAATCCTCATGTAGACCATTACAGGCAACACTAAAGCCAAGCTAAACATTATGAAGGCTTTGCATCAGAGCAAAAACGTCATGTTACTACTGTGTCACTTCACTCCTGTGTCTTGTCATAAACAGCCTTAAGCAGCTTTTCTATTGCAATGTGTAGCATTTTTCCAGGAAGGTAGCCTTGGTCTATTTTAGGGTCATGTTGTTCCAGTCGGTATATATTTTTTTCCCACCTTCGGGATATTTGAACCTTGGCACCGTGTTTTGCTGAAAGTTGCTGATTGCTCCTCGCACAGGGTCACGGAGGGAAATCACACAGGAAGCGGAATTACATTATAGCTTATTTGGAGGCCACAAGGTTTCTCGGGAGCCATCCATCAAATGTTTGAGGTGTTTTTGGAGCTCATAAAGAGGTGATTCTGCAAACACTGCATAGTCTAAGGTTGGGTTTCCGCTGAGCAAATAAAGTACGGAGCGCAAATTCTCACCTCTCCGTGCGTGGACATGGCCAGCAGGTCAGGGTGAAAGATCACACTGGAAACCTGTGCCCTGTGATTGCGAGTGCAGCTTTGGGATATACAAAACCACCTCATGTTTTAGATGACCCAGGCCATCAAAATGTTTTTGCATATTTTTAACTTGCTACTGTATGACCTCTGAATGACTTCCAATAGTAGACTGTCCTCATGGAGTAAAATGACTTTAAAATGGCATTCACCCATGTTCATTTGATAATATGGTTTTTGTTGTGTAGAACTCCAGATTTCTCCTGATGAACTTATCTTTTATTATTTAGTATTTTGAATTTATATTTTAAAAAGGAAAACATTGCTCCTTTTGTCAAAAATACAATCAATGTTCATATTGTCTCTTTGCAGCTGCATTGTTGTCCAAAAACTATTAAAAACACAATGAGCCACACTGTGGTTGCACTGTTCCATCATTACCATGAACATGGGCACAGTAATTTGGATAGATCCCACACACACACCCCTGCTGCTATACTGTAGAAATTAATGTGTTACTCTGTAGCTGAAAAATAATCCAACAAAAAAAACACAATTTAGACTCTGGTTTGAGTAATGTTTGATTAAAAACTACAGAGCCCAGCTGAGAGAAGAAATTACTGAGTCTGTTTTAAAAATGAAACTATTTATTTTGTATTTGGGAAGTATCAGTGCCAGACATGTATTGTCGCTATTGGGGATTTTATTTCTCTTTTTGTTTGACACATGAAAAAGTGAAAAGCCTAATCCTAGCAGCTCTCACAGAGTATCCCTGGAATAACAAGCTGCTGCCTCCACACAAGACACTGCTCATATACTTCCTGCTTGTACTCACACAAATGTCTCACACATGCCTCATGATTGTATTGGCATGGCTGAAAGTATAAAGACAGACTTTTAGATAGTCATAACAGGGGAGCAAGCTGTCTTGTGTACTGAGGTGCTTGTTAATAATGGGGCATGTCCTCGACTGCACTCAGCAGCAGAGACGCAGGGTGAGCCATACAGTGCAGTCAGCCAGTCGTGAGTGTCCTAATGGTGCCGTGTGATACATAACACAAGAGTGGGCAGCATTTCACACTTTGGACTTTTTTATGCCTTTGGATGGTTTTACATTACGTCCGGGGTGTGAGGCGCCAGTTAGCACATTTACAACTATTATCCCCTTCATCTCAATAAAAGTTTCAATTACAGGGCAGGGATGGGATCAGATAAATGGGCTGTGGTATAGTGAAATACTGTACGCTCACATTGTGAGAAGAGAAAAGAGACACAGGAGGTGATTCATGGGCAATGAGGCTGCAATCATGACTGCAAGTTGGATTTTTTTTTGTCCATTACGAAAATCTCTACGAGCAATGGTGTGCACATGTGTAAACGTACACGTTCTTACATGTGTTTATCCGGCCACACAAGTCTGCTTAAGCTGTGCCTTAATGGAAGTTGTGTAAATGATGTGGAACAGAAGCACTTATGATGCAAAAGAAACGGCTGATAAATTTGAGGCAATTAAGGATTGTGTGATAGGCTGTCCTGTGGTGTAAATAAGCTCAGGCAGAGGCATATTTAGTAGGAGACACACATCAGTGTTGGTCTGGATGAGATGAAAATAGTGGTGCATTCATTTTATTGCTGAGTCATTTCCAGTGTAATATTAGTTTGCCATGAATAGATGTAAGGGATGGCAAAAGAACAGATCATAGATTGTTTCTTTCTTTTTTAAAAAGTGTCAGCCGGGAGAAGAAAGAGTTACTTTGAACACATGCAGTAATCAAACCTCACACTGAAGCATGCACGTGTTCTGTATATCTATAGATTAGACTTTGTCTTGACAGATTTCTCACACAGTCTTTGTGTGCCTTTGTGTGGCTTTACATGGAAAAAGGGATACCTGAAGGAAGGGGGGGAGTTGGCTAACAATAAAGCTCAAATAGCTTTGACAAATAGCGCTTTACTAGTGCAGCTAAACATGGCTAGCATGAAGCCCTTGGATAAGACTTTAAATCTGAATGTTAAGAGAAAAAAAGAAAACCTATTGCAGGCTCATGGAAAGCCTTTAAGTAGATCTGACACAATAATGTTGAAAATCTGTGCAGGCTGTATAGCATGGTATGTCTCTGTGATTCTAAAGGAAAAAGAAAGGCCCTAAAGAGCAGAGAAAATGAGGACTTTGGCCGGCAAATGATGCTGCGCATTCTGTGGTCATCCACATAAATAAAAGACAGACTAATTAATACGTACTTAAAGGATCTGATGGTGATTGCAGGATCAAAAGGTTTACGGTTTACACATGGTCTATACTACAAACATAATTTATTAGAAATGCTCAAAATCCTAAATCATTCTTAAAATAGCCACAGAAACAACTTTAACACTTTAGCTAAGCAAAACATTCTCAGTAAATTCCACTTGGTCTCTTCCATGGCAGCCTCTTTCTGCATTTCACTGAAAAAAACACCACACTGAGCAGTTCAGGAGAATGCGCTGGTGTTTTTTCTTCCCTGACTTTCCATAGATACTGTAATGTCTGCAGAGGATAATGAATAGAAACATTCCTCGGATCAAGACTCAGAATGGATTTAAGTGCTGCAAATCGTGGTACTCAGGCCCACAATGAAATTCATTTCTTTACAATGACTGGCACAAAATGACAGAATCTCACACATACTTTTCAGTGCCCATGCTGCACACTACACAATATGCAGTTATGGAATTTGTTCCTTATGCTAGTGCTAGTGTGTAATGCTGGATCATCCACTCTAGTGTCTTGCTAATGGATTATTTTGGTAACGCCCTGGGAGAGAAGTGCTGATTACATGTTTGTCGTGTTGTGCTCCATAGGAAGAGGAATATTTCAAAACGGGTCAGTAGGTTGTGGCTGCAGAAGCCCTGTTCCCAGTAACAGAAATCGAGTCTATTCCTGCCCTGCCCTTTAAGAATTTCTATTTTACTTTCACACATGCATTCCAGCGCTCAAAGCAGATCAAACAAATCTCTTCATCCCTGCTTCTGTCTTTACAAACATAATCGTTAATTCAAGGAGGAAATTATTCATAACACTGGCCAAGGTTATTTAGATGAGCACATCAGTGAGGAATGCTCATGCTGTTTCAGGGTATGGCTGCTAAACGTGTAGTATTGTATTAAGTTAACTTTAAGTCTGAAGTCTGCTGCAGGCACAAACAGCGTCATGTAGATTCTAATATATTATTTAACATATTTTGTGAATTATGAAAAAGTAAGGGTATAGAAAAAATGTCCCATTGTGCATACAAGTGCACTTGTACTTGTGCAGCTGTTCATAACAGCTGCACAAGTATTCAAACTTGCTCATGCAACAAAGCCCTCACAAGAGCAAAGACTCCATGAGTCAACAAATCAAGCATGAAAAAAAGTCATACTCATCAACACCTCTGTTAAACAATATGATAACCTTCATGAAGTTAGGATTTATCACAGGGCAGTTGCATTAGAGTAGATTAATTTATAGTTGGAGGCCCACTGAGTCTTACACTCTGCACCCGTGTGCTGCCTTGATTATTTCTCTGGTATCCATGATGACTGAAATGAGTTCTGCCTCTTGCTCTATCATTTAAAATCAATATAACACTAAGTTTGCCATCCAGATAAATCTTTCATTATTCACCTATATGCTTTTTCAAACAGTGTCATACTGTATGTATCCAGTTAACCTTCTCCAAGTCATCTGTGTCTTATTCAATAAGCATGAATGGATAGAGGAACTCTAATCATGAGATGCACGCTCTACCTCAGGAGGATAGCTAAAAGCCACACACTCCAGTGCTCCCTATAACCACTAGCACACCCTAGACACTCAGACGTGGTCTGTTAAGCAAGGCAGCTCTCAGCTGAGGATGTATGTTCTTGACAGACACACACCCTAATAGTGTGACTTTTGACTTATGTAATCGGAGACAACTCCCCCCACCTCCCTGTCTCCCTCCCTACCTTCTCCCTGAGGCGATGTTGAGACAGTGGCTGTGCAGTTCCAGCTTTTCTATCTGTCAGCATGTAGCCAGGGCCTGGGCTCCTCAGTCAGCGCGACGAGGATCTAGCCTGTAATGAGAAGACAGTGGCCTCACGTTAACACTGAAGCTAATGGATTTCTACAGGTCAGGAGACCACAGGCATCCCCCTGGTCTTAATTCAAACAGGGATTAGCGACGAGAGAGGGAGCCTTGTGGGAAGACAGTGAGCAGATGAGGGAGAAGTGCTGGATGGTGGAGAATAGGAGGGTTGGTCAGCTAATTCAAGCTTTAGTCTGGTTTAAGAGGCTGACGTAATGAGTTAATAAGGCAGTTGTCAAAAAAAAGTGTATGTAAAGACAGGTGACAATGTGCAAGCAGTTCAAAGATTAAAGTTTGTCTTGCACATAGTTGCATAAGCTCAATATCCCCAGACGAACTTGCCCTAACTGACGTTAGCACTCATCCCCAAAGAGAAGTGTTATCACAGCATTTGCCGTGTTACCTGCCGCGTTTGATCATCAGCTGCTAGACGTTCAGCACTAGACCTGTTTCTTCATGTGGCACGTGTGCCCAATTAAAGTGAATTTCCCCACGCCTGCTGCTGTCCAATATACAACAAGCTGGCATTATGTTCTAAGGAAAAAAACTCTTGTCTTTTGGGTTTGCCACCCAGAGGTTTTACCCAAACCAGGTTTTACCAACTGTTGTGTTCTCAATGCTGTTAACAGGCTCTGAGTTGAACGTGTGGTTTTAAATAATCATGGTCACTCCCTTCTTCTCTATTAAAACTGCTCCCCAGTGCCTTACTTGCGTCTAGAATATTGACCATGTATCACTGTCTCTAGTCTGCCAACAGGACTGCCACAGCTGTCTCCCACCCTGGCTTGTCAGGGTGTGTTGATGGTCTGCATGTGTGCCTATTAATTCCTAATTTACATCTCTTTTTTTTGCCTTTATCTTTTTAAGACTGAAGGCTGGCAAATCCTGGGAGTAATTCAGTCAATAATATTGTCGCTGCCGAGTCGATCATGAGGAAGAAGACAGTTAAATCACAAGCCTTATTACTGTGTTCTCAAGTCTGAGCTGCAAAGGGGAAGAGAGTTTAGAGGGAAGACTCACTGATACGTCTGTGTCTGACACTAACCCGTGTGCAGCAATTTGCTGCCTGTATGCTATATTTACTCCCACAAACATGCATTTCGCTGAAACACATAAGCTGATGAGCACAACTAAATGAGGTAGATGGAACAGCGTGAGTGGGGAGGGGGGGGGGCGCTGCCGCTATCGTGCCCATTTGGTCGCTGATAAAATTATTCAGCATGAATTGTTGATGTCTTGGATAATTGCACGTTTCCATGGATACGGTCCCACTGACTATGGCCTGCTCTCAGAGTGGAGATGGGGAGAGACGGCGATGGCAAGATGAAAATGGCATGAGGACATGGGAAACTTTGCACAGCTGGCTCACTGACAGATGCTTTCACTGGGCTGCTGCTCCAGAACAGCAGCATTACCAACTGTGCAGAGGTGCCACAGTGAGTGTGCACATTATGTCCTGCCTCCACGCTGCTGGTGTGTCAGCTACTCAGTAAAACCTACTGTAAAATGAAACCATGTGAAGGACAACTACAGTATGAAATAGTAAGATGTATAAAGTAAGCAGGTGTCAACTAATACAAAATATATGGCAGCTGCGGGTGTTGAAAACTGACCACAAATAGAGCTATTCTTTATTTTGTGTATGTAGAAAAATGTCTTTTTACTTGAATTGGAGACAACCATGCTGTACCATGCCAACTACCACTGTATCCAACAGGGCCATGTAATGTTCAGGTCCTCTGCCTCCTGCTCATTATGTCTGTTTTCTTTTGAACCATTGCCCCCTGTGTAATATTTAAAATTGATCCGCTGATTAAAAAAAAAAAAGCTGAAATTGTCAATATCTTGTTGTGCACAAAGCTATTGCACAGTGAACAATGGCAGTCGGCCATAACCACAGTGACAAATACAGCACTTCACAATAAAAGCCTTCATGATTTGCCAGTGAAAGACAAGTAGGTAAACATTGAACTGGACACACACATTTACCACTCACAACAATTGAATATGAGGACTTAATGCTATGGTGATAGTAGATGGGAGACTGACTGTTCCAAAGAAAACAAAAATAAGCAATTTGATTGAAACTCAGTATCGCTCCTGTAAATTCTGTCAAATTTGCCTATCCAAGACGTACCCAAAGTAAATTGAATGCTGTTCTTGAACTGTTGGGCTTGGTCTCTTTTGAAAGGTAACCCTCTCAAGTTTTTCCCCAAACTGAAAGAATTACTATAAGTGCTACTACCATTGAGTAATCTAAGTTAGAACACACTGAAGTAGAATGTTTTTATTCTCGCCTGATTTTTTTTTTTTTTTTTGCAATCAGATGCCTGAAGATGAGTGTATCTGGACATTTTAGCTGGAAAACACAATGGGACCACAGCATGAAGCCTTACCTGTCCCCATTTCAAATTTGATAACAATCCTGCATAAAATGAGTATTTTACACATGTTTTTCTAAGTGTTCATCTAGGCTTTTCCTGTAGTTGCCATTGGGGGACAATTCATGCGCCAAAGTGCAGCATTTGCATTCTTACGCATGAAAACGGCAGTGTTGCCTTTTCCTACGGCCCATGAAGCGGCACATCATTTTTTTCCGGAGTTCATTGGCTATTCAATGCAACAGTAGTCATCGGGATCTGTCCCTATTGGCTGAAGTCATTCAGCCCTGTTGGAGGGTATGTTCTCGTTCCAAAGTCGCCGCTCATTCGCTATTACAGGCGGCAGCCCGGGAAAGGGAGCTTGTGATTGGTCCCATGAGCTGTCAATTGAAAGGTCAGAGTGCAGCGGCTATTTTGTGAACTAATCGAGCATATACGCATATATTGACACCTCCCTTGTTTAACCCCCCCCCCCACGGCCCGTGGGCGGGCCGTGCCTGCATTGTACACCTTTGGGGTTCATTATGTTCTATCCATTCACTTGTATTATCAGTTTTACCACCTGTTTCTGAGATTGAATGAGTGTCAATAGTGTTAACACCCACGCTCAAAAACATCTGCAAGTATATTAGAATTGCTGAATTATAAACTATACTTTAACAACTTTCTGAAGATTTACAACAGATTATATGGATAAAGACATGGGCCAAGTAGTCCTTCGGGCAGCCAAGTAAAAAAAAAAAAACATTCATTTTGGCTGCTTCTGTACAGTATAATTATGAACTTTCCCCTTGGCTGTAATGCAAAGTAGACATGGATGGAGCAGAGCTACACTGAAATGTCTGTCTGTGCCCACATGCCACTTAATAGTTGTGGTGTATTCACTTAATAACTCACAGGACGCAGTCACTCTTACTGCACATTGCATTTACTTAGCTCGTGGCAAAACCCGGAAGTCAGTACATATCCCAGCATCCTCTGGTACACTCAGGTAACTACGGCACAACCAAAGTCACAAAATACAAAACTCAAAGTTTAATACATCACATCACCCCTCTTTTTAAATGAAAGTACTCTTTTGTTACTCCATATTCTGCATTTAAATAATCAGTGCCTTGTATTATTATACAAACCTTTTTAAACCAAATATTACAATGTCTCTAAGTAGACTTAAACAAACTCCTTTGTGTTGTTTTAAATTCTGCATCTCTCTTTTTTTTTTGTTAACAGGTACAATGTGACAAAACCATACTGAGGGAACACAGTAGTTACACCATTACTACATTGACCATTTTAGCTCAACTGTAACCTAGCTTTGCAAAGAACATTCTTTATCAACATCTTAAGGTTCATAGCGCTCAGGTGGCTTCCTTTCTCGGCCTGAGCGGCGCATTGTCTGAGATGCTGCTGGCACCTCTGCACTGTCCACGTGCACAAGATCAGCACTGGTTGACACACTGTCTTGGAGCACATTAGGTTGGGTGGACGTGTTGGTGTCAGAGGTCGTACAGTCAGTGTCCATGTTGAATCCATCAGCTGGGACACGAGATCTCAACTGATCCCCATGTCTCCTGTATGTTAAGTCAGTCTCTGTTCCTTGCACTTTGTAGGACACTGGTCCTGTCTGCTGCACAATAACACCGGGAATCCACTTCTCTCTTCCCCCCGCTGTATTTTGCAGATAGACAGGGTCGTCCTGGGAGAAGGGCCTGCTCACTGCCCGCTGGTCATGATAGAACTTCTGCATGTACTGCTTTTTGCGAACCGTGACAGACGTGTCAGGAAGCAGCAGGTCCAGGCGAGTTCGCATGCGTCTGTTCAGGAACAAGTCTGCAGGTGACTGACCAGTGGTGCAGTTTGGTGTACAGCGGTACTGCATCAGGAACACACAGACTCTGTCCTCAATGTCCAGTGTGGTCTGAGAAAGCTTCTTCATGCCATTTTTAAACGTCTGCACATACCGCTCCGCCAGACCATTAGAAGCAGGATGGCCAGGGGCGCTTGTAGAATGCAGGATTCCATTCTGACACATGAAGTTCTTAAACTCTGCAGATGTGAACTGGGTTCCGTTGTCAGTTACAACATGCTCTGGAAGACCATATGCAGCAAATAGTCTCCTCAGTCTTGTGATGGTGGCTTGTGAGGAAGTGCTGGACATTCTGAAAACCTCTAGCCACTTAGAGTAGGCATCCACAACTATCATGAAGGTGTGACCTAAGAAGGGGCCTGCAAAATCTATGTGTAGCCTTTTCCAGCTCTGCCCTGGAAATTCCCAAGGATGTAAAGGCACTTGCCGAGGCATCCGTTGCTCCATCTGACAAGACTCGCAGGATTTGCAGACCTGCTCCACCTCTGTGTCAACCTTGGGCCACCACACATATTTGCGTGCTAGGGCTTTCATCTTCACAACTCCTTGATGCCCAGAATGTAACTCCTTCAACACAATTTTCCTCTGTTTCTCAGGTAACACCACTCTAGTGCCCCAGAGTACACACCCACGTTCAGCTGACAGTTCATATCTGCGTGTGTGGAATGGTTTCAGACTATTGTCCACATCATCAGGCCAACCGTTCATAATGTATTTCAGAACCTTGGCTAGCACACTGTCTGTGCGTGTGGCACGTGCGACTTGATCCGCATTCAATGGTGCTTGCATTAAATGTTCAGTCAATATTGCATGAATGTTCTCTGATATGGCGGCTGTCCCAACATCACTTATGTCAGGTAGTGGGACTCTGGACAGCCCGTCTGCATTGCTGTGTTTCTCTGAAGCACAGTACTCGATGCAATAGTCATAAGCAGAGAGAATGATAGCCCACCTTTGAATCCGGGCGGCAGCCATAGTAGGCAGGCATTTGTGTTCTCCAAAAAGAGTCAGCAAAGGCTTATGGTCAGTGACAAGCTTGAATTTCCTCCCCCATAAGTATTGATGGAACTTTTTGACTCCGAAAATCAAAGCCAGTCCCTCTTTTTCAATCTGAGAGTATTTTTTTTCCGCTGGAGCCAGCGTTCGTGACGCATAAGCAATGGGACGGATCTCTCCAGTTGGCATCTCATGTTGAATGACAGCTCCTATGCCATAAGCTGATGAGTCACAAGCCAAGGTGAGAGGTAGGTTAGGGTCATAGTGCACGAGAATCTTGTCACTTGTGAGCAACTTTTTGCACTCTTCAAAAGCCTTTTGCTCTGATTTCTTCCACACCCATTCAACCTCATCTTTCAACAGTCTATAGAGCGGAGCTAGTACAGTGCTCTGGTTAGGCATAAATCTTCCATAATAGTTCACTAGCCCCAAGAATGCTCTCAGTTCTTTCACGCAGGAGGGTGCTGGTGCCTCATTGATGGCTTTTATCTTGTCTGGAGATGGGTGAATGCCCTGGCTGTTCAAAACATGTCCCAAGTATTCAATCTGCTTTTTACCAAATTCACATTTGGATTTCTTGACTCTCAAGCCGTTCTCTTGGAGCCTCTGTAGCACTTTCTGCAGCTTTTCCAGATGATCTTGTTCAGATTTTCCTGTAACTAACAGCTCATCCAAATAGACGACAACATCCAGATCTTTCATGAGATTTTCCATAATTCTTTGAAAAATGGAAGGCGCTGAGCTGACGCCAAAAGCCAGTCTATTGTACACAAATAATCCTCGATGTGTATTGACAGTCAGTAGTTTCTTTGACTCCTCGTCCAGAAGGACTTGCTGATACGCAGAGGCGAGATCAATCTTTGAAAACACAGTCCCACCACTGAGTGTGGCCATTAGCTCCTCAATTCGGGGCAGGGGATAGGTCTCCGTAGTGGCAGCCTGATTCACTGTTAATTTGTAATCCCCACACAATCGAATTGTGTTGTCTCTTTTCACTACAGGTACCACCGGAGCAGCCCACTCACTGTGTTTGACAGGTGATATTATACCAGCCTTCTCCAGTCGGTCTAGCTCAGCGTCCACTCTTGACTTCATGGCAAATGGCAATGGGCGGCTCTTACAAAATTTTGGGCTAACATCAGGATTTACAATTATTTTTGCCGTAATGCCCTTTAATGTGCCCAGTTCGTCTTTAAATACTTCAGGGTGCATTTCCAGCATATCTCCGATTGATCTTGGTTGCTGCATTTCACTGACATGTTTTATTTCTTTCCAATCCAGGATTATCTTTTGCAACCAGTTCCTGCCACACAATGCTGGACCTGCACCTTTAATCACAATCAGGGGCAGCTGTTCTCTTTGTTGTTTGTAGCCCACAACAACTTCAAATTGCCCCAACACAGGCATCACTTCTCCTGTGTAAGTCTTCAGCTTGATGCTGGCATTGCCTAGTGGTTGCCCTGGGAACTTCGCCTGAAACAGTTTTTCTGAAATAATTGTCACCGCAGCCCCAGTGTCAATCTCCATCTCAATGTCTTTGTCATTCACCATAAAGTTCGCTCTGAAAGCTTGTTTACACTCCTGGGCGCTCGTTAGTGTAAACATGGGCAGCTCAGTCTCTTCTGCCTCCACATACTTTGTGCTCTTTTCAGAATGTCTATAACGTTTTTTGTGTGTTTGAGCAGTTGTCATTTTTCCTTTACATGCTCTCTTAATGTGTCCCGTTTTTCCACAACTGTGACATTTTAAATCTTTGAAGTGACAAACATCTGCACTGTGGTTTTTACCGTTACATCTGTAACACTTCCTCCCCGCTGAGTTGGAGGCTCGCGCCTCCACGGCGTGCACCGGCTCCGCGCGCGGCTCCTGCCTCCGAAGCTGCTGCGCGTCCTTCTCCGCCGTCTCCATATTCAGCGCGACCTCGAAAGCCCGTGCAAAAGTCAGGCGGGGCTCGGAAAGCAACCGCCGCTGGCAGGCCTCATTGCGGATCCCACTCACGAACTGGTCCCGTAGCGCGTCGTCCAGTGTTGCCCCGAACTCACAATGCACCGCACACTGCTTCAGCTCAGCAGCATAGCTCGTCACAGTCTCATCCATCCTCTGGTTGCAGCGGTTAAAACGGAATCTTTCCGCAATTAACAATGGCTTGGGCTCAAAATGAGCAGTCAGTATGTCCACAATTTGGTCATAAGTCTTATCTCCGGGCTTCTCCGGCTGCACCAGGTTTCTTAATAGTCCATAAGTTGTTGCTCCCATGACGGTTAGCAACGTAGCCACCTTCTTGTCATCGTCGATGTCGTTCGCGGTGAAGAAGTGTTCCACCCGCTCGACATATGCTGACCATGGCTCGGTCTTCGGGACAAACTCTCCAATATTGCCTATCAGCAACGCCATAATGTCCAAATTGTCCTCGTCGCCAATTTTCTGTGGTGTATTCACTTAATAACTCACAGGACGCAGTCACTCTTACTGCACATTGCATTTACTTAGCTCGTGGCAAAACCCGGAAGTCAGTACATATCCCAGCATCCTCTGGTACACTCAGGTAACTACGGCACAACCAAAGTCACAAAATACAAAACTCAAAGTTTAATACATCACAATAGTTAATGTTTTATTTAGATGCTTTAGTACTATTGAGACATTTGCAGTCATTTGTTTCCAATGGAAGACAAGCATTTTGCTGTATCATGTAATGCAGCTTATCACTTATTCTATTCCATTGATGTTTTCTTCAGCTGGATCTAAGCATACTTCTACGGTGTGTACTTTGTCTTTTTAACATCATGACTCTGTGACTGAGATAGACTGAAAACTTTTTTCTTTTCTTTTTCTTTTTTTTATTGTACTAGAAAATGATTTTGGTAACAGCTGCCACTAACATTACTGTGTCGGATTCATTCATTTCCCGCCCCTGCTTAGTCACAAAAGGGTGTCCTTGCCTAGGACTCCTGGGTAAAAATCAGTATGAGCAAATCAGAATCAAAACAGTAAAAATGTAGTTGAAAGGGCAGAATGAATTGTAGTTTATTAAATAGGGAAGAATAGTATAGAATGGAAAGAGCAAAGAGATGAGTCTCTGAGCTCAGCTAGTTAGTTCTAAATGCATCAAGAGGCCCTTCCTTGACTCAGGCGGTAAATTAAGGGGCAAGGCCCATTTTCCTCAGTGGGAGCCTTAACAGGAATTCTTTCATGCGTGGAACTGAGCGGCCTGATGGGTTTTAGCCTCAAACTGTCAAAGCATTTTGGAGGGGCGGTGTGGTGGGGATGGGGGGGTGGGGGGGGGGCATCCGTTTTCTATGCTATGCAAATTTAACAGGGAGGAAATGTACATGAGCAGCAGAAAAGTGACCTTCTGTCAGAGGAAAAGCAAGTGTTTGTGAGTGTCATTCATGCATGTGTGTCTTATTAGATATTTATGGGTGAGCTGGGGTGAAATTGTTCTCATGGTAAACTGACAAAGGTTTTTGTTTTGAAAGGCATATCGAGCAGATAATCACCAATTTCATTATTGATTCTGTTGCAGGAGTGTGGTTAATGGGTAAATACTTAAAAAGGGAGGGCTGGGGGGTCCTAAACTATAGAGTGGCCATGACTAGACAATTTGAGGGGACTCCACATGACATACTATAAATATCCTGTTTGCATGGGCCAAGATCCATCACACCAGTCAACAAAAGTTAAACACCCCAGGTTTTTCAAAATTATTTTATAATGCTCCATGAATCTAATAATGAAAGGAAGAGAAATCTCATAAAATCTGATAGTGTTTCTCTTATGAGTTCTATTGGCGGTGAATTTATCCAACAGCTGGGACCCGTTGAATGAAACCTGCAAGGACTCATTTGTGTTGAATATCAATTCAATGCTCAAATGCATTTCTGAAAGTAGGGGCAATTAACAGGCTAATTATCAGGACCGTGGAGAACATTTTAATCAGGAGAAAGAGCTTAAGTGAAATAGTGTTGTCAACGTTGGCTGAGTCAGGGTAAGCCAAAGAGGGAAATGTCTTTGATTGTTGCAGCCAGGACTTGACCTTTGTCAAAAACTTGTGAAAGTGAAGTTACTTTGGAAATGCTGCATGGTTTTGGTCCAATTCACTTTCCATAAATGACTAATAATGCATCCAAGACCTTTGGCCTACTACTGTCTCACAAGGCTGACAGTCTACAGTCGGTCCTAGCAGCTCTGCACAGAGTGGTGCTTTCAGGCAAATGCTAATGTCAGCGTTGCAGCTGTTCATGTTAGTTGTGACTACCTCATTGTAGCGCATTTGCATGTTCAGTTTGTAAATTAAACACAACATACAACACAGCTAATTTACATGTACAGTGAACAGAAGCTGATCAATCTCCCCTTGCTATTGCCAAAGTCTATGCTTTTACTAACATTTGACTAGAACTCTGTCTGAATTAGCATATGTTTTTTTTTAGTTCTGAACCTAAACATGTTTTATAAAGTTACAGTGGCTTTGACCTTTAACTACCAAGTTCGAATCAGTTCCTCCTGGAGCCTAAATGTATATTTGTGCCCAACTTGCATAAATTCCCAAACATTTTTTTTTTTCAAACAGTTATCAGGTAAGACATTTTTTTCTCCAATATTCAATTAAATCTGGATGGCCGCATTGATTAGCATTCTGTTCCCTGGGCCCAACCAGTCTCTCATTAACTGTGCTGATTCCTTATGATCTGCTGCCAAATGATACCGGCCAAGGTGAAAAGTTGAGTTTGGGGTGGAGCATGCATCCATTAGGCTTCAATGAAAACACTTGACCACTTCTGGCACTGCACAGGGACCAGATAAAAAAAACAAATACGCTGGACCTGGAGGGAAAATGGAAATCCGTACCTCTCAAAGGTTTAGTTCCAGTCTCAGGCTATAGAATATATATAGAAGCCTCATGTAAATTTGTCTCACGAGGTCAAACAATGTTTGTTTTTTTCCCATAATATTTATACCACAGTGCGATGCATTAATGTATTTATACATCTTGTCTGCAGAATAGCTGTATTGGCATAGGCACTGAAGGAGAAATTTATCAGCCTGTTGGCAGTAACCTGTTCCATTCAGCTGTAAATTTAGTTAAGCCTGATGGACTCGTTCCTGCTTTGTCCGTAATTTACCTTCTCTCATTTTCATACTGTAGCAGCTACAAGCCCTGGAGAAATAGTTAAACATGAGCACTGGTTTAACGCAGTAGACTCTCTGTTCATTCTGCTTAGCAAACATGAGTATAGCCAGCTATCAGATGTCAACATCCATCTCTTCATTATGTCATTATAAACCACGTGAGACTTTCTCCCTGCAGTTGCCTTGGATTACATTCTCTGTCCAGACAAACCATACAGCATTTTCCACAGAGATAAACTGATTTTTCACTCATATTTTTCCACTATCCCTTACAGAGAGGCTAAGGTGGTCAGACATCCATGTGGAGCTGAGACTAGACCTATTCCTTCACAGCTAAAAGAGCCGGATTTTGATCAGTATGCCTCTTGAGGACCTTCCTCGAGGTTTTCCAACTGGCAGGAGACCACTGGGTAAGACCCACATCATGATGGAGCGATTAGATATCTTAGAATAGCTCAGGATCCCCCAGAAGGGGCTGGAAAACAGTGTTAAGGACAGGACATCTGGACTACCTTGAATAACCTGCTGCCATAACGACCCAGTCATAGATCAGTGAAAAAAATGAGTGGATGAATGGTTGTGATGGTATAATGAAGCGCTAATATGGAGGAGTTTGGAATAGATAAATGAATCAACAAACATCAGGTTTCAACATGGGGGACTGTTATTTTTTTATTTTGCTGCGTGCCCTACATTTGACTTGTTATGTTGTCAGGTGAGAAAATAATGAATCCACACTCCTGTATTTGCTATATGGCAAAAAAAGAAGTACATTTTCTTTTCAAAACTCTGATCAAACAGAAGTTTGAGCTCTGTGGCCAATTTTACCTCCAAATAGTTCTATATTGAGCATCTCGTCTTTCATTATACATCAATATCCAAGCACTAACAAGCTCTAGCAGTTCTTCCCCCCCTCATTCAGGCTTCATCTCCCTAAAATTTATGCGGATAATTAAGCACTGGGGACACAATTAAGCAGACAGGTATGTGTGCCTTTGAGTTAATTGACTGATTTAAAGAGGGTAAGTGTACAGAATAATGTTATCTGCTTGGTTACTCATACTCGGCGGCTGAATGTCCACACTGGGAAAATCATTTATCTTTTGATGACACATACACTGACCTGTTGTAGTCTGGAGAAGAAAACAAAAGTTATAAATGCCCAGTAATCAGACAGGAAATGGCATCCTCACACATAATAATTATGCCTCTTTGCTGAAGCGTAGATATCAACAATGCAAATTTTCGAGTATAATACTCCAGTGCAAGAGTCGATCTATTTAAAATGCTAATTTATGCTATAAATTATTAAAAAGGGTGTGTTACATTAGTGCACAATTAATCAAATCTACACCTGATTAAACATATGTTTCAGGCTTAGGTTTACAACACATTACCTCAAACAATACAATTTACAGTTTATTTGCATTTTGTGAGTTGTGGGTGTTTTAGTCATATTTTGCAATGCCCCCTCACCTTTTATTGAAATGCTGCAACTAATTCTAACACTCAGGAATTATTTGGCAAAGGGGCTCCTTTTTTTCTCACATGGCAATCATCTCTCTCCACAGTGAATCATTACTTATTGCATGTGACACACTATTATGTACAGTCTACATGGACAAAGTCCTGATTGTGTTTCGCTCTGTTTATTGAACCATGTGTGGCCTTTCAGTGATAAAGGACCTTCATGCTGTGGGATCAATAAAATAATACTGCTACTACTAATGCATTATAGATGTTTGTCTTTCTCTAGGTTAGTACTGTACCAAGCATGGGTGCAAACAAGTCAAATCTTGTCTGGCGTCATGTATGGAAAATTTTGTTTACCAGAAAGATCATGTGATACCATATCAGGTCACATATGCAAAAATGATAATGTTAATAATATGATTTTATATAGGTCATAGGTAACATTATGTTTAATTATGTTGATGTCCAAAGCACAAAAGATTATATAATTTAATTTTATGTTCCTGTGTTAAATTGGACTTGCATTCTCACTCCATGTCTTGTCTTCTTAAATAAACATAGTTTCCAGCAATGAAAAAACGATTATGGGTCCATCATGGCACCTTATTCCTGGTATTTGTTTCTATCTGCAAATCCCCAAGTCATTAAAAGACTGCAGAGGGAAGGGAAAGATGTTCTTTGTTTGACTAAAGTCACTATCAGGCCTGCATATAAATAAGTCTTTCTATCCAGATCAGCATGCCACTTGGACGCCCCCATTCCTGTCTCATCAGCATTCAAATAAAGTGAGTCAGACACTTCCTGGTGTAGAAAACTGTCTGTAACACTTAATGTCATTAAGCAACCCAGATCTGACACTGAGTAGACATTTGCACAGTGAGATGGTGGTTTGGAATTTTTGTTTCCAACTCCTTTTATATACTGTATGCCTCTGTGGATATGGACACATCAGCTGAGTTATTCAGTTTAGAAAGCCATGTTATCAATAATAATTATGTAAAAAAAATAAATATATATAGTTGCTTTGTTTGTGAATGTATCTGTTTATTTGCTGAGCAATTATAGTCCCTGCACACTTACTCCCAGCTTGAGCATTGATTAAAGTGTGAGTGAATAGGACTGACATGTCAGTAATGCAGACTATCCACTGTGAAACGCTCCTGTTTTCCATTCGTGGGTGAAAGTAGCAGACACATGCTTGTCTTCTAATTGATTATAAAGCTGCTTATAAACAGACTTGTGCAAAAACACATCTGGCTTCTCAGGAGTGTGACTACAATTCAATCAAGAGTACCTCCTGCAGTCTCCAAACATGGACAGAGCTGGTTTTATACACATTGACTTCAACAGTTTATTTAACTAGGAACTCCTTGTGAGCTTTGAAGAGTTCATGATTTTAGTTAGCTGGTTTCATATCTAATGTATTCTTGAAGATGAAGAGAGTCTTGGAGCTTTGCTGCACTTTTACACTTTCTTATATTTATGTATTTTCTCTTCTTTGCCAACATCCCAAGGATAATAAAGCTTGTACCCATTTAAATAATTGCCGCATATACACCTCATGGGGTCTTAGTGACAGTGTTTTCCTGTTATATCAAAAGAAAATACCATTCAATATAACTCTCCTCAGATGTTATTCTTATGGCCAAGGACAGCTTAACAATTATTTTTGAACATACATAAACAGTGTCCTTAACCTAGAAACAAGAATTTAAACTATAACCTACTGTGCAAGTATATAACAACAACAAAAAATATGAGGCTGCAGCTTATGATTGAGTGGCAGTTTCCGAATAAAAAGCGCCATCAAAAAATGTCACCAAATAAAAAAAAGCATTAGAACAATAATATCTACAGTACTAGAAATTCAACTAAAAGAAAAATATGTTTGATGTTAGTTACAGTGACATTTTCCATGACATAGCCTATGTATATAAATCTAAGTGAACACACCAACACTCATATCACAACAACCTCCTGGACTCTCCTCCATCTTCAGGATTTAAGGGAAAAAAATAAATGTTGAACGCTGCACATCAGATACAGTAACAAGTCAAGGGAACCCACTGCTCCTCACAAAAATACCGCTCCTTCCAGCTTTAAAGCCTAAGCCTGTAAACAGTGTCCTCGATCCTTCAGCTCATAGTAATTATCGGTCTATTTTGAAGTTAAGATTTCCTTGGGAAAGTGCTCGAAAACGTGCTCTTCAAACAGTTAGGTGGAAAGGCACATCATCAGAACACTTCACTTATGGCCCTGGGCCCACTACAACACAGACAACACTTGTGAAGGTGGCCAATGATTTGAGAATCACAACCAATTCCAAGAAGCTCTCGGTTCCTGACTGTTGCAATAGGATGAAATTCTGCTTTGTATCTCACAAGTAGGGCTGCGTTTTTAATTGGTTGAGATTATTTCTACTTCAAAACAAGGAGTGTGGTTACTTTTAAATAACTAAAGCCCTTACTTAATGAAATCCCCCAGGGCTCTATGCTTGGACCACTTTAATCAGTTTTGGTAAACTGTGCATAGACTACACAATTTATCAATTCTATGAGTGGACTGCACAGACCTTTAAAAGTCAGCAAACAGTTAAGCTTCAGCTTGGATCGTTTTCTATAATCGTATACATTCACTGACAGACATGACGTACAGCCTCTTGAAGATAAATACGTAATTTTTTCCCATCACTGGTGTTTAGGTAGTTTCTAAAACCTGAGATGAGTTGTGAGGCAGCTTTTAGCACTTATGGCCTCAGGCCATGGCACAGTCATACTGAAACTATCAAGGCATTGGAAACCATTGACATTTTTAAACAAAGAATGAAAACACTTGTTTAACCTTGCTTTAAGCTATGAAGCATTGAACACTTCCTTCTGTCACCTTTCATTTCCTTTATTCTGTTTCTTTATTCATTCGGTCTATTGTGGTTTATTCCTACTTTTACAGAAAGAAAAGTTGCTGCCATGGTTTCTGAAGAAAAGTTTCACGTACACCTCCACTCCCTAACGCACCCAAACAGTGAAACAGTCTCTGTACATTTGCTTTCCCTCTTTTGTCTTAGCACGTGAGCACAAATGAGTCACTGTACAACATGCACTGCCTACATTTTGTCTATACAGCATCGATAATAGAAAGAAATGACCATGATCATTATGTGTAATTTGTTTTTACAGTAGGTGTGATTTCAGCTGTGATAAAAAAAAAAATCATCAGTCCAACCAATCCTGCATCTCTTTGCAAACAAGAATGCATAACTCATTTAAGCTAAACTCCCCCATTACAGCATTGCTAAGAAATGATTTGTAATTCATAGCAGCATTTAACATTTATTAACAAGCCCGTAAGTGACTAATAATGTAAGATTGCATTTGAAGTGTTTAGGCTTACCATTTGTTGAGTGGGATGCTCGCAATTAAGTAAGCTTGTGGGAAAGTTGAAGTGATTCATGCTGCCTCAAGTTGCAGTAGCTCAGAAAGGGTATTGACTAAAAGGACAAATTCATGTTATTACAGTCTCACATGTGATCTAAGAGGTGCAGTGCAACACCTCAGACCGAAAACCTCTGTAGTAGTAGGGCCCCGTTTGGTGAACCGTTTATGTGCTTTATATTTGTAACCTGTTCAAGATCTAAAGGGAGCTGTTGTTATTTCAATTTTGCATATTGATTGAACTGTGCAAGAGCCATACAATAACTTATTCCAGTATAATCTTATTTTAGTGTGGACATTACATTACAGTAAGTACTCACTGGGAGATTTAGCAATGAATTTTATTCATGTTGAGCAAAGCCTGTTCACCAGGATCTAGAGGAATGATGACAAGAAAGTGGAATGAAGCCTACCAAATATGCTAGTATTTTGTTCCGCATGTTTGTGAGGCCTAACACAAACATGATTATTTGAGAACTTAATGTGATTAACTTGTGAGAATGTAAACCTCTGTGGACCTTGAAGAGGAAGAGCTGAATCAGCTGTAATCGGATGGTTTTAGTCAAACATGTTATGCATGAATCCTCCTCTTCCTTTGGTCCTACAGTGAGAGCGAGGGAAAAAGATCATGCTTATGTGGGTTATTTTTATTAGCTGTGGCAAGAGGGATAATAAGAGTGTTGGTTATTTTCTGCACTTGAAACAGCCTGCCTAAATTTTAACTGATGATTATAATTACAATTCATCTGTGCTGTACTGCAGGGCTTGGCAGATTTTACCAAGATAAAAGTATCACCAAAGTCATAAAGGCCAAAGTTAAAAGTTAGTTGATGGTTGAACTAGGTTTGAACCAATGCAAGACAAATACATATACAAAATTGTGTTTTCTGAGCCGTTTGAAGTACTTCCCAGCAAAAAGAAAATGTTAAAATGTTGATTTGATACGCTGCAAAGGTATAATCATGTGTAACAGGCCTGTTAACACAGTAAGAAGTCACACTTGCTGTTTAAACAGACAGAATTAGCTCAATCATACTTTTGGAAAGTCTGTCCTGCGCAACTATAGCACCTTCCACTTCTCCATTTTCCCTTACGCACCATTCACTGTTTCGCTGGCACTGCAAATGTGAATGAGCATAGGTGGAAAGCATATACTGACTTCCCAAAGTGCTCATGGGTCTCCAAGGATACACTACTGTATACTGAAATAGAACTTCATATGCACCACTATACAGTGCTCTTGGAAAGTCCAGTCAATATTTGTGAACAACTTGTCCCAAAGCTAGAATCTGGGAAGGCAAGTGTGTGTTATTAGACTAGAAACTGTGTCCATGTTGCTGAAAAACGTGTTGTTAGCAATCACAGCAGCCACAGATTCAGACGTCTTTTTGTGCTGAAAACAAATATGTGACTATAGTTTCTAGTTTATGATAAGCAAGGTTGCTAAATTCATTTCAATGTCAGACACTGTCATTATGGATGTGTTGATTGTGTTGCCAGTAGTCATTATTTTATTAAAGACTTTTTTTAAATTTATTTACAAACTTACACATTCACAAACTACTTTTTTATTATTGAAAAAAGCTATAGCTTCTCCATAGAGCAAAATAGAAAGCCATTATGTCTTGAAGGGATTTCTTGAAGAGCAGGCGCTTCTTCTCCTTCTCCCATCTGTTCCTCCTTCCATTTCATGACATGTTACGGGTCACTGCAGTATTACTACACTGAGGTGCCAACAAGCATATCATTTTCCATTAAGATCCCTCTCAATGGTTGCAGTGGCATTATTGGGAGAAAGAGCATACAGAGAGTAATGGACCTAAAGTGATGGCTCTGTCAAACAGACAGTGGTGGAAAGTACCCTATACAGCTGTAATAGACCCAAGTCGTTCTGAATAGCAGGCAGTGGAGAATAAGGAAATTACTTTGCCACAATAACAGGTCACTTCAGAGTTTATGGAAATTATTTGGTTTTGAACTGAGAGAGCAAACCAAAGAAAATTCAACATGTTCTTATATTTCACTCTGTAAAACTTTTAACTAAAGAAATCAAATGATTTGGATATTTAAAATATTAAACTTATTGATTCTATCTTATTGTGTCAATAGAAATCTATAATTGTGCAATAATTCACTGATGAATTCTGACCCCAAAGCTCACCATCACATTTGTGTGAGAAAGATTTACACCACATGGCACTTGCTGTAATAGGCTTGTCCACAATGTCCAGCAGTGATTGATCCTGGCCATCATGCCTTACGTGTAAAAGTACTTTGATTTACACTTTGTTAATTTTTCACAACCATGCAGAGGCTAGGCAAGTGTTCTCTGGGCCTGATAGTGAACCCAAAAAATATGAACCCTTGCTTGTGACTTATGGGAGAAAGTGGCTTAATAAATGGTCATAACTGTTGCCTGTATGAAATCATACATGAAGAAATATATTATGCTTTCTCTTGGCCTGCCAAATGATGACATGTGAAGCCCCATTACAGAAGCTGGTAGTGTTAACAGCTCATGACGGGCTGCAGTGGAGTACTTATTTTCAACACCTGTACTCAGATTAAGCCCTTTGTAGAGAGGGAAACATGATGATGGTGTTCAACTGAGATGTGTACTAACAACCTTATGGACATACTGTAACAAGTCTCATCTTTTCATGATGTTACTCAATGTTTTTTTCCTGCTTTTCATCAAAGCAGCATATTTAATTGATTTAAACATGTTTTTTTTAAAGCTTTGTTGTGGCTGATGATAACTCTTTCATACACAGGGATCATCCATGGATATACTATATCAAGAGAGGTAAATGTGCTATTAATTATATCCTATATCATTAATAAGGGTTTTCTGCCATAATTGCTCTGCATTTTTGGTGATTTTGCACCATGTTAAACCAGGTTACACACGAGAAACTAGAAACTAAATATTTTATTGATTAAACTTGTTCTTTTTTTTTAAACTACCAAAATTCACATAGATTCCAGTCAGGCGCCAAGTTAAAATTAATTGAATCCTACATTATTCCTCTGAAAAAATGATGAATGATTAGTTAAGGGTTAAATTTGTTTCTGTTGGAGCCCCATTAAGAGGGAGAGTAATGTGAATATGGCTTTGGTATTATGCAACAGATAGCCTTAAGCCTTGGTTAATGACCCAGGTTTGATTCCCAAGTGCAAACCGCAAAACAGCTGATTTAAAATTTAAAGTGTTGACTATAAAACATTCATACCTCTGGGCACACATGATGTTGAGCTGCTGTCCAACACTTACTTACTGGATGAATATCTGATTAAGGATGGGATGCTTCCTCTACTTATTTAGTTAGAAAAACTGTACATAGTTGCAGTTGAGAAAAAGGACACATCTATATTTCATATAATTATATTTTTTTGTGTTTGTACTGTATGTGCGAAAATTGCCTGCAAATATCCATTCATCCAGTAAAATGTGGCCCAACCATGTTGTGTCATGTGCTGCTGCGTAGCTTTAGGTTGCCTTTTGATCCCTTATTCTCTTTCTCCCATTATCCGCCCCTTTCATTTTATGCAACACACACACACACACACACAATAAACGGCAGTATAATTAACAGTCAGCATTTCAAGACAAGTAGTCATCCCCTCATTACAGGGCAGCTCCATTGCTCAGAAGGATACACACTCACACCCACATGAAAACACACACATGAGCACACAGTTTGCAAAGGCACAATCTCACTCAACAAAGAAAGAAATAAGAGTTGGTGACAAATGGATGGACAGCATCTGTTTCTCAGTGTCAGTTGGCAGCCTGGTGCTAATTGCAAATGCCAGAAGATACAAAACCGTGGCAAAGGTCTCCAGCAAACTTCTCCTCTGCTCTGTTTCTTTTCTCCTCCTTTTCCTTTCTTTCTTCCTTTCATTCCCTCTTAATGCTCCAGGGGTAAACAAGCAAGAGGGGCCAGTGGCTAGAAAAATCACATTATATGAAGCGCTTCATGCTATCACAAGTGTGTGTGTGTATGTGTGCGTGTGTGTGTACGTATAATGAATCCCAACCACAGGCTTTCTTTGCCCCAGTCACATCTGAATGTGTCTCTGATATGTTAGGAAGCACATGTTAAAGACATAATTCCTACAGGGAGGATTTATCAGTTTATCACCTCATATATAGAGCTTTTGGCAACCTACAGTAGGTGAGATACTGTACTTGTTTTTTCTTATTAATGTACATACCTGCAAAAAAGAAAAAAAAAACATGAGAGTGGCTGGGACATTTGTGTGCAACCTATATTATTTCAATATCATACAACTTTCCTCCATAAATTCCACATCATTGTTTCTTCTTCCAACACATCAAAGTTAATAATGCTCTTTTTGCATTTATAGTTTGATGAATTGTCATGACTGTGGAATTGGTACTGCCTCCCTCCTCTGTTCATACCTGTGGTGAACCTAACATGACATTGCACCAAATTTACCCATTTCATGTTAATAGCAGTTGTGTTAATTTTGCCTAAATATCTAATTTATGTGTTCATTACTCTGGATAGCGAAGGAGCAAAAAGCGATCATCCTTGATACCCTCTGTGTTCGTTTACCATTTAATTTCATGCAAGTAATTTATCGAGCAGATGTTTTCAATGACTCCTAAGATTAAGTATCTGTGATTATAAATGAGACTTTATCATTCGTGAAAAGATTTGTGTGGTGGGGAAATAAAAAAATAATAATGTTGTTTCCTGTGGGGGTAGATTAATCATAGGTCAAAACAAAAGTCCACATCATGTGAAAATGTTATATTAGGGTCATTCAAGGATGACAAATCTGTTGACAAAGGCCAATGGTGTAGGGAAAGTTTGTTTTTTCTCTGTAAGCACAATCTATCTTAACTATGGTGGTTTTGCTGACACTAGCAGCATCATGGAGGTTGATTAAGGTATGGGATAAGTGATATCTGAGAAAGTAATGTTATAGACCCAGGAAGCTATTTGCTCGCTAAATGTTACTTTTTGCTATAATCCTTACTGAGAACACAATTGATTACTTCAACTGGAAAGTTACAAGCCAATTTACACTGATGGTAATGCAGTGCCATACATGTAATTGTGGTAAAGACCTGTTTAGATCCTATTGAAAGATGGAGTGCAATCTCTTTTCTTTATAGTATCCACATACGGAAACTATACATTATGACCATGATTTGGGGGTCCTCATTGGGAGGTCAACATAGATGAATGGGTCAACAAAAAGCGGGGGTTTCACTTAGTAGAACAACTGTAAGGGTGAATTCCAATCCCCCCCTTAGCCCTCGCCCTTGGCCCTAACCCTTCGTTTTGCACGTTCATGTGAAGTGGTAGGGCTGTCCCAATACTCGTTCAGACGAGGGTTAGGGGGAAGTGGTAGAGCTATCTGGCCCTCGAAACTGAGCTTTTTCAGGGGCACACTACAGACCGAGGGCTATGAAGTTTCCCAGAATGCATCTTGCGGCAACCGGTCCGGCAGCTGTTTTATTTCTCACTGTAGTGCTGTTATTATGTCGTTTTGTTAGGTTTTAATATTTTTTCATGTGAGAAAGTAGCTGTTTAGATCCCCAATGTGCGGTCGGTTTATCCAAATGATGGCTGTTTAGACGTTTGCTCCGATGTCTTTGGGAGAAGTGAAGCTCCGCGGTGGAGCCTCCACCTGTGGAGCAGATCAGCGGCTCGTCACAGAGACACCACCCCGTCCGGAGAGCTTGTCAGCCGGCCAACCTCCCGACACAATACCGGTAGAAAAGACCATCGCTAATTCACTTACTCGCAGGTTTTTAAAGGTTTACCGCCGGGTAGTTACATTCTTTTTAGGAGATAAATGCTGGTCTCATTGATGAAATGTAACAACTGTGGCAGTCGCATTAATTTGTTTGAATTAAAATTGAAGCTGTGTGTTTTGGACACATGAGCAGCGCTGCCATGGGGGCTCTGGAGCCTACGTACAGAAATCCCCACAGCTAGACGTCAATAAATATTTTACAATGAACCGATCAGTCTTAATTAAATTTTATTTTATTTTATTAAGTTAGCGTGGTTTTGAATGCAGGATTTGTGGCAAAAGCTCATCATGTCTGCTTATGTGAACGCCAGCAGAGACTACTGATGATGACGTATGTGACTGTTGAAGTGGTGTCCCAATTCATAGGGGTTGACTTTCTACCCCTACCCCTTTTAGCTACGTTTCAAGGGCAAGGGTTAAGGGCTAGGGGTAGGGGTGGGGCTAGTAGGGATGAAAAATAGAATTGGAATTGGGCATAACTAACTTACTTTACTGTAGCCATGGCAATGAAGGTCCTTTGACTGCAGAACCTTGAAGAACATTTCTTAAGCTTAACAAGTGATTTGTATGCCTTCCACAATCCTACCCCATATACCTTCAGGTCGTTTTATTGTCACCATGACAAAAGGTCCATTCCGTATATGATGTTGCCGCTCGCATCCAAGAACACAAACCCCATACACGAATTTGGCGAAATAACTGTTAGTTGAGCAGCCGCCATTACTGCGGTGACAGCTCCCAGTCAGGCAGCGATGGGCTCTGTGCACGAAGCAGGCATTTGAATGCAAGCGCCAAGAAGTGGACCTTTTTTCTTCTGTAAAAAGGCTGGGAGGACATGTGCCGTCCTCAGCTGTCCTAATAACAGCAGAATACAACAACTTTGGACAAAACACAGCCCCTTACTTCAGGAGGACTGTCCGTGTTTAGACCATAACGTTATAGGTTCTTCTACATTACTGCAGGGAGAACAAGAACAGTCTCCAACTAACATTGATATTTCCCTGCATGATTTGTGTATGTCGGCAGTGTCAGACAATTCAGAGGAGTTAATGTGTATTTACCGAGGTTGGGTTATCAGATGACATGTTAGTGAAGATGAAGCTTTTCCCCATGTCCAAGGTTAAGCTTAAATTATTCATGGTAAGAATGTGACTGCCACACTGTCAAACTAATAAACTTTGATTAGGATTCAAATAATCAGTGACATGCAGGCATTACACAATAAAAGTAGCTGCTTTGAATGTAATAACAACTGTCATAGAATAAATTATATTTAAAAAATATGAGCAATTACAGTATGTACTAATTTCAAGGTGGCAATCCGTTTCTTACAGGCTTGTTACTTCTAATAAAAAAGTATCTGATGGATCAATTTTCATGTAAATAAGAAATATCAAGCAATTGGTGATTTGAGCTTATCATGAAATGAAGCTCGTTGTACTCTTTGTACTGTAGATAATACACTGCCTGGCCAAAAAAAAGGTCACCACCAAAAAAAAAAGGTCATACACTCTATTATACAACAAAGTTTCAATCTGATTGCTCAATGGCTCAGCATTACAGCACGGCTGACTTATCACTAAAAATATTACTGCGCCATGTCATGTTGTTTAATACATCTCCATGGCAACATGGATTTGAAACGTTATTACTCGTGAAAATAAAATCACAAACTACATTGACCTCCTGTAGGGTGTTACTGTCAGCTGCCAAAGTCACATACAACAATTACAATTGTTTTTAATATTGTAAACCTCCCCGTTACAGCCGAGAGGATTTTTCTCCCTCATGTGTGTACAAAGTCGGAGAGACACGAGTTGTGATCGCGGTGAATGTTTTTTAAAATATGGTCTGGAGCTGAATATTTCATTAGATAAAACGTAAGTGATTACCTGTATGTTTCTCTTTCTCCCTCTCTCTCCCTTGCTCCTTTGGAGCTTTTAAATAACGTTAATCTGGAGTAATAGTCTGGCTTTCTCTATCAGCTGTGTCGGCGGCACGGCGCTATAACCTCATTAAACATGCACAGTTTGCGGTTGTAGAAGCTACATCTGTGAAAGGAAAAAAAACGGCATCTTTGTTATAACTTGGGCGATCATTTGTGCAGTGTTGATTTAGTTCAGGAAAGTCCGAGACCGCGTTAAAACATGAACGTCAGCTCAGAGTTCACACAACTGGGACTAGAAAATCATTTCTGTTGCTAGGTCGTTACTAAGATTTGGACTATTTCCTGTAGTGGTGAACTACGTTCCATTACACACAGGAATCTACTGACGTGACTGGTTGTGTTTCAGGTATTAGTCAGACCCCATGTATTTCCATGGAAACGGGAAGCGCTCTCGCAAAAAACTTTAAATTTAGACGGCAAAACGTCCATCAACATGCATATATATTTAATTATACGCTTTATTATGTTGGTAATTGTTGTATAATCGCAATATTACCCTCGAGGATGTGCTTTAACGTCATTTGAGCACGACGGTGATGCGGTCAGGACCGAGGCGCTTGCGCCGAGGTCCGCAAGCATCACACCCTCAAAGCACACCCTTAAAGCACACCCTCTCGGGTAATATTGCTTAAATATTTCGTTGGACCACCTTTAGCTGTGATTACAGAATGCATTTGATGTGACATTGTTTCAATAAGCTTCTCCAATGTCACAAGATTTATTCCTGTCCAGAGTTGCATTAATTTTTCAAAGATTATCAATGGGGTGAAGGTCTGGACTCTGTTGTCACATGCACATTTCTCCCCACTATCCTTCCAGTTTTTAATAATGCATTGGACAGTTCTTAACCCAATATTAGTCTCACTAATCTGCTTTGATGTTTTATCTGCTTGATTCATGTCAATAATTTGACCCTTCTGAAACAGATTAACATCTTTTCCACAACCACAGGATGTGTCATCCAACATGGTTGTTTAATAAGAAATGAGACCGCATCAGTTAGGGTTAAATAAGTTGTTTCCAGCTGAAACATAATCATCCATGCAGTAATTATCCAATGGGAGGCCCTTCCCTATTTGTTTAGTTAAATCCAAGTGGTGACTTTTTTTTTTTGGACAGGCAGTGTATTATTGGCTTAGGAGGAGAAAATTAAACATGTGATGTCATTCAATTAGAAAACAACAACAGTATTTCCAGTTTAAATGTTACTTAAAGCCTAAGTCAGTGGAATGTTTTTGTTGATATAAGTCCTAAATAGTCCTATTTTCCGTCAGCAATCACTTCCATAGAGTGTTTGAGCTGAAACACGGGTCTCTCAGTCACTCTGCTCTGCTATAAACCAAGGAGAAAACTTTCCTTGTGGGATACAAGTGTTATCCAATGAGGAGAGAGAACGGCATGAAGGGCTGTGTGTGCAGCCAAGGGGTGCACGTGAATGTGGTGACGTAGGGACGAGGACCAATAGATCCATGACGAGGGTGGGGGCTGCTAAGTGCTAACTCATGGTGCGTTCAAGGCAACCCGTAACTCCTGCTTTTCCAAACTGTCATACCAGTTTGATCTGGTACGAGTTCACGGGTCGGAAGTTACGAGTGGCCGTTATAGTGCACTTTCACAGGCAACAGGTCGGAAAAACACGAGTTACGGGTTACCTGGAACGCTACAAAGTCGTAAGTCGTGACTTGAAGCTGTAACTTACAGTTTCAAAAGCCTTCCTGGAACGCAGCATTAGCCAAAACGACCGGATCGCTGACTTATGCTTTAATTCTACTGCAGTATATTTTAGAGGCAGTGTGCATTTATCTTTTAGCTAGTTTACGTTATGTTACTTATGTTATTCAAATAATCCTAATATCCATACAATATTCTTCTGAAATATACTATCCTGCATGATTAAGTGTATTTTATAATCCAAAAAATAAGAGCATCTTTGGTGTCATAATCATACTTAAAAGTTTTTTTGACAAATAAAAAATAAAGAAAAGAATATAATCAATTCTGTCCAAAGCTGCTTTCAGTCATTCATTTCGTATCACCATACTGCAGGCAATCCCAACCATTTTATGATTATGCATCCCATGATTACTGACATGAAAGGGCTTTAGCCACCTCATGCAGAGCTGTTCAAAGGTGAGCCACTCACAGCTTGACACCAGGAGGCTATTACAGCTCCAGGCTGGAGCACAGCAACCAGTAGCAGAAGATTTAATGACCCTGGTAATATGAGAGGAATACTGACAAATCCTGGAAATATCACTACAAAGATCACGTCTATGCCTATAGATGGGTTCTTTGATCTATAGATTAAATGCATTACCCTCCTGGTGAGCCCACAGACTTGTGTTTTCTTTTTCTTGTCAGGGGAAATGATGTGAGTTATGAGAGAATATTCTTGGATAAGAATCTGAACAACACTAAAAATAGTCTCTGGAAATAAAGCTTCAATCAGTGTACACAGAAAAACAAGTGAGTCATTCTCACTTTGTCATTGTTTCATACACAGAACAGGCACCTCTGGGCAGGTGCTTGGGCAACAAGGACAGCAAATAGATATTTGTTACAAACAGTATATTTAAACCACCACATTGTGGTAGATATTCAAGGTCCAACTCAAGTAGCTATTCATAATTCATGCAGGAGCTCAGTTACATTTCCAAAGACGTTAACATGGTGGAAAGGAGCGAGCAGTGTGCTCATAAATGATTGACAAGCCTGGACTTCACCTTCCAGCTTCAGAGTTAGCTTCACTTCTTTGGCCATATGGAAGCTCCACATGACGTCAGAACAAAACCTTGCCCTTGGGCCTGTGGCAAGAAGTTGAGTGACATTTAAGCTTCAGCTTTATGAACAGTCAGAGATTTAGTCATCCTCACTTATCCTGCAGTCTGTACTGTAGGTTGATAAAAGCAATGAGCCTTAAATGAGTATTTGCTCATTGGTGTGATATACAAAGAATACTTAGACTTTGTTCATTTAAATATATCAATCCATTATTTGTATGGAAATCTAAAAGCAGGGGTGGAATGTTGCCTGTATTATTTTTACATCTTGCACGTCAAATAATATGGACCCTCTATATCCTTATGTCAAATAATCATGGAAAAACCCATCGGATTCCACTGCTTGTTGAAGGTTTTCCTGTGTTTTGAACAAGATACTGCCAGGATAAATATTCTCACCATAAATAAAGCTCGCCTTCAAACAAAGAATTTCTGTTATGTTGGTCAAAGTATAATAATTTCAGATATGATGTTGAAAGCAACATTATGTGTGAAGGTCATTTTATGGCATGCAGTATTTGAGATGGAATAAGTTGAACCAATCTACGTAACTGTTTAGATCTTTCATGAGTTGTCCTGCAGTTATTACTACTGCAGTGGGAGGAAAAGTCTGTCTCATACTATCTTGTTTATCAAGTGTATGCCTTGGCAGCTTTCTGCTAGTGGATTGTGGAGTAAGAGCACTCTTCTTTGATGTACGGCTCTTACAATAGGGCACTTCATGCTGCTACATGCTACAGTATACGCTTGCTTATATAATGAAGCAAAACAATCGGTTTACCATGAAAATTGGTAGTAAATAGATTGAAATTGCCATAATTGTCTTTGTTATAGCTGTCAACTATTGCTTAAGCTGTAAAAACTGACAAACATACATATTACCGTATCTATGAGTGTATTATAGTCTGAGTACTACAAATATTCCCCCACAACAGCAACACCCTCACCACTGCTTAGCTCTGTGTGTGCACAGTGCAGCATTATTACATTTATACAATATAAGAAAAGGATGAGCTGGTCAAAAAAAGGGAAAAAGAAAAAATCAAAATACATTTTTAAAAAAGTCATTTTTGTGGTCAACATAAATGGATGTTTTGGCATGTGAGGCTATGGCTGCTGTGTTCAGTGGGTGGGCTGGCATTGTTCATTCATGATAAATGTGTATTACACGCATGAGGGACTCTAAACCGATTAAAAATGAGTTGAAAATGGTTGTTGGTTCCAACAGTTGGGTTGTGCCAGTGAAAAGCAGGCTGGTGTCCCGACATGTTAGTCCAACCATATATTTACTTGTGATGTTAAAAGCCATTTTAGTTAGTCATGTATTTGTTGCCCATTTGCTTGCTGTCTATGAATACCATCTTGTTGCATTAATAATTGCATTTTAAAGTTTACTTCTGGCTGAAAGCTACCTGCTTCAGTGGAGGAGAGGCTGTTGCATGGAGTGAAGGGCAACTCTGGATTCCCTTCATTACTCATTATCAATCTGTTCTTTTCCTCAGACATGCTTATAAACCACACTGGGGGGTGGAAGAGAGACCTCAGCCCACACTTCTCTCCTTCTCCCTCACTGCTTCCGTCTTGTCTGTTCACATAGTACTGTATTGCATGCAGGCGCGCGCACACACACACACGTACACACACTGACATTTGTGATTACAGTGATTACCAAGCGGTGAAATGAAGTCATATTTTTTTGTTTCCAAATAACAGATTGTCAAAGCAACAAATGAATCTGTTCCCACCAGTGACGCAAAATAGACATATTATTTTCAAATTTCAATTTATTTTCTTGTGAAGGCTGCTGTCTTGGCCTGCCACTCACACAATTGTTTTTCTCAATATTGTTAGCAATCAGGCAGTGAGACGTTGCTGCTGTTTTTTTCTTTTTTTTCCCATCTGACACTGCCTCACTCAAAGAACCTGGTTAAATCACATTCAGATGAACATTAGCTGTGTGTTTACATGGAATGCATGAATGGGGTGAAATTGGTGGGACCCCTTGTCAAGCTTCAGGACCTCTCAGTCGAGTCAGTTCAGGCCCTATATTGAGTCTTTCTCCATGAATAGCATCTCCAGGAGGCTTGTTTGCTTTTCTCATGATTCTATTCCTTTCATTTATCTCTAGTCATTTCACACGGCTCTTGAGCATGACTGCTGGTTGTGTGTGACCCATCCTTAAGGAGCAGGGGTTTATGCAATTTTTTAGTAACATGGCATTTATGGTTATTTATTTGAATAACACTTCCTTTAAACACCTACAGGGTGTCTGTTTTCCATGGATGTATGGTATTTAAATAATAATAAAAATGACTACTAATAATGGCAGTATACTGTACAGTGATTTGTTTCATTTTTCACCTTATGCACACTGTTTTCACTCGGGTCCAAACGCCACACCACTGACAGACCGTCATGTCTCCATGACCACAGACCGGAGAAGATGAGCAGTATCATGTTTACATGAGACAAAACTCTGAGAAGTAACACTAAACTTTAACATCAGAGACACACGTACGCATTAGGCAAGTATGCAGGTTATTCATTCATGGATAGTACAGTTGAGACAGACAGGAAAAAAAGGGGGAATGACATTTAATCAAAATGAGCTTGTTCTCAACTTTTTCCTGGGACTCTTTACCAGTGAGCCGACTGCAGCGAGGACTGTGCCTCTATACATGGGATGCCCACTCTAACCACTATGCCACGCGACGCCCCAAGTATGCAGTTATTTGTAGCACTGCTCATTTCATTTTAGAAACGGACTGCTCCAGTTCGACTGTAGCCAAGCTAATGGAGCAACAGAGCTAACAGGTAAATAGGCATATACATCGGATCAGTACCAGCAGTAGGCTACTTGCTCATAGCAATGTCGGCATTTTCTGCAGGTTTTTGCTTGCATCATCACCCAGCAAATGCATTTTTGGCAATTTCCGGACGAAATTATGTGGTGGACAAATTTTCAGTGAATGTCTGAAATTATTATTATTATTTTGTTAATGTTTATTTCTGTGAATCTTTTGCATAACACCTAAAGGGAGCCCACATACTATGCAGGCCCCACAGTTTGAGAATCATTGGTCTTAAGAGGTTGAAAAAAAGTTAAAAAAAAAAAAAAAAAAAAGGTTGTTGACAAATATATTTGGCCATAGTTTTATTTAACAAAATTTACAATATGTGAAAGAGTTGTAAGCTAACTGTAAACGACAGCTATACAAAAAAATAATTGCATTAGTAAAAATATTGACAAAAGTATATATATTTACAGTATTAATGCTGTCACTCAGTCGTGAAAGCACTTTCCTACACTGAAACAGTTGAATAGAAAACTATACAGGAGTACACACACAAGCTGTTTTCTCATATCTATAGAAACAAAACAACAAAGTACACACTGGGACTTCTACAAAGCAAACTGCTATAAAGACTCTTGTATCATCACTGTCAAACTAATGATTAAAAATGGATCTACACTCATTACAGGTTCAGGCATTTCTCTGTCAGCACAGGCACTGCCACAGAGATGTAATAAAAGAACCGTGAAACTGGTGACAGTTACCAAGGCAAAACAATTTCTCTCTGCCTGAGATGCAACAGAGAACAAACAATTGATTTCATACTGAGACTTATACTTTATTCATTGCAGGGATATGGAACTGCCAAACTACAGGCCAACTTCTATGATTCCAAAATCCTTCAACAAAGTGATAAGAAAATCCCAACCCCAACTCCGATAATGTCTTATCCAAAAGCATTTTAACCCAAAGCAGGTGAAAATTCTATTCGCTTAAAACCCTCAGGACTTGTATAGATTGTTTCCTTTGACAAAGCTATTTGCTTTTAGCCCATCTGATCTGTTCTTCAATGTCATACAATCAAAATAAAAACATATTGATCGGGGGCTTCTTTTGCAGCTTTTTCAGTGATGGTACATTGACGATATCTCACTTGCTATTTGGTTTGTGCTTTTGCCTAATAAGCTTGACTGAAGGTGATAGGGATAAAGGACAAATAATGCTGCAGTAGTTTGATTTAAAAGGAAATATACAGTCCTCATTACTACTCTTTATAAAATATCAAGTTTATTTTAGACTCTTAAAATTTCTGACTCTGCCCTACATATTGTTTGAATGTTGGAACTGTAACAGACAAGGTCCGAGTCTTTTTACAATTGTGCTTTGATGAAATTATTCATTATATTACATATCAATTAACACAATGCTGGGCTCCGGCTACATTGTATGATACAGGTATGTGTGACATGGAGGTTAGTTGTATTAATCAATTTTAGTAATTAATAATTAATTATCACTTCACATTAGTAACAAAAATGATGAAAAATGTCTTAGAAATATTGTTTTACTCCCTTTGTACCTGTGTTCACTTCAAATCAGTGCTCTAGTGAATTTGGTCTGTTTCTTGGCAAGAGAAACAGATACAGAAGTGAACTTGAGTGAGTTGCCTTTGACAGGTTTAATGGAGGACACATTGAAATACAGGACTGAATGTGTTTTCACTTCCGGACTGTGTTGATGTTGCCATTTAGTTTCTACTGGAACCTCCAAATATTCAGAATATGATGAATTTCTATGTTGGTGACAAGGAACATTGCAACAGACAGCAAATAATGGCACCCAAAATTGTAAGTAAATATAAGGACAACACACGTCAAGGTCGACCTCCTTTAGCAATGAGCTCAAGTTTTCCAGCTTGTTTACAGTTAAACAAATAAATAGGCCCCAATATCATACTTGGTGGCTCTTAATCATGCACCTTATTGTGCTGTAGTATGTCAACATGCAATGAGTTATTTTACTGTCCCTTGCTTACAACATGAGTCACTTTAGTAATGTTCATCACTAAGATCTTGTCAAGTTAGATTGAATGTGCAGAGACTGCTGATTGTTACATGGGTTTATTAGAATCTATCTATCTCTCCTCTTTCTAACCATGCACCTGTGCTTCAAGAATTATTGATATGATCAATTGGCCAATTGTTATTATTGATCTGTTAGCCAAGTGTGCAATATTTTTGTCACCACAGTCCCACCTGTTTATCTCTTGCCAGGAAACCTATTTTGAGGTATGCAGGAGAGGAAAACATTTTGTGCGAGCACACAAAAACAGTCTACAGTAAGAACTGATTTTTATAAGTAAAATCTAACTAGTTTTAAATCCTTTCTATTTGAAACAATCATTTGGATTTTCAGCAAAAGACCAAATATAATGCAGCCGTTAACTCTGAGAAATAGACACATCTTGTGTCTGATTTTTGTCATGTTGTGCAGTGTCTGATTTTTGTCATGTTGTGCAAAGATAACAAAGAACACTCCCTTTCCCATGTTTCACATTCACTTCTGTGCAGTCTGGCCAGGTCCATGACCAAACATGCAGGATCACATCTCAGCTAAACAAATTCAGTTTTGGTTTAATCAGACAAAGAATGTGCTGCCAATATTTATCAGGATTCTTTTCTTTGGCAAAGATTCATTTTGCAGTTTTGTGAGCAATGGATTTCTTCTTGGCCTCCATCTACAGAGGTCAAACTCAACATCCAGGCAGTCTTGCTACCAAGTCAGAGGCACTTAAAAGTGTGTTTTCCCCATAACAAGGTGTGTATTGTGAATAGGAATACATTTCACCTTTTGTCATTGGTAGTATATGGCTCTTCCACAGTCCTCCATCATCTTTATGAAGTTTCACAATCTGGTTGCTGCCTTGTTCAGGCTATTCCTTATATGTTCCATGTTTCATCAGACTCAACCTTCACCAAAATATGATATGAGGGTGGAATTAACTTAGCTTACTTTGCAGGTCCATGACTGTGGTGTGTCTCTTATTTCTAATTTACTAGGAACATTGCTGGGAAATATATTGTTAAAAAAGTACAAATGTTGTGTCCCATTGAACACCATAATTTCCTCTGAGATCACCGACTTCCCTTAAAAGGCCACAAGTGACTCTAACACTCCAATGTGCCTTGATACACAGTTATAATGTCACACTGTATTGGCCACATCAGGGCTGTGACAAACACACAACACTACACCCAGTCACACCTGCTCAAATCAAGTTTGACTTGGGAAACTTCAACACAGTGAAGTCCCGGGGGACCATGGCTTCCTTGTGCCTTAGGTCCTTCCTCAGCATGTAGGGGCTACATGCACACAGGCCTCACAGCCTGTGGGTTGTGACCACAGGTAGCTGCTGCCCCACCTTCTCCATTCTTGATACTAATGGTAGGGTGAAGTGGGAGGGGGGAAAGGATAACCGCAGAGAAGAACAACCTGCCACTCCTGGGCATGTATCAGAGAAGACACAGCAGGCAGAGGGCGGCCAGAAAAGGATAGCCGAGGCTGGCAGCAGGCAGCTCATTATTTTGTAATGCATCTAAATGTTTCATTATTCTTTAGAAGAAAAAACTCCTGTGCGCTGGATTTGTGTGCTTTAAATTTGCAAAGTACGAAATATTGAAATACGACAAAACATGGCCTTGGATGTTAATAGCTGATGTAACACAATTAATATCCCTACTGTAAGCCATGACGTTCATTAATTTGTTCCTGATTGGCTGTAATGATTGGTCGCCGTGCTTTGCAAAAAGGAACATACTGTACTATTTACACTATATTGAGTTGTGATGTAATGGCAGCAGCATTTAACTAATTCAAGAACCAGAATATAGAAAATTCCTTGAAAGAACAGTTTATGAATAATAAGAGTAATACTGTACTGAAATAATGCTTTACTGAAAAAGGCCAGACAAATGCTGGCTCCATGCAGCTAACAAGCTATATGCTGCAGGAAATCTGAACATTGCCCTTTGTGTTCTTTGAGTTACTGATCTGTCTTTTATGTAGCACAGTTTATACTGTGTGGGTCTCTTCCACTGACAGTCTTCTTCTGTATTCTGCTCCCGTCAGTTCATCTGGCACATAATGTGTTTGTCAGGCATGGAGGCCCCCAAGCTCGGCCAGGCTGAACTCCCACCATACGTCTTTCTTTCATTACTTTGTCATAGGAATCCAGTGGCCTCCAACACCGGCCATTAATCCAATGCCAAGTCTCCACCTCTGAGTCCTATTTTGTTTGCAAGTTGAGCCTTGTCTGGTGATGGGTTCTCTGAGAATGAGGAGTTTCATAGCCCCGAGCCCTGATAATTGCTTCTTTGCCTTTTTCACTACTATTTGCTTGTCAACCTTGTGAGAACTGGATTTTTTTTATTTTTACAAACACGACCGTTTTCAGGCTGCTTTCCTGAGCTGGTTATCGCCTGAACTAATGTAGTTAGAGACTAACAAACTCACGCATACAAAACCTTGTGGCCAGTCACTCAGTCAAATGAAACAACACTTTGAAATGGCCATGTGCAAAAATTCAAGAGAAAGAAAGTTAAGTCCCAGACTATAACGTGAACCCCCAAACAGTGCATACTGCCGACAGCGTGCCATCTATCTGATAGATCCTGCTTGTACAGTGAAATGCATGAGAAATGACAAATTGAATGCTTAATTGCCTCTGGCCACTGCATGCATAGTTCATGCTAATTTGTAAAATCCATCATTGGATCAGACATTAGGTAGAAATACTCTGGGGTACTTTTGTTGATTTACTGTCTCTACACTGGGTAAAGATCTAAAATCCGCCATTTTTCAGCAACTAAATGCCGCCATGAAAATGCTTGGACAATTGTAGCATCATTGTGCTGCTATCAGGGCAAAAAATGACTTTTTTCCCCTTTTTTTATGTGATCATACCAACATTTTACCCCTATAATGACATTTAGAAGAGATTATTATGTAGACAGTATAATTCTTATCAAATGTTTTTATCCTCTGAGGTCCTATATGGAGCACATTCTGAAGTCTGCTTTCATGGATGACTAGTCATTAGACAATGGTAGTTATGTAAAGCATAGCTTATTAAAGATGTGCAAAAGAACACTCTGAAGTAATCTGTCTGCATCTGCAAGTGTAATGATTAAAACCAGATACAGAGAGGTAATGGTTCAAGCTACTGTTGTGAAAGTCACAAATGCATCCAAGTGGTAAACAGTGTCTTTTGATTCATTGGGCATTTATGCAGTTACATTTTACTACTTTACCAGTGTTTACATAATACGAGATACTTCATGCAGCCACCATGCCAAACTGCCATTGGTTAGAATACAGCTGCAACATGGAAACCCAGCACATGGTCTCTGTTGCTTGAAACACCATCCACACTGAAACTAATGTTGTCATTTCACTCATGAGCTGTGAAGGAAAGCAGTTCCTACAAAACTTCTCATTATATTATGAATCTGTTACAGATGCATCTCGATATTGGCAATTTTGTGTCTACCAAAAACAACAAATTTGTAAAAGTAGGCAATTAAGCAACCTTGTGAATGACTTTTCAGCTTTGATCCTACTTTTTCAGAGTAAATTCAGGAGATCAATAAAGCTGATAACTTTATTGACCTCATTTGGTGACCAACAGAAACTGCCACAAAGCAGAATTGATCTCCCTGGTTTGTGATTGTGGCTATTTGATCTTGAACTTCTTGCCACGTTGCTTGTTTACTTGTCGTCCCATTATTAATGAATGGTTGAAAAAGACAGAAGAGGAGGTAAGAAGTGACTTGAAATTCCAATCAGCAGCGGCGATGTTTTTCTGGCCTGAGCAAAATGAAGAGTTTAAACAAAAGTGCCAACATCCAGTGAAATGCCATCAGGCCAATGTTACTGTGAAATAAAACTAAAATTACCACAACATAACAGTACAAAAACTTCAACTTTCTACACCTCTAACATTACCACATTATTAAAATACTATCAAACTAATTAAGGGTACAACTAAACCATTAAAGTATAAATAAGAGCTGAATTAAAAATTAATATTTATCACTTCAGTTATATAATTAGGTCTTAATATTATTATTTAATGCTAATATATTCTACACAATGAATAGCAATTTGCAAATTAAGGATAAACATGTGGATAACACTGAAAACCTTGTGTATATATCTCTGCTTAATCTGGCATATGAAATCATTGAGAACAGTAATAATTACATTGTGATGTTAGCTATACTTACTCGGTCCTGTATAATGTGACGAGTGAAGCATTAACACCGTCTTAGCAGAATTAATAATTCATGTTTTAGCAGCATGTATCCATTAAATGCTTGTTACCATTAACTGATGTTACGAAATGTACGATGACATCAGAAAACAGTGTGAGATGGTGAAAGAAGTGAAATCTGCAAAAGACGTAAGTGCTGATGGTGATGTAAAGCGCGTGTTTAGTAATATTACCAGTCCAATTGCTTCCAGAAAATCATTATTATCATGAGTAAATTAGACCGTGGACTAGTTTGGCCAGTTGCCACACAGAATTAAAGCAATTTATCAGATTATTTCCTAAAATGTTTTGCAACTAACAGTACAACTTGAATAATTTAATACTCTTGATTACATAGCATACCATAATGAAACACTGATTCAGAGCTTGCTGACTTAGTCACTCACTGAGAGTGATTGCCTCTAGAGATCAGTTGTACATAAGTGGCAACAAATATATTCTATCCTCTGAGAGGGAGGTGACTTGCATTATTGAGCATTGGGATTATCTTTGTTTACCGCATTGCTACCCTTAATCTCCCTTTATCCAGAATCCCCACCCTGAGTATGACAAATTTATTTATAATTTGGTTAATTTGTGTTAAGACGTGTGTGTACAAAACGGCTCGATTTGCTTCAGTGCCCTTCACTTTCCTCTCAGTGGTGAAAACAACTAGGAACACTCCTCACTCATCTGCTGTTTTCCCATGCATACCAATAGGCCCGAATCGATGGCATCTTTTAATTGAAAATAGATGGAGCCGTTTATATGCAGCCTGATCTGCTGCACCTTTAGCCCTAGTCTTCTCACAAGCCATGATTGCAGATATACGCTCTGCTTAAAATTTTTGTGTGCCTTTGTTTGAGGTACAAATCTGCCAAGCATATTTGTGAGGGTTTTTGAGCAACGTTAATGCTATGAGGAGCTCAGGCCTTAATGTCATTAGTCAAAGATGGAATGTTTAATCATCCTTCCGCTCGCTTATTGATTTGCCATTAGCCGACAACTATTTAAAGAAAACCTTGAATGGAAATTCAAGCTTCAGCCGACGGTGTCTCTTAATCACCAATGGACGACCTTGGACTTGTTTAGTCGTATCACAACACACATTAGGTATTACAGATACCTCGCCTCTGCACTTCTCCAGGACTATACATCATTGTGAAATGCCCAGAAGGCTGTTTTGATTGTGCTCCTGAGAGCACATAAGGGATTCATGAGGGAACATAAAAAGGTAAGAAGAAGGAGATGCTACACAACAGCGCAGCATGAGAACAGCTCCCAGGTGCACCACTACTGTGTGTCAACTTGTCTTGTTTTTTTCTGGGAGTCAACCTGAGTGCCTTTTAAATACAGACAAGGGAAAATAATCCTGAGGTCAAAAATCATCCATTAATTCAAGTTCTAGGGAGTCATAGTGACAAAAAAAAGAAAGAACAGATCCTAATAAGTACAGTAGACCCATTAAAGCAGATATCAGTGGAATGTTTTTGTTAATATAAGTCCTAAATAGTCCTATTTTCCGTCAGCAATCACTTACATGGAGTGTTTCAGCCGTAACACGAGTCTCTCCGTCACTCTGCTCTGCTGTAACCCCAGGAGAAAATTTTCCTTGTGGGATACAAGTGTTATCCAATGAGGAGAGAGAACGGCATGAAGGGCTGTGTGTGCAGCAAAGGGATGCGCGTGAATGTGGACGTAGGGACGAGGACCAATAGATGCATGACGAGGGCGGGGGCTGCTAACTCATGGTGCGTTCAAGGAAACTCGTTTTTCCTTCCTGTGAAGTCATACCAGTTCGATCTGGTACGAGTTCACGGGTTGGAAGTTACGAGAGGCCGTTATAGTGAACTTTCACAGACAACAGGACGGTAAAAACACGAGCTACGGGTTACCTGGAACGCTACAAAGTTGTAGTTTTGACTTGAAGCTGTAACTTACGGTTTCAAAAGCCTGCCTTGAATGCAGCATTAGCCGAAACGGCCGTACCGCTGATATCTGCTTTAATTATTTGCTGTGTTACAGGTGGCTGGAGATGATCCTGGCCTGTCCTATCGTCTGACATGTATAGCATCACACTGTCCTGTTTAGACTGGATTCAAACAGATTAAGGGCCCCTAAATAACCAGGTGAAAGCCAGTGTTTTGGTCATTACTTACTTCTTAAAGGAGTCATCACCTGGAAATCGCAATTTCTCTTGTTAAAACATGCATATTGGTGTTTGACCTCAGTTGAAACTTGCCTGAAAAGCTGGAGTTTGAAAGCGGCGCCGTTTTTTCGCTTCGGCTCTTTTTCCGAACAGGAATAGCACACAATGGTGTGCCTTCCTAAAGCAGGAGATTTTGATTCTGCTCCGACGGTGACCTCACCGGCGGAGGCTACTTGCCTCTTTCACCACCCAACCCGGCCCGTCCGCTACCTGACATCGCCGAAGCGGTACCAGGGGGCTGTTTATGTTTTGGAGTCTGCATGCAGGCAAGCCCCCCCCGGCTCTGTCCTTCCTGCGGCGAATCAACGCGTGCCTCATACAGTGCACATCCGGACCAGTCAAAACCTTGCGCGTAATCTCGCGTGATAAAGTCGCGGTAGGAAAAAGGGTCAGAACAAGCTCAATGTTTGATTAAAATTTTTTTTTTTTTCTAATAAGTTTTACAAATTGATCCAAAGCGATCCAAGGGGGGCTGGATACGTAAAAAACCAGGTGATGACTCCTTTAAAGTCACACATGAGCTTCACATTTGAAGGCACTGCACATTTCACTTTCTGTATAACCAGCGCTAAAATAGTGGATTTTAATAATGATAGATTTGTGATGGATTATATGTAGTATTGCCTATACAAAACATTATGGGTAGGTTTATGCAAAATGTAAGTAGTGATAGGACTAAATCATTATTATCAGCACATTATTCACAAATTAGTCATCAACATTTAAAAGAGAGGTCACTTCAATCCAAAGTCCATAGACATTCAGGTGACTGTGACGAGGAAAAGCAAATAATTGCTGTAATTATAAGCCACACAAATGAATTATTATTAAGGACAGCAACTGTAAGTCTACAACTAGTCATTTCATATCTCAAATTACGCATATTTAAATTGCAAACATTTGTTTTTAATGTCTTGTTTTCAAATCTTAGAAATCATGAGATTAAATCTGATCTATTGCAATCTCATTTGATAAACGATCACATATGTGCAGTAACTGCCTTAAAGTGCCTTTCCACTGCATACACAAACATAACACATGATGTAAAGCTTGTCTATATGGCATGACAGAAAGCCTTAAATCCCCCCACCAGGCAGATGTTTGGTTTGTCTCACACCATGATACATTGCATGTCAACAGCAATTCAAACCAAGATTTCTCTACAGATGAGCACTTTCGCCTTGATTTGTGCAAGCACTGTGAACTGTGGTGCGTTCCATGTCGGAATGACGCATTTGGCCCGGCTCGGTTATCTGTTCAAGCAGCATCTATGTGATCGATGCACATCAGAGCTTCATGATGTGGGAAAGTGAATTGAAGGAAAATGTATTAGTTCATGCTTAGAATCCTAACAATTTTGTGTGAATTTTGGTTTACAGTAGGTTTGGTCTCTGCTTTTGTAAATTCCTCCCTCCAGACCAGGGTTCTCTTGTTTGGTTTGCTCCAGAGTTCAGATGAGCTTTTTTTCACCTGCCTAAATGAAGCAGACTATCCCAGGAAACCATTCCTCGTCCATTTAAAGCGGACTAAACAGCTCTGGTGAAAGCGACCTACATCGTCCTAGTGGAATTAATAATTGCATTAGAAATAAATTTCTCAGTCACAACAAGGATATCATCTCTCTGTTTCTCTAGATAAGAATACAACACATCAGCAGATACTTCCTCTTTGTCCACACAGAGTGGTGGGCTAAATGCGTGCAGAGATGGCATCCGAGAAGCGGGTACTGCCAGGAATCGATCCCTGGCTCATGCAGGTTTCAAAGTCAGCTGTCTTACAGATTGCAGCTCAGCATGCCTTCCTGTCACCGCCGTGCAGAGCAATAATTACTGCGTTTGACATTTTGTACTTCTCTATGACTTTTCCATTAATGTTTTAAAGCTGTGCAGCATGGCAGTGCTGCATTAAGCACTGTCACCTCACAGCAAGGTTTGAATCCAACAGGGTCTTTCTGCAAATGCACACTTCCTCCATGTTTGTAAGGGTTTACACAAAAGGAAAGAAATTGAAAGTTTTGCTGACAGGCATCTTTATGCATGTATGCTGCCGAATAAGTCTCCTGCACAATTTATACTGTAGTGTGTACTGTAATTTCATGACAGAGCGATGAAAAAATGTCAATAACATTTCATATTAGTGCATTTTATAACTCATATTAGGCCTATTACTTCTGCTCTAGGATGACTTTTTTTAGCTCTACCTAATCACCTTACCTATGATAGTTACTGGTGTATCCAATTCATGTCAAGGAGAGATGAGCCTACTTTACCTCATGATTTTAGTGGATTATGGACATTTATCCACAATTGAAATTAAAGGTAATGATGAATCAGAAAGTGCATGTCACAGTGAGCCCAACAGTGTGTATCCCATTTGTGGCCTTAGCTTTGATTTAAACTTTAAGAGGAACTACCTTAATTGTTCTATAATTGCCTCTGTGAGCAAAGTACAGTTTGAAAACCTCTGGCTGCATAATGAATTAATACAACACGGATGGATGCTTTTCTTCAGGACTGCTGCCTCATGCAGGAAATGCTCACTTTAAAAAAAAATAAGAAAATCGCCTTGAATCAGGAAATTCAGCATACATATTGCAAGGAAAACAAAAACTACAATGTGGATTTCTACGAGATCACTCACTGGATGTGCATTTAACAGACCACACACTGCACTGTACTGTGGAATGAAGGGTCGATTCCCTGGTTATACTTTTGTTTGCATTTGCTTTCCAAAACATGTTTTATAATAATGATAATGTGCTTTGATCAACTATACCAGCTGCAGCTTGTAAAGCCCAGCTGAGGCAGCTGGGGAAAAGCAAAACAGCGGATTTGCCACCCCCCCACATCCCATCCTCCACGCCTCTCTCCCAGTCTCTCTATGTTTCTGTCTCTCTGGTGGAAATAAACTGTTGTTTTGTGCATCAGGAAACAGCCACACAGCTGGTCCGCTGTCACACTTTGACTTATTTTCCAAGCCATTCAATTCATAATCATTGAGATCAATTATCGCCCTGTTCCCAGATGACCATCTCTATTTGGTGTGCCCTTTGGATTTCCATCCAGCAAGGCAAGGTCATATATGATTATTAGGTGGACCTATGCAGGCCATTTTTTCCTCCACTTATTTTTTATGACAGTGTCTCTATTTACAAGTTACAATCTTTTATTACAATCAAGAGTTGACCTACTTGCTGCAGGCAATTTATTGTCCAGCGTATGGCTTTTGACCAGTTGTTAAGTTTCTCATTTCCTCCTCCCTTTAATTTAGCTGTTGATCTGTCTATGATGCAGATGCCATAGCATTTATATATCAAAGATCGACCTAGCATTTGGCAAAAGACCCAGTTTTTAAGAATAACAACCCTTCCAGCTGTCAAAACAGTTAATAATTACTGCCACTGTTGATAAGGAAGGGAAGCAACTCTAGAACAAGTGGACAGGTAGGGGGTTAAGTTGTGTGTTTATAGGGTCAAAATACAATGAAATTATGTTCATCAGAAGAGGATCATATTTCACATAAAAACTGAATTTGGCTGTTAATATATTGAATGATGAAGCAAATATGAATCTGTCAGAAATGTCATTCCAGATGCCAAAACAAACTAAGCTCAACTACATAGAAGTGTCACAGTTTTAGATGACAGCACCAGGGGAGCTTGACCTGAGGCAGCAGAAAGGTTGAAGGGGCACTGTAAATTAGATACAGTGTTTGACCAGGCTATGCTGTGATTCTTTCATTAAATACACATTTCAAAACAGATTAAAAATAAATGAGAAACTGCTCCTCATTCTGGTGGTGTTTATGCAACTGCAGTTTCAGCACCTGAAAGGGGTGCAGCATTTAAAATGAGCTTTTCTTGTTGATTTATCTGAGTGCTAATGACAGCAGCTTGGGATTGTTATTGGTATTGCTAAAATGAGGATGGACTGTTCCATGTTGCAGGGAAGCTGTCAGTGAGCGTTTCAAGGGTGTTCATGCTCACTTGCGGTGATTGACATCGGTGGAGACGCTAATGCTGCGGGACACAGAATCATTTCTCCCTCAGTGTGTGTGCCCATGTGAGAGAGAGCTGGAGAAAGAGAGAGGAAAGATGTGTGCGAGTGTGTGCGCGTATATGACTGCAGAGGTCCTCGTGTGTGCCCAGCAAGAAGCAAAGTCCCCTGCCAGAGAGTCGCTCAGGGTGAGACTTCTCATGCAAAAATGTCAACATCACTGAAAATGAAGTTGAGGTAAGTGCGTTAATGGACTCGTTTGGGAACTGCCACTGTGTCAAAAGCAACTTGTTAGAATGAGATCAAGAGAGAGAGGGCTGATTAATTATTTGCATATATTAGACTGGTGTAGTAGCTAAGGCTAGATCAGTGTCTCTTGACTTCAAGTTAGCCCACAGAGGTTCAGCCGGTCTCCACTATCATGATATAAGGATCATTGCACATCAGCGATGACCTGTTTTCATCTCTTGCAAGCAGTAAAATTAGTAACTACTCTACGCAGCTTAATTCCTCTTATTTATTTTGAGGGCAATTTGACGCAGTCATCTGAGGTTAAGACTCAAAGGTTATCTTCAATTTTATAAGGTGCTTTCAGCAATTTTTCTTTGCTGCAGATAGGATTAAGTTTGAACTTTTTTTAGGCAATGCTTAGATACATTCAGACTCTTGTAGAATGTGAATTTTTCCCTCCTTTTGTTCCGTCTCATTTAATGTGCGACTCCCCTGAGAATGACACAGTGAGTCCTCTTTGAGAGAAGGTGAGACTGAGTGTCAATTAAACTTTTTTCCTCGTCTTCAAAGGGGAGATACAAGGGGCAAAAATAATTCATTAAGCTTCCCTGCCATGAAGAATGTCGGTGAGCAGAATGACAGGAGACATGTTTCCTGCAGAGAGACGCACCATGGGGTCCTTTTATTCCTTCTTTTACATTTATTTATTTTGATTTCAAACGTGTGCGAGTGAAAATAATTCAACCAGGGATGTAAGAATTGTAATTAAATTTCACACTGCATCTGTACCACTTGGGAGGGATACTTTAATTCAGCTAAAGGGTTTTCTTCCTTTTCAACCCTCATGCTGAACCCCCTGGAGTGATTTTTCTTTGCATCCTGCTGTGGTGATGACCACCATGTGTACATGCACACACAAACCACCACCACTGAAATGAATCCACATTGGGACTTTGATGTGACTTATTCCAATTCACTGTGCATGTGATACTTGATTCATACTGAAATCTGCATTTATTTATTTATTCTTTCTCTCTCTCTCTGCGGGTATGTGATGACATTTATGTAAAGGAGAGCTATGAGGCTGAGACAGCCAATAATGCTTCAATGATAGCTGTCATGTGTGGTGTACATTCACAAGAGGGCCTCAGTGAGGGATTTAAGATAGAGAGATTACTTCATCATATCAACATAGGACAGAAATGTAATAGTCACAATGAAAATGATGTTTTCTTGACTCAGCTCATGTCTCTCTGACCTTCTTAAAATAATAAAAAAAATACTTAAACGCCAGCTTTGTCTCCATGTTCTGTCTCCACAAGGGGCCAATGTGGTATATTCCCTCAGGTAATTGAAGTCCATGTCTCCGTACGGGCAGGACATTTGTTAAGATTTGCATTAGTTGGCACTGTAACAATGGCATAAGTGCCCTTGAGTCTAAATTGAATTATCCATGAACACTGCATTGTCTCCAGAGAAAAGCAGCTGACAAACCTGTGGGGCTGGACACAGAAAATGTGAACCTGATGTAAGCCGAATGTTTGTTCCTGCCTGTTCAGGCCCACAGACAGAAAGACACCTGGATTTTTTTTCTTTGCACATCAAACTATTATTGATTTAATGTAGCTTTAGGAAAGACCTGACTAAGAATAAACCTAATCTTATCAGGTAAAAGAAGCATGTGATAGGCCCCCTCACAAAATACTGTGGATATGGATTCCGTCTAATTGGAATTTTGGTGGCTTTTTCTTTTGGCTATTTCCTTCACAACAAACAGCTACAATTTTCTTCTTGCTGCAAATCTGGTCCAAGTGTAATTCAAGTTATCTTGAATGAAATGTACTGTATATACTTTCCATTTTTCAAAAATTACTTCAAAAAAGCACCAAGCATATTGTTGCTGAAAAAATATGCTTTGCTGTTGTGTTAGTCATATACTCTCAGGTGGTTTTTCAGTGCTATGGCGAGGCAGCAGATCACTGCTGTTCATTAAGAACATCAGTTTGATTTCCACCCCTGTGCTTAAATTGGGAAAACACTAAACAGCTAGGACCTGTCATAACAAATGACTGTTTTTTCAGACTTCTCAGGAAGGGGATTAAATCAATTCAACATACTGACGTCTTAACAGTCTCACATCAGTGAAGACTGATCAATGTAAACAAATCAATGCTGTTCACATGGAAAGCTCAGTTTGGGTTTGTTTTGAATCAGGAGCACACGGCCAGCCAATGGAGTTACAGAGTTCTAAAGGAAGACTTATTAAAAGCCCCTTTTGACACATTAAACTACAGAAAAGACACTGCAATTAGTCTGATTCCTACAAGTGGAAATGGTGTGGAGGACTTGGTTCCACTGATTTGCATCCATTTACCATCTCTCATATGAACCAATATGAATGTGACTGGATCCAAGCATGAGCAAAGCATCCTCCATGATCTGATACCAAGAGCTGAAAATGTTCCAATTATGCAAGGAGAGAGCCTCAAGTGTAGTGTGCTGGTCAACTGATGTGAGGTGTCCATTTCTATAGAAGTGCCTCACTTACCACCATAATGGTGATTATATGGCTGATCATTTTATGATTTCCATGCACTAAGGAAAATTACCCAGCTGCCACCATTTTCCCTCTGCTCACTGAATAGACTTATTCATACCTACCAGTGTTATCCCATCATTCAGCAGACTGGAAATGTCATTAGTGCTGCATTCAGAGATGATTTGAAATGCATAAATATAGAATTCTGAGATATGTAATACGCATGTGTTTCTTTGTATACCAAAACAAAACATTGCCCATTTGGAAGGCACTCAATCTGCTGAAATCTGATCAATCCATAGAAGCTTTATGCTTTTTACCAATTGTATTGGTTTTTAGTTGATTCAATCTGAGTTGATTGGTCCAAGAATAAACACTTGCTAACACACAAAATAAGTCTAAAAGTCTTTAAACCATCGTCTTCATGGCTTCCCAGACAGTTTGAAAACACACACTCTACACTTTTCATGCTCTCAGTAAATTCCATAAAAAGACCAAAACCAACAAGTTTCTGTCAACTACATCCTGTTGGCCAAAGCCCGGTAAAGCTTATTTCTTTGTGGCACAGACTTGAACTGCTGCCCAAAAGCTATTAAAGACACATCAGTGAGTCACACTGCTGCCCACAGCAGCTTGCTCCTTCTTTACCATGAACATGGACAGTGCAGTTGATTTTGGGTTGGTCCCACAAACACAGCTCTTCTCCTGAAAATACACCTTAGAGTCCAAAATAAAAATGGATATTACTTTGTAGCTGATAATAGTCCCTGAGGGATTTACTGTTTCCTCTTTCTTGAGCACTGTGTGTAACTCCAGTGCCACTCTGTTAAAGGAAATTATTTGAAAACAAAACTATATATCAGTTAGATCTGATTTGATTTGATATTTTATATTTAAAAATAACCCGAGAAGTTTGCTTTTGGTTATAAAAGAGTCTCATATTAATGTGGACAAATCTACATTACCCACACTTGTTAATGGATCAATTTTCAATAAATATATTGTTGTTATTATTTAGTAGTTGACTGACCCAGCATTTACTAGTTTCGGTTTTCCGGACGCTGCCCAGTGGGTCATAGAAATAGTGCCGTCAGATCGTTTATGGTCGGAACTTCGACGGTATCTGATCGTCTTCAAACCTCCAACTTTCGTTCTTGTTTAATGAAAACATTTCTGGCAAATGCTTTCGCTTTCGTCCGCCTTGCGCCGGTCCAAGAATTTCACCGTGTGCGTGGAGGCTCATGGGAATTGTAGTGTGACAACCCTTTAATTCCAGAACTTTTTCAAGATTTAAAAAATCAGTGAGATTTTGGCTGACTGCCACGGAGAGCACTGTGTGACATGCCAACCTACGCTGAGATATTGACTTATCTAAAGATGGGACCACAACCAATATCACAAGCAGTTAATGTGGAACGCTGTAACCCCCTCCTGCCGTGCATCATCCTTGACGCATTGATAAAAGACCAGATGGGATCACAGTTGGAACATTAGCTTAAGACTTCAGCTGACTGCCTCTTGGTAACCGCCCTGGTCACTCAATCCACCGTCATGATACAAAGACAAATTTTAACAACCTTACTGCAAAAGTGAGTCAATGTTTATAACAAATATAGCGCCACATTCAGATGTGGAAATAAATATTAATTCATAGTGTACAGTGGGTACTAGCCAGCTGTGGGTGTTCATGAATGGACGTCTCAAACACAAAACTGTGGTTTTAGAGTATTTCCTATTTGATGGTTCGTAATAAAAATGCCTGCGGAAACTTCATCTTTTAATCACATATAGGGTCAGGGCACAGTTAATAAAAAATATAGAGAAAAAAGAGAACACAATGTAAAATCTTATGCTTCTACCAATTTTTGCAAAAGTAATTTTCTTGAGGGAGGTTCAGCTTTGTTATTTTTCAATTTAATTCTTCATGTTGTGTTTTGGAGGAAGTTTACAGAAATCATTAAGGTTTGTCTATGTCATGCCAAAAATGTATAGGCTCTATGCCGAGGGTCACATGACCAAACCACTTCTCTAGATTTGGTCCACGCGTGGTAAAAACAAATCTATCAGATTACAGCCAGCTACTTCTACATGTTCTTTTGCTACAGGTTGTTATGTAAGGGATAATGTATGGTTCGGAGGTTGTTATGGAGAAATAAACCCCAACAGGAAGTATGGAAAAATGTTTTATTACACGGTTCTATTGAATGCTGCTCTCTGATTGGTCCAGCGCTGCGTTCTTCAGACCGTCGTCAAGTATAAAGCCCTCGATATACTTGCTGTGAAGTACGCGTACACGAACGCATCATGGCTGCCACGCGTATCCTGCGTCGGTTTGATGCGTCGTCTGCGACCGAACGCACATATCGACGCATTGTGACGCGACGCAAGATACGCGTGGCAGTACACACAGCTGTGTCCCAATTCAGGGTCTGCATCCTTCGAAGGACGCAGCCTTCGCGGTCTCCGGAGGCTACGGCTTCGGAGGCTCCTCCGGAGGCCGCATCAACCGTCGGTAAATGGGACGGTCTACCCTTCGGCGCATTTCCTGATTGCAAACAATGTAAACAACCGAATGTAAACAACAGCCGAACGTAAACAACAGCCTAACGTTAAACATTTGAATGTGGCGCTTGCAACGGCTCTTCCGCTCCTCACTTTTTTTTAAATAAGTAGTAAAAATACAAGGGCAGTTATCATTAATATACTAATAAACAAACTATTGAACAGCAGCCAGGGGGAGGCCAGATGATACGTTTTCATAGGTTTTTTTTTTTTTTAATTATTTGAGTCAAGTGCTTTGCCGCTGCTCCTCACCTGTGCGGCCAGCAGAGCCCGGCTCAGCCGGCGACCACGCCTCCAGGCCGGCTGCCTGCCGCCGGCAGCAGAGCCGGGTCACCGTGGCTGCAGCACAGAGCTGCTACATTCGACAGCTAGCGGCTAGGTTGCTAATAACAACACCGGTGTGCAAAGCATCTTGGGATACGGGAGGCCGCGAAGGATGGTAGCGATGCATCCTCCGAATTCAGGGGAAAGGAGGACGCATTTGAAGGCTGCATTTGGAGGATCCTTCGAATTTGGACGAATTGGGACAGCCTTCGCGCAGCTCTGTGACGTAATCGGCCTTCAAATGCGCCCTTCGAAGGATGCAGACCCTGAATTGGGACACAGCTCTGACCAGCACAGCACACAGAAAAGAGAAACTATGCAGGATACTACCTATATGTTTCATTTTCACCGTCATTAAACAGCTTTGGACTAACAGTGATGTTAGATAAATATCTAGTAACTTGTTATAAGGAGAGTGGAGGCTCCTTCTATATCGTGGCTGAAAACTAAACCTGTTGATCACAGCCTCTGACGCGCTGTCACAGCTCTCCTCTCGTCTCGGTGCAGCTGGTGCAGCTGGCACCGCGACACAAACACATCCCGCACCCCGTAACCTGTAATCCGTAATCTCTTGTTTATGACAGATATGACTACACAAAATACACACATCTTAACACGTTTATGGTAATCCATCGATCCACTGATTGATTGCAAAGGCTTCAAATGCACGAACGGGAGGAGGCTCAGGAAAACAGCGGCCGTGACCGAACATGAAGGTTCATTATGAGGCAACAAAAAATTGATGAATGTCGTATTTTGAGCATCATTATGTTTCAAATTAATTATTTTGTAGCAAAAGAACGCGTAGAAGTAGCTGGCTGTATTTGTTTTTTACCGTGCGTTGTGCTTGTCAGAATCTAAGCGGAAGTTGAGTTACCCGTTTTCCTGTTTGGTCATGTGACCCTCGGCATAGAGCCTATTAATGTGTGCAAAAATACAATGGAAAGGTCACCACTAATTGCTGGAAGATAATATTTCTAGCTCGTTAATCGACCAAACTAGGATTTTTTTTCTCATCTAATTAATGTCAATTGTAGGCAAATATTAAAATACACAACGTACAAGCATTCATATTTAAATATATTCATTTTTTTAGTATTCATAGGCTTCTTTTTTAATGAACAGTATAGGCAATTTACTTTTGCAGTAACAGTCCCTGCTGACTGCAGCTGGATCCATAGTTTGGAATTAGACACAGTTACCAAGCAGGAGCTTGACAATGCCTATCAGAAATGCAATTTCCTTCTATTTATTTACTCTTGGGTTGGTCAACATCTGATTAAAATTATTTTGTGGAACTTGGTTCCCCATTCGTTGAGTAAATTTGTGTATCTTTTATAATTGTGAAGGTCAACACCGCACTGCAATCTCAAGGGAAATTTCACCCTGTAACATTGACTCACTTAGAGTACACTGGGGTACAGAAGTAATACTTTTATTTTTACCCCTTTAAAAAAGAGTTTCATATTATTTTTTTCCACATTCTTTACTACATTGGATGCTCACTGCATATTCTCATGACTGGCCCTTAAAGGCTTTACTGAAACTACGATGTAGCATTTATTATCTGTTCACAAGAGTTGCAGGAATTCTAATAAAGGTTGTCTTGTCTATTTCAAGAAAAGACAGTAGACAGGATCCAAGATGGAAGTACTAAAATGTAAATTCAGTTGGATGTCTCCGAGGTAAAAATGGGCAAAAAAGTGGCACAAGTCTTCCCAGCCAGCATAAATCTTACCTCCCAATTGCTAATCCAGTTCCAATGATCTTTGGCAGTAATACAAATAGAACAATGCAGATGGTGTGTTTACATACCAGCAGAGCAAACATATGTTTACCACAAACTTGGTCCACATTGATAAGTAATTTTCACTGCACCAGAAATTGCCAAGTTGCATCTACTATATGTTTAAACTTGCTTTGGCTTGACTCAAACCGTAGAAACCGCATTTACTTATCTTGACATATGAAATATAAACACCTCAAACTAGTAATTAACAAACAAAATTGCCTTATTATAAACTCAGGTAAATACAGTAAAGCCGCAAATAATGCTGTAATAATGCTGCAGCTCATATTTGCTGGTAGCCATAGTAACATCACATGCCTTGTGTTGGTGGGCTTCCCTGGGTCCCAGCAGCACTGACAATATTCATCTGGAAAACTACACAGCAACATAGACTAAAACTGTTAATGTCTTTGACTAAACTTACATTATTTCAATAATTTCTCTTTATTTCAGTGTGAGTTCATATACTGCATGTCACAGATTACTTTGGGGAATGTCAAAGTAATACAATTTAATTTCCCATTAGATCAAAGGCAATGTCTTACTGCTGCAGATTACCATGGCGTAAATTTCAAGAAAGTAACAACTGATGATCCATAAAGTTGTTAAGGGCAAATGAATCTACACTGCACATGCACCAAATAGGGCCCAGGCAGAATAATTGAAACTGGAACAATTAAATTTCCAATTAAGCATGTGAAATAAATTTGTTTTTGTGCAGTATGTAGCGCATTGACAATTATGTTTTCCACTGGCAATATCATTAGATAGATTGATTTCATTTTCATCAACACATCGGTGATGAATGTCTTATGTGTCCGTGGCTTGTACTGTGTTCAGTGTTGGTAGTCTGGTACAGTATAAACTGAGTGGGGTGGGAGACAACTTCAGATTTATGAGGATGGGCTTTGACGGAAACCTTGACGATCTTCAGGAGATAGAACAGGGAAACAACAGCAGGTGCACAACCTCTTCTACTTTATGAGTACTCTACGGAGGCAGATAGCAGCCAAATAACGTGGATGCTTTTCTGAAGTGTCACGGTTTATTTATTGTAGCACCACTTTCAAAGTAACTACTTTGTTTCAGGGATTATGATGCATGAGTGATGGATATAAATATACACCATTAGTGATTTTTATGACCAATCAACTTATCACCATATACCACCGGTCAACAACGATACAGTATTTGTCGAAGGGCCAGAAATTTTCGTCAACAGACACCTTAGGGGCTGGATAATCAAATAAAATGAAATGAAATTCACATTTTGGCCAAATGATTTAGGCCTAAGAAGGAATAAATCACAACACAATGAGGGCAAAATAATAACAGTAAATTGTAACATAACTTAAAGGAGTCATCACCTGGTTTTTTACGTATCCAGCCCCCCTTGGATCGCTTTGGATCAATTCGTAAAACTTATTAGAAAAAAAATTAATAATTTTAATCAAACATTGAGCTTGTTCTGACCCTTTTTCCTACTGCGACTTTATCACGCGAGATTACGCGCAAGGTTTTGACTGGTCCGGATGTGCAATGTATGAGGCACATTCGCCGCAGGAAGGACAGAGCCGGGGGGGGGCTTGCCTGCATGCAGACTCCAAAAATGATCGGCGATTTCAGGTAGCGGACGGGCCGGGGTTGGGTTAGCCTACGGTGAGGTCACCGTAAGCAGAATCAAAATCTCGTGCTTTAGGAAGGCACACCATTGTGTGCTATTCCTGTTCGGAAATGCTTTCAAACTCCAGCTTTTCAGGCAAGTTTCAACTGAGGTCAAACACCAATATGCATGTAAGAGAAATTGCGATTTCCGGGTGATGACTCCTTTAACAAACGTAATCATCATTATATGTTAACACAAAAGGTGTGTTTGTTTTGTCTTTTTAGAGGTACACTGTATCCATCCTTCAGCCCAGTCCCTATTGATCTCCAACTTGGTCACCACTGATTAACAGCAGTTTCTAACTGGAACCACCCTAAAACACACACTGTACAGCCACCACAGCTTTTTTATTTGATTCCTCCACAGGGGCGGGCTCCATGGGCACCTTAATGCAATCAACCGTGTGCTTCTGCTGCACACAAGAACCTTTGCCACAAGATAATCCCTCTCTTGTGTCATTTTCTAGCTGTCAGTGTAGTGATGGCAATTACAGGCCCGAGGGTGCTAGGCATGTGGCCTTTGAGTTTTAAATCAGTCATCCGGGCTACAGGGGCCATTTAACCTAGCTTACCTGAATTTTGTTGGAAGCACTTTGGGGGAAAAAAAAGAAAAACTGCATAAAATATCCAGTATGTGTGTGTGACTGTATATAAAGTGTACATACTCTGGACACAATCACATACTTAGACTTTTCCCCTCTACCAGCTTCTCTAGATTTCTAACCAATTCAATATCAAATGATATTCCCCAAATTAGCCAAAGTGTATTTATCTGCAGTACAGGAAACAAATAAATACACAGACATTGAAGTAAATCAGTCAGCCAATGCACAGACAAGGAAGAAGTAAAATTTTCTCTCCGTCAGCTTCATGCTTTCTAAGATGAAATTCTGAGGAAACATCGAGATAAACCAATCAATAACACTGTATGTGTGAACACCATGGCCAGTAACATTATGCTGGTATGACGTATGTATTAATTGTCTTTCCTCATTGCAGAATTTGACTCTGCTGCATACTTATTTGCATTTGTGCACACCAGGGAGTGGCACACTTCAGCAAAGTTCCTTCCTGCATGACCCTCGCAGCAGCAAATCAACCTGACATGTTGTTAAGGTATCGCTGGGTAAACATCACTTGTCCTGAACTTTCCAGCTGCAGGTCTTCTTAATACATGGCAATACAGTGACATAGCGCTCCACTCCCATTAACCTCTGTCTGCAAACATGGTTTTGGCAGTGGAAGGGAGGGGGCTGCTTTGCATTTGCAGCACAGGTAGGCCAACGAGGAGTTTGAGGTAGATTGAGCATGATGAATGTTAATCGATGATACAGTACGTCCCAAACTGCATAATGAGCTCGTCTCGCAAGTCTTCCACACCTATGCATATAGAGTTTGGCTTCTGCCCTTCATTCTGTATTCAAGTGTGTATGTGTACGCGCCATTAAATCTGCACTTGAATAGCTGAAGGAATCTCAGCACTCTTGTGTTATTCTGAGTGCTTTTGTCATAAATTCTGAAATCCTACCTTGAAATAATGCCAGGTCCAGAGTGTGCCAGAGAAAAAATACTTTTGGTGTTCCATTGCTACTTTGATTATCCTAACTTTCAACATGCTGTACTTTTCTGAGGGTGAGTTTCATCTGGCTGTCATACAAAACAGGCAATCAAGGTTGAGAGACTGTTCTGTATTCACTTAATGTTCACAGTTTTGTTGTTTTAAGATTTTTTTTTTCCTGTTTTGTCTTTCCTGCTGTTGTATTCAAAGCTGCTGGAAATTGGACCAGATGTTATCCTCATCAAATTTGAGGGATGAAATTTGCCGAGCAGCAATTTTTTTAATCAGGCAATTTCTGATATCTTCCCTTGATTTCTTTTTATTGTTCTTTTCTGAATGGACAGTCAAAACCACAATTAATTTGATGAACAGTAGTATCTGAGTGGAACAAAAACAAAAGTGTGTTTAAATGATAATCTCAAAGAATGAATGGAAATATATTTACTAAACAAGCAACTATCAAAGTACTTGGTCCACCTTTGACTCGCTGTACCTCTTGTACATATTTTTCTGCGCAACAAGGGATTATCACTGGCATTAATGAGTATGCACATTTGCAAATAAAGCCAAGGGTAAGTGTTAGTTTAGCATCTGATGACTAATGTTACCTATTGAGGCTGTCCTCACTTGAGACTTACTACAGTACAGCACAAACTTCAAATATCTGCCCAAATTACTGTATCCTTTTCACAGACAACAGCTATAAGATATATTGTTGTGATATACTTATAAAGTGTATATTAATGATAATATTGAGGAATATATAATCATAATGAATCTTTTGAAGTTCAAGTATCACGAAATATCTTGTAATAACACAAATAATGTGATCTATTGTACACTTTCAGCTGCAGAATAGTGTGTGTCACCCACCAAGAGAGTTAATGGAAATGGACATACTGATGAAATAGTGTGAAATGTACGAGTATCCTGCTGACTTCATTAAAAGGCCATGTTTTCTCCCTGTGTTTATCATACTGGATGAACTGACTTGTACATAAAAACGATTTGACATGTCTAAATAAGGCATACAGTAACAGGCAAGCAATGAAGAATGAACCTATAATCAACACCTGGGTCAAATAATGTCGAGAAGGGTCTCATTTTCTCTCATTAGAGATACCTCTAGCTGCCAAAGCTTCTAATGATGCATCTGTGGAAGGAGGATTTTCTTTACATATCATAACTCAAAGTCAGATTTTATATATTCATACACGTCTGGAACAATCCTGGAAACAGATTTACATTTGATACAATTATAGTATGCAAATCTCAGCCATTAACTCAGTCACTTCCTCCGCCATTTAGGCTACTGTTTGAATGAATGTAGAAGAATAAATGTATTTCCGGCAGATAAGATGAATAAAACACTGAGCGAATGAAAAAAGAGTGAATAGATGGAATTTGAATGGCTAAATGAACAAATTCATGAACCAGGGCTTGCACTGACGGCTGACTGACAGATTGATGTTAAGCCACCACGCTGACTTTCTTGTTGCATAACCATTCAGCCTCCCATTTGGTCAATACAGGGCATTATTTTCAATTCAGGATGGGCACAGCCTGGCTTTACTTCCTGTGTTGTGACAGCAGGTATTCTTCTCCAGCACTGCTCCCAGTGGAATGACAAATTCTGGAAATAAGGGAGAGTTTAGTGTTGGATTCACACCGACCACTCTTGGCAGATGGGTATGTTTGGAACATCACATGGGGCATGCGGGTTTTCCCAGCCCTAACAGCAGGAGGGGGAGGGGTGTGGGGGGGGCTGTGCCATCTTGGACGGCACTCAAACAGCTAGCAGTGACTGATGGACCCAAGGGATGTTTACCCTTGCCCAGCAGAATAAACACTTTTTTTTTTACGAACATAGCCCTATACAGCCCTGAGAAATCATGTGGGGAGCGAGCAGTTTCCGGAGCCTTATGGTAGGCCTATACAGTGAACTGGCATTGAGCCTTGTGGTGTAACTCACATGCAGATAGCATTTTTCGTTGATGTAAATTAATAATTCTTTCACAACTTGTCGCTCCCATTTTTTGTTAAAAGACACAGTCACAAATATATTTCACAAGTGCAGTCCGGGCTGTATTTGAAACTCTTCCTGGCCTTTTTAATGGAATACCTTGTTGGATGAAATCTCCTGATAAAACACCCCAGCCCTTGCACTAAATGCTTATGCAACAGTGTTCAAGGCAAGAAAAGCTGCCACCATCTATACTTTAAGTTTGTGTTTTAGCAGAGAGTATTCCTTGGTGGTCAGAGACTTCCTAAAAATATTCCTTGAGCTAATACCTGTCAAACAAATGAAATAAAATAACAACCAACTCAACAAAACATTAAAACGTATGTCTTCGCTGGTTAAAAAACAAACAAACAGTATATATATATTCATTACAGAGAGAGACCCACATGTCCCATGCCACACATATTTTATTATTTTCATTATTTATTTTTTGTTTGCAAAAAGGTTTGGGTCCAGATAAGCTGAACTGAGTTACTTGAATGACTGAAAGTACAATTTGTCCCCCAAATCCAAGCATTTAATTAAAAAAGTAATCAGGTCAGATTTAATTCTCTGAATACATTAATTATTGTGGTAGCAATATGACCAAGTGACGCAATATCAAAATCCCTGCAAAGGTGTCCCTGTAAAACATTTAGTTACTATATAAATAACGTTAACCTATTTGCAGCATCTCTCATCACAGTCTATGAGGCACTTGCCATCAGAGAGAGTTTGAAGAGCATCTCAAAGTCAAAGAGATAGAAATAACTGTTGACATATAGTGGCTTAATCTTTTGCCCTTGTCATTGTCAGCTCTCTGCTGGGATCAAATGTCAGCCTCTCATGTGAGGGTGCCACCAGTGAAGAGATAACAACCCTTTTGTACTATTGCATAATTGAGTTTTTTCCTGCTTTACTTAGACGATATATTGGATGATTCAGTGCATATTGCGACACTCTATGGGTGCATCTGTATGGGGTTGCAATATGTTTTAACTTTTAATCACATGATCCAGTCTCTCTTGGATTTATAATCATACAGAACAATTCTCCAGAAATACAAATTCAGTGCAAATTCAAGAGTAAAGCAAGGGTTGGAGATGATGGAGGAAAAGGATGCTTGTGTGTCACTTGTGCACGGACAGGAATTATTTACAGATACAGTTTTTTTTGGTTTTGATTTACTTAACTAGTGTATCAAAGCTTCCAGGCACTACAAATCAACAGTCACTAGAGGTTTGAGTGAGACACTGCATGCATTTATATGCATGCAGCATTTCTATGAATCTGAAATGCAATGTGCTGAGATGAGATCCGTTTCTAACCCCGTTTATGGCATATAGGCATGGCTTGTGTGTATCCATCATTCTGTGTTCTTTAAGGTATAGAAAACAGGTCCTAGATCAGCTCTCTTTGAGAGAGTTGATAAATGTCATTGTGAGCCACTACAGCCTAAGCGACGGTTGACATTTTATGATCAGAGCACTTTTAGTAACAAAGAATCCGTATCTTGTCGGCTGTGTGATGTATAGCTTCAGAGGCACAGTCAGAAAGACTGCCTGTTGCTTTCACTGTACCACTGATCTTGTGTTTCTACAGAATATTTACGAGGAAGATTATTAAAATTTAAGCCTGCGAGGCCACTTGCTGCTTTCAGATACTCGCTTTAGAAATATTGCCAAGAAAGATAGTCATCATAGATATCATTAAGGGTGGACTAACTATCATAGCATAGCTGAACTCATTACATAAAATTGTGTGTATACAGTATATGCAAGTAATTCTATAAAAGCAGAATTGAGTATACCAAGATTATTCCTTACATCAATGATCAGCATTCAATTTCCCAAAATACAGTGAGAATGGGAACGAGTAAAAACTCCTCTTTTTCATGGCTTAGAAAGGCATGCAGCTGTCTGTATAAGATCTCACAGCTGACACTGCATATCAGAACAAAAAACAAGTCATGAGGAGAAAGGAACTGCCTGCAGAGCTCAGACAGGATTGTGTCGAGGCACAGATTCGGGGAAGGCTACAAAACTATTTCTGCTGCATAGCTGCCTTCATAATTCTTAAATGGAAGAACCAGGACTCTTCCTAGAGCCACCCAGCCAAACTGAGCTCTCAAGTAACAAGGGGCCTGCAGGGTCTGAGGCGACCATGAATCTGGTGGTCAGCTCCATAGATCTTACATGGAGATGCAACATCAGCTCTCATTGCAGCACTCCAGTAACTTTGGCCTCATGGCAAAGGGATTCTCTTCTCAATGCAAGTTTGCAGAAAGCACCTTAGGTACTTTTCGACTGAGAAAAACAATATTCTCTGGTATGGAAACCAAGGTTGAACAGTTTGGCTTTACTTCTAAGTATAATATATTCAGGAAACAGACACCACTCATCAACCTGCCCAATACCACCCCAAATGGTGAAGCATATGGAGGCATCATCAGGCTGTGCGAGGGTGTTTCTCAGTGGCAGGGAAGGAGTGACTGGTCCGATGCTGAACAGAGTAAATTACAGAAATAGCCTGAATGAAACCCTCATCTCACAACCCACCAAGAGGACAATGGTCCTAAACATACAGCCAAGACAACACAACAGTGGCTTAAGGACAGCTCTGTCAATGTCCTTGAGAGGCTCAGTCAGAGTCCCGACTTGAACTCATCATCTCTGGTGAGATGTGAAAATGGCTGTCCACAGACAGTCCCCATCCAACCTGACAGAGTTTGAGAGGATCTGCAGAGAAGACTGACAGAAAATCCACAAATCCAGGTGAGTAAAGCTTGTTGCATCATACCCAATAAGACTGGAGCCCGTAATCGCTCCCAGGTGTTTTAACTACTGTATGAACTGAGTGAGGGGTCTGAATACAGTTATTCCTTTTGAATAAGTTTTTGAAAATAACATTTTGTTTTGTTTTTTTCATTATAGTATGTGGTAAGTAATTTGATGGAGGAAAGCTTATGATATAAACTGTGAAAATGAATGCAATTTGAGCAGATAATTAAAAATTGGTTTTGACAAACACAAAGAGAGGATAATAAAATAGTCAAAAACAAGAACTTCCGAATACCTATGGTGGGTGGCTTACAGAGTTCAATCAATATCTCCGCTTCTTTTCTTGCCTCAGTGTGAGCTCAGGCCTCTAGACGCAGTGCACTCTCCAACCCTGGAGGCAATCCATGCAAAAACCCTTAGTACAGTACACAATGCAACCGTAATGATACAGAAGAGAGGCAGTGGATAAAATAGGATAAAACAAATCTATCTTCCTTCATCTTGTTGTGTAACAATTAGACACATAAGGCTTTGCTTTTGTTTATAGACCAGCAGTGCGGAGCAAAGGGTATTAATTTATGTCTTAGAGTAAACATGATTTTAATTAAAGAAACAAGACAGCATTGCTTCACACTCAAGCTTTCCCACTCAGTTGCACCTCTCTTCATCTCTCTAAGGGACAAATTTTAGCTGAAAACTAAATTCTAAATGCCATGGGTCACTCTTTGTAAAAGATCAATGGGGATTTTAACTGACAGATTGTCCAAAGTACAAAATTCTTTATTTGTTTATTTGTGACGGGACTCTGCATATTAATGAACATCTTAAAAATGTAGTCTGCATCTGTAGTCATTTATGATCCACCACCTTAATGCTTTAATGTGGTGGTGTGTCACCCATGAGCATTTGATTTCACTGTCTTTTAATTGTCTGCGTAATACAAGACTGAACCAAGAGTGGAGATTAAAGGATTCTTTAAGAATCATTTCAAAGCGCTCTGCCATCTGACCCATGAGTAATTTACTTCTCCACATATAATTTCTTTAATTCAGCAGATGTGGTCATTTACTTTCCTTACAGTTAGAGAGCAGAAGCTAACAATCTAAAATAATAAAAACATTTCAAAAGCACTCAAAGTTTGGTCTTTTATTTAACAAGAAAAACATTTATCAGACAATAAATCTTGTCTCTATCATACTTCCACAACCTCTGAGTAACATGACCGTCCGCATGTACTCGTGCTGGAGTGTCTGGACATGGGCCTGGAGTGTCTGGCAGGCTGCAGAGAGCAAACCAGTCACACCATGTAACAAGCTCATGGCTGCGAAGGGGGGTGAGCCAGAACACTACGCTACAAATCCGTATGCCTTTTCATCTAAGATGACGTTATCTCGTGATGCAGCTGCCATTTGATTTTTATCCACTGAATATGGGCCATTGCTTGTGAAGCAGGCAAACTCAAACAAGTTTTTTTTTTTTTCCCCATTTTATTCAGGTCTGTCTCTCTCTTTTGGTTGAAATCTCATTTGGGAGAAGTAATCTGAGTTGATCCTGTTAAAGGCAAGATTTTGCATCTCAACAACATATGAGTTAATACTCAACTGATGCCGCTTTGACTGCCTCTGCGCTTTAACACAACTATCTTGGTCCCATTTGGTTTGGTGACCTATGAGGTCATCTGGTTCAGGGATGACCCAGTGCCATTGGTAATTCTCACTGCTCTTTGTTTGACCTTTTCATCTTGATGGACTCGCAGGGAGAGGGAGAAATAGGAATATGCAGTACGGGCAAGAATGATGTTGTATTGATGTTTTCTCCAAGTGGTTAAGTGTCGCTGTAAGCTACGCTGTCACTTCACAAACTGAATAAGAGATTCCGTGAAGACGAACCGTGCAGCCGGCATGGGTGACTGAAAGAGAATATATACATACCAAAGCAGGGAAATACGGCTGTGAATGCACTGCAAGAGTTATTACATTACCTTGAGCTGTGCCCCCCCAAGCATTCTGCATTAACACAGCAAGAGAGTCAAAGGAAAATGTCAACAAAATTCTACCCATTTCACAGCATCTGGCCCCCTCCCAGCCTGTCCTGACCATTTATTATGTCAGGTAATTGTTGGTAATCTTACTCCAGCCATTGGCTGGCTGCATGGCTCTTCATGAAAGACAACATCGTTTCCAACTGTGACAGCATGTATTTCCTTTCACCTCAATCTTACTGTTTGGGTACGCATTAAATCTTGCCGAAGCCCTTTGCTTTGAAAACACACTACAGCATCGAGAGCTGCGGCAACAGCCCAGGAAACGTTGAAAGAAAAGCACGCATCCGCCCTCACGTGCACTATGCTTTCCTATTATAAGCATGAGAATCTGCTCTTAGAGATACACACTTCAGTCAGGGATGTGATTATGTGTCAATGGTGTGGGGTAGAGAAGGAGGGAGGGGTCGTTATCTTTGTGGCTGAACAAGAACTAGATGGAGGTGAAGGAACATCTTTCAAAAACTCTAGCCAGGACTTGGCCAGATAAGGAGAGGATGCTCCATTGGCCTGACATTGTGGAGGGGAAAATTGCAGCAGAATCATCACAAAAGGCTCAATACCCCTGCAATTTACTTTCCGGATGAGGAAACGTTGTAAGCCATCTGTTTACATATAGAGTGACCACAGCAGTACACGCTAATGTCTGATGTCTCTGGTGTTGAACATGGCCTCATGCTCTCTACACATTGCCCAGAACATGTTAACTGTATGCTTGCTTAAGGATGAAGTCCACGCTTCACTTGCTTGCATTTAAAATGGGTAAATAGAATATGTCTAAATTAACTGTGTAGCGTGATTTGATGACTTAACATTCTCAAGCCTTGATGATTTTACGTTCAACATCAGTTTTCTTTGATGAGCGAACCATGAAAAATGATTCATACATGACGCACTCCATGCTATCAACTGATGCTTGTTGATATGCTGTAATGGGGCAAGGGGGCAAGTTTCCCAGTCTTATTTAATCAAGTGATGTCTGCTGTGATAATGACTTCTTCAATGCAGATGCCAGGACTGGTCTCCCTGGTGAGGACCGGCCTTCAGAGTAATGTTTCCCCTGATGTTTCAATCTAAATCAGTAACAACATCAATAGATGGAAGTCCTAGGCAGTATACCCACAGGAGATCTTAGGTCGGAAAAGAGCTTTTCACCTCACAAACACTGATAGATCAATAACACAGGTGTATCACATCAACCAATGTTATTGCACTCAAAATCATACAAGAAGGGTCCAGTAAAGATCAAAGTATAAGGTCTTTTTTTCATTGAATTTATGTGATACAGCAATCTTTAACCCCACAAAAAAAGAAAAAGGGAAAGATGGCCTTGGTTCAGTACCTGGCATGTTGTCTCACTGCAAAGTATTACCAGTACACGGAAGCCATAGTCCCTTTACAATAATTTGTGCTCAGGCTCAGCTGGAAAATGGCACTTTGGGCTTGACAGGAAATATTGAAAGGAATAACTGCAGTGCTGTTGCTAAGGCACCTTGCAGCCTCAAGATTCAAGAGGGTAAAAGGTGCGACTTTGCCATAACTTTCATACAATAAAATAAAGACAGTGGATTACCGTGTATCTTCTGATAGAAGCTGTTGTTGAAGATACATCTTTTTTGTGAGTGAGGGCTTGTAAGAATATAAAAAATGAATCCTGAATGTGATGTTCTGAAGCTTGAAAAAAGTGAGAAGTCTGGGTGTGAATGTCCAGGTGTTAGCAGAGTACTGGTTATATAATCATGAAGCTTTATAACATTAGCACCGGGAGCTTAGGGAATACATGCAAGATATTTCAGTAAGTCCAGTATTGCGTAACCGGTCTTTACAGACAGGATGTTCAAGTTCTTTTAGAGAACAATGCAATAAGCGGGAGTGAACTCCTGCATTTGTATTTTACATTACTGTTAAATATGTTTTGGTTTTGGATTATTGATCCAACAAAACCAGTGACTTATGGCCATTTTCCAGGTGTTTGGTGAACTAAATTATTCATCAAAAAAGAAGAAAGAAAATAAAAATCATAACAAATCAACAGATGCTGACAGCTGCAGTTTCAGGGAGGTGAGGATAGTGCATTGTCACGACACCAGAGCTTGTGTAGAAAACACATGGATGGATTATGAGAAACTGGCTCCTGAACACAGATGTGTCTAAAACCCCACACCACCACCACACAAATGGTGTGTGGTTTGTACACGTCGGCATCTGTGGAAGTTTTAAATAAGCTCTTTCAGTTATTAAATGGCTGTCTGCTGAATGATGAATGTTGGTGTCCTGGGTGCATTGAGAAAAACCATAGGTAAAAAAAAATCTAACATGTTTTCCTTTTATTGTATTTCAATGATGTAAATAAATAATACAGTAAAACCAGCATGACTCAATAATGAAAACATTGACTTGCAGCAGTTATGCAATCTCTAATCATATCTGATCATGATCATATCTCTATGTTTGCCACGGCTAAAACAGCAGAAGTCCAAACCTGAAGTGGTCATTCTGTGTTATAAAGTGACTATTTCAAGTAGAAAACATCTAAATTTGATATGAATTTCACAGCATGAGTCTGAGCCTAGTTGGGAGCTTAGCCAGTCAGGTGGGTATCACTCCCCGCTGATGTAAACATTCAAGCACTCTGTTACTCCCTCCTCTTAGCTATGCTGCCCGGAGTGTGCTCTGAACACTCCAAGCAGATGATGCTCTGAATGAATAAATAAGTCAGCCACTCAATCCCCTCCCCCTTTTAGATAAATACCGATTTGCTTTTACTTGTGGTTCCAGACAGTTTTGTCCCTCTCATCTTGGCATCTCAATTCAATATACGGAAAAGCCACTATACTATGTAACCACACAGCTCAGACCTGTAAATTACAATTTTCTTTGGAATTTCACTGGGTTTCATGGGATTCTTGTGCCAAAAGTAGGCCTTATTATTGTCGAAATTGAGTATTTAATATTAAAATTAGATTACTTGACAACTTAAACTGGCAAAGCCTGAAGTGTTATGATCTAAAATCCAGGTTGAATGATAAATAATTACCAATGATCTATTCCATTTTGCAGAAAGGAATTGAAAGGACAGAAAGTGTGAATTCTTGCAAGCTGCAGTCACAGTTGTTTATAGAGATTAATCTTAAAATGATGCCATTATCAGATTCAAAAAAGAAAATCACAGTCAAATGCAGAAACTGTGTGAGCTCTAAATTGCAAATGTTATTGTTAAAGTTATTTGAACATAAAAGACACATGTGAACGTTATGGTTTGACTGGTGATGGATTCCGTTGTGACTCTGTTGGTCTGATCCAGGGCCAGGCCAGTCTATTATCAGACATACACTGACCACCATCAGTTTAAAAAAAGAATAAGAAACATGTTTTATTCTGATTCAGCAACAATCTATGTACAATTAATGATGATTAGGGTTTAGCATAAAATAAACTACAGTTTTAATCAGGAACATTGCTTCAACATAGCCTCTGCTTTGACAGAAACATTAATCATTCACTGCTTTTTGGATTTCCCTCATGCAATCTTTCCTTTTAATTTTTCCCACACTTGCCTACTGTAACTTTAGCTGTAATGTAACTAGTTAATTATTCCCTGAAAATCTTATCCTTGGGCCCTGCGGCAGTGCATTTGTTAGCATATAAAGAGAAGAGGCTTCAGGGCAGAAGAGGCAAAAACCCTTTTTTTTTTTACCTTCATCCTAATTCTTGAAGCTCTCATTAGTTCTGTTTTGGGAAAGTAGGCTACTCAGAAACTGATATTTCACCATGACACATGATGTTCACCTGAGCTTCATTTGAATACAGTGATACTGTAACGTATGTTCGTTCTTATCAAATGATATCCATCTTCTGAAATCCACCCCGGATTATTCATATTCAATCTTTGTCAACATGCCTCTGGGAAGGTGATCCACATGCAGCTCCGTATGTCGCCGAATTGTATCCACACAAAGTATTGGATATGCTCAAAGGATCAGATACGTCTTGGCCTTCAGAGACAGCAGCCTTAATGGTGTTTGACTGCATAATATTACAGCACTGCTTAAAACCCTATTCATAAACCTCACCTGCTATACGATCAAGATGTAATGAAAAGGAGAAATATTGGCTATAACGTATCACACTGATTGGTGAATTTAACATTGAGTTGAACACATTTCGGTGAGGGGCTCTTATTATGTGCTATTGAGTTCCTGTTGTGCAGCTGATTACTAAATACATTCCAAGCTAACATGTTGTCTTTGGCCTTAACTGTGATTGAATTAGACTGCCACAATTCAGACATCTCAGCCAGCAAGAGTGTGTTCTATCCCTGACAGGTGTTCTTCCGCGAGACAGTTGTATGTAGGTGTTGAAGATGTCTGCACTGCCTTTCATGATGTCCGCTTCTAATTTGATGGGAATGAGCTTTGAATATACCATTCAAAGGGTTTTATCCTCGAGACAGAACTGTATAGGTGAAGACTATTATTATGCAGCTGTCTGAGCAATCTGTCTTTGTCTTTATAACAAGTGACATGTGAGAAAAAGAGTAAAGTTGACAAATAATGTAGTCCATTTTCTTTTTCCATGAAAATCTGCTGCTCATAAAACAACAAACTTTTATACATGTGAGCTTTTACTCAGTTTTTCCTGGGGTCAGCCATGTCACTGACTTTTCTGACTTAGGAGTCAGCGGAGTCCGCCAGACTGTCCGCGCAAAGCTCAATATTTAAATAGATCACACAGATGGATCGACCTGTTTTTATTGTTGCGCTGTACGCCCGACTATGAAGGCTCAAATGTCCGCGGATAGTGCGCACTGAGTCCGCGCTGCTCACAGTACGCGCACAGTACGCCCGAGTATGTGGGGGCCTTTAGGAGTCAAGAGTACTGTAAATAGATCAGATGGAGACAGTACTGTAAATAGATCAGATGGAGACAGACTACAAAAGCTTCACCATAGCAAGTGCAGAAAGGAGTCAACGTAAACTCAGATTATGATTTTATTTTCAATTATGCCACGGTGCTTGAGAGCTTTCTCTCAAATATTTCAACAAATGTTACTTGCTGCAATATATTTATATAAAATTAATTCATATATATTTGCTAGTTATGATGCAACATCCAGCACAGCTTTCTTCTAAAGTCAGTTATGATCGTGAGTAGCATCTTGAACCCAAGAGATAAAGGTTGTAGCTTTCCAAATGCACAGACAGCATTTCTATTACAAGTCTGTGTTTTTTTCAATTTGGGGAATGAATGCACATGAGACAGTGGAGAAGAACTGTGCGGCAGAACAATATGAAACATGAATTAAACCTAATCCATAACAGAAAACGGACTGGTAGCTTTAATTAAGCTATCACAGGCCTACTAGCCAAATAACTGACTCAACAAGCCTCAGAGCATGACAGTCTTATGTTTGAGTCCAATGTTAGTGTAGCTAAGTCAAACCCTACAACAATCCTGTGTAGGTTAAACACCCTTTTATTACCTGCAATGGGCTCTATGCACAGCTCCACCACATCCCTCATTTCCTGTCTTACATTATTGGACAAACTGATTAATCCAGGTGTGTCTGAGTATTCACAATGGTCAGACACACCTGGATTAATTAGTTAATAAGATAGGAAATGAGGGATCTGCCTTAAATTCAGGAAGTGTTGGAGCTGTGCATAGAGCCCGTTTACCCACATGTATGAAATAGATGGTTATGTTTCTAAGTGCCTCGTCTCAAACCACCATTTCACATCTTGTCACAATAACTTTACGAGCTATTGCTAAGAAGTAGTAGATTGTCATAAAAGCCTTCATCATTTTCAAGTCTGGATCAATAGAAAGCAGCCTTTCACAGGCCTATAGTGAAAATTAAACAGTTGATAAACTCTGCAGTGTTAAAATCAATACCCTGCCCTTTCTTCTTAAACACACCACAAATTGCATGACTTGTAATCACAACAGAGGGTTTTTATCACAGTCATCACAAATGCTCACTTGGAGAAAATGTTTGCATTTCTGGATTTTTGTAATTGTGTCCTGAATTGGTGTTGTGTTCCTGTGGGGAATTATTAGGCACAAACACATTCAGAGTGTGCTGCAACGTGTGTTTTCACAATTACTCCCTTCCCCATGTAATCTGTCTTCACGCCAATAGTCAGGGGAAATGACAGCATCCCATATTGTGCCACGCTAAAAGTCGAATTGTGCATGTTCTAATCACTGATTCTGCTAAATAATACATTAATTGCATCAACAGTGGCTGCAGCAGAACTAAGCTCCTTAGGAGAGCTGCTTGCATTGTGTCTGTTTTGCTGCCCCATTATATGAAGAGTGGAGATCAATGCAGCAGCCTAATGGTTATGCTGGTGTAGTGGCACCCATGGGAGCCAGTGCTATGTGTGTATGACAGAGAGAGGGAGGGCACTGAGAAGGCTAGATTCTCTACAGCAAGGCCCTTGAGGGTGTGTGTGTGTGTGTGTGTGTCTGCTGGGGCCTTTAACGCTAAAATGATAACATTTCAGCACACATCAGTGTAGGATGCTTATTCTTTGTGTCATCTAAAATCAATAACAACAGCATGATGCATGTTGCCGGTCTATTAATTTCACATGGGTCATAACATACAGTACAGCCCAGAAGTCATGCAACATGACATATAGGATGTATTCAAATGTATTATTTATATAGAAGGATAAATTCCGGTCATACCACTTTAAGTAGGTTGCATACAAGTTTAATACAGGTTTTGTGTATGCATGCAAATGTTAAAAGAACAAATTGGATTTTGAATTATAAAAAATATGTGAAAATTATGACTACATGTGTTAGGGTAATATAAATACCAATGAAAATACATATACTTAACAGCTTTAGCTTTAGGCCTGTACTCTGCAGACTGCAAAGGGACTTTCAATATTTTCGAAAAACGTTTTCTCGTCTCTCTGTGTAGTGAAGGTATTAGCTCTTTGCATTTTCATGATTCAACCTTTACAATGAGGAAGGCTCTACTTTTGACAACTTTTTTCTGATGTTTCCCTAGCTAATGAGCAGGTATTGAATATTCTGAGCAAGCACTCGATGAATCTATGGAAGCTGGAGTTTCAAGTGCAGCCACATTATTCTGTTTTCCTTGTGAGACGTCTACATACATCAGGATGATCCATCTCCAGAGTCATTAACAAAATCACTTTAGTGCGGTTCTGACAAGCCTCAGTGATTGCTGCTAATGAACTTAGCACATCACAGATAAATCAAAGCTGAGAAAAAGACTTGTATTTTGCACAACTCAGAAAATAGGCAAATAATCCAGGGCATCTATTCTTCTGTTGGTCTGAGAAGATCAGTGATGTGTCACACACACACACACACACACACACACAGGACCTTGCCCTTTAGAAATTCACTCATCCATCACATAAATAAGAAAGAAATTGCTGTCAAAAGGAATGCTGTGTTTGTTGCAATTTGCACTCTAGATGCAACAACATAATGCTAATATTAATGTAACATTGCAATAGTTTTCATTCCCAGTAGCAAGCGTTGTCACAGAAGATGTAATCTGTGTTTCCAAGACAGTGTTACTATCCGTGGCATGGCATTGAAAGACACTGCTCCAGCATTTTCTGCCTAATTTACATCCGTCAGTAAAGTGACAGCTGAGAAAAATGTTCCTGAACAGTGGGATGGCTGTGAGCACAGAGAGTAAGTTTAATAAACTCTCACCGCAAACGCCCTCAGCAAAGATGTGTAAGCATTTTGCATAAGTCGAGCAGGTCGCGCAACATCTTCCGGTGTGATTTATTTCATCCTGGAATCCTGTTCATCATTAGTATTCCTCATCGTCAGCGTCTCTCAGTTGCTTGAGCAACCCGTCGCGTCGGCGTGCAGCCACAGGTCTGGTTACAGTACAACTGTGGTTTTCATTGGAGGGGGAAAAAAAACACACGCCTCCATAGATGGTGCATTTGTGTGTTTGCTGAGGGGTGGGGTGGGGAGGGTCATCCTTCCTGTCAACACAAAACCACTGTGGATCTTTGATTCATAACCTCATGCAAATTTCATTTTGTCTTTTCTTTCCTTGTTCATCAATATTTCAGATGCCACCTCCCTTGCTGGTTGAATAAAGCATGCATTAGTTCAAATATTTGTTGCATGATTTGTCTGGCATTTGGAGGGTTTAGGCAACAAATTGTCTGGTGGACTTCCTTTTTGACATGGTAATACATATTATGTGGTGGGAGTACAATCTTTGTGTGTACTGTGTGCAGATTTGTGCAGTAAGGATTTGCAAGATGTGAGGGAGTTGGGTGGAAAGCTAAAACTTAAAAAGTAATGCCACAATTGAAGTGAGCTAATTAAGAATAAAGTCAAAGAAGTGAATCAGAATAAAAGCATCACCCAAAACTCTGAAGAGTCTCTGCAAAAAGCAGAAAAACTATGCTGTAATATGCTGTTTTAGCCATTAATCACTGTTTTTAAAACATAGTGCATATAGCCAGGAAGCATAATGAGATACTTTGCGATTAATTTTTTTTATATTTGAGTCTGGGGAGTGGCTCATGAAAGCATATGAAGTTCATATTGGAAAGGTCAACACTCAAGCTGTTATGGGCAGTACTATGCATCCATATGCTCATTTCAATGATGATTTCTGTCCAGATTCCAGAATAAGATGTAATTCTACCATTAAGTGAGAAACTCCCTTTGGCTTTAAAGATCTTTAAAGTAACTTGTTTTTTTTTTTCCTTCTTTTTTTTTTCATTAGCAGCTCAGCAGTTGAAATTCAAGAGATAGTGATGCTGATTCACCTCTGTCTCAGACATAATCATTGTTTTGCTCACACAGGCCCTGTGCAAAGTGTTTTAGTCTGAATGACTCACAAGCGCGCCACCTGCTCCATTTTAAAATAAGACTGAATCAAGAGTGTTGCGCTTTTTCATTAAACACAACCAAAACGAACCACAAATAACAGGCGGAATTTAATATGAGGATAAACTAGTGAGGAATTTGTTCAAACCTTGAGTAACCTCCCAGGGAACACAAATCAGCGCTCACATTCAAGCTGTGGCTGCACACCATGATAAGGAAGAAGCAGAGAAGACATCCTTTTTGGGAAGTGAACCTCACTGAGCCCTCCTTTTGAGCTCAATTATAACCCTTATTATTGAATGTGAATAAATGAACAGCCAGCCCTTGTGCAATTAGAAAAGACAAGAGCTGAATGAACAGTAAGGAGATGTAAAGGGCAGGTTCACAGTGTTACACAAGTCTTCACATCCTAATTGCAGCCCCTACTCATTTCTATTTCAACTCAATATAGCCCTTCTAATTCACTTAACGTATTTTGGTTTACTGGACAAAAATGATGATTAACATGAAATCTACCATTTGGCTGTGAGGCTAAACGGGGGCATTTTCCATTAAGCCTGGCTTGACAGAAATGTTGACCAAAGATTTCTGGTCTAATCAAACCACCACAGACATCAGTGATATTAACTGGTGAAAATTCAGCTTTTACTCAACATTTTAATATTGTAACTTATGGTTAAAGATGCATTTGAATTAGTTTTGCCAGATCTCTCTGCTGCAAGAGAGCAAAAGAGCATAGAAAACAACTCCATTAATATGGACTGTGTATTTTGCATGCACTTTGGTATACACTATGAGCCAAGACAGCACAGTCAGGGGTGTCTGACTTCTAATACTTGGATGTAAAAAAACAAAAAAGAAAACAGAATCTTTATTAGATAGACTTTTGTCATTCATGTATTACATTCACATGTTATTGCTGTCATTTATATCATGCTGTCCTCATTTTAATATTGCTACTGTACATTGCTGTGGTTCTTAATACCATTGTTGTAGTCACTGGTAAGAAAGGGGTTTTGGTTACTGTTGTCCTTGTTTTTGCCATTGTTGTTGCAGTCCCTAGTGTCATAAGGGACTTTTTGTAGTTGCTATTTCTCTTGCTGTTATTGGTATAATTTTTGCTGTTAGTGAAGGTTATTATTGATGTTGCCATTGATGGGGTTGGTGATTGTTTTGATATCTATTCCGTTGTTGTTGCTGTTCACGCTTTGTTTGATGGTAGGCTTCTTAAAATTCCTGTCATCCAAATTAATTCATTAAACAACAAAATTAGTCCACATGACAGTTCTCATGTCAGCAAGTGACAACAATACATGTTTTGGGCCCAAAGAATTGCCATCATAAATATTTATTTGTTCTAATAAGAGAAGATGAAATCAACTATTTATTGGCTGAGACAAGTGACCCTCTTCTCTTCACTAACAAAGCCCGAGCCCATGGGTTTGCCGACAGCACAGAGATTTCTTTCCCCATGCATTTCAAACAGAATTTGTCCAGTGCACAAAGGCACCGTCCCAAAATCGCAGCCTAATGAGACACAAAGGATTTTAACACAGCTAGTGAGAATACATCAGACTTGTAAAGCAGATGCTTTGAAGATCTTTCACTTCTTTTCCGCCTACGCCCCCAGCCTCACTGTCCTCTCTGCCACCTTCCCCACAGCAAGGCCACACAATCTGCAATATGTTGATTAGGAAAATGAACAGCAGGAAGTCATATTGCTGACGTTGATTCTGAGAGTGATTGATAAACCCATTGATGAGAGATCATATTTAAAATCAACTTCCTATATAATTGTCAATAAACACAGTTTTTTAACTGTGGTCTTACTGGCTATATTTTTAATCAAAATTATTCAAGTGTTCAGTTATTCGAGAATTCCTGAGAAAACTGAACACTCCCATTGGACCAGAAACATAAAATGCCCCTGAAGATATTATTCCTTTCCAACTTACCTTGAAAGTACTTGTGCAAAATTCAAATAATCTGGATCTGGGGCTTAAAAATTGCTCAAACTCTTTGCCCAGAGGAATAATTTACATTCCAAAAAGAAAAAAAAACTAACTACTTTTTTCTGTAATGAACTTGTAGAGGAAGGTTGCACAGAACATGATAATAATGTGAAGCTGATTTTACACTGACCGGCTGCTTACCCTCTTCCTACCATGTAATCGGTAAGAATCAAACAAGCTTTCTTCAACTTTTCTCATTTCAAGTTATTGTTGGTGAGATTGTGAGAACTTTTTTCTTGAAATATGTGAAATATTTTCATATAAAGACTTCCCTTGTGAACAATTTGGGCTACCTGTATTTGAAAGTGTTAACTGTTTTCAGGGGCATTTCATTTCAAATCATCTCAAAGGGTAAGTTCAAGTTCACAGAGTTCTACCAATATCTTAAAAATGCCCTTTTCAGCAAATTTGTCTTGGACTTGTGGACATTTTAATTACCATAAGCGGCCCCATGTTTTCACATCGAGATGACAGCGAACCTGACTTTGCATCCCTCCTGCTGGATCTCACACAAACAGTGCAAGACACGTTTACAGATTGACAGATTAGAAAGCACTCTGTCATTGTCAAGATAGGATTGCATACAACCTCAAAAAGCACATATTCTGACTCTTCTGTATTAAAGGGCCAACGAGGAGTTTCTATTCGATTATAAAACAATCTCACGTTAATGTGGATGAAAAACACTTGTTAATCAGTTGTTTTGATTATTTTGTTATTAAGAGAAGGTTTCGCGGACGCAAATTGCGATTCGGGCGGCGTTATGGTCGGAACTACGACGGTAACTGAACCTCTTTGAACCTCTGACTTTAATCCTTGATGAATGAAAACATGAGTCCGTCTTGCGCCGGTGGAGGAATTCTACGGTGCGCGCGGAGGCAGCGTGAAAACACTTCGCTTTTCCAAAACTCTTCGTTGTCCCTTTAAGAGCAAAACACTGATCAGTTGTGATATTTGAAGAGAACTTGAGCAGGTTTTTGTCAGCCCCCTGCCACTGGATCTTGTGTCCCTGCTGCTGCCATGTAGGATAATCAATATCTCCTATGTGTGCAGCCACAGGCCTTATCGTGGGCATAATAAGCCTTGGTGAAAATGTAAGCGATGGAATGGAACATTTAGACTCCATGTCTCACAAGGAGACGAATCTTTCAGTGTGGCAGCCCGGCTGCTAACTCGGATGAGACAACGAAGGAGGAGAAGGAGGAGGAGGAGGAGGAGGAGAGGGATTCGGGGAGGTGATGGCACCACAAGTTGTCCCTAAGACAAAAGGCTCCCCTTGGTTAAAAACACAGCTGCAGTCTTTGTTTTTGGCACTCATTTCACAAGTTTGATGGAAATTTGCAGCTGAGGCATTCATTTCTCGAGTGCGTGGGGAGAGTGAACGTGATTGAATGAGGGGAGGGGAGAAGAGAAGAAGAAGAAGAAGAGGAGAGAACAAGCTGGGGAATGAAGAGGAATGCAGAAAGTGCAAGGAGTGCACCATTATTCATGCAGCACAACATGTTGACCCATTTGTTCCAAAGATTTTTGAGAAACCCTGATTATGGTTTTGCGTTAGTAATTGATTCTCCTCCTTTGAGAAGGAGGACAAGGCTACATGTTTGACTTGATTTAGAGGATTATCTAGCTTAAAATGGAGAGACGCCTCAAACTCTATTGCCTCAAACGACAAAAATCCCCTCATTTCCTATCATCTCCTCGTTTTGCAGTCTTTGTAATTAAACAATTCGTATTAGTTGGTTCCATCGACTCAGGCACATTTGCTCACAAAAGAATCCTCTGCATTCATCCAGGGCAAGATCTCAAAGAAAATAAACCCACTGTTAATGGCTAATTTCTGTGTTATTACCTAACAAAGTGCAGCAGTGTGGTCCTTCTGCCTTCTCCCTCCTGAAGCCTGCTAAACTCAGAATCTGTAATTGGTTCCCCAGCCCTGTTGCACCTCAAAAGGCTTACCATCATTACTGCCAAGCAGAGGAACGAGAAGGAAGTGTGAGCAAGATTCCTGACAATTATCTGTCCCTAGTGAGCAAGGCCTGCAAGAAGAACTAAGGGGAAAGCATGGAGAGGAGAGGCATATCAAAGGGACCCGTGTTTCTTTTTTCGTCATGCAAATGTGCCGTCATTTTCCAGCCGAGGAGGAGAGAGCCTCACAGAGACAGGGACTGCTGGGTGTGGAGGAAAAAAAAGTTGCATCACTGTGTTGTTTTAGAACAAAGATTTCCTTTCATGTAGTGACAAAACTGTGTTTGTTTACGCTTGCAAATAAAAATGATTTCTGGTGTGGAGGTTTGTGGGACAAACTGAAGCACTGTGTTAATGTATGTCTGCTGTACAGAATTGTATTGTACATCTCTTTGCCCAAATATAATGTAAGCTTCTGCATTCCGCAAATATTTTTTGTTGAAGCGTCCAAGTGTGTGCAAGAAGGCAAGAGCTTAAAATTTCCACACAGCCATACAAGATTGTTCTGGTAGAAATAACAGCCTGAGCATGCCTCATGTCTGTTCTATGCTTCATTTCACCTGGCACATTATTAGCCACTAATGCTGTGTACCTGTGATGCATGAGGTCATTGAGATCTGAGATGCATGCATTTACATAGCATTGTGCAATGTGAAGTGACAATTCATAAAAATGACAACTTGAGTTGTGCATTTGCGTGATGATATAGGCCTAAATGTGCCACAGCTCATCTCTTGGCTCCATTTTCAACACTTAAAGCAGAATTGCCACTGCAATGTAATTTGAAGAATTCACAGCTAATATATATATAGGCTTAATTCTCCTAATAATTTGTAAACTTTGATGGACATTTTAAATGCACAGATATGTTTGTAATCCTGCAATTAATCCGAGATATAACACCTGAAATTATCTGACAGCAAGCAAGACCCAAGTCATAATAATGACCTGTACAAAATCACAAAAACAACAAACATTACAATTAAAAAGAATAAAACTGAGTAGTTCTTATCTAATATTAAAGTGATCAGTCTTTGGTAAAAAGCCAGAAAGCATTTCAGCCTTTTATCTAAAGCAATCTTGACTTAGTAAGACATCTGAAATGGTACCGTAAGTGTGTGTCTCATTAATAAAAGGCAGACATAAGAGTGCTCAGCGTGCCACAGACAGTTGGGACAATTGCACACACTTCAATCTGACAATTAGAGCTTATTTGGAGATTATGTGGGGGATCACTTCCAGTGGACCATCCACTCTGCAGGATGTCACAGTGCGTAGTTCGCAGCAGCTGTCACGCCTTGATGGGAAGCCATTACATTTGTGTTCTGGATCTCTTTAGCTGTGGCGAAGAGTTCAGTGTACACTCCAGCAAAAAAATTTGAGGAGTTTCTATTAAAGCGGTTTTGAGCCCTAAGAGGCTTTTTCTCACAAACGTGTGGATGAGGGAGAGGACAGAGAGGGTCTAAACCCCATTATGGGAGAGTCAGCACCTCTGGTGCTTTAGAGGCTTGATACTTTGTAGTAGGATCTCAGCTTTGACACAGAGTCCTTACTATACACTTAATATGTGCAATCACCCCTGTATCTCTCTCATCTCAAAGTTTGAGTCTCAGACCCACATTTCTTCACACTCCCACCACTCATCTCCCCTGGTATCCCTTCATCATCTATCCATCCATCCTGGCAAGCTTTGAAACAAGGACACACCCTCAATTGTCAACACTTTACCAGCACTGCTTAATAAAGTGGAAAACATGCACGGTTGCCTGCTTATCCTAAAATTAATTAGCAGAAAAATACCTGTCATGCGTATTATAATTACTGGCCACTCACTCTGGCAGAGGCCGCCTCCGGCATGCACTGTTGACTACAAGATGACTCGGGAATGTCATGAAGAAGGGAACAAGTTGCTTTGGAGACACAGCGTTTTTCTTCTTGTCTATTATTTATTGTTATGTTATTGTTTTATTAAATGTGAACTAGTCTGGGATGGTGTTTAGCTCAGTTGGTAGAGCACCCGCCCCATGTGTTGAGGCTTTCACTGCAGGTGACACCAGTGCGAATCCTGCACCGAGCAGTCCTATCCTGCGTGTCACCATCCTCTCTGTCTCCCATTTCCTGTCTCTCTCTCAACTCTCCTGTCCATTAAAGGCAAAAAAGCCTCAAAATATGCTTAAACCAATCACATTACATTGTTATCGATCATCTAAGTGAGTATAAGTGAGATCAGCTGATCAATGACCAACAGCGATTATTTTTGGCATGCATTGCAGATAGTGTGTGTTATCAGAACCACACAACCACCATGTTTTACTGCTGCACACCAGCTCATTGGATAAGATGTGATCAGAGACACAACACAGTAAGTTATTCTCTCTGCCGCGGACACCAGAGGATTAACCACAAGTGATCAGTGGTCTTTAGTAACAACAAACATTAATTCAAGACTACCAATCATGTATCGGATCAATCGGGGCAGTGTTAACAGAGAGGATGCCATTCTCTTCATCCCTTGGGAGCCCACTACCAAACAATTCCTGTAGTCACAGACTTGATAAAACTGTATTACTACAGCATGCAGAGAACATGGTCCTCTGGAATGAATTCAAAGATGTGGCAATAACATAATGTATGGGTGTCTTGTAAGGGGAATAATTTTCATTCGAGCAAAACAATTTATTTTGTATTTCCCCAAACGGAAACACAGTAATCTGCTGCTACAGAAGTTGAGTAATTTGCCAAGCAAAGTGACTAACATTCCAAGAGAGATTCATGGTCAGAAGTGCACTTCAAACGCATGAGTGGCATTGTGAAAGTACTGTGAAATAAACAAAGTACCGCTTTTGTTCCTAAAAAGACAAATATGTTCCTCTACATTGTGAAATTCAAGCAGAAATGTGAGGTATAAATACAGTATGTCACCATGAAATTCCCTCCAAGATCTGTAATTATAGGCGCTGATAAATCTGATCTCAGATGTTATTCATCTTATCACCTTTAATCAACAGATATATGATGAGTTTATCAGTTCAGCCCTCTAGCTCACGTGCATCCATTCCTCACAGTGGTCGTGTACCCACACATACACAGACGCAAGCCTTTTAATCTCCACTGTTCTCCCAAACACACTCTTCTGCTGCAGAGGCTGCTTAAATAGTGTGACACTGATCTAGAATGATTAAAACAGAAGATCGGAGACCCCTTCCTCCCTCCCTCTACCCTTCCCTTCCTCCCGCCCATCCTTCTCATCTCATCCATGCTCCAGCAGTCACATATTCTTTGAAGGAGAGATTTAATTGGATCTCCTCAGAAGGTGCTGTCGGATTAACCAAGCAGAAAAACAGAGTTTGGCTGGTCATGCTTCTATCTAGGGCCTCAGATTGCTTCCGACAGACAGTGATCCCAATAATCCCGCTGCAACATGATAAAATGGCAGAGATATTAGATCAAAAGCATATATGCATTTTGACTGGGCTTTGAAGGCACGCGATGCGATGACAAGATAAGTTTGCAGTAATTATATGTGGCCTTAACATGGAACGTGAAATTGAATAGGACGTGGTGGTTAGAGACTTTTCCTTTGTACTGCTGCCGTATATTTGTGTTGAATGCTTCATGGACATAGTAACAATGTGCTAAAGGAAAAATTTCTTTTCTGAATTGTTGATATGATTTCATAGAAAACAAAAGAAGGAATCAAATTTGAATGCACACAGAATGCATTAACGATGCTTGCATCAAGCTGGTGTAGTATACAGTATACATTCCTCGTGACTCCCTATCACAGATTTCTATTCTACTCAAAGAGGTCATAATCTTCAAGATTACTGGTATTTTCCTGGGCCCACTCTATGTAGCCTATGTCCTTTAAAAATGGCCTGTTGCCATGGGGACATTGAGGAGGCGTTGTACTGTACACCCAATAAGCCACTCTGAGCAATCTTGAAGCAGCCAGCCATATAGGCCCCAATTTGACATTCCCAAATGAAACAGTCACTCTAAAGTTTGTAAGTTTTTTTTTTTTAAAGACCATCACTCTCTTATCAAATATTGTAAACAGTGAGGAAGTGCTTTTAGATGTGCAACATGAGAAAAACTCATTCTTGCTTGTACATGATAAACACGTGTATCATTCATTAGTCTTTGTAAATCTGAATTAGAACAACCTTCCCTTCATCATGCTTCATTGTCATGCAATTAGAGTTTAATTAGACTACACTGGGGTCACATGAGGTCACAACTCACCTTCAAACACAGAGTTAAAGACAAAGAATTCAAAAACAGAAGGTAGAAGGTATAATTAAAATCTAAAGGTCAGGCATGCTTACTGTTGGCAACAAGCAAACCCACGGAGCAGAAAGTAAACCATAAAAATGCAAGGGAGTTTTCACATAGTATCACATGTCAAACTAGAAAATTTCCTCTTGGGAAATTTTGAAAGGGCACCGGGGGCTACTGCCGATTTGTCAACTTGGGAATCAAACCCACGATCTTAAGGTCAAGACATAGCTGATCGGACACATGATCATCTCTCTATAAGCACTGATATGGAGGAGCTGTAATCACATTAGGTTAACTTTGTGTGTTTGTGTAATCACATGAAGTTACCTGTGTTAGAGTGTGAGAGGGCGGTGCGCGCTTACGCGCGCATTTAAAGTTACCTGTGTGTTTTTAATGTGTGTGTGTGTCTATAACTGTAATAACATGAAGCTGGTTCTAGAGTCTGTGTGTGTGACTGAGCTGCATCCTGTATCAGGCTAGGTTTACACGAAGACGGTGTGAACAGAAGACGCAAAAGTGGCGTCACGTCTTCACTTTTTATTTCGCGTCTACACGAGCGTTCTCGGGAGAAAATCTGTGTGCATACGGTGACGCAAAAGTGTATACTAATCCATTGGTAATGCATGCCAGACGACTGAGGCCTAGTCCACACGAGCCCGGGTATTTTTGAAACCGGAGTTTTGCTCAGCATCCACACGAGAGGTGTAATTAAAATACTCCGTACACACGCAACCGTGGAAACCGCTACCAAATGACGCAATGCACACGTGGAGGGCTGTTTTAACCAATCAAAATACGGAATCAGTTACAGTGTTCATTTTTGGTCAATACAATAACTACATGTAGGCTAGAGTGTTCCTTTGACATGCACGGCTGCAGCAGTCTGTCTGTCATGTCACTGCACTGTGTGTAGTTGTGCTGTGTGCGTTACCTGGCTGACTGACCACTGTCGGTGCGGCGCAACCAAGGGGGCAGTTGTCGGTCTGAGAAGTGAAGCTCACTTCCGCGTGCAAAACACTGCAATCCCCTCTGCTTCCTCTGGGGGCTGCAACTCTCCATTGACCCCCATGTTAAAATGCCAACTTTACAGCTTTAAAAAACATATTTACAGCCTGGTACCATAACGTTTTTTGGTCTCAATCGATAGTTTCTACCCCCGTACACACTCTGAGGGGGGTGAATTTTTTTTAACGCTACCGTTTTGCTGTTATTCGGATAAGATTCTGGCCAATCAGGGCGCGGAAACGTTCAGCTACAGGTCCGGAGCGGCACAGAGACAGGCTGCTTCGAGGCCAGTGGGCGGGTTCTCGGCCGGCCAATCCAACATGGCGCTGTTCAAACCGCCATATTTGAGGCACAAAAACGACTGCACAAAACCAATGGGTGACGTCACGGATGCTACGTCCATTCTTTTTACAGTCTATGGGCGCAACTCATTATCACTGGCTGTTGTGTTGTCTGTCAAAACACGGATGAATGAAACATATCCACTTTATATCAACCGCGGACGTCACGAATAGATTTTCGGCTTTTTGGCTCATTCCGTTCATTTCCGCATCGGCTCTTTGATCACTGCATGACAGCAGTGCGACCCCGCTCCCGTCGGACCCGGTGACATAGACTATTGCCTGTTCGTTCATGAAATTCATCCCGAAAAACTCTCAAAGGTGAGGAATGAGAAACTGCGGCGCTACTGTAGTAGTTTTAAAAACACACCGGCAGCGGCTGCAAACAACATCTGCAGGCTGGCAGTGTTATCATCAGCACGTGCGCATATGACGTAAACGAGAAAAACATTCACGGTTGCAGTGTCCACACGCACCCGGTGAAACCAACCGGGGCCGAAAACCCCACCCTGGACCCCGGTTTCAAAAAACCACGGTTTCAGGATTCCAAAAGCGCGGTTGCGTGTGGTTGCGTGTGGACAGAGCATACAACCGGGATCATACGTTCACGGTTTCAAAAATACCCGGGCTCGTGTGGACTAGGCCTAAGTGGTGCTGTGATACACTAACACAAACGCCGCGATGCATACGCGCATCAAACTTGTCCCACCATAGACTAGTTCTACCAGGTCTCGTCCAAACCCGGCGTCTCGTTCGCCTCAGACGAATTGGAGCATCCAGAATTTCCAGGAGTTGAGAGCAGATCCTCCTCTGCTCGCCAATTGTATGTGTACATATTCTGCACGTTTGAAAGGGGATAACGGTAAAATCCGACCGACTTGTTGAAACTAATCAAGTTCATAAACTGTGTGCAGAGCCTCTGGCTGTGTGATGTGTGTGTGAGTGACGATGGCGGAACGTGTCCGACGGGGGGGGAAAAACAGCGACGGCGCGCTGGAATGGGTGTGTCGCAGTTCTGCCATTCCATTGGCGACACAAGTTCGTGTCTCAGAGTGTCGCGGTTTCGGTTTCGATACGTGTATCGTTACAGGCCTACATTATAAGTGTAAATTATTCTACAACAGCAAATGTGTGTGTGTTCACTGTTCACACATGATTCTATGAAATTCTTACATTTACTGTTGCTGGTGTCTTTTTTCCTGCTTCCTTATAAAGAGGCGCTGTTGGTAGCAGAGAGGGGCCCCATTAACACATCGCCCTCAGGAGGCCCTTAAGGGCAAGGTCAGCGCTGCATAGCACAGTAAACACAGACGCTGTTTTCATGCTATGACCTCTCATCAGTGCAGCTTAAAATGATCATGACAGCGCTGCCTGTGGTTTTGGAGTATCAGTCCAGGTCCAGTCTATCTGCGGCTAATGCTGATGACATAATGTTTGTTTCAACAACACTGTTTAATAGAAAAATAATGTTTTTCCATTTGCATGCATACTAAACTAAAAGTGCACCTGTGTGCATTCAAACGTGATTCTATGAAATGCTTAAGGGTTGTTTGAGATGAATAATACATGGCAACGACTCCCCCCCAGGATGTTATGGAAATTTCAATCAGGGAAAAGTATGGGTAGCATGAAAAAAACCTGTATCCTCCTTGTCTCCACTTGTTCAATGTGTGGGTTATAATGTGATCATGATTGGGAACGAGGCTATAGATTACCAACGTGGTACAAATGTCTGTTGACAGTGATATCTCACCCCACTGCTGTGATTAAGCAGTCCCCTTCTGGCAGAGATTACAAACTGCCTACATAATTGAGATTCAAACAATTATGTATAGTTTACGGCATGGTTGTGGGCAGGGACCAACGATGGGATGGAGGGCTGTTTCTGCAGGACACCCACATTTTTAGGGTATCAATACTGAAGGAATGGGGTCATAATAAAACCAGCCCCGACTAAACCAAACAATTGATTGTGTGCATTAGCTAGTATACCATTCAATGAGGAATTAAATTCTGTAAAACTATATCCAGAAACAATAGTAAGAGATGACTGTTTGGGGGAAAAAACTGTTTCCAAAGATTATGCAATGTGACATCAGATTACACACAGCACACTCATGGTACCCAGCTAGTGGGCCTCTGGTCCCCCTGGACTAGAGGACACCAAAGAGCCAAATGACCTAACACTGGTGAGTACAGATTTTTCTAGACATCTGGAAAAAAAGACTTCCGAGCACACACAACTGAGAATCTAGTGTCAACTCACTTTCTTTTCACATGTCATCTCATCTCTATTCATAGTACAATTGGTATGAACTGGGAAATGAGATAGTTGGGACATGGTCTTGCATTATCCATCAAAAAGCTGGATTCATAATATTGAGTCAGTATGAAAAACTTCACAAACTGAACAAAACTGAGCAAATCTGAATGATTTTGAAAATAATATTTCTTCTCACGGGTCACTTGGGTTTAAACAGGAGCAAGCTTCAACAGATCTTGATTGTCTTTTTTTTCAGTGTAGAACACAAAAACTTTCTGAATAGGGTTGTCACTAAAATGCACTTCTGTGCCTTAGTGCCTCTTGTGTTAATATTTTAATTATTCACACACATGTAATGTTAGCTCAGTTTTTAAATGGTTCATGCAATATGTAAAAAAGTACAGAACAACCTAATTACATAGTTATCTTGAACTTTAGCTCATACCACAGTGTTGTGCATGTAACAGAAACATGGGATGAATGAAAGAATGTGCCCATTATGTTTTGTGATGAGACACTGAGAGCTGCACACAGGCTGGGTACTAATGGAGTATGTGTTTTCTGCTCTGACGGATGTAGCAAGAGCGAGATAGTGCTGCTCCATCATCCAAATGTGGATGCATATGCCTCTTTTTGCAGTCAAACCAGAACAGAAGGTCATGCACACAAGTGAAGACTAGCATTGCTTTTTGATTTATTGGATTAATCATGCAGCCCTGGTAATAGTCACAGTTCTCTTAAATTTTGCACCTCAACATCTAAACACCTCATAATGTTGGTATTTTCTGAAAGAGTGTGTTTTTTGTTTATCACAGGTGAATGGATTTCTGTCTGTGTACTAAATCATTGTAGTTGTTGTGTAGAGCCCAGGGAATATTAAATACATATTCAATATTAAATAAATACAGTCTTTAGATACAGTGAATTGATATGCAATTAGTAAATCACAAATTGTTTGAATTCAATTTTAAAATTTAGTGTACGCATGCATCGTGATAAACAAAACAGTATAATTAATCTTGATAATTACAGCCATACAGATCTTTTTTTAGGCAGTACATATTTTTTGCATTTAGCAAAATACATGACCAATAATAAACAGATAACCAAATAACCATACTGGTTGCAGCATACTGCAGCAAACACATCTTGAGTAAAACCCATTGCATTATTTATCATAGCTTTCAATCACCCACATAATAGCATACTAATTAACCTTTTCACTGGTGAAGATGTACGGCCAATTACCCCACTGGATAGGCACAGACTGTTGATCACCAGAGATGTAAAATGGGGAAAAGTGATAACTGCGCCTGGCTGTACTGATGGGTTTGATGGTGCCCGGCGCTCATCAACAAAAACATCAGCCCTCAATCTCTGTGCTTTTTATGATGCACTTTAATCAGATTCGAGCACAGGCATACAGTTCATCACTGGAAAAACAAAAAGTGCAGAGAAATAACTAGCTGGACTCTGTCAACCAATGGTCTATTATGCATGGGGTCCATGTGGAATATGATAAACCCCCCAGTTGAAAATTACTTTTGATAAAGGTCATATGGTTAAAGACTTTGTGGATGCTCGCACATATTTAATTTTACTGCTGGCTGCTGCTGCTGCTGCTGCTGCAGTGCTCTGCTTCCTATATCCCACTGTCAGTCATTTGTTAAAATGATAATGAAAAATGTATTTTTAAATTTACCTTTAACTGTATGTTTTGTCCCAAGATTACATAGGGTCATTATTCCACCATCTACTGTATGCCCTGAATTATATTAGGGAAAAAATGTAAATTTCTACAGGCTCTAGAAATGAAGTGCTCATCACCCTGAGACTTAGGTTGCTTTCACACCTAACCAAGCGGACTCGAGTTCGCTTGGGGGGCTGAAAGTTGCAACATTGTTGCATTATCACTTGGTCCGGTTCCGCGTTCACACTGCAATTTCTGAACCGCACCAAACTTGTGCACCAAACATTCTGAGCGTTAACAGTCAACGTCACAGCAGCTGAAACGGCTGTATCTATCAACTGCACATGGCTCAGCAAGCCCAGTACGACCACACCGGCCACCGAGGCGCCGCGGACCGGGGGGCGCTTCCTTTCGGCCCCCTTGTTAACCGATGGTGTAGTTCAGCGATGGTCTCGGTGTCTGGTCTGTTTTGTGTGCGAGCCGCAAGCGATCACGTCAATTCTGGCAGGAAGTCACATGAAGAAACACGAGACAATCCGGTCAATTTTCAAAATAAAATACCGAGACTGACAAATAGTACCAGAGTCCAATGTGTGTAGCCTACGTTTGTCGCCTATTTTTATACAGAGCGCGAGAGAGGAACACACATAACCTACACATAGCTACACACAGCGCTGAGGGGCAGGGAAATAGCGTCTGATCGCACGTGATTTTCGGCTTCGGCTGCCGGTGTGAACCCGCAGCTGCACTGAGGACAGAGAAAAAGACGGAGACTGATGAGAGATGTGGAGTTGTTGGTGTTGCTTCGTCACTACATCATGCACTACATACGATTGGTCCTGTGTTTAGTCCGCTGAGCTTTCACACTGCATACGAACCGAACCAGGGTTCACTTGCAAACGAACCGAGACCCCCGTTTTCAAGCGGACCAGAGTTTGTTTGTTTGATCCGCACCAGAGTTCGTATGAGCTTTCACACCAGCCCAAACGAACCGGACTATCCGAGCAAACAAACTCTGGTCTGTTTAAAGCGGACCAAAGGAGGACAGTGTGAATGCGCCCTTAGAGGGTTTGATTTTTGGAAATATGTATTAATATTTAAAATACACCATGGCCGCGTTCAGACTGCCAGCCAAAATCCGATTTTTAGCCCATCCAGATTGGAACTGGATGAGTCTTTTGAAGTCTGAACAGTCCCAAACCGCATGAGATCCGATTTTTGCAAACCAGATCGAAACCACCTTCAGCAGGTAGTTTCATATCGCATTTGGACAGATGCGTCTCAGTCTGAACAGCTCCAAACACTCAGATCGGTTTTGACTGTCCGTGACGTCACTCTACGCGGCGCTGTCACAGTGTGAGAAGCGGTTACAAGTCCGCGAGCTCCAGTTAAAAATCAATTTCCTTCTTGTTACTTTTCTTTTATGCAAACTACCGTGTTGTCAGAGAGAGGAGTGACGGCGACAGCGCTCTCCCAGCTCTGGGGTGCTGGAGTTTCCCGTCTCAGTGACTACGCACACACACACCGGGCGGGCTGAGGTTGAAACGGACTATCCGCAGCGCCGGGCAGATGAAACAAAGCCTCTGGTCTGTTCATCGCCTGTCACACACAAAGGCTACAGCAACCTGTCAGATCAGTCAATAATGTGACCCAGTCTGAACAGAGCCAAATGGATTTGGACACTTTTTGGACAAGCCCTAAAAATCGGATATGAGAAGGAATCGGATTAACGGATTTAAAATACGGCCCATGTGGCCAAGAGTATGTCACACCTGGACTTCACACTATGTAACTGTTAAACAACTCATTACAAAACCATGGGACTTCACATGCTTCTGTACAACATCCCCAACACCTGTATGCGCTGCAGAACATGAGATCAGGCATGATGCTGGATTGTAAGACTAATAGCTGAAATTCCAAATCATCTCACATGTATTAGATGGAGGTCGGGGTCAGGATTGTCTGTGTAAACCAGTCAAATTTCTTCCACACCAGACTCGGAAATCCATCTCTTTAAAAAACAGGCTATGGTTTGGGGCTATGCTTTGGACTTAGTTTTAAATATGATCGTGATTAGTATTAGCCTAACAGTGGTACTATATTGGGCATTTTAATGCAGCGACAGGTACTAATCAGAGGAGGGAAGGCCAATACCCTATACTGTACACAGCAATTCCCAAGAGCACTATGTTTCGCAGAGGTTGTGTCCACGTACGTGGGCCAGAAGAAGCGTTGGATGTTTGGGATTTTCATGGTAAATTACTTGCTAAGAGGTAACTATTCACAACATACAGGTACATAACTGATTTTTGTCCGAACATCACTTGAACCTCAAGGTCATGGAGCCAAATCAGGTGAAAAAGTGGGCTTTGGAAGCTACTTATGACTTCAAAAAGTATTGATCGCTCTATATAGATCCCCCACTGGGATGCATGTGTAAGATAACAGTCGCTGCTTCCCTCTGCCCAGACGACCCCCCTCTGTAGTAACAGTCTGCAGTGTGTAAGCAGGCCAAGTCTCTATCCCATCCGTGCATCATCCCTGTGGACCCACTGACACTCTGTACTTTGATCTCTGTGGCCATTCCTCATGTCTACAAGGAGTGAAAAATGCATCAGAAGGGTGGACTATCCCTCTGTCATTTGAAAGGAGGGAAAAGCAGACGTGTCCTTTAATGCTACGCAGCGGGTGAGGCCAATTCATCTCTGCCTGTGTCTTGTTTCCTAATCAGCTCGTGAAGTTGCAATGCACTGCGCTATTTGTGAATGGCGCTGACAACAGAGGCCACTTGGCTGATCGTCCCGCTCCATCTGCTGTGATCGACACCACCAGATGGGTCTTCTCCACATGTCCGTGCTCCCTCTAGGTGACTTGGTCCACACCAAATTACTTGTCACTTTCATGTCAGAGCAAACACTGGTCCTTTGAATCAGAAAATGTTGTTGTACGCATCTAGGATAATGTCTTGCGACATGTTCTGCATTGTGGATCATATGAATAGCCCATGTTTTCACAGGTTTTTAATCACACTTAAGACTCAGCACTAAGCAGGTATTACATAACAATTCAGAGTGTGATTTACAGTATAACGCTGTGTCCAAGAACAAAGAAATGCTGTATGGTCTTCTTTACCGGAGCTTAATGGAGGCTTTTGAAGTACTCACACTTCTATATGTAAATCGTTCTTGTTAGAAATCCACAGTGATACAAAAATAAATTGAGTCAACACTGTATACATTACTGTATGTTGCACAGTAAATGAGTATACTGTAAGACATGGTGGAAGAGTAAGTGCAATGAAATTGATTGTTGAACGGAATAAACAGTATGAAAAGAAACATTTTCTACAGTGAAATGTTCAAGTGTGGTGCCTTTTCCTACATGGGGTTTGTGTGGGGAAAAAAAGATGGCTTTGAAATCCAGGGCTGTCCTTGATCTTCACTGCTACTTGAATATTTTAGAAAAGTGGAAAGGGGCAGTGAGACATTGGGTTTTGGCACCATCCAACATAGCTTTCATCAAAAGGAACGACTTTGCAGGCAGGGAGTCAAAAATACACAAAGTTAAAATTGTCAAGTCTGTTTTAGCCATGACTGTAATGGAAGTCGACTGTTGGAAAATATAAAAGTATAGTTTAAGAGGGGCAGTAAAATTTTGGTTTTGAACTGTATCCCACACGGGATTGAAAGAGATAGCTTTGAATAGTGGGATCATAGTTCTGGGACTCTTAGAGCTTAAAGAGATTAGATTTATTTGTAACCCATTTAGTCACACCAAACTTGCTGCAAACATTTTCAATTTCTATTTTAACATTACATTAGGGTTGATCAGTAAATTCAGAGGTGATTTTCTTCACAGGTCATGTTAGTTTTTCTCTGAAGCAGATCTCTCAGAGAATATATGGCCCAATTCTACATTATTGATCTATACAGAACTAACAGGCAATGAGCACAGCTTGACTGTTTGGTTCCTTTCATCTGATCCCTCGAGCATTTAAGGCTGTCAGTGAGAATCATTTGTTACTATATGGGAGGCACACACACTAAACAATTGCACCAAGACTGTTTGTGCTGTATACAGTAACACACCACTTAAAGAAAAGATGTGGGGCGTATAGAATCTGTCACATTGTTTGCCAGCTCTTCAGGTCTTCTTCATGATGATAGTAGTTATGTTGTAACTAACACATTATCCAGAGTTTCAACTGATTGACTACAGCAAGTGAATTTTAAATATTCTTTCAGAAGACCCACACTGTTAGCAATTGATGTAATTTCTACAGTAAATTTTACAACAATGCATTGTATTTGTGTTTTTACTGTAAATGACAATGCATTGTGGGAAATATATGGACAGTCCTGTATTATTACTGTAATTACACGGTACAAGCGGAGTTTTACAGTAACCGCAATGCATCATGGGATTGCCGGTTTGAATTTTTGGGCGCTAAAACCAGAGACCTTCATTCAAAATCACGGACCAGGAGACTTATCTCAGGTATGTAAACTTATATTTTATAATGGATAATGTTATATTAAGAAATCTATCATAGCTGGTGGTGACTGTTTTGTTTACTCAGTTACGTACGTTAGCTAGTTCGTAACGTTACATGTTCATCTGAGGTTGAAGCTATTAATCTGCCCCATTTACGGTAACGTACTACCCCTTTTCCACCAAACTGGTTCTGGTGCTGGTTCGGTTCTGGTGCTAGTTCGACTCTGGTTCCGCCAAAGATCCGCTTTGCTTTTCCACTGATCAGGAGCCAAGTCAGAGCCAGGCTCCCCGTCCAGGAGCTGCTCCTGTCTCTGCTGCTGCTACAGTTATAAACGGACCTGAAAATTAAAACCCGGTCCGACCTGCGGGTGTTGAACACCGGACCCGACGTGGAAACACAGACTAGGCTTTTAATTAAACTGTAAACCATGCTGGGGAAAAAAGGAGGAAAAAGTGCCGTCTTAATTAATCACCACGACCGCGGCAACTACGTTTTGACGGCGATATGTTTTGATACGAGCGACCGTTAGCTGCTGTTAGCCACATAGCTCAGCTAATTAGCTTCACCTGTGTTTACATCGATAAACAAGCTTAATACGTAGCGATAACGTGTCTGTATCTCTTAGCGCTGGTCTTGTTGCCGCTGCCAGCCCCTGGAAGAACCGGTTCTTAGCTCTGGCCCAGCAAGAAGTTGGTGCTGGTCTGGAACCAGTTTTAAGAACCAAGAACCGGTGCTTAGGCAGTGGAAAACAAAGAACCGGTGCTTAGCAGGCACTGGCTCCGAACCAGCACTGGAACCAGTTTGGTGGAAAAGGGGTATAGCGATTTTTTTCACCCGATGGGATTGAAATACACGAATCTCACGGTCAGGGTCTCAAATACTGGACAGTAAGTTAACGTTATGGTGTAATTCACCCAGATGTGTGTGTGCCTTGTTCTGATCACTGATCCAGACACGGAGGAGTGAACGAGCGCCGCTGTAGGTCGGCTCGGTGTGTGTGTGTGGTGTTGTGTGTGTGTGTGTGTGTGTGTGTGTGTGTGTGTGTGTTTGTGTGTGTGTGTGTGTACACGCACGAGCCGATCTGACACACACGCTTGTGATCAGCTCCGACCATGAGCCGCTTTGACAGGCATTTAGACATTTTTCTACTTTTCTTTGAACTTCATTTAACATTGGTCATCAAACACTTATTTTTCTTTGTAATTTACAATCAATCACGATTGCTGTACATTGCGCCGCGTAGGCACCGAGTGAACGATCGGGCAGCCTAGATCCAGATGTGCTCATCTGGTCTGCACCGCCACCCAGCCTCTCCCTAAACTGTCAATTCTGAAATGATTTGTGCGCATCTTACTCTGCGCATCTTACGGTTAAAATATGAAAAGTTGGCTTTGCGCCAAGTGTGTGTAGTTTGCTTGCTGAGAGAAAGCTTGATATTCTGTGAAGATAATTTCATTGCTCTCTTGGATTTCTGATAAGTAGGTCACATCAGCCTCTTGTTGAACCAGTTAGTTAGCATTAGTATCTATATATTACTATGCTGCAGGATTAAAATTGAAATTTCCATCGATATTAATCTGAACTCTTCCTAAATCAAAACATTAGTGGTCTGTTTAAAAATTAATAACTTGTTTTATTTGCATTAGCCTATTTGAGGTCTGAAAATACTGCATCTTTTTTTGTTATTTTGACCAGTTGTAATTTTTGGGAGAAATTGTTATCAGTACCATATTTTCCGGACTATAGAGTGCCGAAGCGGAAGTTTAAGGCCCCATGGGACCTCAATTCGAAAAAAGGCTCCATAGAAATGAATGAGACACCAAGATTTATTTCGTGATCCTTTTGAATTGTGCCATGACAAAAAAATATGTCCTCTACCTGTTTAAAACATCACTTTTCATGCCGAGAAATCAGCAGTTTGTTGTAAAACTATCGTAAAATAAAATTCAGAAGAATCTGTAAGCAGAAAGACTACTACAAGTCGCGTAGGTGATGTTACACACCAAATGCCGACCTTTCCCGTGTCAGTTGGTGACGTATTTTTTGTGGGACACAGATCTGTAGTCCGTAGAGCGTCTTCACACTAAATACATTCTTCTGTTGCCGTTTTATGATAAACGGCTGATTTCTCGGCATGAAACGTGATGTTTTAAACAGGTAGAGGACATATTTTTTTGCACTTGACCAGTGGTGTAAGCAGACATGAGGATCACTCTTTGGTTCTAACTTCATATAGGACATAGGCCTGTATGTTTACAACTTTGCGTATTTATGTTTTAAACAAACTAAATGTATGGCAAGAAATTGCATCACTCCAATGTATGTTTTGTCAATATTGCCCAGCTCTACAACCGGGATTGGGAAGGTTTTGGAAGCCTTCAATGAAGAGAGTGGAAACAAGGCCATCTGCATCATCATGTGCCTGCTTGCTCACTTCAAGGAGGAGGAGGATGGTATCTTCCTTATGGCTGATGTGAGTATAACTTGCTCACGCTCTCTGTTCCTCCCTTTGTCTCTCTGTCCAGCTATGTTGTATATTGGTCATGTTTATGTTCATTCATTGTACAAAATTGGATGGGGATTCTTCTCCCCTTGATGTTGTGTAGAACATTATTCAACTTACCCATGGTTACCTGGCAGAATGTCTGTGGAATATAATAATAGTCTACTGTATGTGGAGACTACTTGTAATATCTTTGGTTTTTATTATCCAGCCCTCTGCCACAGCTGCCGACATTGAGAGAGAGGTCACCCTGCCCAGCACACCTCGCTTAGTTGTGCCAGGTATAATCTTCCCTTATTTTGTATTTTTGTGTGAATGGGGGAATGTAACAAATTACTGCAAATTGTTTGGAGCTGTCTGTCTGATTGGCTATATAATGTACAGTATCTCACAAAAGTGAGTACACATTTTTGTAAATATTTTATTATATCTTTTCATATTCATATATATTTAGGACAACACTGAAGATATGACACTTTGATACAATGTAATGTAGTCAGTGTACAGCTTGTATTAACAGTGTAAATTTGCTGTCCCCACAAAATAACTCAACACACGGCCATTAATGTCTGAACCGCTGGCAACAAAAGTGAGTACACCCTGGGAACGGCATAAAGGGGCAGTCCTCTCTGTGTGTAATGGCCGTGTGTTGAGTTATTTTGAGGGGACAGCAAATTTACACTTTTATACAAGCTGTACACTGACTACTTTACATTGTATCAAACTGGACTTACTAAGTCCAGTTAACTTGAGTTGCCTTTGACCAGGACTAATGAGAATTTACACAGACACGATGTGTCACACACTTAGGAAAAGTCAGTGACTGGGAGACATAGAGTTTTTTATTTAAACCACGTGACATGTAGCCTAGAAATCTATCTGCCCCCTAGCAGCAGCAAATCTATTTGACCGTAGGTGGGTCTAGAAACGAGCCATAGGAACTTTTTGAGTCTCGAACACCGTTTGTGTTCACCAATCACAGCGCTCTATCTGTTTAGAGAGTCGTTGGGCGGCTTAACGCCATGACGACATACATTTTAATTGGCTTGTCAGGCTAACGTCATCCTGCTCTTTGCTCTGATTGGTCGTAGCGTAAATGACAACAATAGTACAACCAGAATATTTGCATTTAAAAATGTTGATGTGGTTTAGTGTTTGAGCCTGTTGCAGCAGCCAGCGCTCTCTCCCAGTGACAGGGCCAGTGGCATTTCAGCAGCCAGGTTGCTGGTTGATGAGCTGCAGCTACGGCTGGGAGACAAAGCAATCTCAGCTAAAGTTTTTTTTTTTCTGTTTTCAGAGCCTTTTGTGGCATAAACCCAGGGACTGGCAGCAAGGCACAAAAAAGAAGGGGGCTCAATGCACCAGTGTGCACTCTGCTGAGGAAACTCTTGGACTTTGAGCTTATGGGCAAACCACGGAAACTCAGCGGAGACACCGGAGCTGTCGGCTCAGGTCGAGGTGGCGTCTGTGAAAAGTCACCGCGGTAACAGAAGCAGTGAGGACTGCACCTGAATGCTGCATTCACGTGAAATCGGTGAACATCTGGTTTGTTACAGACGGCCGTTTTTCCGACTGTCAGAAAAACGGCCGTCGAACAAAAACCAGATGTTCACCGATTTCACGTGAATGCAGCATTCAGGTGCATTACAGACGGCCGTCCATAACAACCCAGATGTCATTTTAGTCACAGAAGTCCAGAGAAAACCGGTAAAACGTGGGTCAGGTCAACAATACCACATCGCCATGACAACATCTTGTCATGTGTATTGTTTTGCCTCGTGCTGACGGACCACTTGTTTACATAGAGGCTTGTTTAAGCACTTACCTGCAGCGGCTGCCATCTTACCGATTTCACGCGAATGCAGCATGAAAAATAAGACTGAGTTGCTTGCGATCTACAACGGCACCGCTAGATGGGAGGAATTCCTACACAATGTACCTTTAAATTATATATTCATGTCACACACAGGAAGGACTGTCTAGTCTTTTTTTTTCTTGTATTTGTCGTTAAAGGTGTCTTGTAAACCCATATGGGATGGGCCACAGTGGTGGCATGACACGAAAAAAAAATTCATTCTTTCATTCATTCATTCATTCATACTGAATAAAGACAGATAAAGAGTACACTGTTTTGTGGTTCTTTGCAGAAGGCTGAAAAGGGACATTAATCCAAGTTACAACATATGGTTGTAATATTTACAAGATTCTATCCTGTAAAATTACAGGAAATTCCTGGCAACTGAGTTGCCGCAAATTTAATCTTTTACTGTAATATTTACAAGATTCTATCCTGTAAAATTACAGGAAATTCCTGGCAACTGAGTTGCCGCAAATTTAATCTTTTACTGTAATATTTACAAGATTCTATCCTGTAAAATTACAGGAAATTCCTGTTTTTTAGTAAATATACATTATTTTATTGTAATTAATTACAGTACGATACTGTATTGACTACAGTACATTATTGTAATTATTTTACAGTAATGGTCCTGTATACTGTTTACAATAAATTTACGGCAATTATTTGCCAGGAATTTCCTGTAAAAATTACAATAAATGTCTAACAGTGCAGCTAAGTTACTGAAGCACCTCACTATGGTTCTTGTGGGAGCATGTTCTCTGTAAAAATAAATAACACTGGACTGTGGTGCACAGACATGAATTAACCTTAGCACAAGGTGATTCTGGCAGTGAGCAGGAATAAATACAAACTTGTCTGAGCTCTTTGTCAATTCCCCCTGCTCTCTGATGGCGATTGTATTAATTTAGAAAAGACAGGTTTTTAGCTGGAGAAGAATAATGCCGGTATAGCTCGCCTTTGTTCTTGCAACTGATTTTTAACACAGGACTTTGAAACATGAGCAGGGTATTACATGTCAACAACTTTCTCCTCTATATCCGTCTTGGGTCATTTCCTGCGGTTGGTTCAGATTCTGGTCTCTTTTAATGAACTGCAGGCCAGTTAGCTTGAAAGAGAGCCTACTTCGACAGTCTCTGTGGGGCTGTTTGGTGTGCACCCAAATTTGAATGGCTTTGTTTAATCAAGTGGACGAAGCGAAAGTTCTTCAACAGTCTGAATAAAATGCTGCTTGGAATGATGCACCCTGAGGCAGATTCTAGCTATTCTGACAGTGTTTTGAGTCATCTGTAAATTACCTGTAAATAAATGATTTACCATAACCTGACAGATACTAGGGATGTGCGCGGTTACCCGAGTACCCGGGTACTCGAGTAGGCAATCTGCTACTCGGTTATGAATTTATTACCCGGTTATCCTAGGATTAAAAAAACGGCACGTTAGAGCACAGTATAGTGTCGGATCAAACTACATCATCATGCCATGGTTCGGCTTTTTGTAGTGTTAAACAGTTTCGGATCAAGCAACATGATTTTCTGCTGTGTAAAAGTGTTTTTGGATCGAGCCTCGGACTTTCAAACCTTTTACAAGAATCTGTGGCCATCGGGAGGGTGACATCAAGTTTGGTAGAAAATATACTTTCAGTTTACAAATATTCTGAAACTTTTTAAGTTATTTCCTGAAACGATGCGAGGCAGAGAGGACCGAAGGCACCAAAATGTAGTGTGGACTAATAAATAAGCACTGCTAATGATTTAAAAAAAAGAAAAGAAGAAAAAAAAGTTCTGCCCCATATGTGCATCTTAAACTCCAGTCTCTACTCTTATTATCCACCTGATATTTTGTCTTACGACGCTGTGTGTCAGTAATGCAGACTGTCTGACGGACAGAGCGCCTTTATGCACCGGCTGCGCTCTGTCCGTCAGACATGACATCATTTTATTTTTTATTGCAGTACTCGATTACCCGGTTACAACCCGGTTAGGATACTCGATTAGAAAATTATTCGAAATGCCCATCCCTAACAGAGTTAATAGGTGATTCACATCTTGGTTTATGCGTTTATCATATGTTGGAGGTAGGGTGATGATAGAAATAAAACAGAAAGAGATTCCATCATCTTATGGACAACAGAAAAACATCAGGCAGGGAGATAAGGCTGGGTTTTAAGTATTTAAACATGAAATCACCCATGGTGTTAATTGGAATTATAGTCAAAAGTAATTATTGCTGATGCTTGTTGATAACCGATAACTCTAACTTTATTCAGCATATTCAGTCATGCATTACTTTGATGTTCAGTTAGTCAGAGGATAAGCTTAAAAATATGTTCCAACCCAAAATAAAGTAGTAAGTGCAAGAAAAGTTGATGATGCAATGTATCAGTAACATTTACACAGATGTTTAATGATAATGCGTAAACTTAAGAATACCACAACACGAGCAGTGGAGGTATTTCATATATTCAGGTGAAGTGGCATACTGTATCACCACCTTTTGTTTGGTGGATTTACTGTATTTGTCTAAAAAATAAATAGCCTAGATGCATGGCATCTTCAAGAGCTACAATGGGTTTCCAGATACTTGCTCTGAATTTGGTCTTTTTGACAGTGCCTCTTCCAAGGCTGTATCTACCATACGTCACACACTGAAATATAGAAGTATAGAAGTACAGATTTCAGATTATAAAGAGGGATTTAATACCTTGTGTGATTAGCTGGTGCACTGCAACGTGCAGAAGACATTTAAATGACTTTCAGCGTTGCTGAACAAGCCGCCTCAAAATAAAGTCACAACTCACAAATACACTGGTAGACTCCACTACCATCACTCTTACAGGCACTGAAAGCAAACATCAGGGGGAAAAGCTCAGACAGACAAAATTAGTGGCTACCTGGTGAACATTGAGTATTTTGCTGCTAAAGAGCCACATATTTCTCTAAGGAGTCGCTGGAAACCACAGAAGAGTGAAAGGGATTGTGCATATTTGATTTATATTCACCAGGTGACGAGAAACATGACTCCAAATGAATGCCAATGTGGATCTGCTGAATAACACCAATGGCAGCCAAGAGCAGCAGGGAAGCATCACAACAAGGAGACAGAGCAAGGCCAGAGCCACAGATCTACAGTACAAACACACCACTACACAACTGAGACATAAACAGCAGTTCATTCTCCATTATGAAACTTTCAACCAATGCAGTTGTCTCAGCACAATTAAGTCAAGTTAAGTTTTTAAAACCAAAGTGCACTGTAAAACATCTGATATAATTAAATAATGAAATGGTTGTTTAATTTTAAACCAACAGATCTGATGTGCTGCCCTCCATCTTTTCAAGTACATATTGTGTTTATTTCAGTTCTCTAAAGTAAAAACTTCAAACATGCGATACAATTAGAGGAAACTAAGCAAGAACTCTGGTTTTAATGAAGGGCCATCTCTTTTTAATCTGTGTTCAGTATTTGTGCAGGGTTTAATATAGGAATGGTGATTTATTTATTTAGCCATTCTTGAATTAACATTTATGACACATACAGTATCATGGGTACACTCCAGGCTTAAGCGGAATTTACAAATCAAAGCTGCATACAGTATGTTCATCAACAAAGAGAGATTTCATTACTTTCATGGGAACCACAGCATGCACACATATTGTATTAGAGATAAGTCCTTGTTTTAAATGACTCAAGACATGCATATTTCAACAGTGAGCAGATTCAAATGAGTCACTCTCCAAACACAATTGGCTAATTATGGAAATAAGCTTGTCTGATCCAAATTTAACTAATTCGGTTTCATTTCATCAGATTTACATTGTTCTTGCCTCCACAGCAATGAGCTTTAGTTCATCATTTATGTTTACCAACACAGGCAAATGTTGAATATTCTGCAAATAATCATTTACTGGCAGAGAATTGGTTTAATGCTAATCAAGACGTACAGTACACTTAGGAAAACATCGTGAAGGCATTCTTGAGGGCTTGATAGGCCTACACAAGTCACAGGCATCACCCTCATTAGGTTCATTAAAACAAAAGCAAATCCACCCCTCTGCAACTGCCATCTATTCCCTGAATAAGACACTGCTCACAATTCATTCAAGGGCTTATCAAAGCGCTTGACTTGCACAGCCAGATGCAACATCCCCAACAGCCTAAATTGACTAGACACCCCCAATGTCGGCCAGTTATTGGCTCACACCCCTCAGCAAGACTCAACAGGCGACATGGATGAGTGTGCTGCAAGTCACGCTCAATGTCAACAGAGACAAAGAATCAAAATCAGACAAACTCTATTGATGTCTACAGGGAAATTGCTTTAATACTACGACAGGACAAGTCAGGAAAGAGGCAGTAAATAAGTAACTGCTATAAAGGAGCAAGAATAATAATTATAAATGCACATTAAGACAAAAAAGTTATTTAGTTATTCATTTAACATGGCCTATTATTGAAATGTTTGAACATGTTTTTGATCCACATTGCATTTGCAACTTCGTAGGCCACACAGATTACAGATGAAATAGAGACCACCAGGCCTCTTTCACATCAGCCCAGTGGCACACACACCAAGTTCAGGGTCCAGTCTCCTCTGACTGCGAGGTGAGACTTTTCTGGATAAGATCACACACACAGCTGCTGGGTTAACTCATGACAACCAAGATGTGCAGCTCCCATGGAATGTATGGACAAAGCCCCATGGCAGTGTAGCTTAATGACAGCATATAGCCTTGACCCTGAATAAGTTGATGAATAAGTAATATCTGCAATTCAGCAAATAGCGATTAGCCTACTACTCAAACGCACCTGATGTAAAATGTCAGACAAACGTTGAGCACCAGTCAACAGGCGAAGTGATAAAAGTTCAAAAACCATTCAGAGCGTCAACAGGTTGCATCCTGCAACTGTGATGACAATAACAAGGACACAACGGTGTCCAAACATAGCCTAGCCTACATGATAAGCTATGATAAGTCAACAGTAGCCTAACTCATTGATGCTAATACAGGCGGTTAATAGAGAGATAGCAAAACAGATAGAAATGTTATCAGGCTACTCACTGCTCTGAAGTCCTCTCTCCTGTCTTTCCTGCAGCAGAAGAATCCACGCCCACGTCCAAAAATGTCCCGGTTACGGTCCTATGAGCTTGCAGAGCTCTGTCCCTCACTAACGTTATTAAAGTCACAATGTTTGGTGCCTCTGAGTTAATTTTCTAAACTGTAAACTCTACTGTCTCCTGCGGTATCCAAATGTCCAGAAGTAGTTCGTGTACTTGGACGTCGCGTCCCACGACGCGTCCTCCACAGCTAGCTACTGTAGCTTGTTTTTGTAGCATATTGATGTTGCATTGTCCAGCTGTAGCTAGTAACAAGCTTCACAATCACGTCGATAGTTTGTGTCCTTTAAGTGTCCCCGTTTTTGTCGTTCTTGAAGTGTCTCCGTTTGTTTGTTTGTTTCGTAGGAGAACGTCTTAATAGACTTTCTCAGAGGCAGACGTCCACCTGCGCAGGTGCGACTAATTAGGCCAACAACGACGGCCCCGTTCCATTTAGGAATGCCAGCCATCTCTGTCTGTGGGCTAGAACGGGCAAGACGACGGCCCAGGACCGCGCTTACCTAAACGGAACGTGTCCCACATATTCAATTCAATTCAATTGGCTTTATTGGCATGACATACAGTGTATATATTGCCAAAGCAAGCGTGTGGAATTAAAGAAAATAAAAAATGATAATCATGACAATTTAAGAAAAACAACTCTTGTCAACAAAATAACAAAATACAGTCAAAAAAATAACAAATAACAACATTTGTGTCAGCTGACAGTTGTCATTCCCTGTCCCTCAGTTTATGGCAGGCAGAAACATAGACTGCTGCTAGTTTATTAGTCTTTGGCTCTTCCCCCAGCAGGATGGGAAGTTTTTCTTCATCTGATAGTTTTAAGAAACCTTTTGTTATACATTCAAATTTTACAAAAAATGTTTCTCTAATATTTATATATTTTTCGCATTTGGTGAGGAAGTGTAGCTCGGTTTCTGGTTGGCTGAGGCTGCAGTGACAGCACAGCCGCTGCTCTTAACAATATGTTGTTATGTTATGTTTGTCATCATATGTGTCCCACATATGATGACAAACATTTACCAGCTGTTCCAACCTAGAAGGATATTCAATTAGCCTACTTTAATTATTATTTTTATTTTATTAACAATAATGCAAGGTTGAGTAGGGCTTTTCTTGATTATTCAGAGAAAATTGAAACAGCATTTTACAAGGACCAAGAGAGGTGTTATTGCAAATTATTACTGTATTAGTATCACTGATAGCCTACCTATTACTGGCTTTTGATAGTCAACCCTCTAATTAAAGGAACTAGCATGCCATTAAAGATTTGGAAAGGGGCCAGGTTTTGGTGTAAGTTATTAGCAAGTGTGTGTGTGTCAGCTGAAGGTGATTTAGTGAAGTGGGCTACCAGAGCTGGGGAAAGTAACCTTGTGTATTACACCACATGTTTGTTGACAGAAACCCCATCATACAAGTGTGTGATGTGGAGACGCTGTGGGCATGTTGTACTTAAAAAGGAATGGGTTCATAAGACACTTTGATGTCCACTGGTTTGCCTCAAGTCCCAGAGTTTTGAAGCAAGCACAGGAGAAGGAGGGTTTAGTCCTATGTGTTGGCAATATTTGTATTATTAATTTCATTCAGAGGTCAAAATGATACCTTGCCTAACGAAATAAAATTTCCTGCAATAATGTTTAACACAACAAGACAAGTATCATCCTGTTAGAATGACCTTAACTGAGCAGATCACCTTACTGTTTACTCAATACTCACAACATGTGTTCTCTCACAAAGCTGCTGATGCACTTGAATAATACATGAGGTCACAAATCAGTGAATCCATTTTTAATGCTCCAAAACAAAGGCACACAAAATCTGAATTTATGATTTTTTATTTCAGCACTTGGGCAATTCTTTGAATTTCTGTCTTGTTTAAATCAGGCGCTGTTAAGGGTCAAATTGGTCAGTTGTGGTATTTTAATATTTGAGTTTTATCAAAAATCTGTGCAGGAATGAGCCTGTATTGCATTTTATTATCTTCTTGATTTGAATTTGCACGTTAAACTGTTCATTCATAACCAGACATGCAGCCTTCATTATTTTCACTTGAATTTGCACCTGGACAGTAAGGGTTTAAGCAGCAGATTAAGCGTCTTGCAAAGGTCAGTTTCAGCACTGCACTAAATATCATCTCACACTGAAGTGATTGTGATAAAAGCTTTAAGAGGCTTCATGTTCCTGTCAAAAATGTCTATTTTGGGTATGGTAGCTCTGTTGCATCTCTGAATCAGGGGAAGTAACCCAAGCAAGCTTGACATGTGACAATAGCACTCATTCGCTCAGCTTCTTATTTTTTCCCTTTGGTCTTTCACTTTCACTCTCTTTTCTGTCACTCCACCAACAATTTCACCACTTCCCTCTGATAAACAGCTCAATCTAGAGTTGAATGAGAATAGGCAGAACACTTCCTTTATTCCCTTTTCCCTTACAACGTTTGAAGGCCTTGATTAAGTTGAAGCTGTCCATCTGGTTATCACAGTTCCATGCATCCATATCCAGAGAACTTGTATCCTATCAGTTCTATTAAGTACCTTTTGGGGTCTCATTGAGGTCTGCTCACCAGTTTCACAGCCTGTCAGTCATTTTAGTTTGTCAGGCTTTCTGTCAGTAAACCGCTTTGATTTCCCATACTCCATCTTTAAGTTGTTCTGTCTCTATGTCTGTCCGCCAATCTGTTAGTCAGACAATAAGTCTGTGTCGCTCTGTTGGTCACTCAGCTGTGAATATGTGAGACAAACCCCCCTGATAATATGTAAGTTTGCATGCATACAAATATCTATTGCTGCCCTCCAGGAAGGTCTGCTCTCCCCACTGCTCCTTACACTTTTAAACGCCAGTCTATTTGTAGTTCGGGACACTTTCTGTGTCCCAGTTCATGAGCTGGATCCTCCAAGGTCTTCATTTCTAGACCAGATAGATCATAGCACATCAAGAAGGATGTCCCAATTCATATGCTCAAATATGCTCTTTTTTTCTCCAGAAATTTAGGGGACACAAGTGGATGACCCCCTAAGTATCCCATAATACATTTAGCTCCCTGTTAATTAATGAAGCAGCCCAGGCAGTCTTCCTCTGCTCATAAAGTTGGGAAATATAACGTGGTAAATCCATCAAGTACTCAGGGCTTCCGATCACTGGTTTTATATTGCTTGATCTAGACCAATGAAAAAGCCTCTACAATGGAAGCTTTGTGTTGTTTATAACAGGACATTATCAGGAAACGGAAGATGTATGTGCATTCATCAACAGTCCATCATCTGTTTAAGAGAAATGTCATGCTCACATATGAGTAGGTGAGGGCCGCTGGAATGCATCATTAGTTTTCATCTGTCAGACTAGACAGTGTCGGTTTTTGAGGGGTCAGACTGGCCTTCAGGACATCTGAGGGACTCACCTCTTTTCGCTGTACCCTTCAGAGGATTCAAGCAATTATTGAAAACAGCTTCTGTATTATACAGAGGCTGTTTTCAATAATTGCTCGAAAACAGCCTCTGTCTTTACTGTATACGAAAGGGAAACTGAATGGCGGGCTGCTACACTCTGTGTGGAAACATTTGGCCTCTGGCAGCAGCTGGGATCATTTGATTTCATTTGATAAATGGTATGAGTGGCCATAACATAAATCAGAAAATGTAAAATGTATGAGGTATGGTATGACAGCTAGCTAACACGACCACAATTAGTTGGAAAATAATTAGCCGTTTTAAATAATGTTATGTATTGTAGTTAATAATTTTATCTGAAGACTTTCTCATTTAAAAAAAAAGACCACCATCAAAGCAGTAAAATTGTTTCCATTTGAGCTACTTTCCCCTCCTTTTTACCACTGTGATGAGTGTTTATGATTTTGAATAGAAACAGGGCTCGACCCCACCCCCCCAAAAAATTAAAATAAAAAAAATAAAAAATCCAGGCATCATTCCAAAGTCAGATCAGCACATGTACCACATCATCGTCATAAATCAACATTAAATACCATCTCCAGTGCACTCCCATGACTATTTTGTCAGGGTCATTTGTGATCATGTAATTACACAGTGTCTTGTGCATCAACATTTAAGAATGATTTACAGTACAGGGTTCATCTGGCCACATTAATCATTCTCATCTTAATAGGTTCCACTGTTGCTTGTCTCTTCCAGGGCCTAGGATGAACAGAGGAAGATACCAAAGTGCTCAAAATGAATGTTGAGCCATTGCATGCTATTACTCACTTAAGAGTATATTGTCAGTGTGGATGTTGCTTGTGAGCAGAATGAAAGTAGGTGATAGTGATATAAAGGCAGGTGTATTGTTGGCAGAATTTCTCTTCAGTGTGATAAACACAGAATGGCCAGAATGTCGGCATTGAGATTCTACTCAGCTTTAGGATGTGTATTGTTTTTATCTAGTGTCCTTTCAGCCCATTCATTTACTAAAGGAAAAAGGTCACTGCCATTGATCATTAACATACAGTAATGACTGTGACTGTGTGAGTGCAGCCTACTTTATTATCCTGAAAGCTGTGTCTTAAGTGCCATTTTGCAATCCTATATAAACTGTGATACAACAGCAGATTTTCTTCAAATTTTCTACCATCTATCTTTATCCTTGATTTATACAATGCCTTTCAAAATAAGTGTTTTGGGCTCCAAGGTCATGCAGTTTTGTTTGGTCCTATGGTTGACTATTGATTTCAACTTATTTAAAGCAATAAAAGACCTACAGTCGAAAGAATCACAAAGGCAACAACAAAATAGCCTTAAATAAGTTCTTTGTCTCACTGTGCATACATTTAAAGCTCTTATTTTTGATCTCTCTTTATGAATGCCAAGCCATATGGAAGTGGCAGCATGTACAAGATCTGAGAGATGATCAGCCGTGATTTATAACTAAATCCCCAGATTTTGCGATTGCTTTACTTAATGAGCACAACTAATAGACACAATACATCGTTCTATGAGAAATTAGGGAATCTAACAGTGCCCTGGTGGCTGGGTGGACTATTCCTTGGTTGTATAAATCTCATGTTTAAAGTTGAGATTTTTTCTTTTTTTGAGCTGAGAGAGACAAGTGTGCCATCACTGCTTAATGAGACCCCATAGACTTTCCATATTTGCTGAAAAGAAATTCTTTGGTTGGGTGATGTATTTACATTGTTTACCCACAGGGAGCTATTAATTAGCAATCAAAGCTTGAAGTTAAAACTCTCTGCTGTTAGGCATCAGTATGTGGAGCAGAAGTGAACTCACCAACATTATATTTTCTACATCATTTTGGTAATTAGCAGTGATATAAGTCAAGTTTTCTGATGGTGTATCATAAGATTTCGGAAGAAAAAAAACAGTCTCTGCTCGCGATCTGCTTTCCTACCAGGGCACGGGGAGATGGGTTGATGAAGGGTAGGAACATTTTTTTGTTAATTAGGGAGAAAACTCAGAGTGTGTCTTGCTGTTGAAGGTTTCATTACCACTCCCCATATGGGGGGGCATGGTCACATGTTTCCTGACACTGGTGCTCCACAGGTCCTTGGGAGAGGTCATGTTGCTGCCAATGATTTCCTTTGCTGACTTGATGATGTGACGCTGCCTGGTTCTGTCAGACTGGGTGGATGTCTTAGATGAACACAAAGTAGAAGTGCTCTATCTGCTGAGCTTTTGTCAGGCTGAAGCTACAGTGCTGACACTGATGGGAAGCAGAGGAGGGGAGGCTCCTCCAGAAGCATACCCAGTTTTTGCAGTATTTAGCCCCGGGTTGTTTTGGCCGAACCAGACAACCAGCTGTTCCAACTCATGTCTCCACGCTGAGTCGTCCCCATCATGAATAAGTCAATGTGAATAGTTGAACAGTTGTGCTGTCAGCAAACTTTAGGAGCTTCACAGAGAGGTCTTTGGAGGTGCCACCACCAATGAAGAATGAGAATAACACAGGAGAGAGTACGTACCCGTGTGGCAGGCCGCTGCTGAGAGTGAATGTGTTGAACATTTGCTTTTCAAGCTTGACTTATGATGTTGTGTCTTACCAGTTGGGAGGCCGGTGATCCACCAACAGATGGGAGCAGGCACAGTCAGCTGGGAGGGTCTTGGTGTTCTGCAGCTCTGTAATGACGGCATTAAACGCAGGGTTTAAGTCCACAAACTGTGCCCTTGGCATCAGTTCGAAAGCTGTCAAGCTGCTGTAGAATAAAGTGCACGCTGTGTTAACAATGTCCTCCACTGACCTGTTGGCTCTGTAGGCAAACTGCAGTGAATCCTGCAGTGGTCTGTTGTAGAGAAAGTCAGAGTATCCATAAAACTTTCATGACAAAAGAGGTCAAAGAACAAATGATACATTTAGCTTGTCATGCATGCTAAATTGTGGCATTTTGATACAGTTTTAACAATTCATATCAGTTTGTTGCTTTCTAGCAATCAAAAAAATAAGTGTGTTCTGTCTTAAAGTCCACAGCCAGTAGTGAAATTCAGATTACACAGAAAAAAAACAGTGGAGCTGTATGCACCTTTACTGTAAATCTGCCATGTAGACAGTCACAGCCCATACAGTGCCATACACATTATAAAGTAGCGGAACTGAGAAAGGTGAGACCAAGAGCCAGACTGAGAAAATTAAAGGGCCATCGAACAACGCGTTGGAATATTGTGTTTGTAGTCATGCAAGATCTCTGTGGTTAATGTTATGCAACATCAGCCAATGCTGATAGAAGTCCTTGTTGCAGGTAATGTGGTTGAACCAGTAAAGCAGGTCTGCTCTTGAGACTCAGAGTATGGAGCATCCCCCTGAATGAAACCATCAAAAAAAGAGGTATAAATAGTAAGTCATCATCCCTCCTTCACCACTTCACTTACCTCAGTTTTCTCACATGGAAAACTCCCCACAGAGTCCAGTGGAGAAGCCTGAGCTAAGGCCACATCTCAGTGAACATTAAAATCCCCCAAGCTTACGTCCTGGCCAGTGCAGGCAGCTCATCCATCTTGTTAGCCAGCGCCTCCACATTGCCTATGACAATAGATGGAAGTGAGGATTTTATTTTCATTTCTGTCTTTGGCCTATATTGTCTTTATCTCTTACTTCCACCACCATCCCTTTAGTAACCCAACAGCTCAGTCAGAAGATTCGCTGAGCTGCAGGTGGCTGATGTCCTCAAGGTTAAGCTCCAGAGCATGTTCCAGGTGTTTCTCAGTTACAATATATTACATGGCTGCTCTACAGTATAAGTGCAGAGTGAATGCACCAAACAAAACAATCTAAGAACGCTTGGGGGGCTAAATAGAAAATAAGGAATAACTGAAGAATAGCAAAATAATTAAAATATCTGGAGAACCATTGCAACAATCTTCACTTACTGTAGTTTAGTATTATCTGGAGAAGAAATGCAGCTCTAAAAGGTCTGCTCCAAATTATTGCCCACTATTTACAAGTGAGAATGAAAGCAAAGGCTTAGTGGGAATGACCAGGTTAGTACATGTGCCTGATGCAATGGAGCAAAGGTGCTGTAAGGAGTATCAGGGAATTCCAGGGCCTTGGAGACTACATGTAACTGCAGAATTGCATTAGCTGATGGAAATACCTTGGATGTCTGAGATGGGACACAGAGATCTGTGTCTGCAGTGAGTGAATATTCTATTGTAACCAATGCTTAAGAGCACAAATCTGCAAGAAGGTTTTGTGGCTGTGTTGAAGGCTGTATATGACAATTTCCTGCCAGGGATCAGGATGAGATGCTTAGTGGTCTGGGCAGGATTCACTATGTTGTTGTCACTAGTGATAAGCTCAAAGCTGCGGGCAGGCATCCAATTTGATATGTCAACTAGTCAAGCAGAGATGTAGACCTGTGAGTGTGAGGAAGAAAAGATGATGGAAAAGTAGTCAGTACTGTGAGGACAGGAGATTGTGTTGTGGAATATGTGACAGAGTAAAGGCGTCTACTGTAGCAGATGGAGAATTGATATGGTACAGGAAGAAGCCCCTGGGGACTTGGTCAAGAGGGTAGGCACACTCCATAAATATGATTTCAAGGGTCAGAGTGGGGACCCAGATTTCCAGAGGTCATCAATGACGGCAAGAGGCATCTGCTGCCTCACAGTTTAGATGGCGGACCAAGTTCTCTGAAGCCCACAAGGGAAGCAGCTCTCAGTGATGAGAGTACCCACTCAGCAACATGCAATGCAGTCTGAGGATGGGCCACCTAGAAGCCAGAGCCGTTGAAGGATTAGATGGCTGATCGGCTAATTTGAAGCAGCACATTCAGGCTTTTTACAAAGAAGTGAAAGACAAACACCCACCCACCCACGCACGCACAAACACTCACAGACACAAGGAGCAGATGCTACATCTGCAGCAGCACAGTGTTAATGCTGCACTTGGCAAATTTGCACATTAGCAGCACAGAATGGAATAAATGTAACATAAAAGAGCAGCATGTGGTGACCAGAGTCCTGGTGCCTAGCTTTAAATATGCTGAAATCTTGCAATTACATCACATGAGAGGATACACAATGGGCTCACAGTTACCAATGTATATGAAACAATTTTTTTTATAGAAAAGGCCAGTACAAGAGGTTGCTGTTGGAGATATGAGAGGATTTTGAGACTAGATCAAACTCCTATAAGAAAAGATGCTAAGGCTTGTTTCCATTCATAGGTGGGAAAAAAAACCTAAATTATGTGCAATATGTATGCCAAATGCCTCAGTTTGTGAACATCTCACATACAGTATATTGTCACAATATGAATGAAGTCTTCAGCAGTCAGCATACTTTGATAGTTGTCACATTAGCCTCCTTACAGCATGTTCCCTGACAAATGATTAGAAATGAAATACGCTCACTCAAGCCCAAGGCCACCTTAGTCATTCTCATAATTTCTTTGTGCACTGTGCTACTTATAGTCTTCCTGACCTGTGCAAAGACCTTTGGATTATACATGACAACCCATGTAGATGTAAAAGCTGCATTAGAATATAGTCTTTGACAGGAGTTACTGATATGCATTTATTTTTAACAATGCTTTCAAATTTCACATTTCAGTCATGCATCAACATCTTGATTGTAAACTGTCTCATTTATTATTGTAGGGACATTGTCAACAAATTGCATCAGTAGCTGAATGGTTTATTGTGGCTTGCTGCATAGAAAGTCTCTCCTTCTAACATGACTGAATGAATTCATGAAACAATACCAAGAGCAGTCTTTGTGTCTGAATGGTGTACAATGTGATCCTCATATATTTTCTAAATACAATTTTTTTCAACATAATCAAAAGTAAATGCCTCTCTGAAATAGTATAACAACGGTTGATAACATACAACTAAATACATAAACATTTAGAACCGAAAGTACTATCAGTTCATATCTTAAAATGGTTATTACAAACAGGTGCTTCAATAATTGAGGTGGTCCAAAAAACAAAACAAAACAAAACAAAAACATTGGAATTTATGTGGAAAAACACAATTTCTACTGTCACATCTGTGGGATAATTTTATGAGGTTTTGCAAAGCACACACAGTGATAACTACCCAGAAACCGAGAGTTCCACAACAGAGAAAATTATTGCAGTATGAAATGATGCTGTGCATGGATCTCCCAAACCTTATGTTTTTGTCAACACCACAAAATCATTTCTTATTTTCCGTGAGTATCCCCATTATAAAGACATAATATGGCTCTATATACGGGCTGGGGGCATGCTGATTCAGTGGTTACTCCTCTGCTCAGCAAGGAGCCATCAAAGCTGCACTATTTCAGCCCATACTACATTCCTCCTAATTACCTTCAGCTGGAGCAGACTGCAAAGTGATCAGGCCAACACCATTTTAAAAAACACTCTGAAAAAAGAGAAGGCCACAGAAAGAACAAGCATTTTTGTTTCCCAGGAAAATCAAGGCCCAGACTGGGAGCAGGTGATTAGATGTGTGGGTTGATTTTGTGAATGATTGCTAAGTTTCAAGGTTGTCTCAATGAGAGTGAGGACTACTATATATATATATATATATATGTTCATTGCATAACAAAAGCATCTAGGGCACATTATGAAATGGACCATTTGCATTCAAATAAAATTGATTTTGTTCAAATGATTGAATGCCATACAAAAAAAGGAAGAAAAAGAAAACTCAAGGCCAAGGAGATGTGAGCATGTGTGAAGGACACTCCATCAAGTTGTACAACTTTATCTTTATTTTCCCTGCGTTGCTTTTAACCTCAGTTGATCTCGCAGTTTGAGTGACACAAATTAGCAAAGGAGACATTTATTCTATAAGTGTTTGAAAGTTCAAACCAGTACCTGTCATGGTTACATTACATTTAAAAATGTGAGACTGAGTCATATCCCCCTGTATAAGAAGAGAAGAGACATACAGCTGTCAAATAAAGCAGTCTTAATTGATCCACTGAATAGCTGCTGGGCATGGCAGCCATTATCCTCCCTCTCTGGCTTTCTCCCTCTCTCTCTCTCTGCTATTCAGTCTTTGGTCTCACTTCTTTTTCTCAAATTGAATTGGGGATGTTTGTCAGGATCCTGTGAATCAAGGCTGCGCTCCCCGCTCACGCTGCTCTGAGGCCGACTATGGAAATAATCGAAAGTGTGTCACCAGAGCCGGAAAGGTTAATCTTCGCAGACAGAGAGTGGGCAGTGCAGCTGAAGAGATAGACTTTGGAGTTTACTGCCCTGCTATTTGTCATACTAAGCTTTTGCTTTAGACAAGGCAACTGGACACCTTGATCCGCTTAAATTAACTGTCAACATAAATGCAGCGCTGGGGAAAAAATAAATAGGAATAAAGCCCCCTCCTCCACCACACACCCACCCCTCTCCACCCACGACATCCCGTAACAGAAGTGCTCTTGGATAGAAAGGTCGAAACTGTGTTGACCGCAGGAGTTAAGACAGCTCAGAGATGAGTTTGAGATCCATAACAAGCCCTTAAGGGGTAGAAACCAACAGAACTTGACCTGAGCCCCCACAGACTTCCCTCTCCACTGAACGTAATTGGGGGTGAAGAAAAAAAAAAGTCTAAGCCTGCCAGCCCACCAACACGGAGTGGTTAATTTCACAACAGCCAGGATAGGAAGAGCCGCAGAAGGGCAGATTGCTCATGAAGATGTAAAGCCGATGAGAAGTTACTGCTGGTGATCCTTTTTTTTAGTTGTTTTTATTAGAGACACAGTCTTTGGGAACAAACAGGAGGATTACAACACACCTCAGCAGGTGGTGCTTTCATCCATCATTTTAAAAGATGCACTTACTTGAACCCAAACCAATAAAAGTATACAGCACATGTGGTCTGCTAACAATCTTCACTAAGGGTAAAATCTTCCTTCTATCCATAACAAAACACACAAATGAATGAAAAGTTTGCAAACCATGAAACAATATCCAACACATGTTTTGTTATGGGAAGGAATATTACTGTATTTCATCCAGAAACATTAAAACATATTAGAAGATGATTCATGGAGAGTATTGTTGCTGCAAATATTATCCCAATGGACTTTCATGATTTCCAGTGTGCATATAATCTTTGAGAAACAATCCAAATAGGTACTTGTGAGCCTCTGCGTTCCTTATGCTGGAACGTATGCATGTTTTAACCTCACATACAGCGTCTTCTTTTACGATGATATAAATTCTTATCGACTCTGTGCACATTTTTTACTTTTTTAATGTAAAATTCTTTCTAAATTCTTCAAAACAAACACACAAAAAGTTACCCCTCCACAGTCTTTGTTTCCCACCTTCTATACCTGGTAATCAATGATGTATAAAATAAAACAAAACAAAACAATATACACTGATTATACAGGATGTACTCAGCTGTCTTAAGACCTTTGACCTTTGTTCCTCTCTTCCACATAAATGCACCTCAAGTGGGTCTGATTTGGAGATTTTTTGGCGTCTGTTCACTTCCCTTTGGGCATTCTGTGCAAGCCTCCTGAACTCCCATGCTGTCAAAAGGTTTGAGTTCCAGCAGAGACTCCTCTCCATCTGCCTGGCGCTCTCCAGGTGCACTGTTCTGACATTTTGTTCAGTCACTGGCAAATAGCAGCAGACAGGGAGAGAAAGAACGTGTTGTTTGGCATCACATTTTGAACCTATTTTACGTAACTGCTACATCAGTTTTACGCTGGCTTTACATTGCAATGAGAAGTGGAAGTATAGTTACGCCTACTGTGGTTACGGTAACTGTCTGAAAACACCACAAAAATGAAAAGAGCCAAATCAGCAGCTGTAGACGGTCAGTGAATGTAGGTCACATCTAACTTAATTAATCACGGCTTTGATGCACCACCCGGCAAACACGGCAAGTGTCCCAAATCAAACACACATGTCATGTTGCGTGACCAACAGGTGCATGCTGGGGCTGGCTAAAAATACTGAGGGTCTTTCATCTGTGACTTCTACATTCACTTTTCCCATTAGGCCTTTGTTATAAATCACAAGCCTGATGACATCAGTTGAGTTGTTTAGTCAGACTTAACAAAACCACAGATGATGTTAACTTTTTATAGCTGAAAGATGAAAGATATGTTTGGTTTTGAGATGACATTAAGACTTGGTAATGGACGACTTAAATTTTAATTGCACATCTCTATGAACTGGTGCAGGTACACTGCCATGTGATTTATCTCTTCAATTAAATTTGCATAGCAAGTTGTCAAGAGCAGAGCAAGTACAATTATGTAGGGCAGCAGCAGCAGCAGCAGATGCTGAGGCTGGAGATGAAGGCCGGCCCATTGTACAGATGATGTTAGGAACTTTTAGGATGATGCTACAGTACATGTTGATGACTGTGACACTAGAAGCATTGCCAGAAAGCAGACACCTATAGCACCTAAGATTCACTTCTTTACCTGATGTCCATGTACTTTTTGAATACATGTAGATGCAGTACTTCACTGCATTAGAATAAGTTGATGTGAGTTGCTAGATAAAAGCAACCTTGACTATTTTCCTAGTCTGATTGATTATCAGTACAGATGTTCGTCTATGATTTCTTGCTTCCTCTTTTTTTGGAGGATGATGCCAATTTTTCTGTAGTTCTCTGTTTCTAAATGAACACAACTAAACACAACAACATGGTTTGAGATCATTAGCAGGTCCAACACTTACCTTTCACCCTGCCACATTAACTTCAGCAATTTATCCAGGGTAGGTCACTCTCATATTTTATTGATGATGCATGAGTCAAGAAAACAAATTTAATGAAGCAATGCATAACACTAAGTAGATGTTGCATGCCACACCTATTGTAATCAATAAGTTAAAGTTGATCTTCTTTTCACACAGTGAAATCCCTCACTATACTGTACAGTATGTAAGATAAACAAAGAAGTTCTATATTTCAAACAACTGTTAACACAAAGCTTTGTACTTGCTTGTGTTTTCAGGGAGAGATTGTTGTCTCCCAGAAAACACATGCAATTATGCATGCTAACCATTAGAGCTAGTGTTGGGAAGAACTGGCTAATGAAGTGAAAAATCTCAGTGAGTCAACTCCTAACAAGTAAATAGTCAAACAAGCTCCCTGCTATAAAGATAGTCTTGTTTTCACCTCTGGAGAGGAGCTACACACACGCACATACACACACATCCAACTGGGTTTGCTGCAGTCCAAAGGAATCAAAACACAAAAGGTCTGGCTTCAAAACCTAAAGTGTCCATTGTGTCTGCTCTCTTTTTTCTTTTTCTTTTTAAATCTCTTTGAATTGTGTCACAGGTTTTGTTAAAAATGGTGTTTTGCAAACATTTGACTGGATTTGAAGCGACTGAGCAGCTCAGCTGGTGAATCTTGCCCAAGACATGCTGGGAGAAAAGTAGAGTGCTTCTCGTCACTTCTCCCACAAGGACTTGTAATATAGAAGCTTGCTTCTTTACCCACAGAGCTTTTGTTGATTTGCAACAGTACAGTACTTTACTTCAAAAACCATTGGCCTGGATATGCTACAGTGTCACACTTATTCAAAAGGAATCATTTACAGGGACGTCTTGATGCATCCCCTGGGGTTTTGTCATCAAGTGTCATATTTGTCTATAGATGAAACTCTACTCTTGTTGATTAAAGCCATAGTCCCAACATCAAACTCAATAATCAAAGAGGTGATTTATGCCAACTTTTAGTGTTACTATTTTTGATCATTTATTCAACATGTTTGAGCACTTTTGGTGGGGGCAGGCACAGAAAAGAAAAGAATAACAGATCAGAAACCTTCGTGTTGATTGTCAGGAGTGGGTTAAGAAAAAAAACCAAGAAAGGCTGAGGAGTGTGTTGACAGTGTTTTTCGGAGGATGGTGAACTTTCAAATACTGCAAAAAGAATTAAAATCTCTCAGGGCTATACTGAGAAACAGGAAGTTGTGTCCCATTTAGCAAACTGACAGTAATGTATTGTTTAAGGTGGGGAGAATGGGGGAGAAAAATGCAAACTGGAATAACCTGTTATGTTTGCTTGCAGTAAATTCTAAGCATGCGCATGGGCATGCTGATTTTATTCAGCGAGAGTAGTAAAATAGACCACACAGGTTGAGGAGGTCTCAAATTGTTTGCAGAAATCTCATAAAAGATGGGAAATTGTGTTGGTTTTTTTTTTTAAACCAATATGCAGAGCCAAGGTGAAGGACATGGTTTGGTTGGAGAAGCCACACACACAGACAGACAAATACACACAGACATGCACACATACTGCCAGGAGCAATTGCCTTTATCATGTTATTGATCGCTCCTATGGCACTTGATTACCATATGTAAATACAAGGTTATGTTGACAAAACATGTGATTGAAAATCATGGTCTTTTTTTTCAGTCCACTGTACAATATGGATAATAATCTATTATCTGTATGTAGATCTTTATTTGTGTGATGATTCGGGGTGGACCCAAAAGTCAGGAGACCAGGGAGCAGTTAAACAGGTTTATTTAACAGAAAAACAAACTCAAAGAGCCGCTGGGAGCAGCGGTTTAGGGGGGTCGGGCTGGGCTTCCTCACAGGGGAGACACAAACTCAAAAAGGCCGCTTCAGGCAGGGGCGCAGGCAGTGGTAGCTGGAGGCTGGCTGACCGTGAGGCTCGGTGACTGAAAATCTTCTGGCAGTGGTGTGAAGGTGAAGCAGGGTTTTCTGGAGGGATGAGGTGATTGCTGGATTGGACCCAGGTGTGATCAATGCTCTCTGGAAAGTAGGTCAGCCCCGCCCCTCAGCCACCACCTGCCCTTTAACCACAGCCATATACAGTATAGTCCATAACAATTTGTCCATATACCTACATTTCCTCTGCAGAAAAAACATATTTAATTATCTCTAAATGCTTCATGTTTGAGTGTATTTGAATAGCTGAAATTAAGATTAATTTGCATTAAGGCAGATGTAGCTCCTCAGCCGTGAAACAAGTTATCATCTTGATTAATTTAGTCATTTTAGCAACTGAACCACACCATTTTCAGTCTTATAAAACAAGAAAAATGGAAAGCTGCCTATTGATCTCTGCAGGATTTCTACTGGCTGTTGCCCTCTAGTCCAAGCAAGCAGCAGTTACAGATAAAGCCGTCTTTCATGGAGGGAATCAACCCCATGGAAAAATAAAAACCACACTGGCAAAAGAAATTCCAAAGAGAGCAAAGCACAATGGCAATACGTCCAACAGACAATATTCAATGGACTATTGAGCAGTGTCATTAGGAGCAGCTTGCAAGATTTGCAGTGCTTCAAAGCCTGAGACCAGCTTTCAGGGTCACAGGATAAGTGTGACAGGGATCAGGGGAGTTGGGAAGAGAACAAGAGTGATGTTTAGGAGTTATGCAGAATATTGTTTTGCTCTGAGGAAGCCTGCTGCACGTGAACCTCCTTTGTTTGAGCCCCTTCTCAGCAGGAGAGGAGAAACCACACTGTGTTGACATGGTTGTTCTGTTATTGCTTGGGTCACGTTGTCTCATCTTATTTTCTTCTCTTGTTACTTTTTCTTCTCTACTTCGTATATAGCTTTCCTATCTCCTTCTTCACTCCTCTTAAGGAAAACATAAACTGCATGACATCATAATTAAACTCAGTCACATACTGCGGTGTCGGTTGGGAATACAGTCAAGTCCAATCCGATTGTGATTAAAAATGAAGAAAGAGACGGATGGATGATAAACAAGCTCCCCAGAGCTACACTGCAGACGTCAGAGTCGATGTCCGTATTGTTTTCCATTTGGCTTAATCAAATGTCAGCAGCAAAGCTTGGGGGATTTGTCGAACGTGGCCTCAGTCTTCTGACCTCCAACAGCGGAAAGAGTGTAAAGAATAATCCGCTTGAGTCTTGTTTATTATTCAAAAAAAGAGAAAAAAACACTCTCAACTATGGATTTAAGAAATATTTGACCAAATTGACACATTGCTGGCTCTGCGCACAGACATAAGCCATTGTTTTAGCAGAGTCATTTCCTTCGCATGTATCTTTTAAAGTGGAATCTGGATTAAAAATGAAGACAAATCAAAAAGCAGAAGGAGATTATTGACGAGAAACTTTTTTTATCCTCTTTACTGGAGTAAAACCCAAAACCCTTCAAAATAAGATGTGAAATAAACACCCATAGAGTCACAAAGCTGTATGTTGATGATTTCTAGCAATGCGACCTGGGAAACCATCCTGTTGAAACTGTTCAAATGGAGAAAATTAAAGTAGTGCATGAAAATTAAAGGGGGAAAAAAAAATGAAATTACTAGTTTGTAGTTGTGTTTTCTTTAAAAACCACTGAGATGTCAAAGGTGCTTTGCTGTATGCTGAAAACTCCTCTCACTGACTTGGTGGTGAGTTCTGCTTTTTCTAAAATGAAACAAAGACTTAGCTCCTCTCCCCCAGCGTATCTACACTCCCTCACTACAGGACAAATCCGCTCAAACCTCTCTTTGGAGAGCCTATGCTGAGAAAGCTGATTTTCCACATGCATCACTATACCACTCGATATCTGCACAGGAGACAAACAGACTGGTGCACTTTGTTTGGCTGACAGTTGTTTGGTAGCCGTCCACATACTGTACATCACATTAACTGATTTCCACATTGTTTACTATTAGGCTTATAAAATGTCAGCAGCAATGTTTCAGGATTTGGTGAACGTGCCCCGTGTCTGAGGACCTCTAACCACAGAATAGCTTTATAGCATAATCCGCTGAAGTCTTGTTTACTATACAAAGCAAGCACCCTCCTCTTTGGGCTTTAGAGAATCCAAGGATAGAATGGAAGCAATGCCTGTGAATGCAGCTCTTCACTTGTCACCATAACAGCCTCTCCAGAGAATTGCACAGTTGCAAAGTATGTAATTAGAATAATTGCTGGCGAACAGAGGGGCGAATGTTTGACAATACACACACAGACAGTTTGGCTGTACATTATTTTATCAGTTCGTGGCTACAAGTCGATGGAGAGTCTGAAGCAAGGATTTGCAAATGCCACAATGAGCAAGAAAAAAAAAGGTGCACCAGGCCTTTATGTAAAACAAGATTCGGCTGTATGATGTTGGCCATACATTACATCACAAACAAGAAGGGAAGAGGCAGTGTCTGTTGTTGCCTTTAGCTCCCTGTATTCTTTATTCTGTGTAAGTGGATGGTTGGAGATCGGCAGGCTGAGATACGCCGCAGAGAGTCGGAGGGCCCTTGATGGAGTACAGCTCTTGTGTTCACTTGTGGTAGACTCCATTACTTCTCCATATATAGATGGCAGAGGGGAGAGGATCCCCAGCAAATTTGATCAGTGAGATTACAAACCCCCGCGTACTAGATCATTTAAACCTCATCTTGTTGCCTGCAAGGACCACAATACATTACTCCCTTCGTGCAGTGCATCTATCAGTCCCCTTCGCCTGGCTGCTTCTGGTCTACAGAGATCAGATGAACTAAGAAGTAAGAGCGAGCTGACCAAACAGGGGTCCCGACCCTGACGGGGGTCAAGAGAATGTGAGGCACGGCCGACAGGATTCAAATGACGCTTTGAATGGTTACGGATTCATCACGGGCAGGGAGGGTTGGCCTCGACGGAAGCTATCTGTAATGATAGACGGCTGTACGGGTGCCTCAGAGCCCTCTGAGAGTGCTCCGTCCTGGTCTGCACATTGCAGAAGGACACATAATCTATTGCTGTAATTGGACACCAGCAAAGGGGAAATCAGCAGTGGATTTGTGGATTGGATCAGGCACACCATGGGAGATATATCACAACTGGCATCATTTTCTGGAGTTATATAGAAGCAGTTACATGCGGTAGTTATGCGTTTGATCCATGCTTTATAGATATCATGTTGACATTGTAGGAAAAAAAAGGCAAGCTGGTCCAAATGGGAGTTATTACAGTAAAAATGTATGGTCTTCAATTTCAAGGCCCTTTTTTTCTTTACTGTTAAAATCAAATAAATAAAACTAACCTCTTGAACTTAGTCATATTGTATCAGTTGGTTGCACATAATTTATATAATACAGATATATTTTTAAGTTGCCTTTACTAACATTCCTTTACAAAATGCATCATACAGTATATGCATTTTTAGATCTGCCGCTCAGAAAATATTAATTTAATTCCCTTAGTAATTCTAGTGTCAATGTATTTACACACTTTTAATTAAATTGTTTAATAACAACATATTGAATTAAGTTGATTCCAATTAAATAACTGTCATGACAATTAGTTTAACTTGTCATAATGGAGCACCATGACCCAATAACCAACACTCGTACTGCTGCTTCTGAAAGACAAGCACCTGCCTGTAATAAATAAAACAAATATGAGTAAGCTTTTAAACGGGCAAAATGGACCTGTGTGAACACAGACGAAGCCAGTGTTGACAAACTGAGTATGCATAATTCAAAATTCAGTGTATCTGAACCAACATTGGCCTGTCTGGAACCAAACAGAGGGCTCTGTGGTAAATACCAAAATGAACCGTAGTTTGCCAAAAACATCATAACGATCCTTTAAAGTGGTTAAAAAAATCAAAAGCATCAAACACTCAAGCTTGATTTGCCTTTGTCCAAAGCTCTGACATTGTCTCCCATTTACCACCCACTGCCACACATCTCATTTACATGTTGGCCCTGTTTCAGTCTTAATGCTTCAGAATTGTCCAGGGGATCTAAACAAGGGGTGAATTGGATAACTGCCCTCAATTATTCATTTATTTGCTCAGATGCGTGTCTGGATTTGTAACTACTTCATCGCCCTGACCTCTCTGTGGAAACACCTGTGTTAACAATTTGCCAAAGTGTTAATATCGAACCCCCCAACCCTCTTTCCCACTTTTCCCTTTCACGCCCCAGCTCTGGACATGTTTTGTTTTTAATTTAAAGGAAACAACCTTGGTGTATGTGGCAGCAATTCAAGCTTTTGCTATTGCTACCCTCCTCTGGAGAAACAATTATCATTCTTTACTCTGACTTTTAAGGGCTGCTTGAGGGCTAAGCAGACACAGTGACAGGATGTCTTCCTATTTATGAAATTGCGTGAATATCATATTTGCTCCCTGCTGAGAAGTTGGACTAGCAGATTGATTTGCACTCAGCCTCACTACACCAGACTTTTGTTTCCTGCATCTCTAAACATTTTCTTTGCAGCTGTCTGAGATAATGCTGTCATTAGACTATTGGATCCTGTAGCCAAATTATAATGTGATCTCCCACATCATCTATTCTTCTCTTCCCTCTGAGCTGATGAATAGCTTAAGGTCAGAGTATCAAATTAGTGGCTGCCATTACTCCCCAGACACTAATGGCATCTTTATGAAAGGAAAGATATGTAATCTCTCCAAAAGCCTTTTGGAGACCAAACAGTTTGTCTGTAGATGAAATGTGAGTGCAGTGCCTGGTGAATTGTAAAGTGGATGGGGTGGGGGGTGGCGGTGCGCCTAAGTGGCAAATTCAGTTTCTGTCATGCAAACACACTGCACTGCTCAGTCCAACCCACTCCCCACTCACTTTCCACTTATCTGTGTGTGTCACCGCACCCACAGTTACGGACATCTCAGTTCATAACTCCAAAAAATACACATACAATATACAAAAAGACAACAAAAAACAAGGTTAAATATGACGCACAGAGAAAAACAAAGCAGCTGAAAATTGGCCAGGTCATCCTCCCATCCACTGACCATATTGACCCACTGTGCAAACTCTGTTTTTCGAGGATAGATTCCAGTGGAGTAATTATTTTATTCATGTTGCATGAGACGGGTCTAGAGACCAACCAAGGCCTACCACGCAAATTCAAGGCTATAATACAATAAGGCTGGTAATATTCCACAAATTACTGTATGTTGCAGTACATTTCATTGTTTCTTACTGACAGCATCTCACATGAAAATACCATAAACAGTACATTGATGGCTCTATTGAGGGGAGCGTTGGCTGTGTAGCTGAACCCTGGTGAGGCTTATTCCTCTGCGTCATTTTTGTCCAAAAACCATTAATAACACACTGATGAAACAAACCGTTGTTCACTGTAATTTATTTAAATCATGTTCCTGCCAAAGAAAACTCACTAGAGAGACAAATGTGTATTAATCCACAGTTGGAAAAAAATGCCCAAATACAGGGCAGCATTGTTTAATGAAAACTGCTGGGAAATTTGAGGCTTTTTCAATGGGTCCACAGAGTGTCGAGTGTGTGAAGCTGTGTAGTTGGTTTTGGTCAACAACTATGGTCTTTTCAACAGTAAAGACATCACAGAGCTTTATTCTTTAAACTGTGTCGGTAATCAGAAGTCAGAGGCACATTGTGAATGCTGTCTGCGTACCAAAATTGAGCCGTCACTGAGGAAGTCACAGCTTTCATGCAGTGTTTTAGAATCCGACATCCTGCACTGCCCCCAATTTTATTTGAATTCCCTGCCACCAGAGAGGCCAACGTGGGGTGAGCTGATCTCGACCAGGACTAAAATCAAAACGGCTTGGCTTCAGTCTGAGACCCCCCGGACAGCTGCAGTGGAAGTCCATCACTGGGTCATAGCCTCAATCCGTCACTGTCTGCTGCTGCTATCAAGAGCAGGGCCAAGGAGAAGACGGGAATGACTCAGGACTGCGGCGCTCTACTTCACTCTTTGGGTCAGACACTTGATAAATCTCTTGTATTCTTCATAGCCATGTCCTCTGGACTTCTGTCATTACATGTGCACAAGCTACATCAGAAAATGTACTTCAAAGCAGAGCATGAATAAGACTGCACTCAACTCAATTTTATGCAAAGGTTCATTTTCATAATATGAATATTGGTGTTTTTTTGTATTTTATTTTATTTTTTTTTACCTTGTAGCCTGACATGACATTCACCTCCAAAGAAATGTAACTCCATGTCGCTGGGTAATGACACTCAATATGCATCTCATTTTCCTTTTCTCGCAGTTTTTGAGGTGAGAAGAATGGAAACTCACACAGGACAAGTGAAGAAGTTCATAAATATGTAAAAACTAAAATGTACCAAGGCTTACCACAGACTCTGTACACTGACTTTTGGTGAACAGGTGCAGATGATGAACAAATGATCAAATCTACCCACTGACTGAGGACCCTAGCATGTGAATCTTATCTCTTGACTGGCCATGACAACTGTCCAGACAACTACAAATGTGTCATAGTGACCCACTGCCTTGTGTTTTGCCAGTGTAACTCCAGAGTGACGCAGAGACGCCATCAGACAAGTATTAACAGCTCTCATGCAGAACTATAAACCGACTCACTACAAAGACCCCTCCCTCCACCTCCATCAGTGCAGCGGAGGCCCAGGTTATAACCTCAATCCCTCACTCTGAGGATGGAGATAGACTGTGTTCACTTTCCATTCAGCCAGCCCAAATGTCTTATGAATTTAAACTGAGAGTGAATTCCAGAAACTCTCAGAAATGTGTTTGTCTGAGTTTGAAATAAATTCTTCATCAATTTCCAAATTAAAAATCTCTCTTTCTGAATATACATCATTCATCAGAGTTCTGTTTGGAGCACCCACCACTGTATGCCATTAAGGCTCTGCAATCACACAGCTGCACAGTGTTTCACTCGTGGTGTCCACTTGTTATTGTAGCTCTTTAATGATACTCCCAGCCCAGGGGATGGGATTAGCTGTGACAGGGGGTGATTCACTTACTTCCACAGGGGAAGAAATGCTCCTTTTGGATTCAGTGTGGTTGACCTTACAAGAGAGTAAAGCCCAACAATAGGATTGTATGGTATCTTTTTTTTAGCCCTCATTCTGACAAAATTCAGATTGTAGATATTATTTAATCTCTTGAGAAGAGCACGAGGAGAACTGCTCTTTGCTGGCCTGCTATAATGCAGTCAGCTCTCCATACAGCGTCATAGCTGTTTGTCCTCTGACCCTCCCTTTTCATACAAAATGACAGCGGCAACAAAAGCAGGGGCAACAGTAAAAACACAACAACAACAACAGGATCAAAAGCAAAGTGCTGGTGATAATATTCTCAGTGAATCCTGTAGGCTACAAACTAGTGACCGTTATTAAATGATAACAGCCAGTTGTAAATACTCAAGGCAGCAAATTCTCTCAGAGGCAATAACTTTCTAAAGGCTGTTGAAGTCCTAAATTTCATTTCACACTCTTCTTCTCGCTCTTGTCTTTTTGCCCTGAGTGGATGGATGTTGTTAAAGTGTGATGATCTTTGCCAAAGGGAAAAAAATAATATAATTCCAGGCACAGTTGTCTACTTCAGAGTGTCTTTGACATACTAGGAGAAGAAGGAGAGGGTGAAGAAAAGGGGTTATGACTCAGACTGAAAGGCAGCACAGAAGAACACGGGAGACACATGTGTAATATTAGATATTTTCCTTCTTTTATTCCTCCCTGTCTCAAGTTTCTCCTCCTTTATATCATTGCTTTGACTTGGTAATGTTCCATTAAATATGAGAATCTGAGTTATGACAAATACTGAACTTAACCTTGATCTTGGGAACAGAACAATTTGTAAGTGGAGTAGTAGTATTAGTAATAGTAGTCTTAGTAGTAGTAGTGGAATTTTACTGAAACCCTGAGAGGAAAGTGAAACTTGTCTTTGCAAGGATCCTTTCCCTACTTTTTCTTTTCTTCAGAGCCCGAGTAAAAGAAGTATTTTTAGAGGGCAATCATTTTTCTGCAATATTTTGCTCCACAAACAGAAAATAAATGTAGTGAAATGATTCTGGGAAAAGAAAACTTGTTTTGATCGTTGGATACAGTATGTGACCATGAGATAATACTCTATATTGTTGGACAGGAAAATCACACACATTTTACATCGAATAAGAACAACAACAAAAAAAATCTTCCCTTCAGAGCTTCCATAGTTCAACATGTAAAGAGTGCCTTTGTGATTTAATTAGGGGATTGCAAAGAGGAGGTAGGTGCATCTTGAGATGGCAGGCTCATAACTCAGCCCTCCTGTTGCCCCTTGGTCTTCAGTTCTCAAGACAAAGTAAGTTAGTGAGCAGCAGAAACCTCTTTCCAGGGGCCATCTTGGCTCTGTCTCACCGTACCTCATCTGAAATGGGTCATGCAGCATCATTACTGCATCTCCTGGTTCAGGTGATCTTTAAGCTTATTGAATCTTACTCCACTGCCCTCCCAGCCCCCTGTTAAAGTCTTTTAGGACTTCTCATGATACCAAAAGGATCCAGTAACCTTAATATGTGAAGAGACTAAGTTTCTGGAACGTCATTCTTAATTATCTGAAGCTCCAGAGGGACTCATTTACCACATGCTGATTTAGTGCTGGAAGTCCAAAGGCAACAGATGTGTCATATTCCCACAAAAACTCCCAATAATTGGCTTCAAAATAGAGTAAGAAAGATAGTTCCCTGGTTTAAAACTGCACCACAGAATATGATTTAAGTTCTTACATGATTGATTTCTTCTCAACTCTTAAAGGATTTACAGTCCGTGCAGCTTTTGTGGTAGAGAAGTCTGCTAATGCTCATTATAGAGGCAGCAGACACACTGCAGCGCGAGAGAGATATCTGCCACTGGAACTTTTTTTTTTTAGGGTTTTGTGCTTTTTGTTTTGCAGAGTCTGTACGAGACGGCGTCTGTACTATGCAGCGTGAAGGCAGCCTTGTAACGCAGCTCCAATTATATGGTTCGCCTAAAGGGAAGAGCAACGAGGCTTAGTTGAGCATCTGCTACTTTTTGATGCAGTTGCTGACCTCACACTGTCTCCGCTTTGGGGGGATTATTTATCAGTAAAACATATAAACAACACAAGTGAAAAAAAAGGACAACTACATCTCCAAAACAAAGAGAAGATTATGCCTGTATGACGGGCAGATTACATAACCACGGTGGATTATGTAATGAATTCACATTTGTGTAATGTCTCAGGTAAGGCTAGATAAGACCGTTTAATTCTAAGGTGTTTCTGCTCCTTTATGACTGTTGAACTGAGAACATCTGACCTCTGGTACATATAAAAAAAAAAGAATACAAGGATTATTATTTCTCAGCGAGTTGTCGTGGAAACAGAAGAGCAGATAATGTCTGCTGCAGATGAGAGTTGGTCCTCAAATACCAGTTAATACAATATTCTGATTTTCTATAGATCTTGATTGCTTGCGAGCGAGAACCATTCATCTGTATTACACAGACAGTGAGTGAGGAGAGGCAGCACCAGCTCTCACTGATACAACACACATCACACACAACAGCGTGTCTGTGAAGGTGTCATACGACCTTGCCTCGTTTCGTAACGACTTTGTTGGTGTAAGGTTCGTTCCTCACTTGTTCTTTTCCATTAACACAAGCCTGTTATTGTGCAGGTGTGTATTTTCAACATCCTCAAAATACACACACAGCCACACACACACGGGAGGATTTAACCCCATCCAGGCTAAAATGTCTTGATATAATGAGTTTGCATCTTAGTTCCCCCAGCTACTTTAGCATTGGATCATCATGAGAGTTATACGACACATACCTATTACTAGTGATGATAGGAATTTCCAGACATGTTTAGCGTTCCAGCTGTAGAATCAGAATCAGATGAGGATTTGAATCAGAAATATGGAGCAGGTGATTATTTATACATTCAGCCAGAGTGGGGACAGTAACACTCGGTTATGATGAGGCAGAGATTGGAGCTTTTTACAGACTGCTGAATACACTAAATAATAGAGGCGCATTAGACAGACATGTTTTTTGATTTGTTTAGGACTGGTTTTTCAAAGATGATGCAAAAATAGCCCAAGAATCCACGAAAAAAAAAAACCAGTTATTTTAGTTGAAAATGAGACTGGCTTTATAAAATTAGACAAAAACTTTTTCTCATTTCATTCAAGTCAAGGCATGTGATTAAGGCAGCAAATGTTACCATCTTTCAAATTGTGCCATTGGTATTCAATTGTTACTCAACAATATTTAATATGCATCTAAACAACAACAACAAGTACAAAGTAATCCCTAAACTCTGCAAAAACTGACAATGCTCCAATGCTCCTATCGAACTTTAACTCAAGTTAAATCAGACGTTTCCTTGAAACCCTGCTTCCTGTCTAACTTCTATAATAAATGGATGAATAGGCAAGGGAAGAAAGTTTCAAGCTGCTGCCTCATTTTGCCACTGAATTGTGGACCAAGATAATGATCACTGAACTTGGGGGATTTCAGCCTTCCTCTGTCTGTGTCACTGTAAAGTCAAGGCAGGTATTTCCTATGAAAGTCACACAAGAGACACTTGATCCTCGGATGTCAGGGAGCCATCATATTGCAGAGATTCTTTAATTCTACTACTGAGATGTGTTAGATATCCAGCTTTTATTACACTGGGTGATTTTCTGGAAAAAATAATCTGTGTCTTGGCAACAATATAATGGTCCTTAGTATGTGTGAGGTGTTCCGGCTTAACGTTCCTGTCATTTTAATATTGCATTTCACATTGACGATCCAAATGCTGTGGACTGACTGTAAACACTGCTGATGGTTTTTTATGATTCTGAGTCTGAATGGCCATGCTGGATGAAACGGCACTGCACGTGCTTGACCTTATTTCCACTCAGTATACATTATGCAATCAATTCGAGGTTTGTGGACGATGTTAATGAAGCCAACTGCATTCCAGTGCCAGTCTCCCGCTTGGGCAAACAAACATCTGCTAGTCAGCTAAAAGGGAAAATGGGAGAGCATAAGAAGATATTCTGGCTTTTCAGGTCTCAGGCCTGAATGCTTTTTCTTCAGCGCTGTCCTTGCTGAAGGCATCGTAACTCTGAATCACAAAATAAATCAGTCTTTTATCCAGAGTGGTTATGAGTGTAGATTATTAATGGGTTTGAGACATGCATTGAAGGGAGGGATGCTATTATAGTGGCTGCAGGGTATGTTATTCCTCCTGACCTAAATGACCCCATTTACTTAATAGCATATAGCATGAGAAAACAACCTAATTATACATTTTGCACACAGACACACACACATTTTTTTCTGTGCCTTTGTAGAAATAGCGAGTCTTGCTCCCATAAGGGAAACTGCATGCACTGATAAATGTAGCACTGGCTGTTTACGGGCATCTACAGTACAGGCATGCTAACAAACAGATGTGTTAATCCACAATGGTGCTTTGACCAAATGCTAACATGCTACAGTAATGTTTTAAAGGCATGATTGGGTGCTCTGGTGGCTCACCCTGTAGAGTGCAGCCCCTGCAGGCATAGTCCTTACTGCAGCAGCCCTGGATCAAATCCAACCTCCGGCCCTTTGCTGCATGTCCTCTCCTGATTGCCTGTCCCTCACTCATAATAAAGACTCCCCAAAATATGTTTAAAAACAAAAAAGATATCATGTTTACTACGTTCAAAAAACATACTTTAGCCTGTTAACATGCTTAACGCATGAGACTGTGATTTTTTCTACTCAGCCTGATGATTCAGATTAATATTGCCATAGCAACTTCTTTTTGATACCCTTATCTGATATAGTCATACATAGCAGGCCCAGGTGGTCTGGTAAAATAAAAGCTCCATACACACACACTGTATTATTCTTTTTCATTACTTTTGTAATTTGGCAAGAACGTTCATACACTGCTGATGTGAAATGAAGGACAACCAGTTAATTTCTTCCTGAAATGTTGTCACCTCTCAACCAAATGCAATTGCAAGGATTATTGCTTGACTAGTTTTAGAGTTAGCTTTACTCATTACAAAGATATATATAAAAAAAAGAAATCCAACTGTGGTTTTCAAAGTTGGCAGGAATCATGAGTCTATGACAGCTAACAGAGGATTATGGGAAAAACTATCAATCAAATGACAGAACTTCACCACTCTGCTTCATGATTTTGGTTTTACTTTCAATCTTTCCTGCTATACTGTGCATCCACAGGATTTTATTATTAAGATTAGGTTTTGATCAGTTTTTCTTTAAAAAAGAAAGAAAGAAAAAAAAAGTATGAGATTCCTGCTCACGTCAGAAAAAAGCTGACTCAAGCCAAATGAGCTGTTACTGACAGTAAACCTATTCCCTCTCCTTCTGAAACATTTCCTTCTCATCTCCCCCAAAAGTGGATGACCTTGCTTAGTTTATAGTTTGGCAATATGCACTGCTTTAAGATATTGCCAAAAGAAAAATAAAACAACAGCAACAACTTTGTTTAGAAGCTGGCTGAGTGAAAAGAGCAAAAATGTGCAGATTGACTGAAGCTGGATGATTTTTCTTTACGCCCCATGGCGTCTACTTTGAGGTCTGGGCATTAAAGTTCTCCCCATGCTTTTATTTTAACATCTAGCAGGCCTCACTGGTGGAAGGACCTTGTGAAGCGAAGGTTGGACTCAAAGCTAAAGATCAACACAGCATGGTATTGATTTCAGTCCACTGATGATTTTCTCAAAACTGCCTCAGTATTAGAATTCACTTGAGCCACCCTAAGGTTTCTGCACCACACATATACTGTATATAAAAATGGATGAAGATATAAAGAGCAGGACAGAATTGGAACACAAACTGAAAAGGAACTTGTCTTTTCGATCAGGGAAAGGAAATATCTTGTCCACATGCCACAGATATGCAAAAACTATTTTGACACTGATTGGTTCTGCTGATGACATGAAAAAAAAGACTGCACTGCTCCAGAAGAAGTGATGGTGGGAAGTATTTGGACGTCATCTCTTCACAGACTTATTTCCTCAGATGACATGACAATCTTTTTTTATTTTTTATTTTGAATCCGTTCTCATTTGAAATTTCCATCAATAATCCCAGAGCTACAATGAAAAAGGATTAACGTCAGCAGAATAATTGAAGAAATGGATTTTGGGATTGTTGTTGCTTAGCAACCCCTTAACTTGAGTCTTTAATGGTAGGCTACTGTTGCTTTAATTTGAGTCAATTAAGTCACTCCAAAAACATGTGCACAGAAAGGACAATTTCATCTTTCCACCTTGTTGAAGATAAATTTGTATGAGTCAGGGGTAATACACACTTGTTGTAACTGTTTAAATAGCAAATGAAAAATTCATACTGTCAACTGAAGGACGTGGGCCAACTGCATTCTTGTCTGCTAATTAGTCTAAATGACGCCAAACTGCTTTTGTATCTGTTAGCATCACAAAGTTATTAAATTATAATTGCAATCATCATCATTAACCTGAGCCTCGTTTCCCCTTCTTTTTGCTGAAGGATTCTCATCACATTTTTTTGTAATTGCTTCACAAATCTCACAGCAGAAACCAGCATGTAGGAGCAGTAGCAGAGGAAAGGTGAGCAAGCAATGTCATGACACTTCCTCAGCTGTTTGAAGACAACTTTCTGCACTTGTTATAGCACCATTATGTTGAAAAGATGCGTACAAAAAATAAAATCATGTTTTTGTGTTTGACTTTGAGCTTCCCTCGGCCCCTCGGAGCAGCGTTCCCTGCAAAACACACAGTGTAGGGTGAAGCAAGTAACCATTACAGCCATTTCTTCGCACCATTTATTGACACCACAAGCAGCAAGTTATGTGAAAATCCTCTTTTAACAACTGACACTGTTGGATTTATATTTCCTAAGAGTCTCATTGCAACTTAAATCGTTGCAATTCAAAGCACTTGGCTGAGGTTAAAGAAAAGTCATCGTTTTAGTTATAAAATATTGAAAAAGTTTCTCTTGATGGACAAAGACTTCAGACAGCAAATAAGACACAAGAGGCAAACTCAGGTCAACACCTGACCCTTCCCTATGTGAAGTTTTGTTGTCTACACATAAGCAATAGTTCAAATCAAGCTGGCTTTGGGGAGGTTGGTGGTGGAGTTGTTAGCACATCCCATGTTGGTAATACTTGAGATGCTGATTGCTGGTTCAACTCCTGCCTTCAATGATCTTAGATAAATTAATCAAGTTTTTATTTTCCATGTGAACTGCAAATGAAGCAGCAAATGTGTTCCCTTCAAACATAATGATTAAGTAAATTACACTGTGTAGTTATGGAGTTAAGAGAGAAACCTGAGAGGACAAACATCCCTCATGTCTTTAATTTACTTCCGTCTCTGTAGGCCTACAGCTTAATATTTCCATCCTGAGTCACTCATATTTTCCACATTCAGTTGATATGATGGCAAATGCTAAATTCAAAGCAAAAAAAAACAAACAAAACATTTTCATTTTCAACGTGGGCATGCATGTGTGTCCTCCTTTACGGTTAACCAACACTGATATCGGACTTGTTGTTTGCACAGCTTGAGTGATGTGGCACCAAAGTGACCTACAAAACAGCCGTGGTGGGGCCATAAATCACATTGGGTCTGGAATTAATCACTGTGTAGAGGACATCTTCTGCCACCGCTGTCCTCTCACAATCACTCTCTTCAAAATGCTTGCTCCCTCCCTCCTCCCCATCTATCCTTCTTTTCCTCCATCGCTCCATCAGGCAACAAAGCGACCACCGATTGGTCTCGAGAGGAGGGAAAGAAGAGAGAGATGTCCTTTCCGCCACTCATTTAAAATGCAGGTTAAAGTTTATGGAGTCGCCTGCGTGCCAGCCATGTGAAATGCTTTACAGCAGAAAGATGAGCAGGAGACAATGAAGACTTTAGCTTTTGAAATTAACCCTCAGGACCACTTTTCATTTCACAGCCTTCACCCAGCACCGTGCCACCTTTCTGATAACTGTCACTCTTCTTTCAGGACGCTGACTATTGGGACCATGATGAGAGCAAGAAAGGTTGGGGAGGGTGAGAAAGGTGTGCTTGATTTATTAGACCGAGACACAGGGTGGCCATTGCCTTCAATATGAAGCTTGATCTGCCACTCCAATCCACTGCAGCATTGCACTGGACAATTACCGAGCTTACCATAATTGCAATCATATTTCTGTTGGTACTATAAGAGGGTGACACACCAAAGGATTTTAAAAAGCAAAAAAAAACAGCACTGGTGCTTAGCAACACTTGGGTGACAGCAGAAAGCAGAGACGGCCTTCGCATATGAATACCTTTTGTGAACCACTGTTTCTTGTGTTAAAACTAATTATTTGCTGCATAGATTTGGGTGTTTTTTCTCCGGCCAGAGCACACAATGCTCAGCACAGTCTGTATCTGTGGCATCAAGGTCACTCCAGGATACTGGGAGTCGGTTTTTCTGCTGCTTTTGCTGTACTTAGTATCAGGTTGTTGACTTCCTGAATGGAGTGCGGTCACCATCCATCAGCTGCCAAGCTGACTGGCTCCTTGCCTCCTCCACCATCACAAAATCTCTTACTTCACTTCTGAAATGTAGTTATGTTTTACCTGACAGGGTTATCCAACCTTCGTCATTTCTGGTTCAAGGAATTTGCTTTTGGGTTTTTATTTTTTTTATTTTCTCTCTCCTCCAACCTCTGCAGTCGTTTGTCCCCCAGGTGGCCAAATGGATTACAATCTCACTCTACAGGAGACAGGACAGGTTCAGGGTGTAAAATTCGTCTGTATGTGTCGAGCCAAATTTGCGACGACTGCTGCGGGGCAGAGAGGCATCTCTCACCTCTCACCTGGGTGGCTTGAGGCAGATTTGATAGCTGATGATTATGGCTGACAGCTGTCCAACATTTTTCTGAGGTCAGTCAAAGGCCTCAGCCTGAGTGAATAATGTCCAATTTTCCCTGGACCTTATGTTTTTTGGAATCATACATAGTACGACTTTAAACAGTGCCTTAAGCTAGGCTGGCTGCCAGGACAAAAGCTGGGCCACGGGTGTGGGTCAAACGTGGATTTCGGTCTGTGTACAAAGTATAATTCAATTGCGTTGTTCACTTCGTATAATGAGAAATGTCATTTTTAAGGGTATTTTCTGTTTGATTGACGTGAGACGTACAACGCAATTCAGCGCACCGAAGTGCCCGTTTGTTCCTTTCTCCAACTTGTACAATGAACATTGAAAAAGGAAGTCGAGAGCCGGAACCAGCCTTCAAGGTAAAAGCTCCGCGTTTTGAAGAGTGTTGGCTACAGCGCCGGTGTTATGCCGAGAGCGCGCACAGCTGAAGGGAAACTACCGTAAGGATTTCAGAAGGCGTGGAACACGCGTGTTTTAAGCGTGGGATTTCAGATAGTTCGGCTAAAACAATATTTTTGAATGTGGAAAAAGAATGTGGGGTGTCATCCACACTGTCAAGGTCGATCAAATAAAGTAAGCTGGTGCTGGAAAGACCCTTTGATTCCTATCATTCTTTGATTTGAAGTCTCACATGGAACTGATTGCTGCTGCTGAATAATGCTATTTATGCCTCACTAACATTAAATGTATGAAATGCACACTGTTAAGCCAAAACAGCCTAAAATATGAGCTGGTAAATAACATGTGATTCAAAGATATCCAGCCATAAAGTTACAGGGTGGATGCATTCTTCGGCAGAGCTGTACAGTGAGCTACCGAAAAGTGCATGCACCTGTTTTTCCAGGCTAGAAGAGTAGCACATGTATGAAATTCACACTGTTAAGCCAAAACAGCCAAACATATGAGCTGGTCAAACCATGTGATTCAAAGATATCCAGCCATAAAGTTACAGGGTGGATGCATTATTCGGCAGAGCTGTACAGTGAGCTGCCTAGAAGTGCATGCCCCTGTTTTTCCAGGCTAGAAGAGTAGCACATGTATGAAATTCACACTGTTAAGCCAAAACAGCTTAAATATGAGCTGGTAAAAACCATGTGATTCAAAGATATCCAGCCATAAAGTTACAGGGTGGAGGCATTATTCGGCAGAGCTGTACAGTGAGCTGCCGAGAAGTGCATCTCCTTTCTCAGGTGGGGCTCAGCCTTAAATTCACAGTAACATAAACATAGACCATACATTCCTTTCTATAGCCCATATTACACACAGTGTTCTGTGCTGTACAGTGTACAGCCCTGGAGATTTCTTTAGAGTAGACCCTCACTATATGCACATACACTTCCAAATTGTCACCAGCTGGGATGATGACACTTTATCCAGTCACAAATATAAATTAACTACTTAAAACTCTAGTCAGGCTCCTGCCTATATCTGTGACCCGCTACCATTAAGAGCCTGAATGCTGTCTGAGATCCACTGGCACGGCCTTGCTTAAGGTCCCGAGGTCCCGTCTCATCAAAAAAGGTGTCTGTTGGAGCCTATTTAGATCTATTATTATTTACACTTTTATTTCTAAATGTTTTCTATAGTTAGACCCTCCTCCTTGTCATGCAGCGAACCCTCCTCCCTTGATTATGGAGTGAGGCCAGCTGGTTCTGTATGTGATTCCTTTGTCTGTGGAAGGAGTGAGGAGTGATATAGTTTTTTGACCACTAAAGTAACACTAGATTACCACTAAATCGCTAGATCACGTTTTATTTTATTTATTCAAAGTCAACCCGGAGATGGTTTTTAAACCTGGTACAAGTAAAAGAAAAACAGGTGCATGCACTTTTCGGCAGCTCACTGTACAGCTCTGCCGAAGAATGCATCCACCCTGTAACTTTATGGCTGGATATCTGTGAATCACATGGTTTGACCAGCTCATATGTTGGGCTGTTTTGGCTTAATAGTGTGAATTTCATACATGTGCTACTCTTCTAGCCTGGAAAAACAGGTGCATGCACTTTTCGGCAGCTCACTGTACAGCTCTGCCGAAGAATGCATCCACCCTGTAACTTTATGGCTGGATATCTTTGAATCACATGGTTTGACCAGCTCATATGTTGGGCTGTTTTGGCTTAACAGTGTGAATTTCATACATGTGCTACTCTTCTAGCCTGGAAAAACAGGTGCATGCACTTTTCGGCAGCTCACTGTACAGCTCTGCTGAAGAATGCATCCACCCTGTAACTTTATGGCTGGATATCTTTGAATCACATGGTTTGACCAGCTCATATGTTGGGCTGTTTTGGCTTAACAGTGTGAATTTCATACATGTGCTACACTTCTAGCCTGGAAAAACAGGTGCATGCACTTTTCGGCGGCTCACTGTACAGCTCTGCCGAATAATGCATCCACCCTGTAACTTTATGGCTGGATATCTTTGAATCACATGGTTTGACCAGCTCATATGTTGGGCTGTTTTGGCTTAACAGTGTGAATTTCATACATGTGCTAGTCTTCTAGCCTGGAAAAACAGGTGCATGCACTTTTCGGCAGCTCACTGTACAGCTCTGCCGAAGAATGCATCCACCCTGTAACTTTATGGCTGGATATCTTTGAATCACATGGTTTGACCAGCTCATATGTTGGGCTGTTTTGGCTTAACAGTGTGAATTTCATACATGTGCTACTCTTCTAGCCTGGAAAAACAGGTGCATGCACTTTTCGGCAGCTCCACTGTACAGCTCTGCCGAATAAGGCATCCACCCTGTAACTTTATGGCTGGATATCTTTGAATCACATGGTTTGACCAGCTCATATGTTGGGCTGTTTTGGCTTAACAGTGTGAATTTCATACATGTGCTACTCTTCTAGCCTGGAAAAACAGGTGCATGCTGTACAGCTGTACAGCTCAATGTACAGCTCTGCTGAAGAATGCATCCACCCTGTAACTTTATGGCTGGATATCTTTGAATCACATGGTTTCACCAGCTCATATGTTGGGCTGTTTTGGCTTAACAGTGTGAATTTCATACATGTGCTACTCTTCTAGCCTGGAAAAACAGGTGCATGCACTTTTCGGCAGCTCACTCTACAGCTCTGCCGAAGAATGCATCCACCCTGTAACTTTATGGCTGGATATCTTTGAATCACATGGTTTGACCAGCTCATATGTTGGGCTGTTTTGGCTTAACAGTGTGAATTTCATACATGTGCTACTCTTCTAGCCTGGAAAAACAGGTGCATGCACTTTTCGGCAGCTCACTGTACAGCTCTGCCGAAGAATGCATCCACCCTGTAACTTTATGGCTGGATATCTTTGAATCACATGGTTTGACCAGCTCATATGTTGGGCTGTTTTGGTTTAACAGTGTGAATTTCATACATGTGCTACTCTTCTAGCCTGGAAAAACAGGTGCATGCACTTTTCGGCAGCTCACTGTACAGCTCTGCCGAAGAATGCATCCACCCTGTAACTTTATGGCTGGATATCTTTGAATCACATGGTTTGACCAGCTCATATGTTGGGCTGTTTTGGCTTAACAGTGTGAATTTCATACATGTGCTACACTTCTAGCCTGGAAAAACAGGTGCATGCACTTTTCGGCAGCTCATTGTACAGCTCTGCCGAATAATGCATCCACCCTGTAACTTTATGGCTGGATATCTTTGAATCACATGGTTTGACCAGCTCATATGTTGGGCTGTTTTGGCTTAACAGTGTGAATTTCATACATGTGCTACTCTTCTAGCCTGGAAAAAAACAGGTGCATGCACTTTTCGGCAGCTCACTGTACAGCTCTGCCGAATAATGCATCCACCCTGTAACTTCATGGCTGGATATCTTTGAATCACATGGTTTGACCAGCTCATATGTTGGGCTGTTTTGGCTTAACAGTGTGAATTTCATACATGTGCTACTCTTCTAGCCTGGAAAAACAGGTGCATGCACTTTTCGGCAGCTCACTGTACAGCTCTGCCGAAGAATGCATCCACCCTGTAACTTTATGGCTGGATATCTTTGAATCACATGGTTTGACCAGCTCATATGTTGGGCTGTTTTGGCTTAACAGTGTGAATTTCATACATGTGCTAGTCTTCTAGCCTGGAAAAACAGGTGAATGCACTTTTCGGCAGCTCACTGTACAGCTCTGCCGAAGAATGCATCCACCCTGTAACTTTATGGCTGGATATCTTTGAATCACATGGTTTGACCAGCTCATATGTTGGGCTGTTTTGGCTTAACAGTGTGAATATCATACATGTGCTACTCTTCTAGCCTGGAAAAAAACAGGTGCATGCACTTTTCGGCAGCTCACTGTACAGCTCTGCCGAATAATGCATCCACCCTGTAACTTCATGGCTGGATATCTTTGAATCACATGGTTTGACCAGCTCATATGTTGGGCTGTTTTGGCTTAACAGTGTGAATTTCATACATGTGCTACTCTTCTAGCCTGGAAAAACAGGTGCATGCACTTTTCGGCAGCTCACTGTACAGCTCTGCCGAAGAATGCATCCACCCTGTAACTTTATGGCTGGATATCTTTGAATCACATGGTTTGACCAGCTCATATGTTGGGTTGTTTTGGCTTAACAGTGTGAATTTCATACATGTGCTACTCTTCTAGCCTGGAAAAACAGGTGCATGCACTTTTCGGCAGCTCACTGTACAGCTCTGCCGAATAATGCATCCACCCTGTAACTTTATGGCTGGATATCTTTGAATCACATGGTTTGACCAGCTCATATGTTGGGCTGTTTTGGCTTAACAGTGTGAATTTCATACATGTGCTACTCTTCTAGCCTGGAAAAACAGGTGCATGCTGTACAGCTGTACAGCTCAATGTACAGCTCTGCTGAAGAATGCATCCACCCTGTAACTTTATGGCTGGATATCTTTGAATCACATGGTTTGACCAGCTCATATGTTGGGCTGTTTTGGCTTAACAGTGTGAATTTCATACATGTGCTACTCTTCTAGCCTGGAAAAACAGGTGCATGCACTTTTCGGCAGCTCACTGTACAGCTCTGCTGAAGAATGCATCCACCCTGTAACTTTATGGCTGGATATCTTTGAATCACATGGTTTGACCAGCTCATATGTTGGGCTGTTTTGGCTTAACAGTGTGAATTTCATACATGTGCTACACTTCTAGCCTGGAAAAACAGGTGCATGCACTTTTCGGCGGCTCACTGTACAGCTCTGCCGAATAATGCATCCACCCTGTAACTTTATGGCTGGATATCTTTGAATCACATGGTTTGACCAGCTCATATGTTGGGCTGTTTTGGCTTAACAGTGTGAATTTCATACATGTGCTAGTCTTCTAGCCTGGAAAAACAGGTGCATGCACTTTTCGGCAGCTCACTGTACAGCTCTGCCGAAGAATGCATCCACCCTGTAACTTTAAGGCTGGATATCTTTGAATCACATGGTTTGACCAGCTCATATGTTGGGCTGTTTTGGCTTAACAGTGTGAATTTCATACATGTGCTACTCTTCCAGCCTGGAAAAAAACAGGTGCATGCACTTTTCGGCAGCTCACTGTACAGCTCTGCCGAAGAATGCATCCACTCTGTAACTTTATGGCTGGATATCTTTGAATCACATGGTTTGACCAGCTCATATGTTGGGCTGTTTTGGCTTAACAGTGTGAATTTCATACATGTGCTACACTTCTAGCCTGGAAAAACAGGTGCATGCACTTTTCGGCGGCTCACTGTACAGCTCTGCCGAATAATGCATCCACCCTGTAACTTTATGGCTGGATATCTTTGAATCACATGGTTTGACCAGCTCATATGTTGGGCTGTTTTGGCTTAACAGTGTGAATTTCATACATGTGCTAGTCTTCTAGCCTGGAAAAACAGGTGCATGCACTTTTCGGCAGCTCACTGTACAGCTCTGCCGAAGAATGCATCCACCCTGTAACTTTATGGCTGGATATCTTTGAATCACATGGTTTGACCAGCTCATATGTTGGGCTGTTTTGGCTTAACAGTGTGAATTTCATACATGTGCTACTCTTCTAGCCTGGAAAAACAGGTGCATGCACTTTTCGGCAGCTCCACTGTACAGCTCTGCCGAATAAGGCATCCACCCTGTAACTTTATGGCTGGATATCTTTGAATCACATGGTTTGACCAGCTCATATGTTGGGCTGTTTTGGCTTAACAGTGTGAATTTCATACATGTGCTACTCTTCTAGCCTGGAAAAACAGGTGCATGCTGTACAGCTGTACAGCTCAATGTACAGCTCTGCTGAAGAATGCATCCACCCTGTAACTTTATGGCTGGATATCTTTGAATCACATGGTTTGACCAGCTCATATGTTGGGTTGTTTTGGCTTAACAGTGTGAATTTCATACATGTGCTACTCTTGTAGCCTGGAAAAACAGGTGCATGCACCTTTCGGCAGCTCACTGTACAGCTCTGCCGAAGAATGCATCCACCCTGTAACTTTATGGCTGGATATCTGTGAATCACATGGTTTGATCAGCTCATATGTTGGGCTGTTTTGGCTTAACAGTGTGAATTTCATACATGTGCTACTCTTCTAGCCTGGAAAAACAGGTGCATGCACTTTTCGGCAGCTCACTGTACAGCTCTGCCGAAGAATGCATCCACCCTGTAACTTTATGGCTGGATATCTTTGAATCACATGGTTTGACCAGCTCATATGTTGGGCTGTTTTGGCTTAACAGTGTGAATTTCATACATGTGCTACTCTTCTAGCCTGGAAAAACAGGTGCATGCTGTACAGCTGTACAGCTCAATGTACAGCTCTGCTGAAGAATGCATCCACCCTGTAACTTTATGGCTGGATATCTTTGAATCACATGGTTTGACCAGCTCATATGTTGGGTTGTTTTGGCTTAACAGTGTGAATTTCATACATGTGCTACTCTTCTAGCCTGGATAAACAGGTGCATGCACTTTTCGGCAGCTCACTGTACAGCTCTGCCGAAGAATGCATCCACCCTGGAACTTTATGGCTGGATATCTTTGAATCACATGGTTTGACCAGCTCATATGTTGGGCTGTTTTGGCTTAACAGTGTGAATTTCATACATGTGGTACTCTTCTAGCCTGGAAAAACAGGTGCATGCACTTTTCGGCAGCTCATTGTACAGCTCTGCCGAAGAATGCATCCACCCTGTAACTTTATGGCTGGATATCTTTGAATCACATGGTTTGACCAGATTGGGCTGTTTTGGCTTAACAGTGTGAATTTCATACATGTGCTACTCTTGTAGCCTGGAAAAACAGGTGCATGCACCTTTCGGCAGCTCACTGTACAGCTCTGCCGAAGAATGCATCCACCCTGTAACTTTATGGCTGGATATCTGTGAATCACATGGTTTGATCAGCTCATATGTTGGGCTGTTTTGGCTTAACAGTGTGAATTTCATACATGTGCTACTCTTGTAGCCTGGAAAAACAGGTGCATGCACCTTTCGGCAGCTCACTGTACAGCTTTGCCGAAGAATGCATCCACCCTGTAACTTTATGGCTGGATATCTGTGAATCACATGGTTTGATCAGCTCATATGTTGGGCTGTTTTGGCTTAACAGTGTGAATTTCATACATGTGCTACTCTTCTAGCCTGGAAAAACAGGTGCATGCACTTTTCGGCAGCTCACTGTACAGCTCTGCCGAAGAATACATCCACCCTGTAACTTTATGGCTGGATATCTTTGAATCACATGGTTTGACCAGCTCATATGTTGGGCTGTTTTGGCTTAACAGTGTGAATTTCATACATGTGCTACTCTTCTAGCCTGGAAAAACAGGTGCATGCACTTTTCGGCAGCTCACTGTACAGCTCTGCCGAAGAATGCATCCACCCTGTAACTTTATGGCTGGATATCTTTGAATCACATGGTTTGACCAGCTCATATGTTGGGCTGTTTTGGCTTAACAGTGTGAATTTCATACATGTGCTACTCTTCTAGCCTGGAAAAACAGTTGCATGCACCTTTCGGCAGCTCACTGTACAGCTCTGCCGAAGAATGCATCCACCCTGTAACTTTATGGCTGGATATCTTTGAATCACATGGTTTGACCAGCTCATATGTTGGGCTGTTTTGGCTTAACAGTGTGAATTTCATACATGTGCTACTCTTCTAGCCTGGAAAAACAGGTGCATGCACTTTTCGGCAGCTCACTGTACAGCTCTGTCGAAGAATGCATCCACCCTATAACTTTATGGCTGGATATCTGTGAATCACATGGTTTGATCAGCTCATATGTTGGGCTGTTTTTGCTTAACAGTGTGAATTTCATACATGTGCTACTCTTCGAGCCTGGAAAACAGGTGCATGCACTTTTCGGCAGCTCACTGTACAGGTCTGCCAAAGAATGCATCCACCCTGTAACTTTATGGCTGGACATCTTTGAATCACATGGTTTGACCAGCTCATATGTTGGGCTGTTTTGGCTTAACAGTGTGAATTTCATACATGTGCTACTCTTCTAGCCTGGATAAACAGGTGCATGCACTTTTCGGCAGCTCACTGTACAGCTCTGCCGAAGAATGCATCCACCCTGTAACTTTATGGCTGGATATCTTTGAATCACATGGTTTGACCAGCTCATATGTTGGGCTGTTTTGGCTTAACAGTGTGAATTTCATACATGTGCTACTCTTCTAGCCTGGAAAAACAGGTGCATGCACTTTTCGGCAGCTCACTGTACAGCTCTGCCGAAGAATGCATCCACCCTGTAACTTTATGGCTGGACATCTTTGAATCACATGGTTTGACCAGCTCATATGTTGGGCTGTTTTGGCTTAACAGTGTGAATTTCATACATGTGCTACTCTTCTAGCCTGGAAAAACAGGTGCATGCACTTTTCGGCAGCTCACTGTACAGCTCTGCCGAAGAATGCATCCACCCTGTAACTTTATGGCTGGATATCTTTGAATCACATGGTTTGACCAGCTCATATGCTGGGCTGTTTTGGCTTAACAGTGTGAATTTCATACATGTGCTACTCTTCTAGCCTGGAAAAACAGGTGCATGCACCTTTCGGCAGCTCACTGTACAGCTCTGCCGAATAATGCATCCACCCTGTAACTTTATGGCTGTACATCTTTGAATCACATTGTTGTAACCTGAGTGGTTGCTCTCTTAGCAATAATACACGCAGACGCCGGTTACCGTGTTTGCTTCGTTTACTCACACTCCGAGCAGCATACATACATCGGCCAGTAGGCGGAACATTACATGTGCAACACAACAGGTGTGCCTACTTTACTAGGGCGGGGTTACACGAGCCCACTGACAAAGGTTCCGGGGCGCAGCCCTCTAACGCAGCAGTGATATGCATTCACTCTGCAACACTTCTCCCCCTTTAAGTGCAAACCTACAAGAGCACAAATTAGAACCTAGACTTGTTACCTCAGTGGTTATAAAGTATTAAAGCATATGTTATCATTTAACTGCATTACTTTTTCTTTTGTTACACCAAACATTTTCATTTGCAGCAGAACTCATTTTTCTTAACCCAACAACAAAACCACTGTATCTTGTTTTAATAAACATTTTTGAACTCTTTTCTTTTCTTTGCATATTTTTAACAGTTCAGTCTATCTGGAGGCTTGTGTTGCCTCTTTGATCTCCTTAGTTCTGGAGTGGGGTCTCCAGACCTGGGAACAGGGGCAGGTAGAGCAGCCTGCACAGACAGTCCATCAGGTGCCACATTGGTGAGCTCTGACAGTCCCTCATGTGACAACTCAGTGTGCTCTGGTGTCACTGGCACCACAACATCGTCTCCAGAGCTGCTCACACTGTCCTTGTGCGAAACACACTGAGGACCTTTCCCTCCCCCATCATGGCGGATACGCAGGTGATCCTGGTGCCTGCGAACCTGCCGACCATCAGACAAGTCCACCACAAAAGACACTGGACCCGTCCGGCGGTGAATGACTCCTGGCAGCCAGGGCGAACCTGTGGCAAAGTTTTTAACATACACACAGTCCCCTGGGTGAAAAAGTCTCTCTTTAGCATATTGGTCTCGTCGCGCTTTTTGCACATCCTGCGACCTGACAACTCTTGCTCTGACGTCTGGGCGGAGGAGATCCAGGTGAGATTTTGGTCTCCGTCCCAGCAACATCTCCGCTGGGGGCACTCCAGTCACAGTGTGAGGTGTAATCCTGTACTGGAACAGGAAACGGGAAAGCTTGGTTTCCAGAGAGTGTCCCGACATTTTCTTTAGTCCCTCTTTCAAAGTCCCAACAGCTCTTTCTGCTAAGCCGTTAGAGGCGGGGTGGTAGGGAGCAGAACAGACATGACGGATCCCGTTTTTCTCCATAAACTCTTTGAAAACCTCACTGGTGAAAGTGGGCCCATTGTCTGTCACAATCATGTCTGGCAGTCCATGTGTTGCAAATATGCCTCTAAGTGTCTCTGTAGTAACTGGGGCAGTGATACTTGACATGATATGGGCTTTGAGCCACTTAGAATAAGCGTCCACGAGCACCAAGAACATCCGACCCATAAATGGACCAGCAAAATCCAGATGAAGCCTGGACCATGGACGGCCTGGCCACTGCCATGGGTGGAGCGGCGCTGACGCTGGCATCTTTTGGTTCTGCTGACATTGTGAACATGCTTTTACCTTTTCTTCCAAGGCACAGTCCATCCCAGGCCACCACAGAAATGACCTGGCGAGGCTCTTCATACGCGATATCCCAGGGTGGGCATCATGTAGCTCCTCCATCACTTGTGCTCGCCCTGGGGGAGGAACAACCACTCTGGAGCCCCAGAGCAAACAACCATCAAGCACACTCAACTCAAGTTTGCGCTTGACAAAAGGTTTGTATTCCTCCTGCTCAACAGTCACAGGCCATCCTTGCATTATCCATCTCTTAACCTGTGATAACACTGGGTCTCTCTCAGTCCATAGTTTGATATGTTTTGCTGTCACTGGGGAATTTGACAGTCTGTCCATCAGAAAAACAGTCTCTGGGGGCTGGCCAGTGTGACTTGGCGTGTCAGGGAGAGGCAGGCGGCTGAAGGCGTCAGCATTTGCATTTTCACTACCTGCCTTGTACTCTATACGATACTGATATGCTGACAGGGTTAACGCCCAGCGTTGTATTCTCGCTGATGCCATGGCAGGAATGCCTTTTAACTCACTAAACAGACCCATCAGAGGCTTATGGTCTGTAAAGATGGTGAAAGGGCGACCAAACAGGTAGTGGTGGAAGCGTTTTACAGCAAAAACTATAGCTAGCCCTTCTTTTTCTAACTGTGAGTACCCTTTTTCTGCTGCAGTGAGAGTACGTGACACGTAGCTGATGGGCTTCTCACTCCCGTCCTCCATACGGTGAGAAAGCACCGCCCCCACGCCGTACGGGGAGGCGTCACAAGACAGGATAACATCCTTGCTGGGGTCAAAGTGCACCAGCAGTCGTGCTGAGTGCAACAGTCCTTTAACATGCTGAAAAGCTTCCTCCTGAGCCTGCTGCCACTTCCATGAACTGTCTTTGTGCAGGAGCAGGTAGAGTGGGGCGAGCACAGTAGAGAGGTCAGGTAAGAACTTTCCGTAGTAGTTCACTAAGCCCAGGAACGACCTGAGCTCTGCTACGTTTTTTGGACTTGGAGCCTCCTTTATTGCCCTCACTTTCTCCTCCACAGGTGACAGACCCTGAGCTGAAATCCGGTGACCCAGATATGTGACACTTGGAGCTTGAAAAACACACTTACTGCGCTTCAGACGCAGTCCAGCGTCTGACATCCTCTTCAGCACCTGGTCAAGGTTTCTCAAGTGCTCCTCTTCTGTCCTGCCAGTGACCAGGATATCGTCCAGGTAGACAGCGACATGAGGAATGTTCTGAAGCAAATTGTCCATAGTACGCTGGAAAATCGCTGGGCTGGATGCAACACCGAACACCAAGCGGTTGTACTTGAATAAACCCTTGTGTGTATTGATAGTCACATATTGTTTTGATTCTTCGTCCAGCAGCAGTTGCTGGTACGCATGACTCATATCCAGCTTCGTGAATGTTTTTCCGCCTGCTAGCATGGTAAACAGGTCCTCCACACGAGGCAGGGGGTAGGTGTCGAGCTGTGAGGCCTGATTAATTGTCAATTTGTAGTCTCCACATATGCGTATTCCGCCATCTTCTTTTACAACTGGCACAATTGGGGCTGCCCAGTCAGAGAACTCAACAGGTTCAATCACCCCTGCTCGTTGCAGCCTCTCTAACTCAGCCTCCACTTTAGCTCTCATGGCATATGGCACGGTGCGTGGTTTGAAGAAGCGTGGCTGTGCTTCGGGGTCCACACACAACTTCACTGATGTGCCATTGAGGGTGCCAAGCTCGTCTTTAAAAACATCTGCATATTTAGCTAGAATGTCTTGTACTACTGTGATGTTTTTGACTTCCCCCCAAATGTCCCCCCAATTTAGGCGAACTTTCTGCAGGAGATCACGACCCAACAAACTAGGCCCCTCCCCCTCAACTACTAGCAGTGTAGCTTTAGCTTTTTGTCCATGATACTCAATGTCCACATCTATAGCGCCCACAAGTGGAATGCACTCACCCGTATATGTTTTCAGTCTGATATTAGTCTTTTTAAGTTCAGGTGCACCATCTGAGTTCCACAACTTATGGAAAGTGCCTTGACTAATCACTGAAACTGAGGCACCAGTGTCCACTTCCATTTTCAGTTCACTGCCGTTTACCTGAAGTGCTGTATAGATGGGCTCAGCCCGTGGCTGACCAGTGACATTGAACATGTTGAATGAACACTGCTCCTCGTGCTCTTCACTCTGCAGGTGATGTGTGTTCATCTTGGGCTTTGATTTTCCCCATTCTTTCTTTTGTTTATTTTTAGCTCCCCTGCACTTTTTAGCAATGTGTCCTTTTTTCTGACAGTTATGGCAAACCGAGTCCTTAAAACCACAGTCATTTGCGAAGTGAGCTCCCCCACAACGATAACACTCCACGGACTTTAATGGCTTGCCTCTTTTCTCTTTTGACATCAGATGAACGGCGCCTGGCTGCGCACCGCCGTTAGCATTTTTAATGTCTTTAGTGTTGTTAGCTGCTGTTTCCATAGCTTGGGCGATCTCAAGCGCTCTTCTGAAAGTTAGTGTGGCCTCTCCCAACAAACGGCGCTGCATGCCGTCGTCATTAATCCCACAGACTAACCTGTCCCGCAGCATGTCCTCCAGCACAGCTCCGAACTCACAGTGCTCGGATAACTGTCTCAGCTCCGCGACAAACGCAGCCACCGTCACTCCCGGCTTGCGTGAATGAGTGTGAAACTTGAAACGCTGAACAATTACAGATGGCTTTGGGTTGTGGTGATTCTGCACCATGGTTACCAGTTCTTTGAAGCCGATGTCTCCCGGTCTCCGCGGCGCGGCAAGATTGCGGATGAGCTTGTACGTCTTGGCCCCGCACACACTGAGAAGAATCGACCGCTGTTTTCCCTCGTCTCTAATGTCGTTAGCGAGGAAAAAGTGCTCCAGTCTCTCGACATACTCCACCCAGTCGCCGTCCTCCTCGACAAACTCGGTGAGCGAGCCGACGGTAGCCATTACTGTTAACTGTGCGCCAACTTCTTCTTCGACTCATACGGTAACTTTACCTACTCGGCAAAAATCCTCGGCTTGACTTGCGTTCTTAATCCTCGTCGCCAGTGTTGTAACCTGAGTGGTTGCTCTCTTAGCAATAATACACGCAGACGCCGGTTACCGTGTTTGCTTCGTTTACTCACACTCCGAGCAGCATACATACATCGGCCAGTAGGCGGAACATTACATGTGCAACACAACAGGTGTGCCTACTTTACTAGGGCGGGGTTACACGAGCCCACTGACAAAGGTTCCGGGGCGCAGCCCTCTAACGCAGCAGTGATATGCATTCACTCTGCAACACACATGTTATTTACCAGCTCATATTTTAGGCAGTTTTGGCTTAAAGAAAGCAGGCTGTGTTTCACTGTGAAAGCCATCTTAGTAGGTACAGTTTGGAGCTCAGAAAGCAGACATGTTGAATCTCCTCCTGTAAACCAGGAGAAAACTTTCCTTGTGGGATACAAGCGTTATCCAATGAGGAGAGAGAACGGCATGAAGGGCTGTGTGTGCAGCCAAGGGGTGCGCGTGAATGTGATGATGTAGGGACGAGGACCAATAGATGCATGACGAGGGCGGGAGCTGCTAACTCATGGTGCGTTCAAGGAAACTCGTAACTTGTGCTTTTCCGACCTGTGAAGTCATGCCGGTTCTATCTGGTACGAGTTCACGGGTTTCACAGGCAACAGGCCGGTAAAAATCCGAGTTACGGGTTCCCTGGAACGCTACAAAGTCGTAGTTGTGACTTGAAGCCGTAACTTACGGTTTCAAAAGCCTGCCTGGAACGCAGCATTAGCCAAAATGAGAGGATCGCTGATATCTGCTTTAATATATAAGAATAAAATGTAAGAAAAGCTTATGGTGGTCTATTATTGTGGTTGGAGTGGGGGTTGTTTTCTATCATGATTCACCCTCATTGTAAAAATACTACAAACTACCTGAAAAAAACAGAATCACAAGGCAGTTGTGGCTCTTGTGTTGGCTGGTTCAAAAGGCCACAACTTACTCATTTGCCCTGGTCAATGAATCCCTTCCATCAAAAGAAAAAAAACCCAGGATTTTCCCTGTTCATCACAGCAATTAATCGGAAACAGCTAATCAAGATCTATGAAGGGGAATCCTCACCAAGACACGGGAAGTGCACTCTGATTGGTGGCTGGCAAGCAGCAAATGGATGTTAGAAAATCAATACTTTCCAATTAAGTGACATTTGCTCCCAGGGGATACTGATGTCCCATGGTAAGCCCCATCATGTGTTGTTTTAAGTTGACTTATTAAATGCATGGCTTTCTTTATCTCTCATTTTTCTTGTTCAGTTCCCATCAAGCAAGGAAATCCAAATAAAGAGGTATTAAGAGGCATACACAGCTGTAGAAAGCATGCTAAAGGCGCTCATTTCTGAGGTCATTATCCACAGTACTAATGGGAAGCAGTGGAAGTGACTCAGTTCACAAAAGCCAATATGCAAAACTCAGAGGAATGCACTAAATTCGAGGCAAATGAAAACAGCTTCTGAAAGACTGTACAGCAACCTGCCAAAAATGCCATCAGCTACAATACGAGCTCTGCAAAACAGCAACGCTGTGAGGACGCAATCTGTTTAAAGGGCCTGGTTCAATTGGAATTGACAGTGTTGGTATTTCATCCAGTCAGCTGCATCCAAAGCCATGGACACCCCCACCCTCCATTATCACCTCCACCAAGGAAAATGCTAGCAGTAGCTCCACTCCCTGAAGCCCAGTACACAGTCAATTATGTTATTGGGTTAGCAGCCATAATGGCCTCAGAAGGGCAATAGAAATCAGGTGCTGCACTTACACCAAGGTGTGGCGGGACACTCTGTAAATGATTACAGCATTAGCTTTGCCACCATCTTGCCTTACCTCACCTTTAGTATTGACCCAAAACACCTAAAAAACGCAATAATGTAACATGTGGGGGTTTAAAACCCATAAGCAGTGCAACACAACACAGAAGCAGCTATAATGACCTTTATTGAAACAGCAGGCAACAAGGATATGAATGGCCCAAGTATTCATTCATTTCTTTATTCTAGACCCCATGGGATGAAATAGAATTTAAAAAAAAGAAAGAAAGACTTTCCCCGTATGAATGAGGATTTTTCAATTATTTTCTATAGTGGGTCTTCTTTGCATTTTGTGTGTGTACAGTGTATCTTTCACTATCTTTTTATTTATTTATTTATAATTGTTTTTCTTTTTTAATATTCTGTACTTTGCTGTTTTCTTCTGCTGATCATTTTTAATGCCTGGATGTGCTTTATATACTGCATATTTGATTGGTTTGGTGCTGTGGATCAGCTTATGTGATCATCTCACTGCTCTCTGGTCCATGACCAAATAAGGTGCTTCCCATACCAGTGCTAATTGATGGTGACAGACAGGTGCTTCCAACTCACCAATCAGCACCAACTCTGCATCAGTTGATGTGGATGCGGAGGATTGGTCAAATACATGAAAAGCTCTTTCAGCTGTGTCTATTTAAATTATGTGTTGAATTTGTTTCTCTATGACCCTGATGAAGGCCACAAGCCAAAATGTGTCGGTCTAATAAAGCTGTTTTTCCATCACAAGTGTTGCTGGAGCTCCTTTGAATGCATGAAACAGTACATAGACAGAAAAAACTCATGGTCAGGGACACAAAGATGTAGCGTTTACCAGGGCAGAGTCAAGAAGAGGTGATCAGAGTCCAAACCAGGGAAAATTCTAACATGCTGTTCGTCATTCCAGACTCTCATGATGGGACCCGATGTTGGAAATGTGTCAGATTAACAGTTGGATGTGATGAGGCTGATGAGCAGGTGTGGCAGGGTGGAGAATAGAGGCGGGACAAGTGGCATTTCCACAGCAGCAGGCAGAGCAATGTGTGACACAGTCCAATGAATCTGACCTTGCTCTTGTTCAGTAAATGAATAAATGAAGTGTGCGTGTGATGCCAGCTCATTCTACACCACACAAGTCCTTTGTAACATTCAGCAGGTTGTGCATTATTTATGACAAAGATTTTCTTTTTTCTTTTAAATCTACACATCTCAGAAGTTAATGATGCATTTATATCAACTGCCCTGTTGATGTGTCTTTAAGACAACAATCTGCTTTAAGCACATACGTGTAAATTGCACTTTTCCTTTCTGCAGGAACTGAATCGAAACTCATCCTGAATCACAGAAAACAATTAAATCAGAGATTGAGGGGGAAGCTTCCTGTGGAGTGCATGACAATGTTTGAAATCTGAATGTATTCAATGCATGGTCTCTGAAAAAAAGAATTAAAAAAAATAAATAAAACAAAAACAGTCTTTGCACTCATCTCTGCTCTCTGTAATTTAGAGACAGCTGGATGTCTGCAAATGATGATTTATTTTTAGTTTGTTTCACCAGAGATGTATACATACACACACACACACACACACACACACACACACACTGTGTATGTGTGTGTGTGTGTATATATATATATACATATACAGTATGTATATATATATATATATATATATATATATATATATATATATATACATGTGCGTGTATATGCTATAACAGACCAAAACACAAACAAAACCGCTCGTCTGGCGTGCCTGAGGACGTTTGACAATTCATAAAAGCTACATCCATCTTCAAGACAAAGTATTGAAACTCGATGCTAGGGGAAATCAGCAAACACATTCATTTCTGTCAAACAAAACCACTGTGGACAGAGGAGGTACACTGTTTCTGTTTGCCAATGATCAATTTTTGATGAGAGCAAAAAGATCACTTTTTAGAGAGAAACAAAAATGTGCTTCTCAGAGGTGAGTGTGAGGAAACAGCTTGTTTTCCATGCTGATTGCTTTGTGCTGCAAAATTAGAACATTTGAGTTTTATATTTGGATAACAGCTTTTATGCTCTCCCATTTTTAAAGATATGTTTAACAATTTGGGTTTTGTCTGAAGGCCATGCAGCACAGAGTGATAGGGAAGCAGAAAAGTCCAAAATTGAAAATGAACACATAGGACTTGCTGATTCCTCTCAGAACTGACACTCTTCAAAGTGAGCTCCAACGTGAGCAAATTAACACCCATTTACAACCAGCTCATTTCAACTGATTATACATTTTCATAAAAAATCTTTGTTATTGTCAGTCAGTTTTATGAAGCATGCTACAGACTTGAGGTATCCTTCCATCTCTTGGATTTTATGAGATCATGAGCTAGAACAAGACAAAGGCTTTTAGCATCATACAGGTTCTAATTATTCTCTGACAACATTCCTCAATTTGCATAAGTGTCACCCCTTGGGGTTGATGCCATGGTGCACAACAGTCTGATGTCAACTAATGCACTTGGCACTTTGAAAAGACTAAAGGCTCTGTTTTCACAGTGCAAGCAGATCAAGTGCAGACCTCACTGGGCAAAGTGGTAATTTCATCAAGCGCAAGTGGATTCGCTCACACCTTCCCTGTTACAGCAGGCACAATCACTTCACTGATGACAATATTGCTACAGAGAACACTAGAACGGAGTGACAGCAGTAAATTGGGGTTGTACATAGTTCAATTTTTTGCACCAAAATTGAGCTTGATCTTTTACTCTTCCCATCAGCAGCGATACAGGTATTAAGTGCTGGTTAGCATGCTAACTTTACTCAATGAAAAAAAGTAATAAAGTTAGATAGATCGAAAGTTTCCTACTCATGATGAGTGAAGGAAGTGCTTCCATTACCCATGTTGCAATGGCAAATCTTATACTGTATGAAGCTCCTTTAAAGTGAAGCCACTTGAGGTAAAAGCACAGCCTTGCTTAAAACTACACACTCAATATGACACAGCAGTAATGTTGCATGGCCTGTCTCTTTTACCAGAGTCTTTGTGCCTCAAGGCAAAAAATCGGCCAGCCTTCTGGGATGAGAGCAGTTGATCTGATTGGGTTTGATCAATGCCCGGCCTTACGACATCTATTGATAATGTTTTCCACCTAATCCAATCCCATTCCCAACTGTGCCACCGGTGCACCCCTGCTGGGCCAGCGTCTCTAGTCATGAAATGAGAAGAGATCTGTTGGTCACACTCAAATGAGCTTGCACCACCTCCTGTATCTGCCTGTGTGCCCTCATGAAAAGAAAAGCCCCGGTGTGCATGGCAGTGGTTTACACAAGAGCATGAAATGACAGCAGTGAAAAGCTTGTACTCTTACTTGTGAGAAAAGCAAAATTTCAATCGTATCTACAACTGACTTTTTTCCATCTCCTCGGGGCTGGTGTTACATTTCACATGGTGCACACATCTTCTAATGAAACTTCTCAAACAGAGATTGATGTTTTATTTTATCCCGCTCCTCAGTTCACAGCTGTCAAACTGAGCGCTGGAGTGAAGCAGTGATCTACAGTCACAGAGGAGAGACCCCCCTACCAATCTCAACCATTGGGATCCCACAGAGAAACACCACTCCAAAACAAATATCACCTCTGACTTTGGGGAATCATCACAAGTACAGCTCTTATCAGAGGAATATAACATAAACACAACTCATCCACTGAGAGGGGTGAGCCTTGAAGTTTTTTTTGTTTTTTTTTAAACTCACCCTTCATGTGCTACAGTAAAGTATGAGTACGCTTCAATACAAAATGCAAATGTTTAAATACATTACTGCAAATGCTGCTCCTAGTGCTGGAAGAAGATTTAATTCAACATCAAACCGCCTTGTTTCAACTTTACAATTCTTGACTTTAGTGCAGCAGCTTGCCATAAAGGGGCACTCCACCAGTTTTGCATAATCAGTTTACTCATCATGAAGACAGCTGTATAATGTCCTCTTACTGTATAAGCAGGAAGTGAACGATCTAAGTAAAGATGAAACTAATTACATTATGGTAGATGTAGAATACAGTCTTTGACCCATCCTTCTGACTCAAAGTCACAATGTTGGCCACTGTTGTGTTAAATTTGGTGTCCCCCGAGTTTGAATATTATGCATATGAAATGCGAGTCTTTTTCGTCTTTGTTTCTAGATGCATAATTGGTTCACAGAATGTTGTATGCAGTGATTTGTTGTCTTATATCAGGAAAAATAGCATGCACAATAAATACAGTGCTATAGGTTTAACAAAGAAAGAGTTGATACTGTTGAAAACTGAATGTTACACAACTGAAAGTCTGTTCATCTTATCTTTTTTTCTACACGCACTTGTCTGCTTTTTTTGCAACAGTTGTCAACACATACAAAGTTACAAATGTTTGCACACACAAATCACAATATAAAACCAAAGCTGTTGCTTGGCCAGTTTGTTTGTGAAGGTGTGATCCCTTTGCAATGACGCAAACAAACTGTCTCTCACACACATGTACACACACACACACACCCACACACAAAAAGACATGCACACAAATTACTGTAGATGTCTGCTTGTGACTGATATTCCCATAGAGATTTCCAAAGCAGCTGATCTGGAAATACACATGGGCAGATTAATGACATGACCCCATCGTGACCCCCATCCTCTGGAGTGTCGATGCATACATCAGCACAATAAAAACTAGCTGAGTCAGACTGTGTATGTGTGTGTGTGTGCGTGTGTGTTTAGTTTTGTTTTGTTTTGTTTTTTGCATGTGTATTTATATATTCTGCGTATGTGTATGTGCACGCACGTCCGTGGGATGTTCCACACAGCAGGCAGGAACGTAGAAATAATGCATTTTGGAGCCAGGTTGCTGGTTGCTTGTGGTTGTTTGTTCACTCTCTGTTTGCAAGGGGAATAGAAAAATTTGTTTCATTATTCATTTAACAAGAAGACAGACTGGCTTTGTGTCTTTGTCTGGTTTGAGTAGGTTTGATATGAGGAAAGACAGAGAATGGGAAAGTCGTGATTCGTTGGGATTTCTACATGAACGTGGACAACAAACAAAACATGGACAAAATGGAGAATATTTAAAAGAAAAATCACTGCAGCTGGTGAGAAGTGTTGTGTATTTGCATGTGCATTGTGTGGTTACTGCCACAGAGCTTTGGCAAATGGCCTGATGCGTCATTCCCACTCTTTCTCATGGATGTTCGGAGTGGATAGAGGGGGGGAAGAGGGGGGTGAGTGTGTAACATTTGCATGTACTCTCGGTCACTAGAGGCCTAAGCACTGAGCATCGCACGCTGCCGGCATTACAAGCTGAATCCAGATGTCCGTTTTCATTTCAGCTGTCCACAGTCCCGGGAAATGTCCAGACAATAAACCACATTGATTTCTTGGAGTCTTGTTGTTGTTTTGCGCTTGCTGAAAGTGTCACTTTTTATCATTTCTGACAACCGTGCCCTCTCTTCAATTACCACTTTCTTTTTCTTTGCTACTGCTTTGAATAAAATTCTGTCTTCATCTCCTTAAATGTCAGGTTTTTCACTTTCCACAAACTGTGATATTACTGACTGATTCTTTTATTTCTGTATAGCTAAAATGACAAAACAAGAGAAATTAAAAAACAGATGTCTGACCTACTATCCAGAATAATATTGCTAATAGAGATTGTTTCCTCACTAAATTCCTCAGTTACACTTACACATACCTGGAAGCTGCCTTCATCCCATTCTCTTGGCTACAGAGCAGCTCCAGTGGAGTAATTGAGGATTGAGAGTTTTGCCCAAGGGCGCCTCAATTGGAGCTGCTGATGGAAGGTAGTGTTAGTCACTTCCCCTGACATCCCCAACTACTGTAGGGATTCATTGAAATTGATTGCAGTGTTGGGCAGAGCAAGCATATCGTTTTCTGAGAAATAATAGATGTAAATCTCACTTTAACGTTGTTATTATCATCATTATATTATATTTGACAAATTTCAGTGCAAGGATGAGAGTAATAGCATCCTCAACAGAGAAATATTTGATGCATCTTGATGTTAATGACTATGGTCCTGCTCGGAAGATGAATTGCGATCATGTGACCATCCTTCATCAGGATTGGTAACACACAAACTAAGATGGTGACCATGATGACCGACCGTCCCTGCTAAACATAGCACTGTCAGAGCATATTTAGCACTTAGCTGCTGTCGGCATGCCAGCCTCGCAGCTCCACTCGCGTGGACTCTCAGTCTTGTTAACATATGGTCATCTGTCGTCTCTGAGAACTCCTGTGAAGTCAAGCATGCAGATATATGTGACATAAATTATATATGAAGACAGTGCAACATGAAAGGCTTATACAGAGGATGCAAATGTGATAAATAAAAGAAGCAACAGTGCTAATATTTTAAACAGTACACAGAAACAGCTGTACTGAGGTCCTGAGTCCAGCAGAGGAAATACAGAGTGCAGATGAGTGTGACATGTATTCTAGCTCTTAGTGTTGTGGACATGTACACAGGGCCCCTAACACACACGCACACTTTGTCTATATCTGTCTCTAGCACACTCATACACCCTGACTCTGCCCCCCACCCCCCACCCACCCACCAGAAGACCACTTTCTGCTCTGATTGGTGCGCTGCAGCAGAAACTCCAAGCTGGCTGTCAGGTACTACGAGCTCTTCATTAGACATAGCACTTTCACAGCAATACCCAGCACCATGTAATAGAATTTATAGAGTGGTAGTTGAATTACGCTTTCCCCTTCAAGTGGCCCCAGCTGAACGAGTGGGGAGAGATACTGGGACCATCCAAAGCCATCAAATTGATTTCAGGCTTTTTGAATTAGCAGGAGACGAGGCACCGGTATTTGGTTTTGAATCTTAAGTTGGAAAACTCATTGTGATTGTCATAGGCTATTAACAAATGGCTAGGTGAGTGGACTGAAACCATTCCTGACAGGTAGCACCTTGGCTGACTGATTAACTTTGCATACTGTTTTGAACGTCATGTTCATGTCAATGGGACTGAGCCATTGAATGGCTCTATTTTTAGCTTGTAGGATACATGCTAGGAAATGTGTCTGAGTGGAAGTGCTGCTTCAGGGGCAGAAGAAATCTCACTGGTGGAGTTACACCTAAACGAGTGGACTAGATATGACTCAAATTAAAAAGTTTAGACGGGAATAATTCTGTCTTTGGTATTCAAGTTTGCCAGTGTGATTATTCAAACTGTGAAAAATTGCTCATTTCGTTCTGCCAAACCGTCGTTAAACCCAAATAATAAGATTATTTTCCAGGCTGGTTTCCTCCAAAAACCTTTTTTTTTTATTCCTGAAATATGAAGTCATGAACTGAGATGTTTCTGGCTTGGCAGAAAATGTACACCTCCCACACTTTCACAACAATAGCCATTTCAACAATGTATCCACAGTATGCAGAATGTGTCTTTGTGAGATTTAATACAATACTCATCTCCAGACATCGTTGGAGTTGTTTCTCCACATCCACAGTTGTATTGTAATATCTCCCCAGCTCTGAGCTTGTGCGTTCACTGAATTGTGTCTATCTTCAGTACACTCAAAAATTGACCAAGTTTAGTTTGCACACTGTCTGGTCCACTCAGTGTTTTGTGGCTGTATTGCTGCGCAGGCTCGTATTGGCATGAATGTTAAAGGAATTACACTTTATTGGCATGTTTGCAACAATCGAATATGGGAAAAAATATCCACATATAATATGCATGATTTGATTTGTTGACATTCACGACTGAATCTCTGATTGAAGATTACTGGGGATTGCAGATCAAGTGTTCTGCATATTAGGCAGCTGCTCTGTGCCAATCACAACATTATTTCATTATATACCCCCTTTCTAGTGAAGGTGGGGCATCACTGCCCAATGAAGATTTATATCCTTCCTTGGAAATGTAACAATCTAATATGATTGAGCTCTATTCAATCTTACAACAGTAGAAACATCTGCTGCAATTTTTTCTAAATAAGATATTCAATTTGTCACACACATGGACACAGGCAATAGAGGGGTGTGCTGCTCTGGCTAAGGTAGGATGTAAAGCTCTTTTTTCTTGCACAAAACTTCATGGCTCATGACTGACAAAACAATAGCATTTGCAATTGGCTTCATTTATTAAATGAGTTAGACATTTGCTCTAGATGGATAACTGGGCTTCCAGCAAGCAGGAGTTTATTGCCATTTCTTTCCATTTGCCATCCAGAGAATATTCATTCCTTCATCATTCACTAATAATACAAAAGAATCTTTTCACCCCACAATCTTGGAGAAAAGGTAAAAAAAAATGTTCTGCACATGTACAATTCCCCAATGACAGTTTGCACCAAAAAGACTGCACATAGCTAATATACAAAAGGTCTGCTGTACTGTAAGTCTTTATTGGAAGTAATTGGTGAGATTTAATTCTACGAGGTGCATTGAAATTCTCAGAAAGGAAAGAAGGCCAAGGTCTATCAAGTCCATTATTACACATACAGATTTCTTCCTTCCCATAACAGGAATCTCACACATCTCTCAACAGCAAAGCATATAAATGTGTGTTAGGCTTGGCACCAGGTCGGGGGGAATTAGTTTCATTTGCATTATTCATCGACTTAGCAGGCAGACACATCTATCAAGGCTTGGGTGACTTGCTCTTGCAGAATTTTAAATATTACCTGTTAAGATATACACAGGGTATTTACTGAGGCAATTTGCTTCAGGAGCGTTACGTGGAGTGGTCACAACAGTATATGCACATCCGGCACCTGGGGCAGCAGACAACAACCTGATGGGCCAATAATTGGTTGATTTCTCAACAGTCGGTTAAGTTTATTCAAAGAAGGGATGGGGGGTCAGGAAAAAAAGCGAGAATTCATTAAAAAAATGCTTGCTGTGCTCGGCAACAAAATAAACAGCTCTGGTACGAATGGCACTCTGCCACTGGTATGCTGTATCAAATGCAGCATAGAAGGCTAATCAATGTGGTGCAGTTCACTTTCCGATAAGCACATCAGTTGGGGTTGATTACTGTCATCAGCACTAATTAAGCAAACTAGAGTACCTCCGTCTATATGCAGTTGGGTTGAGTGTCAACAAACACACGCTAAAGTTGGCCAACAATGAGCAGTAGCCACTGCAATGATAGAGGTGATCTCCTGAGAGACTGAGAAGTGATTTGCAAGAATGTGCTCGACAAAATGGCTCCACATGGTGCACACTCAATTGTGCAAGATGAACAAAGTATTAAAAACATCCCACTTACCAAACCTTGTACTTGAATCCTGACTGGAGTTGTATTTTAAATTATTTACACTTCAATAATGTCAATGAATTTAGTCAAGTGCAACCGCACATCCTTTGTTAACTGATTAAATTAGCACCCAAAACCTTTAACCTCCAAATTAAAGTTACAAGAGTTTAATTCAGTTTTCACATGACTCCAGGGAAGGATTGCCCAGATTAGAGCAGGTGTGATGTTACTTGATGTGTGCAGGGGGTTGAGACTGCTGGACACTCTCTTGCCAGTGATGCCATGTGTCTGACGCTCCCTGTTTTTCCCTCTGTGGATATTTAGGTTGATTTTGCAGCACTTAGACAATATGTCTGGTCTTGATGGAAGTAGGCTGCCTCCCACAAGAACTTTAGATGGGGTTGGACAGTTGCTATTGACCTTGCTACACCCCCCAACCCACACCACCGTGTACTGTAGCTCTGGTTTTTATAGAAAAAGTTAGAGGTAAAATCCAAGTTATATTTTTTCTCCTCAAGGAATTTGGCAAAGAAATGCAATAGTAACAACCACTATACGAGGACCATAATCAATTGATGGCATTATAAAGCTATTATGAATATTTTTTACGGGTTAAAAAAAAGGAATATTTAATCTTAGATTATTCTTTATACTTGCACCTTTTTTTTTTTGTTTTGTTCTCAGCATATGGACCTGCCAACCCGAGTGCTCGCTGCTTCCATGAGCAGACAGGAGCAGGCAGAGCTGAAAGCCTGAGCTGCACTTTGACAATGTTCACATGAATAAATATGAAGAGAGAGATACTGTATAGTGGAAGCTGCTGCTTAAGAAGACTCCTCTAAATCAAAGGGCTGCACAGAATTTGTCTATGCGTGGTTAAACATGGCCTGCAGACTATCTCAAATGAAACAAGACTTGCAGAATTCAGTTAGTGTTGCACGGCATTGGTAGCAGGGCTGTGAAGTACACCTCTGTCATCTAAAGCTGGGGAGAAAGTACAGCCTTTAACTTTTACCCCCCCTGTCCTGCTTCGGATGAGATACCATCCATGGTTTTGAAATAAAGTTACAATCACAGGCTGTTCAAAACTACATGAGTCTACATGAGCTCTTAGCTTGATGAAAGGTGGCTCTGAATGCCGGGAAGAGGTGATGATGAACCCACAGACGTCAGCAGATGTTAGAGCAGCTTTCAAGCTGTGATGCAGGATGTCTGGTGACTTTTCCAAGTATTTACACAACTTTCAAATTTCAGTTTCTCTTTCAAAGTTTTTTAATTGTACCCTCCTCTAACAAATCCCGACATCTGGAGCATTCTCTTCTCTTGTCCTTAGTCAGTTTTCAGCACAAAAATCATGCTGCAACTCAAGACAGATTGCATCAGAGTCTCCATATTAGCAGTAAGAACAATAGTGTATAGGGGAAGGTGGGATGGTAATGAGTTCTGGATCACCAACCACATAAACAATACCCTTAACAGATGGGCGCCAACAAGTACCAGCTGCGGAGGCAGTGGAGTGTGGAAGAAGCTTGTCGTTGGAGAGGACTAAATAAAACTCACTTCTGTACAGTTTGGTCTTGCAGGGGACAGTAGCAGCGGTGACATCCTCTGAGGGAAGCCAACCTGTGGCCGCTGACGCAGGGCAGCAGGTGGAATGAGGACGGTGGCAGACAATGTTCTGCCCCCACGAGAACGGCAGCTCCACTTTGATCCGATGCATGATTCATCACAGGCCGACTTGACCAAGGACAGACAAGGAGCTTCCACACGCAAACTTTTCATCCCATTTAAAAACTATCAACTTGATTATTTAAATAATAAAGTTGGAAGGTTTCTGTGGCTTTTTCAGGTGTGAGGCTTGGTTTAAAGACGGTAATAAGGTGCCACCGATATGATTACATTAGCATTGTAATGTTAACCCTTATAGCTTCCAGCAGGAGTGTTACATGAGGACATTGCTCCATTATGAACCTATTGAAACTCAAACTCAAAAGATATAGTTTCTGAATGTCTCACATTTTTCAGGAGATCAGAAGAATAAAAAAGAAACATGCTCACAAAAGGTTACAATCTCATTTTGGACTGTCGTGGCACACCAACTCCTTTACAGACTCTTTACAGCATGTCTTATCCTGCCTCAAAAATCGTTGATAGTTGTTTGTGAGTCATTTGTATAATAGAGGTTAAAAAACAGCAACAACAAAAACAACTTTTATGATTCTATCCAAGTGAAAAACCTGCTCTGTCCCTTTTGTTATTACTGTGAATCATTAAGTACTAATGTTTGAAGCCTTTAGGTCCCATTATCGCAGTCCTCCAGTGACCTTCAGAAAAGGTGTGTGCAACAACATTTTGGACTTGTGGCGCAAATAGACTGTGAAGATCTGCATAATTATCCTGATGCAGTGTCTGAGTGACTGAAAATGCATTTGGCTGATATATGTTTTTTAGTTGCAACATAAACAGCCAGCAGCATAAACAGAAAAAAGTGCCAGACGCACAGATTGCAAAGGTCCCTTTGATTAAGGTGGCAGATTAGTCTCAATAAACAATCATTAAAAATAATAGCCACTGGCTTTTAAACGCCTCAAAGAAAAAGCCTGTGCAGAGAACACAAACAGCCGGGGCCACAGCCTTGTTTTGATATGTTGCCGCTTTATTATCTGTGTCTGTGCCCACCTGCAAGATGAAGCATTTGGATGGAGACAAAAGCACCTTGTGAAACACTTAAGTGTCTTTGTGTGGAAGCGTCACACAATTTGTGTTGTGTTGTGTGAAAGGATAAGTGTGTTTGCAGCTCTGGAGTGCTGTTGCCAGGTGATATTTGGCAGTTTTCAGCCTGTGACCCTCTGGGCCTTTAACACCTCTCACTTGTCTGCACGTGTGACAAAACAGCAAAGGAGCAGAGATAACCCTTACCCTTAATAGACATTATAGGATGCAGATAGTATAACATTGGTTTTATTGTTCAAAATCACTGGATATTTTGTATTCAATCATTAATTAAAGTGGTAGCAGTAGCAGCAGCTTGGTGAGAATTATAAAATAACAAATAAATCAGTGACACAAATTGTTGTGAATTAAGTGTTTGGCTTTCTGAAATCCATTCATGTGCCAGGTTAGAAGAAAACATACACACATTAAAAAATGAGAGCTTCATCTCATTTGAATCATTTCTAACAACTGATAGAGCTTATTTGTGTGCATTTTTGGGAAAAAATGTAACTGAATACAAGTAAAAAAAAAAAATCCAAAGCAAATGCTTCTGCACAGCGAGGAGAGAGTGCTTGATAGATTCACTGCCTCACACCTGGGAATGCACCTACAGCCTTTGGATGGCGACCAGCATCCAATGGAGAGGTTTGTCAAGATGTGTTTACGCGTGTGTTTGTGTGTGAGCCTGTGAGCCTGTGAGGGAGTCTTGTTAGTGCTCTGAGCATGCACTCGTGCTGCTACAGCCCCAACTTGTCCAGCCAAATTTGCGTAGACCCTTCCCTAATGTTAATAATTCAACATAGAATTTAATTAAAGTTAATTATTTAAGGTGGTATGCATGCCGCCTTAAATATTGAAGTGGATATCTGCACACAGCACCCATAATTAAATGATCCCCCACTCTTTATCAGTGATTTAGTATATGTCACTTTTCTAAATGAGATCCACAGTTTTTCTTCAGTTTTGTTGTAATGTTGTAAGAAAGGCAGTGATGCTACACATCCAGCAACGTGCTGCCTGCAATACTCTCTGCTAAATCTGATCTGACAACAGTGTGCACTAAAATGCATTTGCAAAGGTGGTCAGAGCCCCCCCTCCAACTCACACCCCCACCGCCCACTGTGCATTTGCACCGTGCATTAACGCTGCAGACAGCACACGCACACTGTAACATGAGCTGTCTGAACGAACTAGTTACAGGACTTTCGTTTGTAACTTCCAACAGCTGAGCAATATTTTGATTCTGCTCCAGGGAGTGGAGCCAGCATGTAGTTCAGCAAACAAGCAGGAAAAAAAAGTGGAAATGTCATATATGGACACACATGCACACACACATAAAACTCAAATTTACACCTGGGAGTGAATGTGCCGCTGTAATGCATTATCACCGTCTTGTGCTGTTGGCCGCAGAGCTCCAACATACCAAATGGAATTCAGCTAGCATCCTTTCAACGTCAAAGTCGTTTTAAAGCTACAACATGCCCTGAATATTTTAAGATTAGCTAAGATTTCATTTTTTCCCGGGTGATACACACCAAATTTTCCCATTTCTGTCAGGCCTCACCTTCCTGTTCCAACATGAACTCTGTCGACCGAGATTTGTGCCGCACACGAGTGTGGGTTACATTTGACTTAGTGCTGCGGGCAGCCAGGACATTTCACCTGAGCCAAGTGTTCTAATCCGGCTTTGGGTGAATTAAGGTAGCGACTGGGTCTACAAATAGAGCTCGCCTGTCCACGCTTGGTGTGTTTGGTGGAGTGTTTCTGCCAATCTCTGATGTAGTGGAGTCGGAGTACAGCTAATTGGTCAGTGCTGGTTCTGGGTCAGAAGACAGTCAGAGAACACAATGTGAGCAAACTGGGTTTTCCTCCTTCTTCCAGAACAAAAAAACACCATATACCATATACATGTACACACATACACCATAATAACACAAAGACCTAATTGTGTTCTGAATTTTCTGTCTCTCATTCACTCCCAAAATCAGAAAAACACAGAGTCATGTTGTCAAACTGATGAAGATATTTTCCCATTTTGCAGCATATTGTGTATTTTCGTGCACATTCTTATGTTCCAGTTTGTTGAGCTCAAGGCAACTGTATAAGCCTCTCTAAATGCACAGCTGCTTTTATAAAAAAAAAAAAAGCTTTATTACTACCAGAACAGTATGTTTCTCTGCAGTTGGTTCACTATAAACACAACATAGGTTTATTCAGTTAGGCAACAATCATTTCATAAAACACTGCTTATCCACCAAATAAATGTCTATATTTCACAGTATCTTAGCTTCCCTCCGTCCTTTAATATGAGTAACTTAATTTATGATTCTTTATATTTTAGTGGCGCTCATAAACTCCCCTGGCCATTCAAGATGCATTATGTTTTCTCATGGTGTATTGAGCTTTGTTACTCAGCTATGATGTAGCATGGGATAATATTAGCTGTCTAACAGAGAGGGTGGCGGGGTGGGGGTGTGGGTAAAATCCTTTGCAAGACCAAGGGAAGGATTCAGAGGAGTAAGAATAAGGCCAGGGAAGCAAAACACATCACACTATATCAGTGCATTTGTGCTATTGTTGCATAGTCAGTGTTATAGTGTGGTGTGGTGCTCCCTATACCTTACCATTTGTGTGTAATGACTTCTTGTCTCCAGCAGCTCCAGTCCTGACCATTTCTGAGTTTCTTCACTAAAGTCATTTGACCTGTTCTACCACATACAGTATCTCTGCCTGTGCAGCAACAAGTCTGTGTCCTTATAGTTTTCATCAGTCAGTTGATTTTTGATCTATCCTGGGGTGAAAGGCCGCTGGTGGTGTTGTTGGCCCCTTTGGTTACTGTTACTTTTCCTCAACTGATTACTCTGCCCGCTCCCTTTAGCACATTAGCTTTAATGGCTGTTGTGAGTTCAGCATCAAGCTTCATTGCTTTACTTGCCACGAGCTGGAAAGAGATGCAAATGATAACTCTTATTTTGCTAAATACACTTCACTTCTACTCCTAAAGTTAGCATGCTAACCAGATAGCCCCAGCCCAGCCAGCTGGCCCAGGCTGCTCTAAAGAGGGAGCACCTCTTGTACTTAACAAAATGATACCTGAAGTCTTGGCAAATGAACATCACCAACCATCTCCTCTCAGCTGCAGAGAAAACACATAACCCTTTTGGATAATTTGCTGGGTTTAGTTATATGAAATGTGTAGGCTATTTTGTGAAATAAAAACTGTGTCTAGCTATATATGCCGCAGCTGAATAATAACTGCAGTGACTACAATTAGAAATGTTATTCCTTCATTCCAGCAGTGGAGGGGTGGATGTGGAAACATGCACCACTCTGCAGGGCATCGGGGCGTGAGGGGTCATCTGCAAGCAGCGTGTCAGTGTTTATTTTCAGGGCATTTCAACATGTTCATCAGAGGCATCAAACCTGTGACCTCCCAGTTACAGGGTGCCCTCTCTAATTACCAAGGCCTACTGCTCAGCTGAGAACACCAGTGTGACCCATGGTATCACTTTTGCTGTCCATCATTAGCTGTCACAATGCACTGCGCGGAGGTCAGATAACTTCACTTGTCTGCTTTTAAAGGGCAGGACAGTGTTCACTCGGGGGACTCAAACTTGTGGCGGTGTGAAACTGGAAGTACAAATCACCCAAAACCATTCAGACGATTTGATGAATAATAACTTGGACAACACACTGTGGATGATACTACAGTGATATGTTTGAATTGTAGCTGCAGGCAATGCCACTTCTTATTTATTTTTCAATTAAAAATGACATTCAGAATGACGTCCCCCGCTTGTACTCTGATGTATTTTGGCTTCATGACAGATTAAACAAGGTATGGTACCCCTGACAATAGCAACAACCTTCCCCCTGTGTCTCTTCAATTCCAGAATCGGGAAAGCTGCCAAACTACAACAGCCACAACCCTGACAGATCAGATAATTCAGGACTCAGTCCCTTAACTCCTGCCATCAAAAGTGCTCCATATCACCTTTACCGATCAACTCATGTTACAATGCACTGCTTTGCCCGTGATATCTGATATCTAGTTAAGTCTTGAAGGATGCATATCAGCTCAATTTAGTATCGATTGCTCTGCTAATTAGGGATAATTTAATTTTGCCTGCAACCCTCCCCCCACCATCCCACTTCCCCTGGTTCCATCCTCCTCCTGTTTGTTGAGACCCAGAGGAAATCAAAAAGGCGTCGCCTGTGGAATATGTAATTTCTCTGCAAATGTATTCTCCAAGATCAGCTCATCCTGAGAAAAACACAACTTCATTTGGGGTGGGGGGGCTGCTGAGAAGGCATACAGCTTTATAAGTGAGGAGTTATGATGAGCACATGCTGTGAGCGAGACTCTGCTCTAAGTTTACTGCAGGCATCTGTCTGACCTGCAAATGAACTGGTGTAGTACAACTTGGTGATACAATAGCAGCAATACATGAATAGGAAGACTAACTCTAATGGTTGTTTCACAAAGGAAACTGTACTTTGATTGAACTGGAAGAAAGTATTTTCTGTATGATTAAATATTTAATAGATTGAAATCATGTCAATAGTGCTGTGAGGTTCGGTCTAAGTTTTTTAGTAAATTAAGTAAAATTATTTATGTTTGACATTCCTGCTATTCCCTCACAGACTCAAATAACACCAATGATTTATACTCAATGTCCTTGTGAACCCTTTCGGTTAAATTTCCCACAATGTACTGTAACTCAACAGCAAACAACTTGGAGATCTCAGTGTGTTATGCTAGGAACAAATGCCTAATAGCTTCAAGGTGTTGAATTCTGAAAGGAGTCAAACAAAACACACTAGATAATACTAGAGGCAGAAGCGCAGCTAGTCCTGATCAGGCTTTAATGGTGACGTGATGAGCTAGGGATTGAATTGGGAATTGAATTTCTGGGGTACTGTGCAGTCAGAGGGAGGGCTGCTATGAAATTGTTACCTATACTGTGTGTTCATTCAAAAATCCCGTCCATTTATTTATATCCATAAGCTATTTTGAGAGGCCAAGGCCTGCAGAGCACTCATGCAGCATATTGTGAGTGGGAGTATTGTCTGAGATTAGTGCCCAGTTCCCCTGGACCGTATGTTACAACTATCAATCACCCAGCTTGGGTGAAAACTTAAGTCTTAAGGATATGATAAACTGCACAGATTTTGAAATTGCTTTTTAAAATCAAACCCAGCGTCAGTGAAAGAAAACAAACCAGTGAAATGTGAGGATTTCCATTCACTGGTCAAAATGCCTCTCGGCTCTGCCTGCTTTGTTCGCTCTTATACATCAGCTCAAACTGATAACAATGTCTGTGATGCAAATTAGGAAAAGCATTTGCATAACCTTTCAATCAAATTTTCAAGCACATAATATCAGTGTGGATCTCTGACAGAGACCCAAATGTTGTCGGTGTGTGGTGCATTCAAGGAGCTCTCTGTGTTTGGGGTTTATTTTATTTTATTTTCTCTCTGCTGAGTTTGTGAGCCCAGCACTTGATTTAAGCATAAGTCAAAAACACATTTTCAGTGTCCCCTCGGTGGCTGTTTCACAACTGATGAGCTTCATAGCGTTGTGCCTTTGTTAAGGATATTTAAGCCTCCTCAAGAGAGAGGTTTTTGTGGTATGAGAGGAGGATAAAAATGGCAGTTTCACAAGCATTCAATAAGAGGAGTGTGCTCTTGTGCATGTTTTCTTCATATTTTCTCCCCTTGAAACTCTTCTCAACAAGGAGGCAAAAAAACATTTACTCATTTGTGCTGCCTCTACTTGTTAGATATTCCCAAGGTTTTACATATTTTTGTGCAAACTTGAAAATATCAGCACATAACATTTAAGCTTTTTTTCTTTAAACATCTATCTATTATAATTGTCCTATTGCAGCTGCAGAGCCAGAATATGCAAGCTTTTAAATACACAATAATTATGTGCACACAAAAAGCATTAAAGAATATCTAAACGTAAGTAGCAGAAAGAAGTTGGAGCCAGCAGTTGAAAATTTCAATTTAAAACAACAACAACAAAAAAAAACCCTGTGCATGACTACACAGTGATTTGTCATGATAGTATTAGAGCAGAGCTAACAGAAGCTTCGATTCACTTTCCTAAAGCGCTGCCTGAAGCCAGTTTTCATCACCACTTCCATCTTGGGGGCAGCCATTGTGTTCTGCTCCTGTTCCTGCCACATCACTGACATTTTTTGAATACGCAAGTCAAAGAGCCCGAGTCAACTCTCAGTCAGAAGACATGGAAGCACTGTCAAGCCTCAACACGATATAATGTACGAGTCAATCCAGGCTCAGCTGGTGAGGTTGCAGTGGGTGGCACGCGGTGAGGATTCAACAATGGCTTTGAACCGTTTCATTCAAGAGAGGAAATAGTGTAAAAGTTAAAATAAATGAAAATCACAGTGTTTCTCCGTTCAGAGCCGAGAACTGTGAGGTGGCTGAGGTTGTATGAGCCAATTCTTACTCTTTCTTTACTAGAGTCAGTTGACGGTTCTTACTGTAGTATTGCATGGCAGAATGAGTAACTGTTACTTTACTCAAGGTCCACTTAAAATCTTTAAAAAATTCTGACTATCAAGAATGGCATCCCTAGGAGGCTGCTTAGTCTTGCCCTAGGAAGACACAGCAGTGCAATGAGGCATTCCAAAGTATTCTTCAAAGATGGGAATACTGGAGCAGCACACACACACACACACACCCTTTGGCAGGCACTTGGCTCATTCCAGGGCACAGGTGAAGGCACTTGGCCTGATTTGAAGATGAGAGATCCTACTTTACTTTTGCATCGTTTATCACCTTCACAAATGTGCAAACACACTTTGGGCCTAATTACTAAGATTCCAAATAAAGAGTGCTAAAATACAGGTGTAGGTGCCAGCGAGAAAACTTTTTTCTGTTTTTGTTTCAAGTTTTGCATGTAATTGCCTAATTGACAACACCTGCGATCCGCAGTATTTAAATAAGGGTTTTTGCACATTGTACTCGTGCTGCCGTGGAGAGTTTGGACGGACAGCTGAATGACCACAGGCCTAAAATGAAATGTGATGGGATGGATTAATAAGAGGCAATTAATCTGTCATGTTGAGCTACAGCAAAAAAAGAGGGAGGTGATCTGTGAGAAAGTAAATGCAGATGAAATGAAATGAAATGATGTCATGAGAAGCGTCTGCGATGTGCAAGACATATAAATTGTTTCCCTCCAACTCCAAAGTACAGTACAGAAAATAAAAAATAAAGTGGGAATTAGCGCTATATATACACCATGCATAGCATAAAAGAAACATTGATAATAAAACCTCAGCAAATGGGAGAAATGCTGCCTCTGTGTTGAGCAGCAGGTGCAGCTCATTTTCAGTGATGAGCCGGTAACTAGGAGACCGAGCTGTCAGTCATCGTGCCGGAGGTGCGAGCTGTCCACAGAGCTCAGGCGGGATGGTTGGGCCATTTTCTCACACACTCGACAGCTGATCCTGGCTACAGCTGGTCTGATGGGTCCAAGTGCCCTGGTGAGAGGGAGCGAGCATGGGGTGAAGGCAGTGGGGAGGTCTCTCTGTCCTGATCCCAGATCTGAGCAGCAGGGCACTGCAGGGGGAGGAGAGGGGCGCACCAGGGGAGAAACGCCTGGCCTGCGTGAAGTACTTGGGGCAGCGCAGCTGAAAAAATGACTTTTGGAGAAACGGCTACACACGCAGACCAAGCTTAGTAAATCTTCAGACCCTTTGTAGATTAATATTGGAATACTTGTTAGCACATTTTTATGTTTTTAATCTTAGAATATAAAACAATGGAAGTGATTCAAACAAAGAAGGCTCAAAGATAAACTGAATCTTCATGTTGTTTTTGATTTTTTGCATGTCATAAATGTTTGTGTGGCCAAATGTCCATCTAGTTAGTATATTTAAGAGGCAGTGTGTGCTGTGAAGCTGTGTGAAAGTCAGTGACCTTCAGTCCTTCAGTGACTGTGTTCCCAGCAGTACAACAGAGATGATTGCCCTGGCATCACCAGGCCCTCACCGACACTTTAGCCCATAAGCCTTCAAAGAGCAGCTAGCCATGGAGAGGGGCCTTGTAAGTGTACAAAGCACTCTAAGCTCTGCTTTTTCATAGCACTTAACCACATCGTTATTAGCATGCCTCTATCTGAGAGACCCAGTCACCCTTCCATGCTTCCATACTGTAGAGGGAACAGGGAGCAATGCCACTGATGTGTGACTGGCCTTGTGCAGGCTTGCAGGAGTATGTGGGGGAAATAAAAGTTGATAATTCTCTTTCCTTTAAAAAAAAAAAAAGCCTGTTCAGCTTCTGACACCAGTGCATGTGCCAATGTATAGTGCATGTGGAATTACAAACAGGCTTGCAATCACACTGCTCATCAGACCCCTCAGTGGAAATTGCAAATGCATGACTTTAAATGGAAATGCATCAGATCAGTGCAGCTTTCCATTTCAAGGAGGAAGGACTGCATGAAGAAACATCTCTGATATAAAGAACAGAGAAAAACCACAGTATGTTGATGGTGATTAGGATCTATGCATATGTTCAAAGATTGTATTCTCTCTGAACTCCTGAGCTACGGTGTGGCTAAATCATACCTCCAGTTTGACGTTGCAGACTTTTTTATACACCTCCTTCCTTCAGCTTTGATGTTGATGGCAGTTAATTACTGTGACAGAAAAAGAAGTTATTACACAAGAAGGCCCCCGATTTGTTTTTGTTTGTTGTGTTTTTCCATTTTCAAACTCCTTTTTATATCTGTGTTTCTGTCTCACACTCAATCTTTACAGTGGCATTTTGTTTCTGACCACATCGTGAGATGTACTGTAGATCTCATTAATTCTTGCCTTGGAGCATCTTTTGAGACATGCGTCGGCCTGGGTTTTTTTTTTTATGTATAAATACATATTATATATTGTTCCTGTGCCTTTGTGGTTCATTAATTCTTATTTACACAGCAGCAGTAATTTTAAGAACCACATCTGAGGTGAGGAAGTGTGAAGAAATAAATAAATTCTCAACCACTACTCAAACATGATAAAAGATACAATGTAATATTTACAACTAAAATGTTCAGCACAAATTGACAATTAATTGTTTACTTGAATTTAAAGTTAACAGCTATTGTAATACACTCCTGAGTTTTCTTTTGAATTGAATTTTCTGCAATCTGCCAACACCTTGCGTACAGTCTGCTTCATCGAGATTACAGTACCATGAGAGGATGCCACGGACGAGGCCTGTGAGAGGAAGACGCTGCGCTACTCAGACCTGAAGGCAGAGGCTGAACAGCGAGGCTGGAGAGCAACAGTCCACCCAGTAGAAGTTGGCTGTCGAGGATTCATCACGATATCCACCGTCAATCTTCTCAAAGAGCTGGGGATCTGTGGCTGAGCTCTGTCACACCATCAGGGAAACATCAGAGACTGCTGAGCGCTACAGCCAGTGCCTATGGATAAGGAGGAAAGACCCCAGATGGGCTCCAAGAAGCTAGGGACACACCCGCATGATGCTGGGGAATGCTTCTTATTGGTGGGAGTCACCTGGGATCAGTCCTGTGCAGAAGACCTTTCAAGTGTTCAGGATATTTTCCATCATGTATAAATCAAGTGCAACTGTGTGAAATCCATGTTTTGCATTATTAACTTTGTGAGAACTAACAGAACTTGAATATGAACTTATGAATTGGAAAAAGCAGCTCTGAATTATTGTCCCTGAGCTCTAAGTACATAAGAGTTCCACAAATTAAAAATATGCAAGAGGGAAATTATTAGGGTACAGAAATCAAACGGGGAATCAAAAATAATAAAATCAAATTTTAAAAAGAAAGAAAAAGCCATCATGAATTCTGCAACTTCCACACATTACTTAACACCATTCATCCTTTTAGCTGCATTGCTTATCTGTGCAGGGTCGGGCAAGTGTAGGTCAGACACAAAGACAACCACCACACATGCAAAACAAATGGGAATTTACCTCTAACCTATAATGTACATGTCTGTGGGCTGTGGGAGTTATCCAGAGAACCCATGCAGGCACAGGGAGAACATGCAAACTGCACATAGAAAGGCCTCAGGCCCGGGGATTGAACCCAGAACTGTACCTTACTGCAGTGCTAACAGTATTAAACACTGCTATTTAACATTAGCCTATAGCAATTAAAATCCACACATGCACATTTGCTTTGTAAAATATCCAGAAGTCAAACTGTCACCAAATCATCAGTGAGCATAAACACTGGAGGAATGAAGCAAAGCTGTGTTTAATTGTTTCAAAGCAACAGTAAATAACTGGAGACTGAATGGCAAATGGAGGAGGTTCCACTCTGACATCCTCAAATGAAGCCAACCATAGATCATGTTGCTGCATATTCCACTCTCATAAACAATATGGATGCATTTACTGGCCTGCCACGTGTCCAATCTCCCACATCAGTGTATCAGCACTAATCCAGTTACCAGTGCTCATTATCCCCCCTTCTGCCGATACACGTTGATTGAAATATGATAGTCATCTGAGATTGAATTAGCGACAAGGTCACGGCAGTAACCTTCCAACAAATTAGTGCAGGAATGCTTTAAATATCATGGGCACGGCTTAGAAGTAAGCCTGGCTAGTAGTGTAATTGTGTGCAGCGTGGAAATGAGTTGTGCACAAATGCTCATGTTTGTTGCCCACTTCACATATCGATCCTGTGATAATTCATACATGCAGACTTGTTCATGGGTGATTGCTAATGGATACTGGGGTTGCTCTCCTGTCATGCTGTGAAAGTGGTTCATGCTCGTGGTAAATATTTTCATTGGTCTGCTGCTCTGTGTCCTGGTTGTGAAGTTCTTTGATCCAGATAAATGATGCTTGAATATTGTAAGAGGACTGCAGTGCATGTTCTTGTAAAAACATTATGACACTAAGGCTCTAAAACTGTCCTTGAGGTTGATGTGAAGAGGGTGAAAACATGGATGTCATAACTGCAATGCTGGTGGTGCAGAAATACAGTCATGTGAAAAATAGGACAACCCATCCTCTGTTCTGGTGTCCAAATAATTCAATTTTCGACTAATTTGTCCAAAGAACATTATTCCAGAAGACCTGGTCTTTGTCTGTGTTCTCTCTGGCTAATTTCATGTGCTCTTGGAATGCTCTGGTTTCCGTTTTTGCATATCTCCCATGCAGACCGGCGTTTTCAAACAACAGTAGTACAGCTTTGTTCATGTCATAAGTAATGTGCGCGTTACTTATTGTGCAGATAAAGTGCATGCTATCTCTCGTGGACTTGGTGATTTTGAGAGGCAGACAAGAACGCCGTAACACAACCGGCTTTCTTGGATGTTTTTGTTTCGGGGTCTTACGCCAGCGTAGGGGATGTGGAGCATGCGTTGTCCAGTTAAACTCCGAGAAGAGAAAGTGGAATTCCAAACGCATTATTTGGATGTCTTATTCAGAGTTGGAGAACTCTATTCGTCGGACTAACGTGTTTATATGCACTAAATTGTCCAATTATAGTCGGATTAAGGCAATAATCTCAATCTTTTCCTGTTTCCTCCTTCCTCTCAGTCCATATCTGCTCAACTCTCAAAAGTAGAATTTTGGAAACACTGTTGGAGATGTTTTGTTTTGAAAATCCGAGGGTTGTATTTTGGTCTAGACGGAGACCTTGAAATTATGGCCTCACCTACCAGTGAAGGAAGCATCTGCTGAGAGCAACATGAATAAATGACCTGAAATTCTTATTGACCCTGTTGTTTTTGCTATAGGAGCTCTTGTTTTGAAATCGGGCAGTGTTATTAGTTAGCATTAGATTTTTAATGTTCATCCCCATATGTTTGATTTTAGAATATTTTATTCTGTTTTAAATCAAGAAATAATAAATCACAAGTATATACTTGCAGTTTTTGGCTTAAAAGCCAGTTGGGGTTTTAAAGCCACAACTAGCACTTTTGTACCCAGACAGTACAGTATATGTCAGTGTGACATTTTCTCCCAAAGCTGGAATTACAACCATATTCAAATCAGCTACATACATCCATCAAAAGGTGTCATTGCTGAATATCTATCATCCATCTGCGCCTTCAAAGTCAATGAAACTCTGTTGGGTTTTATTCTGTTTCTCTGTTTGTTCCTTTAGAAGCACTCCTGCTAATCTTATGTAAAACAGAGTCATACTCCAACCTGTCCAGTCAACTCAGGGAACAAAACATCAGATCAGTGTCTATTCAGTGCAACATCATACTGAGTGCCATATAATACAGAGAAAATATCTCAGGGTTTGGCAGCGGAACGACAAAAGGCAAATTAAAGCTAATTAACATCTGTTTCTGACTCTTCAGTGTGATTTAGGCTGTCAGGTTTCCTTCAGACCAACCAGACTCGCAGGCACCCAGAGGAGGCAGGAAGGAAGCTGTCGTAAATGCGTCACAGACACACACACACAAAGTCGCCCCAAATCAACACTTGACACACACAAGGCGTGCAACGCTGAGACAGATTTGTATTGGAGCCGAGCACACGAACATGCTCGACAAAGACACACACAGTTATCACACAGGAACCTGCCACACTGATGCAGACACACAAACACACACATGGTGTACTAATAAAGGAGGTATTCATTTCCCTCTGCCAGAGTGTTACAGTGTGCTGTGTGGGTGCAGCTTTTGCTTTCACATCACTACATCTCCTCATCAAAAAAAAAAAAGGAAAAAACCTTCCAAAAGTCAAATCCCAAATTTAACCTCGACAGTGAAGTAATCCTCTGTGGGTGTTGGAGAAAACTGAATGGACTGAAGGAAACCATTTGAACACAAGGTGACTAAGATACCATTGATATGTCAATGTGAAAAAATCTTTATGATGAAACATGCATATTTAATATCCCTATAGTTATTACCTTTTACATAGATTACACATTTCTTTACATGCTTTGTGGTCACAATGCAGCTTTGCAATCAAACGGGAAGCAACTACAATGCCAGTGTTTGCAAACATCATAAATGCATTACCATAATGGAATCACTTATATAAGACTGTGACACACTGCCCCTGTTGGCTGCAAAGTGTAATTACACACTGGTGATTAAAATGCCAACACTAAGAGCTTTTTATATTAAGTAAACTGGCTCTTTAATATTGATGTTAACAAACATCTCAAGAGTTTTGACCCTTTGCACCGAATCACCAAACACCTTCCACATGCTCCATCAAGCAAAAAGCTGCGGCGGAGTCTCCATTTCCATAGAGGCATCAAATCAGTCCAAGGCCACACAGGAGGCATCTGCTGAAAGACAGATGGACGAGGTACATAATGTTATCTAAGGTCAAAATGTCTAAAAATATAAAACAATCCATATTATGCAGAGTAGGATTCTGTTTTCTTTCATGCAATTTGCTTATTTCTTTTTGTCTTGCACACGTGAATAAATACAAGAAAGAGGGCTCGTCAAATATTTTTAGTAAGCTCCTTCTGAGTCATACTGTAGTGCCCTTTAGTAAACATCCAAGTATTTTTGTGTGTGTTTAGGTATGCAGGGCCAGGCCTCCATGAAGAGTGACTCACTTCTCTTTGTAACATTAGGCCCTGTACAATAGGCTCAGGTTTGTGGTAGCGTAGGTGGGTGGGTAGGGGTGTGGGGGACAAAGAGGGGAGTGTTTGAATCTTTCATTCAAACACACAGGGCGATGCTAATATATCTACACAAGTCTGCAGCCGTGCACACACACTCATATGCTTCCTCTCTGACTCCACTGGCTTATCAGCGAGGCAGACAATACCATCCCACGTGTAGTGTGATCTATCATTGTGGGCCGGGGACTGCATTACAAGGCCTTAGATTGTGGACTAGATGGGCCTCTCAAGGGGAAGGAGCAGAGTTTGCCAGAACCGTGGAAGCGGGGCAAAGCTGCATAGCCAAGCAGCGGAAATGAAAGGCTGCTCGGGCCTCTTGGATCTCTCTCTTTCCATCCCTCCGCCCCTCACCCGTCTCACTCCCTTGCTCTCTCTGCCATAAAGAGGAGCTCATGCTTGACTGAAGAGGAGATGTTGGGGGGCGGGGGGGTTGGCTGGATGGGCTCTGTGGATAGAATGATTGAGGGGAGATTTCTGATAAGGATGAGAAGAAGGGAAGGAGGGCATAAAAGAAGACAGCGTTTGTTGTCATCACTGATGGTGATGCTCTGGCATCTAATTAAAAGTTTGCCCTTGCTGGAAGTTGAATTTCAGAAGTGAATACTCAAAGGGGGGGAGGACATCAGAAGCATTGCACAATGGACAGCATAATGGTTTAACGCAGCTGGAGAATATAAAAGCAGTGGAGTGCATTCACACAGATGCAGATTCCAATATAGATAAAGAGTATGAATGGAGAAAAACCCACTCTCCACATAATAAAATGCCCAAAAGTTTGTGATTCTTTATTTTAATTATACTTGTAGGTGAGGCACTGTTAGCATACACACTTGTGGGTGCATAATAAATAAAATATGACAGTGATTTTCCCCAAATTATGACAGTGACTGAGTGTGACAGCTCCCTCTCTGAGAGCTAAAGCACATTTACATTGAATTGTTCCAATGGCGCACTCCACATAACCTTAACCCTTAACCGTTTCGTTCAGCTGGAGTTCAGCATGCCGATACCATAATATGAAGTGACAGTGAGACTGCTCCTAACAACTGTGTTGTGTTTGGCATCCAGAAGCAGTTTAATGCCTAATTTAAACATGAACAAATCCATTTCCTGTACAAGGAGGACGCTTTGACAGTTTAATTGCAAGAAGAAAAAGAAAGGAGCATCATGCTTACGTATATTTTAATTCTAACCCATTTCCAAATGCTGAGTAATGCAGCGTCTTCAGAGCTCTAAAGACATGCATAAGCAATGTCTCCTTGTGAATAATTGAGTATTGCCTAACGGTCAAAACAATATTATCCCACTTAGGGAGCTTACCTGGTATTATTACAGAAAACACATTGGATCAGTGCAGGAAAAAAGCCTGAACTGAATCGATCAGTGCTTTGCTCTTTGTGGTAAGACAGTGCAGTGATGGAAAATTGACTCAGCTGCTCAGAGTGGTTGGATAGGAGCCGGAGAGGTTAGTGTGCGTGTGCGTATGTGTGTTTGACTGTGATTTCTCATGTTTGAACAACTTAGGTGGGATCGAATCTTCCTTTTTACAGA